>JARDYJ010000001.1:12279730-12879730 GCA_029215755.1 Spea hammondii
TATAAGCACTGTGATGTGACCAGATAAGGTGATGTTGCAGCATGCTGGGAAATGTGATGGTTTTTGCGCGATTCCTGTCCTGTTAGTGTAAATGCTCCGATCTCTCCATGTCTACAGGTGTCCTCCGTGATGGCCGGATTTCAGGAAGCTTCGGATCTACTCAGTCCTATCGCGTTGTTTAAATTCTCTGCTGTAACAAGAAGACGTGACTCTCCTTCCAATGAAAGTATGTTTTGGGTGTTTTTTGTTACATGTAATTTAATAGCTGTCTATGGGAGTTGTAGTTCAGCTCTTGGTCATTCTCCTCCACACCTTCTACCTGAGAAGAACCTTGGGATCTCTCTTAAACACACCGGCTTGCCCAACAATACATGTTCCCCGAACCATTACAGCAGTAGAATAGACTAAAGAGCATATCTGGGATCAGTTGTGCCCCAGACCAAAGTGCCCAAATCTTCAAGACTGAAGAACCATTCGGGTAAGTGTAGCTAGAGTATTTACGGGAGAGGTTAAAATACGGCCTTGGATTAAGCCTATGGTTTGACACTAGGTTTCTTCAGCCATGTGGCCAACATATTGCTGAGTTTCTAGAATTGTAAATGCGCTTGTGTAGACAGCTCCTTGCATGTCTGCGTTAAGCACGAGCCAAGAGCGTACACAGGTCCTCATCTTTCCAAACGTCTACTAGTTCCCAAGACAGAAGACCAGGGAAGGGTTTTGTCCCCACTGTCTTCTGCTCCTCTTTTCAGCTCCCCTAGGTCTATGTAAAAAGAAGGCTATGTGTCAGATACCGTTCGTGTTTTTATCATGCGGTTAGTTTGCATCCATGTAATATGAGAGGTACTTCCTATAAGCCTTTACTGGCCTTTGAAATGTGGGCAATGAGCGGCTTCCCAACGTGATGAGATTTATATAACCTCTTTGTTTCTATTTAGAAAATTCTGACAAAGTCTGGTAAAATAACTATTTTCGAATTTCCTTGCGGGGCTGTGGAAAAGTTTAATTTCTTTCGGCAGCTGCCAGGGGGCGCTATAATCATGTGACTCAAGCATGGTTAATATCCGCTTGGGTGGAAAAAAGTCATTAGGATGAGGTGATGAACACAATAAAATACATGTTATTATAAGAAAGCTCCTATACTGCTACAATCTGGGGAGACTAAAGCCGTCCCAGCGCGTTGCACCGTTATCAGCGTCGGGCCAACAGGACGTATCAAACTCAAGGCTTCTTATTGGCTGCTCCTCCATATCAGATGATACCTGTGGGATTGGTGGATTCCATATTTGAAGAGTCTGTAGGCCACCCCAGTGTTAGATCTTTAGGGACCCTAAGGTAAAACATTTATCGGGCCCCATCTTTAACTCAAGTAATAAAAAGGGTAATTAGTATGTCGGATGTTGGGCGTGCGGGTAGTGGCTGTGTATGTCGGGTGTTGGGCACGCGGTGAGTGGCGGTGTATGTCAGGTGTTGGGCACACGGGGAGTGGCTGTGTATGTCGGGTGTTGGGCGCTGGGAGTGGCGGTGTATGTCGGGTGTTGGGCGCTGGGAGTGGCAGTGTATGTCGGGTGTTGGGCGCTGGGAGTGGCGATGTATGTCGGGTGTTGGGCGCGCGGGGAGTGGCGGTGTATGTCGGGTGTTGGGCGCGCGGGGAGCGGCGGTGTATGTCGGGTGTTGGGCGCTGGGAGCAGCGGTGTATGTCGGGTGTTGGGCGCTGGGAGTGGCAGTGTATGTCGGGTGTTGGGCGCTGGGAGTGGCGATGTATGTCGGGTGTTGGGCGCGCGGGGAGTGGCGGTGTATGTCGGGTGTTGGGCGCGCGGGGAGCGGCGGTGTATGTCGGGTGTTGGGCGCTGGGAGCAGCGGTGTATGTCGGGTGTTGGGCGCTGGGAGTGGCAGTGTATGTCGGGTGTTGGGCGCTGGGAGTGGCGGTGTATGTCGGGTGTTGGGCGCTGGGAGTGGCGGTGTATGTCGGGTGTTGGGCGCGCGGGGAGTGGCGGTGTATGTTGGGTGTTGGGCGCGCGGGGAGTGGCGGTGTATGTCGGGTGTTGGGCGCTGGGAGTGGTGTATGTTGGGTGTTGGGTGTGCGGGGAGCGGTGTATTTCATATGTCAGATGTAATTATTGTGTACATGTCCAGCTCATTGTTTTTCTGTCGCCGGGTAGGCTTGCAGAACCTCCGAGTCCTGGGTCTGGTGTATTTTCTGTACCTCTTTCTGTTCTCCGGACTGGAGTACACACTCAGTTTTTTGACCCACCAACGCTTCCAGTTTAATAGGTAAGATCCAGCGTGTGTCACCTCCATTCCTCGTGTGTCGATGCTGCGCATGCCTGCTCTGTTTGTTTAGTATGTGATTATTATTGTTTTATATAGTGCCGTCATATTCCGTAGCGCTGTACAATGGGTAAACAGGACGTAAACAGGGGAAACGTGCCAGAAACACACGCAGGGCCGGCTGTCTATAAGGTTCCGTTCCTCGAGGACTTTGTGTTGCGTGAAGGTCCTGATCAGTATTATACATTATACAGGGGAGGGGTCATTTTACTTGGGGAGCTGATAAACGCAGCGACGTCTGAGCTCTGAATAAACTCCGTGTCCGTGACACAGATCGCCTGCGTTCTCTCGGACATCGCGCGTTCTCATGGGGCGTTTGGGTTTTGATGTATCGCAGACCGTGATCTCGGACCGATACTCGGCTCCGTTGGAATGAATGTCTGGATGTGATTTGTAAGGGAAGCGCAGGAAACGTGTGATCCGAGCGTGGAATATACAGCCCTACGGACTGCAGATCGCCCTCAGCACACTAAAAAAACACTTCAGAGACCGGCATCGATTTCACAGCTGGCTAACTTAATGTTATCATTGAATGTACAGGTTCCGGGGCCCGAAAAGGGCATTTGGCAGGAGAGCAGCGATGGAGAACTAACCCAAAATGAATTCATTCAAAATGACGTAAAAATATAGGAGCACAGAAAGGATCCAGCCTGTGGGAGTGTAGATTCTTGTTAGTCTAGGCCAGGGGTAGGCAATCTTTGGCTCTCCAGATGTTGTGAACTACATTTCCCTTGATGCTTTGCCAGCATTATGACTGTAAGAGCATTATGGGAGATGTAGTCCACAACATCAGGAGAGCCGAAGATTGCCTACCCCTGGTCTAGGCAAAAGCAGGACAGGGAATCCCCTCTCACCCCTGCATAACATTCACTGTATTGGGAATTAATGCACTGTTGTGTGCGCTGCCTGTCGGCGGCTGGATCCGCGCGTTATAGGTACGGGGGCCCCTATAGAGTAACACCCGGGAAGCTGTAGGGGCCGGACGCCTTCCATCGCGGTCTGTGTATAAGTCCGGTCTCGGGTGAACCCCCTGTACCCTGCGGTAGAATATCCTGATGAACGACCATAATTCTACATAGATTCAAATGCCGTCTTTTGCGTGTTTTATAGAAAATAAGGTGGAAAGCTGCCTTCCGGCCGTTACGTGTTTCAGGAATGTACGTTGGGCTGCAGGACCGGCCAACGTCAGGCGCTCTTTCTTGTTAGGAAGCTTGGGGTACGGATCTAAGTTTCAGATGCAAAAGAGCTTTGAGTTTGGGAGCGGAACCCGTTACAGGCTTTCCTCCTTGGTGGGCGAGAGTATGGTTTCAGTCAGTAGGAGGGGTGTTTATCTCATGGCAGTGAGTGGGATGTAATATTGAGCAGCACTCGGCTTCGGCATGTGATAGACACGCCGTAACCTCACAGGAATTTCATTCTGAAAGCACATTTAGGCTGGGTGCACTGGGCTGAGCACACTGTCGGTTTGTTAAAGGAACATCCCTGCTTCGTGTTAGGTCTGTGCTGGAGTTTGTATTTCACTGCATGCAAATCGGTGCAGGCATTCTTTAGTTATAAGCCTTAGAACGTAGAACTCGTGTAACTCCGCCCCCAGCAGTCTCATGTAACCCCGCCCCCAGCAGTCTCTCATGTAACCCCGCCCCCAGCCGTCTCTCATTTAACCCCGCCCCCAGTCGTGTCTCATTTAACCCCGCCCCCAGCAGTCTCTCATGTAACCCCGCCCCCAGCAGTCTCTACTGGAAGCGGCAAGCGTACCTCAGTATGCTTCCTGCAGAACTCGCCAAATAGGTCAATTGAAATCAATGGGAGCAGCAGCAGCCAATCACATATGTGCTATCTGAATGCTGGTATTTTGCTAGCATACATATGATTGGCTGTTCTACTGAGCATGTGCACTCGGTTTATAAAGTTCCCTGGCTTTTATAAAAATAAGTCTTAATGCTTCTTAGTTATTGTCGGCTTTAAATTGTTAAATATTTTCCCGTATTGTAACAGCGCTACGGAATGTGCTGGCGATATATAAGTATATGTCACGTGTTACCTGTAACGGGACGGGAGAGGAACCGGCTCCAGTCTCCGCATTCTTGTTAAATAACACGTTTGTATGACGTGTTTTACCTCCCGTGTAGTTACCGTCATCCTCCATGGGATCAGCCCGTACGGAGTGTCCGCTGAGTGTGCGCTCCCGATGCTCCCGGCTGTGAGACTCGCCTGTAACCTGTGTTTTGCATTATCTTTGGCAGCATGCAGCAAGGGAAGATGTTCTTCTTCATCGGAATCACGATGGCTTTAATCCAAGGAGGCTACGCTCGCAGAATCAAACCAGGGAATGAAATTGCAGCCGTGAAACGGGTACCAAACGTGTGGGCCGGGGAGCCATCTGCATTAACCCTTTGATGTGCCACCAGCTGAGGATTCGGTGCAGCACTGAGGTCCACTCACTAAAGGGAGAGCTGACTTCACTATACATTATGAACGACCAACCCTAGTGAGCTTCTGCTGCCGAAAGTGCGTGGCCGACCCTGTATAATGTATAGTTGGATCCTTGAGGGCTCCTCAGTCTTCACACCCATTGAATTAAACATTATGCAGGGCCAGCTAAGCTTTTCTTGGAGGAGAGACCTGCCTGTGTTGGCCGTTCATAAGGAATAGTTAAGTCTTGTGCAGACTGTCCTGCCAGCCCTAGCTTTAGCGAATAAAGCCCTTTTAGCGCACACAACGGTTAAACACAGAAGGCTGTGAGCATTGAAACGATTCATTAGAACGAGCGGTGAATGTATCAGATCTGCTAAAAGTAAGAAGAGAGAGAGAAAGAGAGTCATATAGAGGAAAGAATATTTTTACCTGGATGTAAGCTTTTATTCTCCCCGAAATGTATTTATCTTAAAACAAATGTGCAGAATATAAATAAAATATAACAACAAACTGGGTTTTGGTTTCCAAAGGGCATCCGAATATTAGATTATGGCATCAAATCAGGCCGGTGAGGAGTTTATGTGAAATGACATCTAGAGAAGGGTGTGTGTAGAGATGACAAAAGCGGAGCTCACGTAGCGATGCCACTTTAATGCCATGACAACCACACAAAACGAAGCTGGATGTAACATGTAATGCCCTGTCCGCAGAATAACCTATATGCATGTATTTCTTTGTCTGAAGGGGGTCATGTTCTATATTTATCTATATGTTTCTCTGTATATTGCGATTGGTTATTTGTAAGCGCACCCTGCTAATCTGCACAAATACCCCCGATCTAATCAAACATGTCCGTCTCTGCAGGCCATGGTCCTGTTGATCCCGGCTTTCGTGCTGATTGGGTGGGCAGACGGGATGGTCCTGCTGGGACTTGGCGTCCTGCTCTATTCTTTCGGTGAGTTTGTTTTTTTTATCAGCCCGGACGTATCGTATTCGTGGAAAAGATTCTCACAATCCATCCGATTTGTATTGTAGTAAGAGAGAAATGTTTGGGGTGTCCCATATAATGGGCCCATATACGTTCGGTCATTAATAAATAGTATTGTGGGCAGTAATGGGGGCTCCTGGACCCCTAATGTTAGATAAAAAGGAATTAGTCCCTAGCACTCCTATTAATGATTAAAAAAGTACCAAATCATTGATATAGAATGTGTACATTTAATAGAATAAATCCGATCTCACTTCGGTTTTTTTGGCTCATTTATTTTACTGTCAAGTTTTTTGGGGTCAGGGGCTGAGTATTCACTAAAATGACCACAAGCCAGCCGTGGGTGTAAGTTAGTAGCCAGCTCGGGAAAGTGAGGTTCCTGCGTTTTACTTGCTGGCCGGTTCAGGGAGAGAGAAAAGTGTTTGCGTGAAGCCAGGCGGAAGATTTCCAAGATGATAATGACCTGAATGTTTTGTTTCATCATCCCTTAATACATTTCCTATAATGGAGGCTCATTAATATTCATTCTGATATCCCCCGTCTGACTCGCGTTCCTTCTATTACACACATCAATTTATTTAATTTTTAAGAATATAATTTATTTATCTGAAGGTTTTCGCAGCGCAAATATCTGCATTAATAAAGAACCTGATTATAAATGAAATATTCGCAGTTCTATGGCTGAATGCTAAAATTTCCCCAATTTGCAAGACATCTTAAAAAGTACATTTTACAGACTTCAGAAAGGTCATAGTTTGAGTATAACTAGGATGATGGGGGTTGTAATCTGGGATGATGGGGGTTGTAATCCGGGATGATGGGAGTTGTGGGTATCTGAATATACACAAGGCAATCACTCCTATTAAAGCTGATAACCTGGGAGTTCGTAAACTCCTTTTTTCTGCTAAAAGGCTGGATTATGCGTGTGTGTTTCTGCTGAGCTTTTGTGTAACTATGACCTCGTAATTAACGTCTGCCTCCCTGATTTCTGGGCCTCCTGTCATAGCAATTGTTTTGCTGACAGCGACTAGGGTTTGGAAGAGGGCCACGTTACGCCCAGCACGGCTAATTTAAAACACATGCCGAGGCGGCCTTCCCAATTGTAATTTCACGGCTCTTTGTGAAATCCTTGACTTGTCTTCATCTGATGAGATCGTGTTTAACGCAATCATATCTGGGAGCGAATAGGACGATAATATATACAATATCGCATGCTTTTGTTACATTTTTACCTGAACGTGTCTGTGAAAATGGTGTTCTCTGAACTATATAATTGTTATATACAGCTTCCTTGTACAGCGCTCCAGAATCTGTTGGCGCTATATAAACTAAGATAATAATGACATCATTGGGGTAATGGAGAATAATATGACTCGATTTCCATCTGTTTCAGCTGCAGCTATCGTTGTGCCCTGTTTATCCTCGCTGGTGTCGGCATACGGTATGTACAAAGCGTTCGCTTCTTTTTATTGTTTTTAAATATTTCATTACAATATTTTTGGGCTTCAAAAATACATTTTTACTGCATTGGTCACTGGAAGATTCTTTGGAAGTAGCGAGACTTATTCTCCTAAAAAGAAATACATTTTTGGGAGGAGTGGGTTGCCCCGGAATACCTTCTGTAGGGCCGTAGAACCCTGTGATAAACGCACATCCAGCGAACATTCTGAGCTTCTAGCAAAGAGGGACTGTCAATCATATGTGCACTTCCGCCGGGGCTTCTATGAATGAGCACCAGAGGGTAATGTGATACCGGCGCTCCGTCATAGAAGCTCCGGCAGAAGTGGCGGCAGCAGCGGAGGTTGTCTGCGTGCATCGCACAGATCTCCACCGGCTGCCCCACTAGACGCCAAGGAATCTGAAGCACGGGGGACATGTCTTAGTAGGAGATAACCATCGTCTTATATCCGGGGCCATTTTTCAGCATTTGCTCTGGGAAAAAAACCCCTGTCTTATAATCGAGCAAATATAGTAATATCATGAACTTTTGTCTTGTGGATTTATCATGTACCGTTATTTAGCCCAAGAGAAATGGAGTATTTTATTGCGGGTGATAAAGATGTAGCGTTACATGAGCTCTGGAGACTCAGGAGGTCTCTTCAGATCTTCTTCTCTGTTGCCCCAACAAAAACTATGAATTTCGACTAAAGACTGATTTTTTTTTTTTGTTTAGCGTTAATTCATTAGCCGTGGCTTGCACTGTACCCCCCGGCTTTATTATTATATTTTATAAAGGATCAGATGGCTCCACGGGCTGCACCGTCCTCATTACGTATATTTATAGGTTCCGCCAGTCAGAAGGGGACCGTGATGGGAATCCTCCGCAGCCTTGGAGCTCTGGCCAGAGCCGTAGGACCGATCCTGTCTGCAACATGTAAGTATGGCCTGTGTGTGTGTGTATATGTATGATATATATATAGAGAGAGAGATATGGTGTGTGTGTATATATATATATAATATATGACATATTTAGTGTGTGTGTGTGTATGAGGCTCCGGCAGGTGGTTTGGCTGCTCAGGACGGCAGATTAAACATATTCTATTTCCCTTTCAGTGTACTGGCTGGCTGGGGCGGAATTATGCTTTAGCATGTGTGCGGTTTGTTTCCTCATCCCTGTACTTTGCCTGCGAAGAGTAAAAGAACAGGCGAAAACGGAATGAGAGAACTTACAAAGTATACCCCGAGCAGAACCATGTTTGGTGATAATTATTTGGTACTGCAGCTCTTCGCTGGCTTTTAACAGAATTTTTATTTTGTAGTTGAAGACCAAAGCATTAATTCACGTTGTAACGCCGCTCATTCCATGTTTTTTTGTGAGCAGGGCAGGGGTATAACCGGAAACTCCATCAGCGTCCTTTAGTGAGGTTCTTTTAGAAGACGGCGATCTTGTGTTCCGTGCCTTTTATTTAATACTTTCTGGTTTAGGGCTGTCTCGCTGCCTGTAGGGGGCGACATCTCTTAACGGCCAGCGAGTTGGGGCATTTCTGTAAACACGTCGTCTTATCTCTCCTAGTGTGAGATAGTTTCGTTTGGGGTGAAAAATCATTAAATGCTGCTTCTGTTACTTGAAGAAAAAAACAAACTATTTTATACTGTAACTAATTGCGGTGTTTTTATTGTATGTGTATTTTATTACAAGGCTCCAAATTCTACTTTTTATATAAAGAAAAGGTTTTAGGAATCCTCTCTGGCTTTATTACAGCTTTGCACTGATGTCACCGAGTTCGGCCCTTTATAGCGTCAGCCGCTGATTTCTCACCGGTCTTACTGCAGATTTACCAAACTGCTTCAGGATCTCAGAGTTATATAGAACAATCACTTGTTTGCTGTTAAACATAGAAAGAAAAAGATAAACACTCCTAAAAAAAAATTATTTTATCTTAAACTGACTGCAAATTGACAGCAATTCTGTTGATAGAAACAGAGAAATTGACAGCAACAGCCTATTGGCTTTAATGGTGATTGCGCCAGAATTCCGGTTTAAATATAAAACATTTCTATCGCATTAAAGTGACGGCAGCTGGGACTGTGGTTATTGTAACATGCGTTCCTGTGTGTCTATTCTGTTTCTGTAATAGGGTCGGTTTCACTTGATTATTTCTTCTTTGAAACGCTGCATGTGACCTCCGGATAATATTTAGTTATCCTTGTCCTATGGGTGCGGGCTGCTACCAATCATTTGTAGCGAGGTCCGATTTTGATTGTAAGCTCCAGGGGGCAGTGCTCTCCACTAGAGTCTGTCCAAATATTTTTGTCCTGTACCATGGATGGAAAAATCTTGTTACATAACCAACTGAAAGAAACAAGCACTCCATTTATATTGCAAATGATATTGTATTTACGAACTTAAATGGAAATATGGTAATTTAAAAGTATAACTTAAAAGAACTGCAGGTTTTTTTTGTATGATGCCGCAGATACCAAAGCATTGGGGGGTTTCGGTTCACACCCCTTATAGTCAACCTCTAGCCTTACACTGTGTAGTTTTTTCTATATGCCTTTTTTTATACAAACTGTTACTTTTTCGTGTTGCCCAGATAGAAAGGATTTTCTACTTGTTCTTAATAAAGTTTTACTTTAGCTACACACAGCTGTCTGTCGTCATTGGCCGTGTTCTTGCGTTGACGATGCTGCGATCCGGGTATCCATTATGGTGATTTGGAGGGGTCGGCTGATACATAGTTTGAGGACATTCACGCAGCTCTATGAAGATTAATGCCAGTTTCGCATCCTACTAACCACTGAAGGTGAATTACCAAGTCATCTTCCAGAGACCTGGATCCAAATCACATCCGAGTCCATAATTCTATCAGGATGGGCTTTCTTAGCCAAAAGAAAGTTTCCTGCTTTCATCAAACATCCCACTTACTTTGAAAACACAAAACAATTATTTCACATTATTCACCAGCTATATTTTGGAGCCGCTGCTCTAGTCGCAAGGAGACATAGGCAGCTTAAAGTACGTTGTTGCCACAGCCGCAAATAATCGCACACATTCCACCGGGAAAAAACATCTTCATCACTTAATCCCTGCAGTAGATGACCAGATGAAAAAACACCCAGCCAGCCTTCTTTTTAAACTCTAAACGTAGCTTACATAGAAAAAAAACACACCTGCGTAGGAGATGAAGACGACTCAGGTTCCAAAAAATTGTAAAGGGAACTGCATGTTACATGTGAAATAAAATAAAGCATTGGGCAAATTCTTGACTATCTGGGGCAAAAACAGCTTCTTTAAAAAACAGATGAAGTACCAGCCTGGACATCTGCTAGAATCATCTGAAGCTAGAAGTAAAGTTTAACGAGTACAGGGTAATCTACGGTATCCCAGCCGAAAAGTGTTTCAACGGGAAAACCTCTGGAAAAACCAGATGGCCGGGATCTGGCATGTTATCCAGTTAAGCAACGCATCCCACAAATTCAAACAATCGTATGGATCGAGGGAAACAGTCTAAACCCCCCTTCACACTTCAGAATAGTAATGCAGAACCAACAAACGTAAAATCCTATTTCTTCCGATTAGTTACCGCAACCCATTCATTTGATAGGATTCAGACCCAAACAGGATGATTAAAGTCCATGTCCAGCAGAATCTGCAACATAATAATCCTGTTAGTGGACACATATGTAGGAACTGGCTACTGGCATCCTTACAGTGATATGAGTTTTATTGCCACTTACTTGGCGTTATATACACACTAATATATTATATATAGCTACAAGGCGGTTTATTACAATGAAAATGGGGTATCCTACATGTGCAGAAGGTATCGTTTTTTTCACATAGTACATTGCGCATTTATTAAGAAAGCAGAGTCATGAGTACGATACAAAAGTTCAATAATACACAATATTGTATGTTCAAAGTGAATACACCTTTAATTGTTGTAATGAGATGAAAAAAAAAAAAAGAAATTGTGGATTATGCGCTTCCATTCCGTGTCGTTAAGGCGGCAGCACTTCCCCAACAAGAAAAAAAAAAAAAAACACGAGACGCATGGCAGCGAGCGATCATAACCAGCTCCAAGCCGTCTATGCCAGATGCAATTCAAAACGCGGATTTCACTTTCACATTAAAGCAGTTCTGAATTGCTGGAAGGAAGGGGGAGAGGGGATACTGTGCAAGCCTTTTGGGATCAACCGAGGTACAAATATACTAAAATACAGTTGCATTTCTTAATTACGGAAGCACAGGGCTCTGCGATCATCACATTCTCCCTGTAGCAAAGCAGGTAACTATTTACATGTAACACGGTAACACGTGTTAAGGGTGGGCAACACCAGCGTGTTTAGGTAGAGGCAGCGGTGACGTGACAATGCAAAATAAAAATTAAATATGTAGGCTATATTAAAGTAGAGTGGGATGTACATAAAATACAAAAACCAAATCGTGAATAGGATTATATTTCAGGAACATATACAAATGTAGTAATCTGTCGGAGCGGGTTGCTGCTGAACATATAGGTTAGCACCTTACGTGGAATTTCATTCCCCGGCTAAACCTTTAAACAATCGCGCTACAACTAGCAGGTTCAGCTACTGCGTTTTCTTGCATTCCGTTTATATCATGAAAAGACAAAAAAAAATATGAAATCGGGTACATTCTAGTGGTTAACAAACGGACTCTTAGAAACATGACAGTGTTCCAGGAGGTCATTACGATTCGCTCTTCTTTTTGTTCTTTTTCAGGAAGGAGGGAGTGCGGAATTTCTTTTTCTTTTTAGAGGGAGACTTCCCCGGAGACTCGTCGCTGCCGCCGTCGGCTTGCGCGCCGTCAGCCTGTGCGATTTCGTCAGGCGGCGGCGTGGTCGGCGACTCGGCACGCTCCGGTCGGGACTCTTGAACTTCTTGGTGAGCGGACTCTGCAGGAGCCTCGTCCAGTCCTCCGTCACAAGGAGTAACTACTTCTTTTGCATCTTCTTTTGACAAAGTTGGGAAGCCGAGCGACTCAGAAGGCTCGTCGGGGGTGAGGTCTGGAAGGGTTTGTTTGAAGGTAGCGGCGTCACTGTCATCTTTGTAAGTCTGTTCCTGTTGTGACTCTAGTGAATGAGTAAACACCAGTTAGTAAATAAAGCCCAAGTAAGACCCCTTAGGATGATCACTGAATATTATTATACACATTACACTAGGAACAGCTAGTTGGTATTTCAATATATCCAATGCTTTGCTTAAGCCTGAAATACATTGGCCTCCTATAGGAGGGACAGAAAATCTGGCTGCACGCAATATATATTCTTTGTAAAATATGGTTGCGGCATTTACATTTTTTATTTTTGTAAAAAAAACTTTAAACCTGGGAAAATAGGAGTGCAAGTGTATAATAAATTCAGTAAGAAAACAGCTCTAATTGTCTCAGAAAGGAAAGGACAGATGGCAAAAAGATCAAGATTACGGTTAAAAAGCTGTTAAGAACCCAGAGATTTGTCAGAAGCAAAAAAAGAAAAAATTACGTGAAACACAAAAAAAAGTTTAAATATTAGATGATCAATGTTAAAAAAAAAATAAAAAAAAATAAAATAAAGTCTAGGTTATGATATATTTCATCGAATGTAAATGAAAGCCGTAATGTGCTGCAAATATTTAGAATTTGATTTTAAAAAGCGTACAAGCTTTATTACAATTGTTTCTGCATCTATGGAAATGTAGTCCCTAACAATAAAAATATAGCACTGGCCTAGCCTATTCTACCTTGTAATGAAAATCCAAATGTTCTACTAACAAAAAAAGAAATAAATTAAAAAAAAAAAAATCCCTAAACGCAAGTTATATTTTCTGTACCATCAACAAAATTAAAAGTAATAGGGTATTCAAGAAAAGTTTTATCCTTTTTGATGTAAGATGCGTACAAATAGGTAAACACATTGCGTGCGTTGCCCATCGCTTTAGATGGAGCAAAGCATTAAAGCATTCACACTACAATTTTACGGAAAAGGCTGAATTCATGGCCAATAAAATATACGAGGGCTGCGTAATATGACGGCACCACATAATTATAGCTATTTCTCTATTACAGCTACGTGTTGGGGGGGGGGGGGGAACTGCATTAGCTAACTCTTTATACACGTACGCAGTAACTCGCTATGGGGCTATTTGCTAGCTATCCACATTTATTTATATACCACCGGTCATCATTCGCTACCATCTCTTACATCCACTCCAGCCGTCACACGCACTTCAATGTCCATTGTGTCCTTTTGGCAAATGCATTGGCGGTGGGGGGGGGGGATTCTGCAGGTTTCCCCCCCAGTTCCATGCGCCCCCCCCTCATCTATTTTCTGTGCCGGAGATGAGTTTGGTCAAACATAGCCAGACCGCTCCAGTGTCGGCAGTTTCCTAGAACTCCTCCGTAGTGCCCCAAAAATCCTTATAGACGCTTCCTATTTCCTAGGGGTTTACGGCAGATAATACCATGGAGTCGATTTAAGTGTATGCAGTGATTCCATTAAAATCAGCTGATATTTTGAATATTATGGCTGTATACGTTTGTGTAATAAAATGTTATATTTGTACATCCTGGTCTATCTTTGTGCCATATTCGCAGTTTATAGCTGGGAGGGGTCCCGACGCACAGAACACGTGCCGTCCGCTAGTCACCATGATTAAAAGTACATTTATATTTGTGGTGATTTTTCTAGCACAATGAATAGATTTGTTGTTACTCTAACCCTTCGGAGCGAACGAGAACCAGCTGATAAATCAAGAGCCGATGCCCAGAATAATAGGATGAACTTTATGCTGTTCAGATCTCATACGTCCATAAAACATTGTTCTACCCAGGGTTCGGCACCAACATTGCTCATGTCGGACATTTAGTGGTACGTGGTGGACAATCTAATGATGTTCTATTGACCTTCACAAACCTCGCCACGGACACTTTGCTTATCCGTAGTTCTAACCCCCCCCCCCCCCAGACTGATGTTCAATGGAATAAGTAAAAGAGTCTATATTATATGTGTGTGTATATATATATATATATATATATATATATATATATATATATATATATATATATATATATATATATATAAAAATGTGTAAACCTTGATCACAAAGACGTCCCATCTGCAACAGGGTGACATATCGCATGTTACATTTGTTTGTATGTCAAGCTTGAAACACGTGTCGCTATTTTATACGACTCTTCCAGTACAGAACATGCCCTTCCCATTAACAGAATGAGGAGATTAACACCCCATTTAAGCTTCCATCTGATGTTCTATAAAGAGTGTCAAGGCTTACTTTGTATCAGTTAATATAACCGAAAACCAAAAGGTGCGACAGAATGAAGCGAAGCACACCGGGATTTTGGGAGAGGGAAGCGGAGTAGAGTTGAGAGAATGAGATGATACTTACTATGGTAACAGGTACTCTTTAGCATATCCATCTCCTGTTTGTAATGCAGCCACAGGAAAAAAGCACAAGTAGAAAAAAAAAAAATCTAATGCATTCATTGAAGCCGCAGTGTTAAAAGTCAAATGAATGACTACAA
The DNA here is from genome assembly GCA_029215755.1 of Spea hammondii. Lineage (NCBI taxonomy): Eukaryota > Metazoa > Chordata > Amphibia > Anura > Pelobatidae > Spea > Spea hammondii. Next base: position 12,294,451 of record JARDYJ010000001.1, read on the forward strand.
CCACTCAGGGTGATAGAGAAGGAATGTAGAAGTAAATGGTCGCAATGTAAAAGAGAAAACACAAAACATCACTAACAGCGTGGGAAGAGGGAGGATCAGGCAAACCAAGTGGGGACACCCTTTGCTTTCAGCGGAAATTTCAATACCCATCCAATTTTACTTACGCATACAGTTACATGTATCAAACTACGACCTCAACACAGAACGAGAATAATGTAGAAACTGGTTACGAAAACCACACGCTAAATGGATAATATATGACAAATTTAAGTAAATGTAAAATTGCGCATTACAGAAAAAATAATTCTAACCTCCCCTAAGCAGATTTAGGTTCCAAAACCTTTCAACTTTCAGTGCTTTGTGCCAGAATTGCCTACAACGTTTCAAAACCAAATTACACAACTGCAGCAGACAGACACTATAGCGGTAAATATTATGAGCTCTATATAGGGAGGTAAGTATTGTGTGTTCTATATAGGGGGTAAGTATTGTGTGTTCTATAAATGTGTTCTATATAGGAAGTAAGTATTGTGTGTTCTATAAATGTGTGTTCTATATAGGGGGTAAGTATTGTGTGTTCTATAAATACCGTATTTGCTCGATTATAAGACGACCCCCCCAAATCTGAATATTAATTTAGGGAAAAAAAAAATAAAAAAAAGAAAAAGCCTGAATATAAGACAACCCTATAGGAAAAAAGTTTTACCAGTAAATGTTAATTCATGTAAACTATTTTTTTAATAAAAGCTATGATTAAGAAAAATATTTTTTTGTTTTTATTTCCTTGTATTTTCCAACCTGTCCCCCGGTTACGCACATCTGCCCCCAGGCTTGCCACACCAATATGGCACTGTGGCCCATGATATGCCTTTTAACCCTCTATATGCCACTGTGCCCCATGATATGCCTTTTAACCCCCTATGTGCCACTCTGCCTCCAGAAATGCCTTATACCCCTATATGCCACTCTGGCATTTAGGGGGTTAAAAGGCATATTATGGGGCAGAGTGGCATATAGGGAGGTATAAGGCATTTCAGGAGGCAGAGTGGCGTTCAGGGGGTTAAAAGGCATTTCATAGAGCACTCTGCCTCCAGAAATGCCCTATGCCCCCATTTAACACTCCCCCCCCCCCCCCCCACTTACCGGTGCTTCCAATTTCCTGCTGTATACCAGACAGCAGTCTTCCTTACGCTGCAGCCGGAAGGAGGTGTGGCTAGCAGGGGGGGTTGTCTCCGTCCAACTCTGATCTCTGTCAGTCGGGGAAGGTCTGCGCGATGGACGCAGACAACCCCCGCTGCTAGCCACACCTCCATCCGGCTGCAGCGGAAGTTGTCTACGCGGATCGCGTGGACGTCAACCCGCTGCCCTGGTATACAGCAGGAAATTGGAAGCACCGGTAAGCGTGTGTGGGGAGTGTTAAATGGGGGGGGGGGGGGGGAACGGGACAGAAGGATCCAGGTCCCCTGCAGCAGGGGATCTGGATCTTAGTCTCATAGTCAGACCTCTATTTGAGGTCTGATTATAAGACGACCCCGATTAGAAGACGAGGGGTATTTTTCAGAGCATTTGCTCTGAAAAAAAACCTCGTCTTATAATCGAGCAAATACGGTATTATGTGTTCTATATAGGAGGTAAGTGTTGTGTGTTCTATATAGGGGGTAAGTATTGTGTGTTCTATAAATGTGTTCTATATAGAGGTAAGTATGTGTTCTTGCCTCTGCACTAGAGGTAGAGGGGCTTCCAGCAGCATAGGGAATAAACCAAATCAGGCCAGATACAAACGGTGCAATGTTTCCCCCAACAGGGATGTTCTAGGCTCAACTTTGATCTACATTATTTATTCTTAGAAGAGGCAGAAGACAAATCTTTACTATAGAATAAATGAAGGCATTGTTCCGAGCTATACAACTTTATATTCTCTCTCCAAACTTCACCCCCCCCCCAGTTTTGTTGTTAAGAAACAGCTAATAAAAGATGGTCAGTGTGTTTCGATCTTGTAAATCCTGTTGACTCTCTCTCACAGATGTAAGACAGACAGACACACAGACACACATACCTTCTTCTGGTTTGACCGGTGTGCTGGGAGGCGTACGGGTTACAGCCTCGTCAATCAGAGGTTCTTTCTGTTCTGCAACTTCTGATTGATCTGTTGGGTTTGGAATGAAAAAAATCCCATTCAGAATTTGTCTTTTTTATAAGTCTTAAAAAGGGAAGCTGATATGTTGGCAAAACCAGACATGCACAAAAATTTGCCAGTTATCGCTATGCATAAAAGCAAGCAAAAAACGAATAGCAGATGCTCTGGTATACAATGTCCGCACACACAAAATAGAAGGAATTCGCTCATGTAAACGTCAATTAGACAAAAAGTGTAAGCGTGATACGACTCTCCTAGACGGATGCGTTGCTAACCTGCGGCCTTCAGACTGCTTTACATGCTAGCGCTTCATTTATAAAAAAGCAGCAACGGAACGCAGACAGCCGTTTTAAAGAGCATCGCTTGGAAATCGCTTGCTTTTACCATTATCCTGTCCCTAAGGTGGTGAAATTCTTTCCAAATTAACTTTGTGAAATGTTAGTTGTCCATATTTATGAGTTTTTTTTTTCCTTCCCTCGAGCAGATGAAATCTTTGATTTAAATGTCATTTAACTAGTAATTTACTCAGGATAACAAAACATTTCCCCAAGTACCAGATATTTGGTTGTTAATTGTTTAGTACTTTGAAAAGAAAAATCCAACACCACCAAGAAAGACAGATTTACAATTCAGTGCAGCCGCCCCGAGAGGGATCAAGATACTGAAAAGTGATCGAAGGCAGAAGATTTCCCAGAACCGGTTATAGAGATCTATGGAGTGACTTAATAGAGGTTTTGCGATGTTGGTCAGTACCTGGAGTATTGGTTACAAGATCAGAGCTGATGCTAAGGGCCCGAATAACAGCCGTATGAAACTCTTTATGCGGGGACTCTGATTTTTCGAGCTCTTCCGCACCGAGATGCACGATTTCTAGGTTTAAATCCGGTTTTGCAGGGAGCTTACAAAGCGACTGCCCGGGTTCCAAGAGAACCACTGGATTTTCATCGGCCTCTTTTGGCACGGCCTGACCATGAACACCGGCGCCTTGTTCATTTACTGAGTAAACGGATGCTTCTTGTGACTTTAGGCCTCGGGCCTCGGTTAATTTACCAGTGTCGATATTCTTCAGTATATCTAGGTAGGATGTTGCAAGGTAACAATGAAGAACAAGTAAGCTGGCGCAAAAGTACCAAAGCTTGCATGGAAGAATGTGACAGATTAACTCGATCACGTTATATAAAATACACTGTCGCCTTATGAATAGGAACAACAAAACGGGGAGAGATGTTGAAATATTTTAAATCTCTAAAGTTTTTTTTTTGTTTACAAAAACACTGTCCTAAAAATCACTGAGATCATACAGAATAGTGCAGTGTTGTATGAACGAGTATGCATGCGTGATTGAGTATATGAATGTTTGTGAATGAGTAAATGAATGAATGTTTGCTTGATAGCTTGGATGTGTAATGGGGAGGGGGCATGGATGTGAAATGGGGGGGGGGCATGACACAGGGAGGGTGTAAGTGATGTGCAGACCCCATACTGCAGCATTTTATCCTGGTTGGCAGCAACAATACACAAGGGGGGGAGCTAGCTGGGGCCATTACATAAACCAATACTAAAGGGAGGGTCAGGAATAAATTCATATAGTGCTGGATGGGGGCAAAAACACAAAAGGGAGGGGTCAACGACAAAAGCAGTGTGGAATTTATTTTTATTTAAAGATGGGGGGGCAGCGGGAGTTATTTTCGGTTTTGGCCAAGCGCATCCTGAATTTTCAGTTTCGGACCAGATTTTTCATTTGGGTGCATCCCTAGTAACTAGATAAACATGATCATTGAAACAAACCTTCCGTATTCTTTTGCTTGCGCTCGACTTCTTGACGATATTCTTCCAGTTCCCGGTCTGTGAATTTGTTGAAGGGGTTAGGGCCGGTTGTACTGACAATCACCCTTGGTTGGTACTCTTTCTCAATAATGGCCTTTGAAGCCGTAATCAGTTCCCCCTGTCAAAAACAAACAGCTTTCGTGTAAGCAGATATACAAGTAAAAAAAAAACAGACCATGTCATACAATTAGACCAATTGACAATAAGAACATTACCCTTCTAACTGAATAAGAAATAAATGCTTCAAGTGTTTCCACATACAAGTTGGCCACAACATTATGATTTTTAGGGACCCAGCAGTGGAAGTTGGGGCTGGTGAATGAAGGGATTAGAATATGGCAGAAATAAGCAAAAGATCTACTAGTTAGATTACCATCTAGTTACTAGTACAGTGGATACAGGTCACAACAAAGATCCTTTGACCAAATAAGCTTTTGGAAGGTCTCAATTTAACCACCTAAGAGTCTGCTTAATAACTTGACATACATCAGCTTGTGATGATTTCCAGGTGATTTCCAAGTTTTGTGAGTCCTATATTCTAAGAGTAAATACCATAATTCATATGCATTTGAGAAATATTCTCAGGAAGGATAAGCGGAGGAAGATTTGTTGTTAGTGCCAGGTTTCCATGTTTTGGATCTCTACCTGCTTCCTCCGTATAACCCGCTAGTAGATTACAATATCAATCCTCCCCACTCGTAAAGCTCCTGGAAGCTGAAACCCGCCAACTGAATTACACCGGGATAAAGCATTGAGCCTTTGTACACATAATAGACCACGTTTTCACTCCGGTGGAACGCGCTCTACATAATATTACAAGCATCTCTGTTTATTTCTCTAGTCGTGCCCCCCACCCCCAAAGCATGTTACGTCACTGAAAATATCAGAACATAATAGTATGGCTGTGCGGAGGATATTCTGCCAACACAATGGCTCACTTTGATAAACAATTGAAATACCGGCCCTATTCGCACATCTCCATTCATAGTATTTGAAAGCATTCATTCACAGCTGACACTATGTGAAATATTATTATGAAAAGTAAATCTTAATGTGTCATAGGTGGGTTATTGTGCGGTTACCCCCACGCGTACAACAAAGTGAAGTAATAACGAGCATGTCTTGCGGTACATAATGAGGTGAGAACATCACTTTAAACGTGGAGTTATTGTATAGTTTTACCATCATATTATTCACGTGCAAATCCTGCTTAATAAAATGGTTAACCATTTCCTACAGAACATTAGGATACAGGGTCACTCGTCTGCAGTTCTCCCAGTTTTCAGTCCACACTGAAGGAATGGAGGTGGATTACCAATAGCCCTTATAAAACGCTTAAAGTGATCAAACCAATGTGTTAGAACCTAAACCCCAAAACCATATTAGTCTCTATTTGCCCGGTCGAGCTCTAACAGATACCCACCACAGGGCAGCACATTATAACCCGATACCAAATCTACCCAGAGTACCCAATCAGCTAACAGCAGCAAGCATGATACAAGTTTTATTATATAATATACATGCACATAAAACACACACAAAGTACATAATACTAGCAAACACAAACCCATAAAAACACAAAGCTATGAAATTGCTATTACTGGATCACATATTTAGTGCGTATCCTTGTCATTTAGAAGGACAAGAGAAGTAAATAGTGTGCCCATCACAACCTTTATACTTCACACTTTCCTCATACGGTCTAAATTATTACATGTCGCAAAAAAATCCTTTGTTCATTAAGGGACGGACGCAAAAGTACCAACACAACTTGAATCCCTGGAGCCAGGTAGCCGCACAACCTTCACTTTTATGAATTGTGTGTTAGCGCTCTCGTTAAAGGCTCCCATAAAAGCACAATGATTCTGGTCACCGGAATCCATACTGGAGAGATGGTTGGTTCCAATGGCCAGGCAGAAGCTTGCAACCATTTAAACTATCACTTTTTCCATCAGTAGGTGGCAGAGATAATGTAATAGCTCACATTCTTCCTCCTTGAAGTTGGTGCACTACCTGATGCTAAGCAGCATATAAAGCGACATATCACTCAATAGAAGCTTATGGAACTGGCAGTGCATACAGATATAAAATCGTTTCAATAAATTTAGGCTTTTTAAATGGTAAAAATATATGCATCTTAAAAAGCAGCAGTGGCAGAATCGATGTTATGACGGTTTAGCATCCCATGGTGTTTAATACATTCAGCGTTTATTAATCCAGATTTAAAAGTATCTGTCATTGAGGCTTTTATGGTCTGTCAGTAAACGGGGTCTTACCCCAGGGACAGGGCACATTCACACAGAGGTTATTTCTCATCCACTATGCCACAGACCTACGGAGGACCGGCACACGCGTCACTGCTGCTTTTTGTTTTTCATTTTAAAGTATTGACAGGGTAGTATATACCTTTCTAACTGAGAGGGGCTTAGCTGGACTAAAGGCATGCTCTGAGAATTCGAACCCTTCAATAGTTTCCGAACAGTCTGAAAGAGGTGCATCCTGCAACAGTAAATGGAGTAAACACAGCAAACCAGGTTATCGGCATGCAAACGGCTACACGTGGCAGCGAGGGGGTGAGAGACATGCGCACAGACAGCAAACGGGGACAATGGACACAAAAGGCAGACATGACCTGCTTGTGGCACACAGGTTACTGACCGGTACTGGCCAAACACCAGAACCACCACAAAGAAGGCCATCACATCCCAACAATGAACAGTGGTGTTTGTGCTCAACTCATCTATATTAAGCCATTACTACAGTCATTTAGGCATGACTAATGATTATATGATACACTAGGTGACCAACAGCGGTTAAACCCTTAACACACACATATGTAGAAAGAGCAATGTTCCCTCTAAGCTGTGCGCAGGCGTACACACAAAGCAAAGGAAATGTATGTGCGCACAGGTGGTTAGCAGGGCCGAACTGGCCTAGTGCGATACTGGTAGGCCGCCTCCCCTTGGGCCGGTCTTGATGCAGGCCATCCAATTACAAGCATGGCTGCGGCGGCCAATGCAGTTTTGGGCCAACTGAAGCACATGTCTCCTCTCATTGAGTGTCTGCCAGTCAGTGCCACACACAACATGGCGGCATATCCAGCACGGAACTGACTGTCGGAGTGCAGAGAAAGACCACACCGCAGACTACCAAAGGACAGGGAGATGAGCGAGAAATATGATGGTAAGAAGGGAGCATGCTAAGGGAAGGGTATGATGGGGTAATAATACTGGGTTTGTAAGGAGATGAGCAAGAAGAGGACTGTGATGCAATATGTTGTGATGATGGTGGCGGATGGAAATTTTAGTGTGGAGAATGATTGCGGTGGGGGCTGTGAATTAATTATGATGATGGTCATGGGAAGGTCTACACTTCCATATGTAACTTCATAGCTTGCATTTATATTTGTATTATAGTAAAGAATGCCAGTACAGTTTTAGAAGCCATGGGAGAAAGGTTGCAACAAATTTGAGAAATAAATGTGGACAGCAATACACAATTAGAGGGAACATTGACCTAAACCACTCCTGAAGTAAACGGCTATCATAAACGGCATTGGTTTTAAATCCAATATATCAAGCTTTTCCTTTACGAGCAAATCACCAATATATTTCAATCACACACGAATAATGTTTTGACAAGCTGTTTAATACCCTCAGTCTCAAATGAACCATTATGTTAATATTCTATGAGGATGTATTAGGGGTGCACCAACGGTTATACAGGAATTTTAAGAGAAGAGGTGAGCTTTCGGTATCCCATATTTTGGAATGGTGAGGTATATCATAAAAAGCAGCTCGGATTACCAGCTTTTTGGCAAAAAGAAAGCAACAAGGCACACTGAATATACGTGAAGGTAATTTGCACCTTTTTTTCTCTAACACTATTACTATATATATTTTTTTTTTTAAATAAATACATTATGGGTACAGAGGTGTGGAAGGACTACAAAACAAACAAATGAACTGAATACCTGCTACATTTAACATTGAGAAGTCTAGAGTGCGGCCAACAAACTCTGAAGCACATTCTACTAATATAACTCCATGTACAACCATCACAGAGAGAAGGGAAAAAAACCTCCGCCATAAAGCCTCAATTCTCATTATGGTATTTTGCCTTCTTTAACAATGACCAGCCCTGTTCTAGTTACAGAAGGAATATAAACATGAGATAAAGGTGTAGTCCCAATTAGACATTGTAGTTGTTTCTTTTAAGATTTTGCAGTGGGCTTGGTTTTGAATAAGTCAAATCATCTGAGGCTAATTGTCGACAGCTCCCATCTTTAAGAAATTTTGATATCAATGACCCATGACTAAATGGGACTGCACCTTTAGCAGATGATGAAATAAGCTGAAAGAGCTTGATGCCTGCAGGAAGCAGTTGGTTAACCTGGTTTACCATGGCAATTAAAAAATGAGGGATACCTTTTTGTTTCACCATTCAGAACAATGGATCTCAAACACAAAGCCATCAAAAATTGCTTGGCTACAAGGATGCCCCAGCTTGAACAAGATCTCAAGCCTCTATTGTATTGGAGTTTGAAAACCATGGATATTGAATGGCCAAGTACCGAAGTTCAGAACCTCAGAAGTTCTCCATCAGTAAGGAAGGAAGCAATGCCATGCATGGCATCCAGCAATGGAGCTAAAGCATCGGTCACTCGCATGCTACACACGGAAGCCTCTTATATCTATCATTCTATCCTGGGCAAATGTGCAGCAGAAGCCACCTGTAACACTTACCTTGTACATAGATAATTTCTGTTGATTAAAGAATAATGTTAGTGAAACGTAGGGTGGGAAAAAGAACTAAACAAAAAAACAGGATCTTCTTGTTTTTCCTAAAAACGTAGAACACTGACCTGCACAGAGCTCCTTTCCACCATCCCTCCACACAGCACCTGCGACTGAGGACCGGCTGTTTTAATATCCTGTAGATTCTGCTCTCTTATCTGCAATGCAACCATTCATTTATTACACGGTGCAAGCGGCCATAACAGACGGCAATCTCCATATTGCACAACATATGATTGCAGTGTCACGGAGCTGGATTTTTACTAGTCTTACACAGCAGACTTAAATACACATAAAATTTCACTTATTGTGATTGTGTTTGTTTACCGTGTTTCACAAAGCCAGAAGAAACACTAACAGCAATGCGAATTTACAGAACGCATCACAATTTCTACATCATGGATTTTTTACATTTTATTAAAAAGCAAAACCCTCAACAGATCTTAAATTAGGAGAAGCACATCTCACCGTTAAACAATATAATAAATTAGTTTTAATAAGTGTTTCATTAGAGAATGAAACACTTGTGTCGGGTCTACTATACAGTTTTACCATCATACTCCACTGGCTATAGTGCCAGAATGTGACCTTCTTGACCCGCACAGATTATACATTGCGAGTGAAACGCACACACCTTGTTCCTCATTTCTTGGACTTCCTTTGGGTCTGTGTTCAGCGGGACAAACAGGCTGGGGACAGCGGAGCCGGCACTTCTAAGTCCATCCTCTTTAGTCCACTGCAAAAAATCAAGAACAGTAAATTGGTGAGTTTTGAATCGCCTTTTATTAAACCTGAATATATATATCAAGTACAAATCATGCATTTCACTAATATATAGGGAAATGAACCAATGAACTCTCTGCAGTTGTATTGTCTCATGGCATGCTGTACACGTAGGATCTTCAGAACACAGATGGAATTTACATATCATTTACTCAGTTTATAATATTTTTGGTGCAGATTCCCGAATTATGGTTCCTGCTTATGATTCCCACCATGAGGCAATTTGCTCCCTCTAGAACTATATTCATTTCACCCCCCCCCCTTGGATATTAGCAAATAACTGCAGAATCTTAATTCTGGGAACCTAGCAGCATAGGCGAAGGAATGAGGTTATAGAAGAGACGAGACCTTAGAGTCTTCACTCCCCCTACTTCTCTAATGATATTACAAACATTGAAATGCCTCCCCTTGCCAATGCAGACAATCATTGATTCACTCCTCCTATGTTAGAAATTAAAAATAAATATATATATAGCAAATTGTAAAGCATAAGATGAAGGGATGGCAGAAGGCAATAGAAAGTCACTCATTGGTATTTCCACCCTTTTGCGTCGATGGGGCAACTTGCATTACGAGAGCCCCTTTGGCACAAAAGGGTATATAATATGTTTAAGTGAGCGCACATCACCAAAAGTTCTGCATAAATTTAAAATAAAAAGCTGCAAAAACAGCATGGATACTCTGTTCCACAGAAAAACAGCCATATCAGAGCAACTGAAAAGCAAAAACAAAGCCAATTTACAGGTCTGTTTAGTCATATTTTTTTTTTTTTTAAATACAACCAAAGATAATAAAAAGAAAAAAAATTTCTGAAAAGACAAGCAAAAGCAGAACATGGCAAGAAAAGGGATTTATACAATCAGCGCACATTGTAACATGTGACAACTATGCATAAGTCTTTTCTTTCTTTTAACCCCACCATGGAGGGTCACAGGAGGCCCCCCCCCCACCGGAGCACACATTGCCTCTGGGAGTACATACAGTTCGGCAACTGATGTAAAGAATTAAAGCACAAGGAAAAGAGGAGGAAAAAAGACAGTTAAGAGGGGGAAAATAAAGATGAATTATGGAGGCAGAGTATACTCACTTCAAGTCTTCACAAATAACTATCGCACCCTAATTTTGTGTTTGTGTGAAAAGACAAACACAAAAATGAAATCACATTTATTATGGAGAAGAAATCGTGTGAGGTCTTACATACACCCTGCATCGAGGGCTGGCTTCGCGTCTCCCGCGTTCGTGGCACAAAGCCCCCACTAGCCGTACGGGGAATGAACAGATACCCCCTTGGTGGTGTTGGCAGACCCGCACAAGGGAAGTAATTCGTTACAGAATACTGAACCAGTCATTATTTTTTCCATTTGGCACATTGCAATCGCATGCAGAAACCTGACCTTGGTTGCAGATTTTATCAGAATAACACAGGAAAAACATAATTTAATAAAATTCACCTGTGAAAGGCAGACATGAAAAAGGTCATTATTTTATTATGCAAGTCTAAAACCTGATAATTGCCTTGAATAAATATAGACTTGCATCTTATTAGATGTAACATCCAAAAAAATCCCCATGCTTAGCGAGAAAGGAAAAGAATTACCAAGAAGGCGGCTAAATAAAAAGCATTATTTTTCTTCTGGTCTATTTTCCCAATAATTGGTATCTTTCCATGTGCTCCAAATTATTGCGCCTACAAAAGCCAGCAGTTCTCCCAAGTAGCCCACAGGGGTGTAATGACGTTACCGGCTCGCTATAAGAACAGAAGACATCTCCGCTAAATGTTTTGTTTTCAGTAGGGCGCTTTTTAGCCAAAGAGAATTTGTTACTAATTACACGGAAAGGGGAATTACGGGATATTGACAGACTCATTTCTACCGCTGTAAGCCAGTTAGAAACACGGTTTGTGTAGCTTTATAAACAATATTTACAGGCTGTGTTTTAAGGCATTTTACCAGTTCATAAAGGAACAAACTGTATACATATATAGGGTCAGAGAAATCTATAGGAGCCATGTTCATTAAAAAATAAATAAAATAACCAAAGGGTGCAGCCATATAGAGTACAAAAGTACCACAGAAAGTTTGATGCCAGTCGTAAAACTTGTCTAATAAGTTTTGTCCAGTCCTGCAATCAAAGATAATACTAGTTTGCTACGGGATCCCTGTCTTTAACACAGAGCAAACACAAAAGCGGTATCTGTCGGGGAGTGTGAGCCGAGAGCCACACATTGGTCATGGCGCACCCAGATCGTAGTGTCGTTCTGTTATATGCTGGTTACGGCCATCTACCGGCATGCAACAAGTCATGCAGGAGGCAGCTGGCTTTATCCGCTTGAAGGCTTTGGGAAATCCATCTACGCGGAGCAGAAGTAAAGAAAAGCTAAACCAGGTTAAACTATTAGCGAAGCAAACTGCTTAAGAGGTTAACTGCTAAGAGAGACATTGGTGGTTAGATTTACAGATTAACATGCTGTTAGAGAGACAACGATCTACATTTTGTTCTGCATGCCATCTTTGACAGGACAGTCTTAAGCAGTTCCAAACAGAGCGCAAGAAGTGGATTGTAAGACTTTGTTATGCGCAGAAGTTTAAGCGACGTGAAATCAGCAAAGGCTATAAGAGGAGAGTTAGAGTATTCCCAAAGCCTCCAGGCTCCAGCCGCCTCGGAATGCTCTACATCAACTATGAACAGTAAGGTAGGCACAGACCAAGCAGTTGGTAATACAGCTTGGCACGCAGACACCGGACGAGAGAGACTGCAGCAAGGGTTTCACGTGATCGTGTGTAATGTTCGTCCACACCTTAGTCTTCGACTTGGGGCTGCCACCATTCTGCCCGTCTTCGGAGGCATCGTCGGCTTTACCAGAGTTCAGCCACTTTGTCTTCTCGCGCTGCTGTTTCTGAAAGCTGTGTCTGAGAGGGGAACACGTGCCCGAGTCACCATCATTGCCAAAGGAGTACCCAGTGACGCTTGCAGGGATTTCTACGTCACTGAATTTTTTTACTTTGTCTCGCAGGGCTGGACACCGGTATGGGTAGCCAGTTCTATAACCCTAAGAAAAGGAAAAAAAAAAAAAATTCAGTGTAAAAATACAGTTGAGTGCAACTTAAAATAAACCCCCCCCCTCCCAAATTATACTGAAGCACTTGTATATGAAAAAAAATATATACGATACTTAAACATCAAGTACGCAAAACACACCAATGCAGCAGATATGTATATTTTGAGTTACGGACTTGCATTAGGGAGAAAGCCCCTACAAGCCATCTGTGTGCATCTAGATTGTTAGCAGGGCCCTCCTCACCCATTTCTGCAAGTCAAGTAATTTAAACATGCATGGGACAGGCATACGGCTGTTCTTAAATTAAGACAAGACCAAGGTCCGATTAAAAAGAGTCCGTACAAGGAGTGATGATTTGGGCTTGTTTTGCAGCCGCAGGACCTGGTAACCTTGCAGTCATTAAGTCTACCATGACCACCTCTGTATACCAAAGTATTCTAGAGTCAAATGTGAGGCCATCTGTCAGACAGCTAAAGCTTGGCTGATATTGGGTCACGCAACAGGACAATGATCCCCAGCACCCGATTGAAACCCTGCGGCAGGACTTTAAGAGAGCTGTGCGTAAACAAACGCCTTCAAACCTCACTGAACGGCAAAAGATGCAAAGAAGAGCAAGACAAAATTCCTCCACAACGATGTTAGAGACATACAGAAAATTATTATTTCCAAGTTATTACTGCTAAAAGTGGTTCTAGAAGATGTTGAATCACAAGGTGTAATTTTTCACACATGGCTTCTTGGCTTTATTTTTGTTGGATAAATCATGACATGGTGTAATAGGTCATGTGTTGTATTTAGGTAATTTTTAGATGAGCCAAGGAACAGATTGTTATTATTATGCCCCGATATGTAAAAGCATAGAATTCAACAAGGGTGCACTTTTTTCACACAACTGTAGCTTTAAGACCAAAACAATAAGCACCTATTTTAAAATGATAAATTACTCTTGGTTTCATAGATAGGGCTCATGGATGCAGTTTTCTTACTTAACATTCTTATCCCTCATTGTGTGTTAATCAGTGGCGACTCTAGAAGCAATATATAGGGGGGCACACAAGATACCACAGTCAAACTGGGGGGGCATTCATAATTTCCAAAAGTAATGTGCTATGGAATTATACTTTTGTTATTGGGCTAAACTAATACTTGATCATTCAACATGGGAAGCCTGAAGCCACAATTGAGTGCGACTAATCCTTGAAATAAATATAACTAGGGCTGCAACTAACGATTATTTTAATAATCGATTAGTTGGCCGATTATTTTTTCGATTAATCGGATAAAAAAAACAATATGCAAATTTTTAGTTTATTTAAAATAATTTAATGAACTGGATGTTAAAAAACAACTTAAAATTTACATTAACATTCTTATTTTGTTATGATGTAATAAAAAAACAATATTTTCAAAGTACAAAAACCCAAACACAATATTTATGAAACAAAATAACCCCAAACATTCTGAAAAGAGGTGGACTATTACTGTTCAAGAAACTTTGCCCCAGCCCTGGCACTTTGCACCCAGCCCTGGCACTTTGCACCCAGCACTGTGCCCCTGCACCCAGTCTCCAACTCTGCCCTGCACCCAGCCCTTCCCCCACATTCTGCCCTGCCCCCACACTCACACCCTGCCCCCACTCTGCCCTGCACCCACACCCCCACCCTGCCCTGCACCCAGTCTCCTGCCCTGCCCCCACACACACCCTGCCCTGCATCCCCACCCCCACTCTGCCCTGCACTCAGTCTCCTACCCTGGCCTGGCCTGCCCCCCCACCCTGCCCTGCATCCCCTGAAACCCCACCCCCACGAACCGCTCTGTGCGAACGGAGCCACTTGCACAGAGCGATTCGCACAGACATGAAGAATACTTACCTCCGGAACGCGTCACATCCGTCACGCAGTGCAGAGCGTGTAGCGGAAGCAGGGAACGCTCGCGGAGGTAAGTAAAAGGAGCCAACAACGAATCGATCACTCGATTAATCGATAACGAAAATCGTCGACAACGATTTCCGTTATCGATTATTATCGATTCGTTGTTTCAGCCCTAATTATAACACAATAAATAACTTTTCCACTAAATGATTTCAGGGCCTTGGACGTTTTGTCCCCTGAAGTCACTACAACTTCAGGAGGGCATTTTATCTCTGGATAAATATAAATTAAATAATTCCTACTGTAAGTTAAGTGCCAGGAAACAGATGACCAAACACACACACCAATACAGGCTCTGTCACACCGACACCCAGACACAGACACAGACACACACCCCAGGACAGGCTCTGCCACACCAACACCCAAACACACACACACACCCTAGGACAGGCTCTGCCACACCAACACCCAAACACACACACCCTAGGATAGGCTCTGCCACACCAACACCCAAACACACACCAGGACAAGCTCTGCCACACCAACACCTGTACACACACACCCGAGGACAGGCTCTGCTACACCCTTGTGTATTGATGCCCCTGCTGCCCATATATATTATTAGCCCCAGTTGCCGATAGCAGGTATAGATCAACACATTAACACACAAACCAAGCTTTGCATGTATAGATCAACTGAAATTTACTTGTGATCTCAGCACTGAAGGTATATATCAAACAGAATCAGACATACAAATCCTGTATTTGCAGGTATACAATAGTATATGAAACGTAGCACTGCAGGTATAGATCAAATAAATACATGAAAACAGCATTGCAGGTATTAATCAACTGAATAAGATACAAACACTGTATTTGCAGGTATACATAAATGTATGGAAATATATAGATATGGATCTACTGAATAACGCAAAAACCCAGCGTTGCAGGTATAGATCAATTGGAATTCACATAAAAACACGTCATTAAAAGGTATATTTAAAACCCCCTAAATTACAGGCATAGATCACAGGTTGCACACCCCAAAGTCAGCCCTGGCGTCCACACTGCCCACACAGCAATAACACTCCTATCATACCCAGGCAACCAGTAAATGCTGGTACCTAGGCATGATGGGACTGTGCTTGCTGTGATTGCCGTTAGCAATCACACTCCTATCATGCCAAGTCAGCCAGTACATGCTGGTACAGGGTGGCTGTAAGTGATGTGTAGACCCCATACTGCTGGCAGCATCAATACACAAGGGGGGCAGCTAGTTAGGTTTCAGCATGTACTGGCTGACCTGGCATGATAGGAGTGATTGCTAACAGCAATCAAAGTCCCATCATGCCTAGGTTCCAGCACTTACACATCCAACCAATAAATGCTGGAACCTAGGCATGATGGGACTGTGATTGCTGTTAGCATTCACACTCCTATCATGCCAAGTCAGCCAGTCAGTTGCCCTGGCTGCCGATCTTATGTGGGCCGCACCTCGAGGTCTCGCGGGCCGCATTTGGCCCGCATGTTGGATGCCCCTGCCTTATTTCTTTCTACCCCCCCTCCCTACTCACTATCTACCCTCCCCCTTTGTAGTTCTCTCACCTTTAGGTCCAGCGACGGGAGCACGAGGCTGCAGTCTTCCTTCTCTGCTGCGGTGGCCGCTGCTTCACTGCTGAGCGCCGAAATAGGACGTCATAATTCAGCGCTCAGCATGAAATGCCGGCACCGCGACAGAGAGAGAGGCCTCATGGAGGAGAATGGGGGGCGCCGAGCGGTTGCTAGGCACCCCTCTCCCTCCTCCGCATTAAAAATATAAATTAAAAAAAAGACGGGATTTAAAGTCGCATTGCGACTATTCCAAATTTGGCAGGGGGGCAAGGATTAACCTAGGGGGGGCAATTGCCCCCCTGTAGCGACGCCCCTGGTGTTAATTAATGGCAGACTGCACTGTGGTAAACAGAACGCCCCGGTGACTTAATCCCTGGGGGGGGGGATAACTGACTAAAAGATATATGGGGGGGGGGGGGGATCTTGCCATAATAAAATCCGCTTCCCCTTTGCAACCTCTGTATTATAAGTGTCATTAGCTGCTCCACGCAGTGCCCTTTGAGATCATTAATTTAGCAGGGTTTTAGGGGTTAAGGAGAGGGAAAGTGTTCAGAGGGCCTGCCTAACTAAAACTAACATTTTGTTACAAGCCAGCTGTTGTGTGTAAGGTCCATTAGTACTAGTAAATGCAAGATTGGTTAAAGGGGCACTTCAGTACTTTAACGCATATGATAACCAAATAAGTCCCTTTAAACTTTCGTAGTGCCCTCCTTGCAAACGATTAGGGGGTTCTGCAGAGTATAAATAAATTGCTTAGTGGGCTGCCCAAGCCCCTGGAGTGTCCCTTTAATCATGCAAAACTAGGCAGCCTTCATATCTGCTCAAAGACACAAAGTGAAATCGCTACAACAATGTAGCAATATATTTACATTTCCCATTATACATACATACACAGTCCCTTAATGCAATCATTACCAAGTATTCCGCTATCGCCCGTCAAGCTATAACTCCCATTATTCTCAGCCACTTTAAGAGCCTACGGATTGCAGCCAAATGGTTGTCAATCCCCCAGCTGCAGCGTACTGCGGAAGAAAGCTGCAGTGCAGAAGGATCATTTCACTTACTCTTGTAACATTAGTATCATGACAGACTACTATTGCTGCTTATGTGAAAACGAGGGTCTTCTGTAGGCAACCTAATGTTACTTGGTGCCCAACGCTGGAGGCACCATGTTCACAATTTACAGTACAAGTGTACATATAAATAATGTGAACAAAAATAGCAATACCAGCTATAAACACAGACAGCAAACTGAATATTAAGCAGTTGAGTGAATTAATAGTTTTGTGGAAACATTCCCGAGTATGCAATAAGCCATGCAGTTTAATGGCTCGTCACTTTTTCCCTGATACTTTAAAGCATTTTTCAGATGCGTACATTCTTACAGGAGGTAGTACTTACCAGGTTATCCAACATGCGCATAAGGGCTTCAAACTCCTGCTCCCCAACAAGCCACTTTGGGTGTGATCCGCTGCCATCCCCAGCTGGTGACTCGGGTGAACGAGACCTTTTATATTTCCCTGGATCTAGCAGTACCAGGTTGTCTGGTCCTCCAGCACTGGCAAGGGTGCGTACCTGAGACAACATAAAATAGAAGACACTAAGCATTTTCCTGAGCTAGACTTGCATGGATGGGGGGCTTAGATCCCACCTAACTCAGCAATGCCGACCGGCTCTCCGTGAGTTTCAGAAACCATTGGGTCTTTATACATTTACAAAACCTGGGCGAAACGTACACATAATGCTTTGGGAAGGCTACGATTTTATAGAGGGACTGGAAGGTAAAATTAAACTATTCACCGGCCGCATCGATACAGATTTCGTAAAGGTGTAAACATGTCGTCTAATAAAGGGGTAGCATACAGTAAATACATCTTTCAACGCTATGTAAGCCATAGAATGACATTTCAAGAACTCTACCTGTAACGCAGGTAAGATTTAGCATCACCAAAAAGCATCACTACTTGATATTAAAGCAAGAAAATGCAATACTATGACGCCTAGAAAATTAGAATGAAATAGAGTCAACAAGCTTCCACACACGATTACCTGGATCTCACAGGCTGACATAAGATTATGCATATAATAAAAAGCCTCTTCAACTGTTTCTCCCATGGTTACCAAGCCATGATTTCTAAGAATAAGCACCTGAAACACAAAAAGAGGGGGTGTAGAAAACCAAAATGATTGCTTTTAAAGAAAGAGAAAGAAAAAAAAAAAAGTACTAACATAAATTCACTTACTTTACTTTTAGGCCCCAAATTTTTCTGAATTAGAACTTTTTCTTCTTCATCCACCAGTATGCCATGGTAGTCATGATAGGCCACTTCTCCCAGGGACAGGGCTTCTGGTGACAGAGGCAGTAAGCCGCATTTCATAGCAGAGACCTGAGTAATAAATACACGCATTCTATTATCAAAACACTACATACAAGCAGATTCTTAATTATCTACTAAAGATTCCATAAGCAGGACAAGCCATGGGATATAAACGACTTGGTGATCTAGCAGTCTGATGCCACAGAGGTAACGTCATCTTTAATAACAAGGGACCAAAGTGTTAACCATTTTGAATCCCATAATGCAGCCGTACGTCAGAGAACCGGTTGGCGCTCAAAAGGCGATAACTCAAACTGCCTTTATTACTTTCTTTTCATGGTCAATGAACACTGAAGTTTGCTACACAGGTTATACTCACCGCGGCCCCAGCAGGGGTGTGTATATGAACAATACATTTCACATCAGGACGTGCCGCGTATATCGCAGAATGTAACGTAAATCCAGCTTTATTTACGCCCAGGTTCGTGCTGCCGCGATCAATCATCTCGCCTTGGAGATTGATTTTAACCTAGAAAAATAGCGTAATAGTAACAAATGGGAGTTAATTCTCATCCATAGACACCCAAACAAGAAAACAACAAGTTATTTGATGCAAGGCAAGCAGTAGAAACTATTCTTTTAAAAAAAAAATGCCACTTACCAAACTAGATGCTGTAACTTCACTGTAAAGGAGTCCGAAAGGAACGATCAGGAAGTGCTCTTGCTCGGAACTCACTCTGACCTACGTGCGCCAGAAGAACATTTACCGTTAGCAAACAGGGACTTAAGATGTGTGGGACAGGGATATAAAGCTATCCTGAATCTAGGGCAAGAACAAGCACTAAATGGGTTTACAAACAGGGGGCTTTTTCTCAAGGGACTGATGCAAAACCCAAGCACGCTGACCACGCAGCGCACCCACACAGCCACTGTACACTGACACACACCACTCTCCAAATGACTCAAACACCACACTCTTTGTAAACGTTCGCAAAATACCTAAAAACTAAAACAAATGTGTAGTCACACAACCAACTGCAGAGGTTTGCATATATAGCACGGTACTTACTGTAATGTGATTATAGATCAACTGGGACCACCCAAACAGGTCCGCCAAACGGTAAAAAGCCGCTAATTTACAGCGCAGTAATTTTTCCCCTTTTTCATAAGCAATGGAGTCTGATCCTCGGAGGTCATTCACAGGAGTGACCATTCCAAGGCCTAGTATAAAAATAGATTAGATGGAGATTATTATTTGCTGGCGTGTATATAGCACCATCACATTCTGCAGCGCTGTACACAACGAGTATACAGGACATAAGTAGTGTATGACAAAACAATTTGGACATATGGAAACTGTAAGGAGGCCTCTGTTCAAATAACTTTACAATTAGGAAGCAAACAACCGGAAAACAAAGTAGATGTCAGACTCTACAGAACTTGTTTATTCTCTGCGGAAACGGACAACACATCTGTACTTACTTAGGTTTAATGCTGCCATTCCCCCTTGAGGAGCTGATGGATAAACACTTGGTACGCTCGTTGTCATGAAATCTGCTATTTGCTGTAAAGCTAACAGGCCGGTAGGATTCTTGCCTTTCTTAAGTTGGTCCTGAATCATGGACTCCAGTTCATCGCAAAACGCCTATGGAATAACGAGCATAGAAATAAGTCATAACGCCTGTTTGCACACATACATAAAAAACAGTGAATATGTCAATCATCGATAGTGTGGGCAGGAGGTGTAAAACATGTCTCCTTTTCTACAAGTAGTTGGAGGCAACATACATTTTACAAGTTACATTAGTTAATGCCTCATACACACTACCTATATTCAAGGGTTACGACAAGACAAGAATTGACAGACTACAATGTGGTATGCAATGTGTTATATTTCCTGCATTATTTCTGCCGCTGTGAGTGCCCTGTGTTCGGCGATGCTGGCCCACTGCGTTGGGCTTTATTTATGCCTGTGCTCTGTGGACTTGTGGACCCCTCTCCCCCTCCCTTTTTTCTTTTGTCTTCCCTTCCCACTCATCTCCTGTTCTGTTGTTCTGATAAAACAATAAACATATATTTACAAAAAAAAAAAAAAAGAATTGACAGACTAAGACAAACCGATAAATTAGGATGGTTATTAAAAGGAAAAAAAAAAGCAGGCTGCTAGTTTTGTTAAATAAGGGGGGCTACAATGGTAAAAACTGGGGCACTTACTGGGCTTTGGAGTATCATGGACACCCTTTTCTTTTGCTCCATCATGTTGAAGTCTTGGCGAAGGTCTGGCGCCATATTTCTCTCTCGCAGATACTCTGGGTTATTTTCATCTACTCGGTCGAAATACTTCTCTTTGTGAGGAGCGTTTGTTGGGGGGGGTGAAGTCACCACCCCTGCACTCGAGTCACCATTCATAGCGCACACTTAGGCCGGCCTACGGAAATACAAGAGGAAAGCACATCAGCAAGCAGCACAAAGCCTTAAAGTAAAGTGTATACTAGGTATAAATCATCGTCAGCTGGAAAGGCAGAACCTTTCAACGTCTAACCCAAGAACTAGACTGCTTGTGTTGTTTAGGTTTCATTTTAACCCTACGTGAGCTACAAGGACCCTGTTGCCTGTTAAAGCCACTCAATTCAGAGACTATAATGTGAAGCTTGATACTCCTGTGATGTGACCGCTACAGGAAACCTAATTAAAATCATTTTGCATGGTATAATAGCATAATGGTAGCGTGCAATTACAGAGGAATTTTATTAAAGTAAATTGAGATAACTTTTAGTTGACCAGTGAAGGCAAGATGTTTAAAATTACTAGCATGATGATCATGGAGGTAACCCAACTGTATGAGAGGATACAGCTGCACACGCTTACACAGCGCATGAACTGCGTTTCATGTGAATACCCCATTATAACATGTCCCTGACGTTACTGTAAGGGTTAATACATACGCTTCCAAACCCTACATCTTATCGGCCTCTAAAACAGAATTGGAGTGTGTATATAAAAGACTAAGACGACGCACGTGCAAAGCTACTCGCTGCACAGGGTTCGTTCGCCCCGGTGATAGTGAGGTTTAAACACCAACACGCACCCATTACTACCTTTCCACGTTATTTTATTGTGAGGTGCAGACAAGTCGTTATGCTCAGCGCTAAAGAGTTACACATTTTTATGATTTTAAAAAAAAGTTTGCCGAGAGAGTTCTTTACTTTGGGACAAACTACTAAACCATATATACAGTATACTATGATGATCTTAGTTATTCCACCCCTGCCCCAGGCGTGAATGATTAGCTGACAGGAAACAGGTGTTGCCTAAGGAATCCTATAGGGGGGGAAACCATCCATCAAAACTGCCATGGACATTAATATCAAAATACTGACATTCATTTCTAGCATGGACTAGACAACATTGGCATAGATCGTTAAAGGGAAACTCACCATTTTTTATTTTATTTTATTTTTTTTTTTATTATTACTACTAGGTCACATTAAACGTGTTTTCAGGCAGCTGCATATTAGCTGTTTTTATGCGTTTTGGCGCAGTTACCTCAACCCATTCTACTAAACACCCAAACTCATTATCATACTGCCTGTGATAAAGAACAGCTCATCCAGCCAATAATGGACACAAGCATGGCTTCATTAGCATTGCCATAAAGTAACAGCTCAGTGCGGTGTTTGAGTAGGAAAAGCCCCCCCCCATGCTACCATTTGTGACTTTAAGCACTATTTTACGCTGTATTTTGTGTGATTTTTCTTTTTTTATTAAAAATGCATTGGTAACACAAGGAAGATAGATAGATAGAAGACATGAAGTTGTTTTCAGTTTCAAGCAGGCTACAAAAGGCTTTTTAGGCGTTCACTGGATCATGGAAATGGTTTTGAGCTTTGGAAACAATTCTTGTTGAAAGATAAATAAATAACTTCGCACTGATTTTATGTAACAGAGTCATGGATAAGGTCACATAGTGCAGTCCCTCCGGTCTTTCTAACTTGCCTCATTACACAACACTTTGGAAGTTTAGCAGAGAACGTTGGGA
Organism: Spea hammondii; assembly: GCA_029215755.1. Taxonomy (NCBI): domain Eukaryota; kingdom Metazoa; phylum Chordata; class Amphibia; order Anura; family Pelobatidae; genus Spea; species Spea hammondii. The sequence goes on from JARDYJ010000001.1 coordinate 12,316,890, forward strand.
TATCACTATGGATTACTAATGCAAAAGCTCATTGAAATTCTGCTGCAAGAAAGGCTGAGTCGGCTGTATATAACGTATAGAAGGCCGAGTGGTCCCTTTAAATCATCGTGTGGTTCCCCTTATAAATGCATTAAGGGATTTCTGCAGAATCCTCCCATTTGCATTATTCCCTGCCCCCAGATAGTTGGCGAGCAGGACATTTGTTCAGCTGAAGGCATCTCCCCTGTCTGCACCCACGTGGTACGCCCTCTGACAGTCAGCTTCGGCTTAGTGAGGGTCCCGCGATGGGAGTGCTTTCCTACCCCCGACCGGTGGTGAAAACGGGTCCGCAGAGGCTTTCCGCTGCAGCAGAGAGTCGCTGATCCCTGTATACCCAAAGCATCGGTTCATCCGACGTATCGGATAGCATCTGTCAGATCTAGCTTTGTCCGACCCTTTGAATGTATGGACCGTAAGCGGCTTTTGCAGGAAGACGTTGGCGCTCTATGAATAACAGATACTAATCGTTCGGAAGATCTTTCTGCTGGGTGTACTGCCAGAGCGAACTAGGCTGACTCTTCACTACACGCTGCGAGCATTCTTCACATTCTAAATCTCACCCAGCTGATGATATCCTTCACGTTTCCATCCTTCCGCCCGGTCTGACCGGCACCTTTAACCTTTGGAGACATTCTGTTCCGGGCATTCCAAAACTACCCGGCATATTCTGCACCAGAATTAAAAATGCTGTTCGACCGGACCTCTAAAATAATCCTGTTTTAGAGAATATTTTTTGGATAGGTCGCTGCTACTGTAGATTTTCGTAGAACATTGTGATACATATCAAAAGGAGTACATAAACGTGGTTGAAGAAAGAAAAAAAAATAAAAAATTTGCAAATAACGTCAGTTTTTTTTCTGAGCTTTGTTAGCTTCGGAGTACTTAAAAACGTACTACAAATGTAAGCAGACAATGCAATAAAGCGTTGGGGAAAGCGAGCAGGGTGCTGGGCTGTATAGCGAGAGGCGTTAGTAGCAGGAAGAAGGCGCTGGATCTATCACTGTACAGATCTCTGGTCAGACCTCATCTACAGGATTATGTACAGTACTGGAGACCCCATCTACAGAAGCATGGGGGGGGCTCCAAGAATAGCAAATGGTTTACAGGATAAAATGTATCGGGAAAGGGATCTCATTATGTATAGTTTGGAGGAGAGAAGGGAGGAGAGATGCCACAGATTATCTTTCCAAATAGCTTTCCCACAGAAGACTTCTCATGTAAGACTTCAGGCACAATATCTGGCCGGCCGAGTTTAAGCAACATAAATTATACTTTTACCGGTCTATAGAAAATGAATAGAAGGCCCGACTCAAGACTGTGTAAAAAGCTATCCCGAGGAGATGCTAGTGCAATAATCCTACGGTCAACAAGCCACGCAACCAAAAGAAAAAGGCGTTTATACAGAATAGCGCAGTATTTCAGACCTATAAACTGGCAGATTTTTGGTATTCTGCACACAGCCTGCCATAAAGAGTAATTATTCAGGATGTCTTCATGTTGGCAAGAAAAAAAAAAAATGGTGGGGGCGGGGAGGCAAGGTTCTTAAAGTAGGTCCGTGACCAGAATATACGGCAGGCCATTTAAACTGCTTCACTTGAATGAGCCAGAGAACACCAGTTTGCCCTAATTTCTTATAAGAAACACAGCATGAATAATTCGTTTAAAAATAAGTGGATTAATACTAATATATATATATATATATATATATATATATATATATATATACACACATATACATACATATACACACACACACACATACCCTTGTTTTGAAGGGGTCCCGGTGCCAAGGCACACAACTATGTACATCATTAAATGCGCTGAACACTTATTACTAAACACCCCCCCCCCCCAAAAAGACATCTTGAGACAATGAGGTCCAGTTGGCATCCCTCTACGAAGTGGTGCATTCTTGTTTGAAATCGTCCCGTGTTATTACTGTCAAAAAAAATCTCCATCGACACATTGATCTGATCCAGCCTTTCCTGCACGGTATTACAAACGTTACACCCAGCAGAGCCGAATGCCCAAACCCTCCCCAACAATAACGCTTTAACCATTTAAGCTTTTGCTTCATTCATTTTATTTTGCTTGGGACATGTCATGTGACGCAAAAGCAGGAACTGCGAGATTGTGGTCATGGAAACAAGAATTTGAGACGCATTTTCCGAGTTAAAAAACAAAAACAAAAAAAAACAAAACTACAGATCCGTTAAGGCTTATTGTCTTAGCACAGATCTAAAAATGACCTAAATCACAGGAGTTAAACTGCCCTTAAGATAAAGGCTTTAAAGTGATGGCTTGCTTATGTGTAGGCAACCCTACATTTACTACGATGATTATCCATGGCTCACTCTAAATATATAGGATTATAGGTTCATTAAGCAGAAACAAAATTACAACCTTATTTTAGACAGCAACCCCACCCAAAAAAATACATAAAGTTAATATACAGATGAAATGCGAGGTACACTTTTTTATCTTTCAAACAAAGTACAGAAGGTGGTCCGCTGTCAGACACATTATATAAAATGCATTCACTTGCACAATGTATATATTTTATATATATATGGCCCTGTATAACGTATAAGTGAAAGGGTAAAGAAATCTCACCGATATAACTATGTATACATCCAGGGCTAGCCAATGTCTTCCTGCAGCACAAAATTACTTTGTAATGTAAAGCGAAGCCAAGGAGCCGGGACACAGTTCTCCTTTCAGTGAACAGAACTCAATGACTTGAGTTCTACAAGATCAGCCCCCTTTCCAATAAGAGAGGGATGGGTGGGTGAGGGTTAATATGACAGGCATAGGGGGCAAAACAAATAAAAGTATTGCCCAGCTCAGGAACTGGTAACGTGCAGGGGAGAGCATGAATAATGCAGAGGCTCACTCGGCCCATAAGCCACTCTCACAACAGATCGGCATCTAAATAAGGAAAATAGTTTGTTGATTTAATATTCAGTACACAACCCACACTAAAGATGATTCACAGATAGCGAACGTATCAAGGGCGTGTGATGTGATGAAAGTGGTGGTGGTGAAGGATAGAGCATCACTCCTACCAGAGAGGGAAGTAGGGCTACAATTCATTATTTTCATCATTAATCTCATTTGAAAAAAATTTAATGAGGGGACTAGGGACCGTATACACACACCCACCACAAATACATATGTCACTTCTAGGTCTTGGTTTTATCTAAAGGACCGGTAGCAAGTAACAGTATAAGTTTCATTATCTGGTTTTATTGAGCACAGACATCCATGATATGTGACTGTTATCTGATTTCGGATTCGGGTTTAAAGCAGACCGCAGCATTTGCAGAGTTACTCCAGGGATGAGCAGCACCACAAGTTGTGGCTCCACGCAAGGCTTCCCGCCGTGGGGGTCTCCCCTGTGTTGCGGTTGTCAAAGCTCCGTTAAGAAAGGCCTGTATAATAAATGCACCCAGCAGGACCGCCTGGAATACAGATCCCCCCCCCCGCCCCCATGGGACCCATTTTTGCTTTCTTATATAATGCAACTTTCTAAAGTCACTTTACATGAACTCTTCAGTATTTCCTTAACTCCTGTGTGATGTAAGCAGCCGCATCGAGCGCCAGTCGAGGGGCAACCCCTGCGGTGTTAGCATTATAATTATCCAAATGCTATTTCCAGATAAACGCTATTCCATGATCAGTTTATCTGCAGCTGCTGAATTAAATCATGCAATCCCCCCCCCACGATAAATGTTACTAACCCGAAAAAACGTCCCAAACTGAAATGTTGGCTTTCCGATGCTGTAGATTTTTTCATCGTGGAACGAAGGCTGAACAATTAGCATGAATTATTTACTAAGCGTTACCTTAAAATAGCTCCTTTTGTTTTATTTACTACAATATGAATAGTTGATTAGGAAGTGCAAACATCTGACCCAAGCCGATCAGAAGCAAACCGAGGAACGGCACCGGTTCCAGTTTACTGCCGCACTCCACCCCATTAGCACACTGCTGAAGAATTTGTTGTTCTAGAATGAATTACAGTCGCTGTTTCATTAAGTGGAATAAATCACTGGCAGCTAAAGCTTACTTTATTTTCTCCGCTTCTCTTTACGGCACATTTCCACAATCGTGATATTAAACGCCATAACATATCAAGTAAATGGAACGCGTTACTCTCACGTGATAACAGGTATACAACATCCGTGTCCGACCCCATCACCCCGGGTCGTGAAGAGGCCTTTGTAAATCACTTCTACGCAACATGGACGGTATATGAAACTGAAAATCTAAACCAGATGAGAACATCTGAAAAATAATAACGCATCTCGGCGTAAATCCTAATATGAAACAGTTTCGGATATTTAGAAGGGAAAAAAAAAAAAAAAAGCAATCTAGGATACATTTACGCTTTTCCTTCTTTGGGAAACCTCCATAGCTTACTGGAGGAAAATCAAATCCTGGCTTCAGGACAGAGAACCTCTAAGCTTGGCGGGGGACTAAACAAGCACCAAGTACCTCCCATGAGCATTGTTACAGTCACTTCGCCTCTCAGCGATAGAGCGTATATACTTTTAGAACAATGAACAGAGGTACACGGGCTGACTATCTACATACCGTACTTGTATGGGTTAATAGCATATACAGAGTGATCCGTTACAGTCATTTCAAGACATCCAAAACACTGTAGATTTACTTTTAACGTTCCCGATCACCGCCCCGCCGATCACCGCCCCTGCGGCGTGGGACATTCCACAAGCTATTACAGGGACCGGCCGCACATCAAACACGACCCGGTAAATCCCAAGCAAGTATATATTAGATTTTTGGTACTCGTTGCATTGACTTCCGCTTAAAATCAGTTCAACAGCACACACACAACTCGCATATAAACACCCACAAGTTATGATACATCTTACTATCCATCTGTAGGGAAAAGCAAACAGAAATCTCCACACCATGAATCGAAGCGGATTTTGCTGCCTGCTGTTAAGAATGTGTTTTCCCCGAGCAGCTGGACGCTCGCTTCCACAAAACACGATTTGTTTTTCCTGCCCCAACCCCTCCAAAAAAAAAAACACAACATATTTCCAACTGAAAATATGAACGCTTTTAATAAAAATGGACACAGGCGATAAGCAACTTGCCGAGGCTCTCTAAAATGTTGATTGTTCCAGGAATTCCTACACTTATCTGCCTTTTGTTCTGCGAGATGAGCGGCTCTGTGGGAAGCCGCTGATTATTCCGTCACATCACAAGTGCTTAATCTCTGACATTTTCCATAGGAAAGGCACGGACAGGAAAGAATATCCACCTTTATTTTTCACTCAACAGATAAAAAAAAAACATCCAACTACAGTAAGAATTGGCTTTGTAACATACTGGAGTAATAATAATAATCCATAACAACCTTGACAAAACATACCACTTAAGGATAGTGCTGGCTCTTAACCTTGGTGGCCCCTAAATCCTACGTACCGAGGAGGAGTGTGTAAATCTCCATTCTTAAATCAAGATTGGGTGGAGGGTGCCAAGATATTTTAAAATTGTTACCAATGAACTTCTTTGTCTTAAGGGCACAATTTATAAAAAAAATATATATATACACCACAATATATATATATATATATATATATATATATATATATATATATCACAAAAAGCATAGTATTAAACAACTACTCAGGAGATGTTGATGAATGTAAATTGTTTGAACAAATAAATAGTCATTGGTAAAGAAAATGTAACCAAGATTGGAAAAAAGTGATTTTTTTTCTGTTTTAGTATACGTTTTTATATATTATACCCAATTATTCATTTCTAGGATTTTAAAAGGCCCTACTTCTGAACAAAAATGATATATAATGTGTGTGGGTTTATCAAATTTAGAGAAGGGGACGCAAGGTAAAGGTATTTTAGTCCTTTGTTTATGAAAACCCCCAGGCCTGAAGCGGTTAAAGTATTCACATTCTCAGATATCTTGCATATGTGTGTAAGTGTAACTACACACTCACTACCGCAGGACACAAAATATAAAGCACGTTCATGAGAAGAGGACAGGTGCGTCACCGAAGCGTCCTGTTTATTGGGGGGGGGGGGGGTGTCTGTCGGACAGTAGCAAGGAGGAAGGAAGAGCGATTATTTCATGCACATCCGCTTCTGAGAGGATCACAATCACTTTCTACGCTCTTATTTCCTTCCCTGTGAGCTTTCGGGTCGATAATTCAACGTGCGGCCTGACAAGGTTAGGTGAATGAAAGATATACCGGGTACACATAGCATTACACCGACAGCTGTATCCATGGAGACGGAGAATGTTTTTCTAAAAGCAGGGCTGTCAGCATCATTTTTTCTTATTTTAGCATAATGTAAACCTCAAGTTCTGTCACTTTCCTATACGACATCATGTTTTCCTGAGAAACACTCGGCTGCATCTTAGCACATCTAGCAGGTCCTTGCACAGAACGGCGCAGGCACAGCACTGAGGTGTGTATATCGTCATTTATTCATTACTGCATAATCTTAGCGCTTAGCACCAGGATCGGTAGCGAGTTTTGGGGAAACCTGTGCGAGATCCCAGCGCTGCATTCAGTAAATAATCCCGTATAATGATTGGAAGTGGCCGGGAAGGAATGATGGGATTTGCCAATGAGTGGAGAGGGCGGATGGAGAGAGTATTGGGACGGGACACTGATCAGATAATGCTGGGTCTGCCACAGGCTGCCACTCGTGTCAGTTTACATCTTACTCCATTTCCAAAAATAATTACACTGACTTTGAAGGTACTCGCTATATGTAGTCCCAGTAATTGTATTAAAAGTCAGCCTTTAAAGCTGCTGTCAAGGGCAAACCCATTAAACAGCAGTCGCTGCACACAGAGAGCTCCATTTGCATGGTTTTACCGGTAATTCCCTCCCCAGCGAATGTTAAAAGGCCTACTTAAAATTCACAATATGCCAGTAAGCCCTTTCTGTTGTGCGAGGCATTAGAAACAGCAGATATGTGCCGGCATAGGCAGAACACGGTGTAAGCGTGAATTAAAGGACAGAACTTGTGTCAGCACCACAACTGCTGCACTAGTTTAGCTGCCCATCAATCAAGATGTGTATGAATGTAAACATTAAATGCTTCAGGAACAGGCAGCGTCTTTAAAGCAGACCTCTCAATTCCCAACAATTCGTACATTTCACTGTTCCATGCACTAAATCAATCCAGCCAACTGTTTACAAAATAAAATAAGCAGGGTAAGTATTGACTTCTTTCAGTCCTTAAAAAATATTACCCTGCAACGACCCACCAAGGAGTATCCTCGCAATCAGCAGGGAGATCAAGGCGTCTGCTGCGTCTCCTTCAGGAGTCAGAGCTCATATCCAAAAACGAACACCAATAATAGTCGTCTAGCGATGTCACAAATTTACAGAAACCTTGAACCCCTCCCAACAGAAATATGTATTAAGAACATGTTTGGCCCCCCAACTACCCTAGAAGCATTACCAAAAAACAGTACAGTGCAGCAAGGAGAACGTTAGCCCCAAAAACTGATACATATGGGGTATTACTAAAATAACTGAAGCCTCTTGGAGATTGTAGTATGACATATGTGATGTCAATGTAATTAGCTGCAAACAGCACCAAAAAGGTTGTTACATAAGCCATGTATTGCCCATAAAAATGGAGAAGCGCGTCTGTATTTGCCTCAATACTCCAATATTGTGCCCAAAGCCCAACACCTGTAAATGACACTGGGGAGAAGCATGAACGAAGGAGCGCACGTGCACAACATTATGTAAGATAATGTTCCTCCTATTCTGCTTTAATTAACAAGAACCTACTGGGCACACATGGTAGAGACCCGACTGACAATACAGAAAACAAAGTAGTGGGACTACCCCTTCAGTAAAAGCCAACATCCAACACATTGGTGGCGTATATGTAGGTCCTGTAAAGGGGGGGGGAACTAATCAAGCATTTCATAACACACTTCCTTCAAGCGCTGCAATAACATGAGATCAGAAGTAACTTTTTTTTTTTTTTTACATATACATAACTTCTTAAAGCTCATAACGTGCAGGCATGCTTTGCTATCTGATCCCAGAGCACTAATAATTCATACTCTATGGTGGAGGGATCACTGTGTGGTGACCTGGAGTGACCCTGGGGTTAAGCAACTTTGAAAGTTCATGTATGTTCAGTCTGGGGACAAATACATCTTTCCAGAGAGGTTACTGTAACCTCAAGGTTATGAGTTTCTTTAACACAGAGGGGAAAACCCTGCATTGTAGGCCGCTAATTTGCTTTGTAAAACGGCACTGTATTGAGCTGCTTATACTATGTAGTATTTGGCTTATACTATGTAGTATGAGAAAAAGTTACAAACACTGTCACTCACGGCATGTCAGGCAAGTAGCTTTATACCCACAGAGGGTGAACGTGCGGAACAAGTCTCAATGCCGGTAATTTCCCACGTTCTGCCTCTGACCAGGTAGCAAGACACAGAACCGCACATAAGTGTAGCGTCTCCAGTTAAATAACAGGTTCATAAAGATGTAGCAATGTACATTGAATGGGAATTTGTATACATTGCATTTTTTTGTCCCCAAATAATTCCATAATTGCTGCCCTTGCAAAGGTTAAGCAGTCTGCATATGCTGATAGTCCACTATAGCACATTTCATGCTAAGGACACAGTTACGGCCAATGACGATGTAACCGCGTGCCCCACCCACATACACCGCGTGCCCCACCCACATACACCGCGTGCCCCACCCACATAGAGCGCTAACAATTTCCGCAGCGCTTCTTACAGTTCTTACAGGGTCTGACAAAACGAGAACTGAGAGACTAAGACAAAGCGATTAGGTATAGAGGGCCACGCTGACACTCTACGGGGAGAGGGGTATAGAGAAAGAGTAGAGAGTGCGAGTAGATTGATGCAGGGGTTGCATTAGCGGCAGATACATGAAGCGATATGCAAGCTTTGTGTGCCCTCTAAAAAAAAAAAAAAAAAAAAAAAAAAAAAAAGGAAACACCGAGAATCTCAAATAGTTACCCCTGCTTTTGCACAGGAATGCAGAATAGGAAGGTTGACAACAGCCAACCCATCGTACCGCTCACGTCTCAGCCTCACACCTACCCAAAATAACAAACCCTACGAGCCGGGGGCCAATGCAACAGATAATAAACAGACAGACGCAAGAATACGTGCAGTCAAAAGCAACCGACTACAAGGGAAGTCTGGCGGGTTTCACACATTTCAAACCTGCAATTGAAGCAGGAAAGAGAAAACAAATGCCGGCCTGCACAGAAAAAGGAAGCGCACACCCCAAAAAAATTACTTCTTAATCAAAATACCGGGCAACATCCCCCCCCCGACCGCACAGCTGTACCCACGCTTACTTCAAATAAAGACCACCCGGTCACTCGTACTCCTACAGCACCCCTTCTCCCCATACCAAAGGGTTAACACACAGCAGCATACATAAAAACAGCCAATAACCCAAGGGAGAGATCCTTGCGGTGACCTTATTTACTGGGCTGCAGGATATGTTGCCATAACATTACCAAATGCTTCACTTCTGAAACCTCATAGATCCAAACTTCAAGCGAAAGCAAGTATTTGTGTGAGGAAGAAACCCCCGTAATCTATACGTTTCTCTGACTTTAAAGAAAACGTGAATGTCCTTCTATCTGCCTGTAAATCAAGCAACTAGTTAGTAGCCAGACTGCTTGTAACTGGCCAGGATGGCACGCTGACTCATCAACACAATTATCCAGGAAAGCTTGCAGTCTGTAAAAGTCAGCACCCAGGGAGAAGCGACACCCGCAGACCCACCAGCTCTCTCCAACACCCCCGTTACTCCAAAGAATACGCAGCAGCCATCGGATCAGCTCGCACGCCCGTCATGTATGCCTCCGCCTCACACCCATGCCAAATAACACCCCACCTAACACACCGCAAAAAAAAAAAAAAAGGCTTTGGACATCAGAATAGGCTGTGCCGGTCTACATACCAGCCCCGTGCAAAAGCGTAACTCGCTGCATCTCCTCTACACGTAACCGCAGATCCCTACCCGTGTGCAATGCAACATACCCTGCAGCATGCCCAGTGCCAACTGGCTCACAAAGCAACCTACCTTATACCCATCATGCCAACATAACCTTAAGTATGCATCACTATCCCCGTGCAATGCAACCTACCTCCCCACACCAACCTAACCTACCCCCCCACACCAACCTAACCTACCCCCCCACACCAACCTAACCTACCCCCCCATTCCAACCTACCCTACCTTATCCTTCATACCAACCAAACTACCCTACAATGCAACCTACCCTACCGTATGCCAGTGCACACCCATGTGTTATGCCTCACGCTGCACCACCCACCCCAGTTTGCATCACTCTGCAAGGCCTATCTGAACCCCTATGCAGCCCACCTCGCACCCCACGAACCCTGGCTTTTCGCACCCTGTAAGCCAGTAACAACCAGTATGGCACCTTCTAGCAGTGATCCCGGTAGACTCTTGCGCAGAGCCACAGCCCATTCCCCACATGAAAACGTCGCACAGCATGCATAGCGAATGCAATCAGACGGAGGCCACGTACCGTAATCAGGGAAGCCCAGCTCAGGATCCAGCACCGTGTATACTGGGGAGTGCAGTGTTTGTTGCAGCCTCTCCCCTCCCAAGCTCCAGCAGAATAATATGTCCGCTCCTTCCCCCTCCGGTGGGATTGCACAGGACCCCCTCCCTTCCTATGCGCATGGACACCCCTCCAACTCCTCCCCCTTCCCTCAGCAGGGTCACCGGACGGGGCCTGGAACGCAACCTCCCTCTGCGCGTCCTGTGTACACCAGAGGGGCGGATATTAAGACACGGCCTGGCCTCTCACTCCAGCACAGAGCCAAATGAAGCCACAAACCGCCGCCACAGGCCTGACAGCCAGGTCCGCAGCGCCCCCTGCCTCAAACTACTGCTCACGCACCCACCCTTTCCGTCAGTCAGAGAATACCCGCCCACATCCAGTGAGCCAGTTCCCTCCTCCAGTGATAAGAAGCTTGAGGAAATTTCGGGACCAAGATTGCGACCGCTCACTGGTCATTAGCTTCTGAGGGAAGAGCATGTCGCGCGCTGATTGGCCGGCTGCTGCAGGCGGGAAGGAGGACTGTGTGTTAAGTTTGGCTTCTCGTCTATTGGACGTTGTCGCCGTTGTGTTGTGGGTCTGTGACTGTCACCTTTGCTCTAAATCCGTGGGTGTTTGTGAAGTGGTGGCACGCAGTGACTAGCAGTATATGGAACCTCTGAGGCAGCGTGTCGCCTTTGACAGGGAATCTTCTGTTCACTTCCTCGGTTATCGCTCCAAGCCCGTTACTGCCTCACAGAGCTGCATTCTGCACGCCTTGCTCAGTATTTCATTAACGTATTCCGAATGTATTTTTGACAGTTTTGGCGTTCCCGTTACACGCACACGGTGGTGTTATAAACTGTATTTAATGATTCCATACCCACCAATTGTCCTGCTTTTTTAGGACCTCAGAATTTTTGCAGATTGGTGTATTACATGGGGTAATAAGTCACAATAAAGTACACAATATAGTACAGTTAGCCCCTTCGTGGCAATGGCCGATTTTCTTTTTTGTGCCCTTCTGTGCTGCTTGTCTTTAGCTGTAATTTTCTTCTTTCCTGTTTACTGAACCCACACAAGTTATATCTTGGGGTTTTTTTCAGAGCAAGAGGGGCTTTCTTTAGGTGTCTTTATTTTCATTGTATCATATCATTTACTATAAAAAAAAAAAGTATAAAATATGGTGAAAATGTTGCCTTTTTTTCTTGCGCTTTATGGGCCAATAAGTACAGGAAGCGTTTTGCTATTTCAAAAGCATTTTTCCAAAAGTAATTCTTCCCCCATGTACCGTTTCGGGTATCTTTGAAGCTGGCCAGTGCAATTTACCCCATCAAACCATGTTTGTGAAGACTAGACACCCCAGGGTATTTAACCCTTTCCGTGCACTAATAAATTAACAGGTCCTGGTATATGTCACTGTCACACAACACTTCAATATGTGTTCAGCAACATCTCCAGAGTACAGTGATACCACCCATGCAAAATGGTACAAAAGGGCCACATTTCAAATGCTGGAATTTTAACTCTGCATGCACACATTTTACCACCAGCCTTTGTCAAATTTGCAGTAGCCTTTTTGTGTGTGTATTTTATACACACACTTGTAAATTAGGTATAAATTTACAGCTCCTGTTATCAATGTTCCCTCTAATGTTTTTTAGGTGGTGTGCGCAGAAAATTTCTCTTGTGCAAAAATTTTCCCAGAGCCAAAATTTTGTGTGCACAATATGCTTCTGCAAATGTTAAATTTAAATTATTCTATATTTTTGGTACAGCTCGCTCATGGTTAATAACACTACATTATAGTGTGATAATGTAGTATTAGTTACACAACAGTATTACTAACTGTAATGTTTTTTTAAAGGTGAAATTCTCGCTGCATAAGTAAATTATGAGCGAATCACCAGCGAAGGCTCCAGGACGCATAAAGGATAAAAAAAAAATTGGGAAAAACTGTTGTGTGCAGGGGCGTACCTAGAGTATTTGGTACCTGGGGCGGATCCTGTACATGGGACACCCACACACACACACTCTTTAAAACTGCATAGCTTCTATCGTTAGGCAAACATTGACCGTGTTACAGCATAACTGCTATCATTATATACTAAGGCAAACATTGACGGTGGTACAGCATACCTGCCATCATTATATACTAATGCAAACATTGACGGTGGTACAGCATAACTGCTAACATTATATAGTGAGGCAAACATTGACAGTGGTACAGCATAACTGCTATCCCTATATACTGAGGCAAACATTGAGGGTGGTACAGCATAACTGCTATCATTATATACTGAGGCAAACACTGACAGTGGTACAGCAGAACATCTATCGCTATATACTGACGCACGCACTGACCGTGGTACAACACAACACCTATCACTATACATTGAGCCAGACATTGACGATAATGCAGCATAACCCCAATCACTATATACTAAGCCAAACATTGATGTGGTGTAGGCCTACCATGTCTGGCCTAGTATTATATATATATATATATATATATATATATATATATATATATATATATATATATATATGCACCGAAATGAAAATTTAGCATTCACTTGACTGAAACCGAAAATGACCCCCCCCACACACCTTTAAAAACAAAAACACTTTTATTAAAAGTAACACACCAAAATTAGACAAAAAAATCAATAACATATATATATATATATATATATGATAAACAGCAATCACACTCCTAGCATGTACTGGTTGCTTGGGCATGATAGGAGTGGGATTGCTGTTAGCAATCATATATATATATATATATATATATATTAAAATTGTTATCGAATTTTTCTGTCCAATTTTGGTGTGTTACTTTTAATAAAGATGTGGTTAACACACCAAAATTTAACAAAAAAATAGAATTGCTAACAGCAATCTCACTCCTATCATGCTCAGGCAGCCAGTACATGCTGGAACTTGAGCATGATAGGAATATGATTACAGCCTCCCTATGCCATGCTATCCCCCCCACACACACTTACACATCCATGCTATAACACACACACACACACTCATTCACAAACATTCAGTTTAAACTACACCCATCACTCTCACACACTTACTAATTCACTCTCACAGAATGTTTTCCTACCTTTTCTCTGTCACTGTCACTTTTCCTTTTCTTCGTTATTCCTCTTCTTCCAGTGCAGTGGAGGCGGTGGGCGTGGCTTCAGTGCTGTGCGCCGGGATATGACATCAAATCCCGACGCACAACATCAGTTGCCGCGCGTGTCGCAAGGGAGCAGGATCGGAGGTCTGCATTAACAGACCTCCCACTCCCTTGATTTTTTTTTTTAAGATGGTTAGAGGGGAGATCCTTGATCTCCCTCTAACCGAGCCTGCACCTCTAGCGGCGGACATTACTCTCCGTCTCTGGAGAGGTGCCGTGCACACAACCGGTAGCAGACCGCCCCCCTGTTCGGTACGCTACTGGTTGTGCGCACAATTTTTGTTCGTGTGCGCTCTCTCTTAACGCTATGTGCGCGCGCACAAGTGCACAGTTTAGAGTGAACACTGCCTGTTATGTGGCTTTCATACAGCACCCCAATATGTTTTCAGCAATATCTTCTGAGTACAGCGATACCCCACATGCATGGGTTTGTCTGGCTGTTTGGAGGCTAAAGGGCCACATTTGGGACATGTGCATTTTTCAAATTGTAAATACCGTATTTTTCGCTCCATAAGTAGGATGAAAAATCAGCCGCGTCTTATGGAGCGAAGATGCAGGCAGGGAGGGGGGGGGGGCAACGATATACCGTATTGGCTCGAATATAGGCCGCACTTTTTTCCCCCACTTTAAGACTTTAAAGTGGGGGCGCGGCCTATATTCGGGGTCGGGCGCCGGGCAGGCAGCGGGGTTAGGATACAGATCCCCCGCAGCGGTGCAGGGGACCTGCATCCTACTCCCCGATACGCTCAGACAGCCTCCCCTGCCAGCACTTCCCACGGGGGGGGGGGGTGCCGGCACGGGAGGTTGTCTAAGCGCATCGTGCGGATGCGTTTTACCTCTGCACGTCTACGCAATACAACTTCCGGTGCCGGATGTGCCGCACCGGAAGTTGTATTGCGTAGATGTCCCCCGCCGGCCCCGCAAGACACCCGGGAGTCTGCTCCGGTAAGTTGGGGAGGGGGGGGCAGAGGGGGACAGTGGCAGCGTATCTCGGGGAGGGAGGACAGTGGTAGCATATCTCGGGGAGGGAGGACAGTGGCAGCGTATCTCGGGGAGGGAGGACAGTGGTAGCATATCTCGGGGGGCGGGGGGGGGCAGAGTGGCAGTATGTTTTTTGGTGCTTTTTTAAAGAAAAAAACTTTTTCTTTAAAAAAGCACCAAACTTTTAGGGTGCGGCCTATATACGGGGGCGGCCTATATCCGAGCCAATACGGTACTCACCAAAAGTGTCCCGGACAGTCTCTGTCTCGCTTCGCCGTCCAGGGGAGGTCTTCATCTGGAGACCGCCGCCTCTGTCGCCGCCTCTCCTCTTCTCTGGTCCGTTGCGACGGCTAAGGGCGGACTGGATGGAGAGGACGGGGGGATTTGACGCAAGCGCCGTGTCACGTATGGCGCCGGCGCATGCGCAGTACGGCGCTTGTAGTCCAACTACACTTCCCATCATGTCTGACCAGCTTTTTTCTGTGCAGGCATGACGGGAGGATGATGTCCTTTTTTTATAGCCCATTTTTTAGCTCAAAATATTTTTTCCTTTTTTTTCTCCTCTAAAATCTAGGTGCGTCTTATCAGCAGGTGCGTCTTATAGAGCGAAAAATACGGTATATAAAAAAAAAATTGTTTATTTTACAATCATATTGTGATGAGAAAGCTGTCCTTCATTGACAGTACCCTGTATTCAACCTGCAAGGGGAGCCAGAGTTCTCAGAAGGGTCTGGAGACACCCTCTATGAAACTTCAATTCCTTTATTTTTGAAAGGACGCACCACCGTCTTGCGAGTGACAAAATCTATCGCAGTGGCGGTTGTGACGGCTTTCCGGAGCGGTCACAGCGTGTCCTGGGGTTGGTGTTCGGTGTCAATTGTATCAAGGGGTTAAAAGTTATTATTTTTAATGCATATCTTATTTATATTAACTGTTTGATTTGTATGTAACTGGTGCAAATCAGTCTGGGGTACATATTTCCAAGCAGTGTTACGGTATATTTATTTCCCTAGGTATGTGAAATTAGTGAAACCGCTTGTGATTTGTATTCAAAAACACCAAACCCCCCCCTCAAGTTTTTTTTTGGGGGGACCAATCATTTTTTCAAACTTGACAGTTCGCTTTACTGGGCCCATGTCTCATCTGAGACACAGTAAAGGTCCCAAATATCAATTTAACCTCATAAAAACCATGTATTCCCTAAAAGTGCAAAGCTCAAGGACACCAAAGTCACCCCTTTACCTTTCAGTTTAGTAAAAATAGGGGTGACACTAGGATCCAATTGGTGGCTAGTTATAGGTACGCTTACATGTTGAGTTACAGTACTGTATAGTGATGGGGATGATGAACAGATTAGGTCCCTGGCAATTGACGTGAAGATACCTGAAATAGCACATGGGGGGGAAAATTACCAGATTTGGAAAAATGGTTTTGAAATAGCAAAACGCTACTTGTACTTATTGCCCCATAACGTGCAATAAAACATAAAAATTGGGTATTTCTAAATTCAGGTCAAATGGTATAATCTATAAATTGCGGGGAGGAGCCTCTATGATCACTCCTGCAGGAGTCATCAAAGGGATCTTAGGGACTGTATCCTCCTTGCAGTCAGCACAGCTATCCTCTCTGTATTGTGGCTGATCCGGGTATGATGTCATTTCATATGCAGCGCGAAGTCCAAGCCTCATGCTGCCCCCTTTGTTTCTGGCTGCATGCACCAGAGCTTGGAGGAGGAAGTAGTCTGGGGGAGCAGATCTTCCACATTTCATTATTTTTTGTATCGAGGCAAATGGATTGTGATGAGGGACTACCATTGGGTACCATTTTAGTCCCTTGGACAAGTTGACTGAAAAAAAAAAAAATGTCCACACCCCTGGTGTTCCTTACCTGGAGAACACATGGCACCAGGATGCATCCACAGAGCCTCCACCTCGTAACTTACAGGACTTTAACCCCTTGATGACAATTGCCGGTCCGGGCACGTCACGGAAATTCAAGTCGATAACGACAAATGACGTGCCAGGACCGGCACGTCATTAAACGGGTGCAGAAAGCGATCTATTTATGCTTTCTGCACCGAAATGGCGTTGCTGTAATGCCTCGACCTCGAGGCATTCAGCAACGTCATTATCGGCAGAAAGGGGCCATCTCTGGCCCCTCCCCGGGGCGTCAACATCCGCTAACTTTGTATGGCGGCGGACGCCCGTTTTAAAAGCGTTTAGGAGGCGATCAACGATCGCCTCCTAAACTTAAATGGTGTCGCTGGAATGCCTCGATCAGGAGGCATCCAGCGACACCAAACACTTACCTGGGGATGGACTGTGACCGCTCCGGAGAGCGGTCACAGCCGCAGCTGCCGGTGATCTTCGCCATCAGCAAGATGGCCGCGGCCCGGGAAAAAAAATAATAAAGATGAAAAGGTTCGCTAGACGGTCTCCTGACCCTCTAGAGAACTCTGGCTCCACTTGCAGGTTGAATATAGGTACTGCATTCAACCATGTAAGTCAATGGAGCTCAGCTTTCTAATCACAGTGTGAATAGAAAAAATAAATTAAAAATAATTAGAAAAAAAATAGTAAAAAACCAGTAAAATGTAAAAATAATTTCCCACTGATGTCACTATCAGGGGAACCTTCAAGTTGAAAAAAATGTTAAAAAAATTAAAAAACAAAGGCAAAAAAAAATAAAAATATATATATATAAAAAAAATATATTTTTGTGAGCAAGTCCTAAAATTAGCATATTAGCTTAAAACAATTCTCGCATGGAAAGAGTTAAAATACTGGCATATTAAATGCCCATGGGGTGTCTACTTTTAAAAAATGTATGATTTGATGGGGTAAATTGAATTGGCCGGGTTCAACAAGGTCCCAATTAACACGGGGGGAAGGATGGCCACACATCTAATTTCCAATTAGAAAAATGCACACGTACCAAATGTGGCCTTTTAGTTCCCCCCAAAAATGACAAACCCATGCATGTGGGGTATCACTGTACTCAGGAGATGTTGCTGAACACATACTGGGGTGTCGTGTGACAGCGGCATATACCAGGAGCTGTAAATTTATACATAAAGTAGGTGTGTGTGGGAAAAATACACACACAAAAATACTACTGCAAACTTTGAAAAAATGCTGGTGGTAAAATGTGTGCATGCAAAGAGTTAAAATACCCTGGGGTGTCTAGTTTTCAAAAATATATGGTTTTGTTGGGCACACTGAAATGGCCCGGCTCAAAGATGTACCAAATAGGGCATGGGCAGTGGATCCCCAAATGCCAAAGTTCAACATTGAAAAATGCGCATGTCCCAAATGTGGCCCTTTTGCCCCCAAACAGCCAGGCAAAATCATTCATGTGAGGTATCGCTGTACTCGGGAGATGTTGCTGAACACATGTTTTGTGATAGTGACATATACCAGAACCTGTTTATTCATACCTAAAGTAAAATGTGTGTGAAAAAACAAATGCAAAAAAATTACTACCATAAAGTTTGACAAAGGCTGATGGTAGAATTAGTGCTTGGAAAGGGTTAAAATACCAGCATTTGGAATACCCTGGGCTGTCTAGTTTTCAAAAATATATGATTTGATGGGGTAAATTGCATTGGCCGGCTTCAAAGATACCCGAAATGGCACATGGAGGGAAGAATTACCAGATTTGGAAAAAATGGCTTTGAAATAGCAAAACGCTACCTGTACTTATTGCTCCATAACGTGCAGAAAAAAGCAAAAAAACATAAAAAACATTGGGTATTTCTAAACTCAGGACAAATAGTAGAATCTATTTAGCAAGTTTTTTTATTACCTTTTTATAGATGAGTAAAAGATTTTTCAACTAAAAGTTAGAAACAGTCATTTTTTTCAAAATTTTCCACCATATTTTATACTTTTTTTAATAGTAAATAATATGATACAATCAAAACAATGTCATCTAAATAAAGCCCTTCTTGTCCTGAAAAAAACAATATCTAATGTGTGTGGGTTCAGTAAACGGGAAAGAAGAAAATTACAGCTAAACACGAGCAGCGCAGAAATGTTAAAACGGCCATTGTCACGAAGGGTACAAAAAGTAAAATCAGCCTTTGTCACGAAGGGGTTAAAGTATCTGCTGCTAACGTCTTGGTGCGGATACCACAGCACACCTTCAGAGGTCTATGGGAGTCCATGACTTGACTGGTCAATGCTGTTTTGGCAGCAACAGTGGAACCTACACAATATTAGGCAGGTGGTCTTAATGTTATGACTGTTTGTGTGTGTAAAAGCGGTCCGAAAAGATGAGGGGCTAGGTAAGGAGGTTGAAATGGTAAGGTGATCTTACATAGAACAATTTTATTTGACATTGAAACACTTGGCTTGGGTGTACCATGTCAAAGTCCCATTGATTGAAATGCTGTTTCCTTTATTATGTGTTCAGGCTTGGCTTTATTTTAGAAAACATAAAGGTCATGTTTAAACAGTTTACAATATATGAGTGGTGCATGTAGTCCAGAGGTAGCTGTGATATCTATTGTTACCAAGAACAAACCTCTTACTTGTAAATACAGAATTTGTCTAATCAACTTATTTTCCTACATTTAGTTGGTCCTGGGTCTGGCCTTAGATTCAAGATAGCCTTATACCTACACCATGCATATTTACATTTCTGTACTGTACTGTTCCACATAACCACTACCCTTTGGGAGTTTTAACTACAGAGCACAGCTACTTGTGCACTCTTGCATGCTGCTTTGTGTGGGATGCAAACAGAATGGTAAGGAAGGAAAGGATCCTGTGCTTTGCAGATTCCTCCTCCCATTAATCTAAATGTTAATTGTAAGTACACCTAAAGCACTGCTGCTGCCTGCCACGGAAGTCTAGGCAAAACAACAAGAAAACCCTTATGGGAGCGACCACAAAGGCTTAACTCCGAGCCGGTACACCAAGCCGGTAAACTGGAGATCACATTCCAGTTGCAGTAGGCAACTTCAGGGATGTCATAGATGTGAATGTGGAGGTTTACAGGTTAATGTTCGTGTCTTTGGTCTCCACAAGCTCGTAGGGACCAAATCAGTCAATTATGTGGTTTCATTGAGCACCAGCATTGGAGTTAAAAAATAAAAACCCTCTTCAACAGCAATGAACTGTCAAGTTACACTGCTGTCAAACTGCTGCAGAGCTAATCAGGGATGGGCTGCTGCTGATCAGATCACTCCACCAATATGCCACTGGATGTCCCCCTCCTAAAAGTGACAGAGAGGGATCCTCTAAGTTGTAAAAAACAAAACAAAAAAAACCCAAAACATTATTAATAATAAAACATTTTATTTTAAATTCATAATTATTACCTGATCACTTGTCAATTATACTTTAGGTTACTGATTATGGATCGATCTCACTGTCCGTGGCCTAAACTCGTCACTTACAAGTAATCTGATAACAATACATTTTATTACAATTTTAAAATATACATTTAATTTTTAAAATGCGTTAACCCAATATAGTGCCATTATATTCCATGGTGCTTTATAATGGTTAGACAGGAAATAACAAGTAGAATATAAAAATTAGATTTACAGAAGCAAGAGATGAGGAAAACCTTGCTCAAACAAAGTTACAATCTAGAGGGATTGGGAAAGGTGAGCTAAAGGAATATGGGGGGGAGGGTGTTAGCGCATATGTTCCTAGGGGTACTTTAAGGAAGTGGGTCTTGAGGGATTTTTTTTTTTTTTTTGAAGGACTGAAGGGAGGGGGAAAGACGGATAGGCCAGGGGAGAGCTTTCCTGAGGCATCCCTGGAAAAATCTACAGTGACATGCCTTTAAGAGCTAAAACTAGACTATTGACCACTCATTAAAATGACATGCCAAAAAAGTATTTTAGCCTTTTTTTGAGCTTGTCTTTTTAACCATATGTTTAAGTAGACGTGTGTATGTGTAAGCTGTTTGGTTGCAAATAAGCCATAGACAAATATGGCACAGACAAGGTGTTTGGGGAGGCGTTCCATGGCAAAGAAGGCATAGACAAGCTGTGTGGGATCTACCCACCCCATGCACCTGCAGGAGTGGTGTGTTTTTCTTCCCCCATGCTGTGTGCAGGCTGATCCAACGGGCAGGACATGGATGTGATTTCACTTCCTTGATCAGTCAGAAGCAGCAGGGGGCATGCTGGTACCCTCTGGCCCTCTCCAAAATACACACTGGCACACATACGTACGCACACTGTCACAAACTTACACACTCCTGCTAACATGTGTTTACACATATTTACACTTACATACACATACTCAATCACACCACTTACACATACATGTTCACAGTCATACACGTCTATGCTCACTTCCTCTCACATCCCTTATACATACACACACACGCATCTATGCTAACAGACAACCTCTTACACATCCAGGCTAATACAAAAACACACAAACACTTATACATTCATCCATGTTAACAGTAATACTTATACATGCAATCACATATACCACACAACCTTACCTCACAGATTTTTTCCGGCACCCACTTTTTCCTGCATCGTTCCTATCTCCCTAGCCTGGTCCATTATGGACCTGGCCTTAGAGAGACGGGCTCCATTGCAGTTGCGATCCTGCCTGTTGCCACTGTTTCTCTGGTAATAAGGGCTGAGCTGACCCCATATAATACATCAGTCCACACCACCCAGCACAACTGCTCTATACTGCAGATAAATATACGGTATAAATTGCACTACAGCATGTAAGCAGCGAGTGGGGGCCCTAAAGTAATTGCCTCGTTGTTAATCTAGACCTGGCTCTTCCCCAAATATATTTTTATTTCTGCTATGAATGCCTCTCGCTATACAAACTATCATTGCCATTACTTTCTTACAATATCTACCATTAAAGTGTCAGAAATAATTACTTCCAAGTCTCTTTCCAATTTTTTTCTTGTAAGCACGTTATTTGTTAGGCAGTCAGAAATTGTGAAGAAAATCAGCACAAATCGTAAATTATTACCGTCACTGCAGTGCATACCACACAATACTGTAAGAGCTAGAGTCTGTATATATATATATATATATATATATATATATATATATACACACATCTCTGATAAGGGTGGCCCTGCCATCTAACCAGTTTATAATACTACTATCTTATCCAGTATGTACACAAGACAAAGGGTAAAATGGAACTTTCATGGATAATCCAGTTGCATAGCAGCAGCATCGGTTCAGATTACAGTAACCAGCAGGCAGGGTTCAGAGTGGTGATATAACTTGCCCCTGTAATGCTAGTCATAGGCGATCGTAGGTAAGTAAGTGAGTGTGTGTTTGTGCTGGGAGCTTAAAAGTCATCTGGACAGGAGCCCTGTAGGATCTTACTCCAACATTGAGCGCCCCCTTACTAGAATATATCTTGTTCCTGCAGACTGGCGGTCATAAGTATTTCTTTATGTATAATTATACTTTTTTATTACCTGGAGCCATTTTAAATATTTTTTCCTTAGGGCCTTTATAAACCCAAATATAGACTTGTGCATTCGTTTTTCGGGAGAACACAAAATGTTGAGTTTTCTTTGTTCAAATCCAGTGCCAAATAAACAATATACCAACGGATAACAATCTTGGAGTAATATTTTCTGATGTCAGGGGAAAGGCTGTTCTCAAATGTTTGACAAAAGCAGAGTTTAACGACACAGAGTACTTCCATAAAAAGCTTTCATTCCCGTATTGCCACAGGCAGAAGCTTCAATACAGGACTCCTTAATTTAGTTATAAGCAAGCCTGGACTGCCAATCTGGCACATCACTGTGATTCGCAGCAGTGGGGATCAAAGTGAAAAATACATACAAAATAAAAAATTCCATAGGTTTCTAAACACTTCTTTATTCACCCTCCGCTACAGAGTTTTGTCACAATACTAAGGTGTTTTTGAACGGGCACTGTGAGAGTCTGAATGTAGACCTTTCTGGGCTTTCTTCACTGGTCACACAGAATATTATTCAGTAAGTTACACATAGGTGTACCATGAGCATCACCGCTGTTAATCTACTGTATAATTATTTAAAGGTGCAGTTATACATTCGCCAGGAGGCGGCAGTATAGACTACAGCAATAGATTATATAAATTATCCCTAAACTTTGCATTGTTGTTTCAAAATAATGAAAGCTTCAATTAGGCGCACTAGATACATGTTTCGGACCCCTGAGCTCTGGGGGACCCATTTGTGACCTTGGCTAATCTGTCAGTGAACTGCTACCTGCTGCATAACAGTAGCTGCAATGTGAAAGCTACGGGAGACGGGCACTCAGTGGGGTCACGTATTACGCACACCACAGCATGTGTGCAACAGTGCTTCTCTGTGCATGCATACTTTGGGGCGTCAGAGAGTATTAATCTCATCCTGGGAGGGGGGCTTTAAACTGCAGATTCAAAGGTGATGAACATTTAACAGTAAGTGTTGGGCTCAGGAGCAGGTGCAGATTCTTGGTGTTGGGTCACAAACAATAGAATCTAAAGTTGAGGTACAAACGGGTTAGGCAAGAGGCATAGTCAAACAGTCCTCCGGTCTCCGGCGGGCGTTCAAGAACAGGTAACTGAGACAAAGGGTCGGTAAATCAGTAAACAGGGGTTAGCACATACAAACATGCAGAGTAGCTCTGAAGCAAGCCGAACAACCGGCCGCCATTGCTCAGGTGACTGTGTTTTATAGTGTTGGATGCGCCTGGGTGGTGTACGTACAGCGGGATATACCTATGAGGTGTGGCTATACATTCCTGGGCTTCTGCAGGGGATTGGGAGTACCTGTTGGCATGCATGCAGACAAGCCAACCCAGACGCACCTGATCATTTCAGCTTATGGACATGACATGAGGTGCACCCAAAGAACACCAACAAGCTGGATCACCACAGGGACAATAAGAAAAAGGCATTGTCTGGATTAAATCATTGTTAGACTGCAAAATTCTAGGCATGTAACTATCATGCACCTTCTACAACACTTTGGCAATTTTCTAAATGTTGGGGTCTCCATTTGAAATCAGAACCTCAAGGTTGGAAAACAACAGCATCGCCCTCCTTCATTGCCACCAGGGAATCCTATCATCGATGGCCCTTTCCTTCTAGCTGGATCTATCCTGTGTGGGATGTAATGTGTTCCATCTGCATTCCCAGCTACAGGCTGTTGTGCTGGTTTCTTCCCTATTTCAACCCAAACCACACTCATGTATTGCTTGTTTGTTTGACATGTTCCGCCATCCTAGTTCTGTTTTATACTTTTTGGATTATTGGATTGAAACCTTTCGCCTGGACAGTGACTGTGAATATTTTCTCTATACACTGACCCTGGAATCTACTTTACCTCTGTTTATTGGAGATGTCTGAAAAACCAAAGCCAAACACAGCACAGGGATGAACTCTGGGAACCCGAGTGGACACCTCGCCATAGATAATATCCAAAAGCTGTGTTCCACTTCTATTCTTCAGGGAGCAGAGCTGTGACTAGGGCTCTTGGGGGCTGGGGCAGGGTTGGAAGTCCTGCTGAGGACATCACATTTGCCACTGGAAAGGAAAAGCAGCATTTCTGCCATCTCAAGCACGCACCTCACTTTGCAGCCTTCTTACTTGCCTTATGGAAGTTACTGCCCTGTCTTGGTGCATTAACGTTTATGAAGAGCAAAGCACCTACAAAGCATTCTGCAGAGGCCTTCCATGCATTTACAAGGAGGGGGGGGCACCATTGAAATTTAAAGGGACGTCTCAGCTAGCATATGCACTCTAATGTGCATGTAAAGGCTAGAGTGTCCCTTCAGTGCATCCACAAAGAATCAAATGACTATGATAATGTGGGGAAATACACCAATAAACAAAACAAATGGGGGAAATTACTACTGAATAGCCATCAAAAAAGGAAGATTTAAGGGTACAGTCTTGTATTTGCCCCAAAATGGTGGTGTAATGAAAAGCTAGAGTCCTAAACCACACACTTGATGTAAAAGCCAAGGAAAATCCAGATCTCATTCAAGCAGGGCCCTCCTTACCTCTTGTTTCTGTCAAATTGTTGTGTTGTATACTACTTGTTATGTCTTGGTCACCCATTGTACAGTGACACGGAATATGATGGCTCAGAATAAAATAATTAATAAAATAGTAATAGACTGACATGCTTTTTTCCAGCTAGTACGGTTTAATTAGGGCCTGTTGCGAATGCATAGGGGATCATACTTACTACGAGGCACCCCCAGTGCTGGTTTGGCAAAGGTCATTGGGGAGACTAATGAGACCCCTGGGGCGCATGCAAAGAAAATGCTTCCATAGATTTTAGCCAATCAGTTGTTTAAAACGTCAGCCCAAGGAGGAGTCTCTATATGCGTCTCATGCGCCTCTAGTGTTCATTTATTAAACTGCATCTACATAGTGTGCATCGTGGGTTTCCTTCCCCATTACTTTTTTTATTTTTCTATATCATTTGAAATGCTGGGGCCGAACCAGTTAAATTCTGTAATTGAATGTTGCCTGCTCTAGCAATGTGCATACCTTCAGGTCTGAACATTAGCTAAACTCTAGCCTGAGATTAAGAAAGTAGATAAGATTTCCTGACAACAGTAAAGGAGATTTCTGGTTATTCTTGTTGGGAATAAAAGCTTTTTGGTTAAAGCACGCACATTCTTCTTTTTGTTTCTGTAACAGCCACATAGAATTGTATGTGTATAAGAATTGTATAAATCCTTCATGTTCTGTAATTGTAAAACAGAACTGCCATGAGCTGCTATTCGTGTTCTACTTTGATTGCAATCAAAGACTACTTTCTACTTGTACCCTCCTTTATGTGAATAATTGGAACACAGTCTACAGAGTAGACCACTAATGGTCATATAAAGGGTAATGGTTACTTACAACTACAAGTAATATCTTAAAATGGTCATTGTGAATGCTGTGTGGGAACTTGCTATGTGGTTACATTTCCTCATACTCAGTTCATCTCTTGTCTCGTACAGCTTGCATTATAGAGGGGAAAAAGGGAAATGTAACATGTACAGAGTCACCTAAGTTCTAAATTTATTAAACACTCACTTCCCTTTGTAATTTTTTCCAATAGATGTGGTTGTAGACATAAAAAGTCGGTCTAGGTCTTCACAACATATTGCAAGGTGGCCGCACATACCAAAATTTCCAAAACCATGGTAAAGATATATAGGTAGAAAATCCATATTTCCGCTAATAGGACACCCTATTTGCTCCTCTGCTAGGTCTGATCATCATTCTGATGGGAATCATAGATGTCGGGCTGAGGGGTTCTAAGGGTGTTGGGGAACACCTTCAATGTCACAATGGCTGATGGCTGTAGGCTGGAAGGATCAGGCATTTTTCCTCCATTTGTGGTCAGCTGATTGATCAGCTGCCAACATGCAGGTCCTCATACCTTAAGTCTTTAAGCACATGTGCTAAGGGTTTCCCATTGGAGTCACCAGGATCTAAGTATGTATGCTTACTGAATGTTAGAATTCAATTCATTTTTATTACAAAAAGATTTTACTATTGCTCCCACATTTCTGCCTTATGTTTTTGTAGTGGTGTTTCGGCACATTTTCCCTATTTTCCATTTATTATTATTATTTATTTTTTACCCACTGGTGCAAAAACTATAGGACATACGACATCATCTAGAGGATGTTTTAGATGTTGAGAATCTTCTGTTCTGGAAACAATGGCGAAGTTTCAAGTCCTTCTATTTTTTATAAATTAAAGGAATGGATCTAGAGCGACATTAACATGGAGCAGGGATAGGGGACATCCTTGCCTCGTACCCTTCCCCAGCTCAAAGACAGACAAACTAGGATAATTTGTTGTAACAAAGGCGGATTTATAATTGGCCTGAATGTATGAGATAAAATAAGGACAAAAACATTGCCGCTCAACCAGATGAGATGTTTTTCTGTAAGAGTAACACCCATTTTCCTAACTTGCTAGATTGACGAATTAGTTTCCCAAATGATTACTTTGTGTATCCATATGTATTAAAATGAGAGGCCTAATAGCAAAAACATGGCATATTGTTTTGGTTAAAATCTAGAGGCAGCTCTTAAATTAATTCAAAAATGATAATTTCCTTTTTTTGTGTGGGTTAAGCAAAATGTAAACGTAAACTGGTACAATATACTAAATATTAGCTTTCCTAATTCTGAGCTCTTCTCTGGCATTAAATGTAGGAACTGTCACCTTGATCAGAGACTGAATGAAATATGCTAAGGTTGGACGTGAAGACGGATTCCATGCAGGGTGCATTTTCTCATAAGTAACTTGGGTTTTTTTTGTGAAGTCTCCTTCACAGAAATCTTGGAGGCAGTCGTAAGGCACAGAAAAAAGAATGATCGAGAGGCAGCGCATGGTCATTTAACACAACTGATTTTATATCAAGCTAGTTCGCTCATAGAAACCAGACTGCAACCACAAACAATTGTATTATTTATATAAAATTGTATGGATCAACAGTAAATTGTACAAACATAACATGTTTTTATACACGTTGCACCTAGCTGCCCTACTATTGCAGTAAATACAACATAATTCTGAAAAATTCAAATGACATAATAAAAACCATACTTTTCACATTCACTGATCGGATGCCTAAATTAGTGTCTTTTCATCCTGAACTAAAATAAGATAGTTTGCCAGTAAGCGCACAGTTAGCTCGTACATTCTAGTCCCAGGGGGCAAGCGGCTAGGAAACTGAAAAGTCTGTTCCTGGGTGCAGATTTTCATACCATTGCCATCTAGGGTTATCACAGGGGGTTATTATTATTACAGCTCAATGCAATTGGGGGATCCCTCAAGCCCAGAAAGAATTATTGATTAGTTAATTTAGTAGACAAAAAAACAAATTTCATAAAGCAGATCTGCTGCTATATCTTCTTGTATATCAATGAAACTGCATGTAAACGTACTTGATGCACTGGAATCCGTAACAGAAAATTCCATATATATATATATATATATATATATATATATATATATATATATATATATATATATATATATAATAAATATATATATAATATATTAATGTATAAGCGATATGTTTCCACTTCCTCTGGTCGGGGAGTGGAGTTTGGCGGTCCCCACTCTCTGCCCATGACCCCCATGGACTCCCTGTTTACAACTTACATCAACAATTGCTATTTTTTATTTTTTTTACATTTATAATTTTTTTTTTCCAAATAAGGGGAAATTAATACGGAATGTCTGCTAAAGTGCAAATGTATATCTAGTTGCTCCTCAGATTTCACTTCATATTCAGCCACCTAAACATGGAAATTCTGTAGTGTAAAACGTCAGGAAATAAAGACAGATCTATTTCAGCACTAACCACCCAGCGTCTGTAAACACCTTATTTATTTCAACAGAAGGGCCTGTCGTTCGGTCCCTGAAGAGGCCTAGTGATATCATTGTATTTTCTAAGCTAAAGGGCTCTATTGAAGGAAAATAGTGGTGTAAAAAATTCCTGTTATTTGTCATAAAAAAATAAAGCAAAAATAAAATTAAAAAGACTTTAAACAAATCATTGTGTGTTGTATTAAAATCAGAATTAAAATAATAACAGCACATATTACGAAGAAAATATGTCCTACATATATGAATGAATGTTAACGTCAATGCAGAAAAAAATGCACTCATGACTTAGAAATAAATGAATTTTTTTAAAAAAATAAATAAATAAAAGTGGTGAATTCTGTGAGAGCTAGAACGATTCTCTGTAACCAAGTCTTACTGTGATACAATTCAAATGTAGTAATTGTATTAAATGTATTTCTTGTTAAAAGCATATCCGTAATGGGATTGTGTAGAAAGATCATTTATAAAGTGGAGAATTTGCAGGGAGCCGCCGTTGAACGCTGTGGTGGTTGTACCCCGTCCTGAAATCTCATACACCGGAGTACTGTAAGCTCTTGTAAACAACCGTCATGAAATGTAAGACCTGTGACAGGTGACAGGTACGCGGTACTGACAATGTAGCACAGTGGGCTTGCTGTCCGTGAGTTTTCTGTACGAGGTCCTTCAGAACATTTGGAATCCTCCGGCAATGAATTAGATTGTTCTATACCGTCCTGTATCCTAAACTTTCCCATCCAGTGCTGTCTAGGAAAGTATCTTGTTAATCTTATACATATTCTTTCGGCATAGAAGCGTTTTGATCCATTTCAAAATTATTACACTGCAAAAATATATATTTTTAGAAACTATAATGAATATTTAACATCACACATCACCGTTTTTGTCCTTGGTAGCAAGGACGGAAGAAGAAATTGAAGTGCTGTCATTCTCTGCTGCTCCACCACCCATTCGTTTAGATATTTGGAGAACTTTATTTCTCATTTGGAAAACGGACGGGTGATACGTTCTGGAGAGCCGTGCTGGTACTCCTTTTATGAGAGTTTAAAGACGTGGCCATGAGTGCTCTCCGATCCCGCGAGTTTCTGAGCTCTGTCTATAACATTGGTGGTGCCCACTGTTTGTTGGTTTTTGTCTCTCTGCACGTAACTTTCTGTCAATGTTTTTAATGTAGAGACTTTATCCAAGAGGATCTCTAACCATAAAATGCTTCCATCAATGAAATTATGCAATCCTGGATGGTTTTAGAGCAATGGACCACAAAATATGCTCCTTCCATTTCTCAATAGAGCAGTTTCTCAGCTCTATTTGTTCACAAGAGTCACCTTGAAGATCCAGGGCACCCATAGGCATGTCGGAGAAGCAGGGTCTCATGGCTGGGTAATGTATTCTCATAGTAGTGTTCAACCAATCCCCCGATGTCGGCAAATGAAAGATCTGGTTCCAAGT
Organism: Spea hammondii; assembly: GCA_029215755.1. Lineage (NCBI taxonomy): Eukaryota > Metazoa > Chordata > Amphibia > Anura > Pelobatidae > Spea > Spea hammondii. The sequence goes on from JARDYJ010000001.1 coordinate 12,346,497, forward strand.
ATACCTTATTATCCTGTAAGAAAAGCAACACTTTATAGACCCTCAATGACATCCTCTTGAGCCAAAACATTGTATGTTTCCTTTTTAAGGTTTGTACAGCCGTAAAGCCAAGAACCTTTGTGACCCAGAAGGACAACATCCAAAGAAGGGGCCTCAAAAGCTAAGGTGACTCCATGTTTTCTATGCAGTGTGTAGCTGGCATATTTAATTTAAGATGGATATCATATCGTGATAGATGGAACATTTTGCTCATGAGTTCAAATGTAAGACATCTACCAACCTTTTCAAATATTCTGTAGTTCCGAACTCTCTCCATTTTTTTATCCCACACGACTAATACCTTGGAAAGAGATTGAAGAAGAAGTGTTAAATCGGTATTCTCCTTTAACGTTATTTACACTACATTAACATTGAATCCCTCGTTCTGGTTTAGCTTAAGCCCAACACTGTATGTATCGGGGGAACCCAAAACACACTGGGCATCAGGTGGAACTTAACTACGTTTGTGTGGAAGCTAGGAGTTCCCCCGTGGAACCTAAGCTGGAAAATGTCCCCTGAGTTTACCTACATCGTGGAGTGTAGATTTCTCATTCTATTAACCCCTTAATGCATTGTTTTCAATGGGTTTAGGGACCGCCCATTGTCCTTAAGGGGTTAAACCCTATGTTGGCTTGATACGTAAACATACAATGACTTGACTCTTACAGAGTCTTTGTCGTTGATTAAGAAAAAAGGTAATCTCGTTTCTGATACATACTCATGGTTGTCACTATAAAACCCCACAAACAGCATGACTTTTAAAGATTCACTAATTTCTCATTGTGATACAAATTTTTAGACGATTAAGACAAATATTCAGCAGGTATTTAATAGATTTCTCTTACTGAAACTTCTCCTTTAAGATAACAACTATGTCATTATAGACCAACTGAACTGGTCTATCTGCCCAGCCTCTAAGATTATGCAGAAATATCATCGGCGGCTGAATCTGTATCTTTTTAAACCCATTGTTTTTTCTGCTCTTCAGGAAACGTCTGTGAAAATAATAACTTTGTATATCTAACAGCGACAGCCAATCTAATAGGAAGTTGTAACCAATTCTGCATACGGAGTGAGTTTTACCTTTCCGCTCTTTGAAGAATTCCTAATACAGAATAGGCCGTTCACAGGCGTTCCTCCAGAGCTTGCGGCTTTGAACATCCTGAAAAAAAAGAACCAAAACAATACGTTCATTTATCTCCCCTCTTCAAAGAGAGCGTAATATAATTCCACCGCCATGGTGCGAACGGCTGTTTTCAATCAAATAGCGGGTCTGCTTACTCAGCAATATGCATAGAGTAAAAGGGCCACTTAATTGGAGATAAGCTTCATTCTTCACCATTTTTGACATCTTCCGATCTGTAGAGCGATTGTGGTTGAAAGCGTGAAAAGTGGTCTTGATCAAAGATAACCACTTTTCCATATTTGCTTAGAATCACTTTTATATTTATTAAAAAAAAACAACCCATTGTCTTGTAATCTGCTACTAATAGTGCTAAAGATGGAGGAAGCAGTAGAAATGTTTCATTGGTTGCCAAAGGGACTGATCCACTTTTACATGCATACGTTAGAAATGCTCTTTATGTACTCCCTCTAGATTGTAAGCTCATTTGAGTCGGATCCTCCTCATCTGTTGTTTCTGTGAGTCTAATTGTTATGTTATATACTACTGTTAACCTGCCCTGGTTGACCATTGTACAGTGCTGCGCCATCAAATTCCGTAGCGCTGTACAATGGGCTATATAAAACAATATATAATAGTAATGCCTCATTGAATTTTGCACACAGCTGAAGTGTTACATCTGATTACTCAGCAGTCCTGTGCACCTTGCCATCTCCTCACTTTTCACCTCTCTTGACTAAGTAAGAAGAGTCTAATTTTAACTACCCCCCAGGACAGATGGTTTACACTCTCCAGATGCAGATATAGAGAGGCACAGGGGCAGTAGTCTTCACTAGTGATCAGGAGAGAGGCACAGGGGCAGTAGTCTTCACTAGTGATCAGGAGAGAGGCACAGGGGCCGTCATCTTCTACTATTGGTTAGGAGAGAGGCACAGGGGCAGTAGTTTTTTTTTACTATTGGTCAGGAGAGAGGCACAGGGGCAGTGTTTTTTTATCCAGTGTTCAGGAGAGAGGCTTCACTAGTGGCTAGGAGAGCGGTTCAGGGAGAAGTGCTCTGCTTGGTAAAAATAAACGACGTACCTCACAGATTTCAAATCGCCGAAGGGACACTTGGTTTTGAATGTGTGGTTATAGATGTGGCAAGAGATCAATGTCCTCTTTAACAAATTACATAAAATTATGTTCAGCTTCTGAGCACTTATTCCCTTCTCTATGTACTATAGGTTCTAGACCAATTGGCAAGGAGCGGCTTCCTTTTCAGCATTATGTTTTGTACTATTTGATGTTTAGTTAGTATCCCAGTAAATTTAATATATTAAAAAAAAAATACATACCACTCAACCTCATTGGACTCCGTGGTTTCCACAAAAACAGTAGGAGGTAACGGGACCTGAAAAGAAGACATTATGAGAATAAAAAAAATGATAATGTGAGCACAGGCAACAGGTCTAGAGGTTGCCATGCCGACAGCCCATTTCCATTACTATGGCCCGACACAATTTGCAATTGCCGCTTTGGCATATAATAGGAACCGTTACCTTTTCATAGTCTTCATCGCTGTCACCTCTATCATCTACCAGTGGCCTCACAGGCATAATCGGAGGTTCAATGGGAATTCTGAAACTCTGACCATCGGGGGGCGATCTCCTGGAGAAAACAATTCAACATACCGTGTATTGAGAGGAGAAGATAAGGACAAGATGTTTTACACTTGGATCATCTCAGTATAGCTAACGTGAATTGGCAAAACCCTAAACACTGTTCACGTTTTCTATTTTTCCAACAAAGCTTAAATTGAATCCAAATAGAAATGAATAATGCGCTACCAATCAACTCATAAAAGCTGTCGATGTTGAACATCATGATCTTGTTTTAGTTAATGAATGAATATTATTCATGGATGGATATTATTTAAATACCAGCCTTTTAAAAAGTATTCAAACATTGTAGTTACGGACATTACTCTTATTTCCGAGGAGAAAAACATTGGTTTTTGATTTCAAGAATAACTTAATGATACATTTTTGATAACATATAATAAAAATGAGCTTTCAGTTTGCTGTTAGTGAATAAATCTAGTATTTAAAGGGGCAGTAGTGATATGCTTTCCTCTAGGAGGAAGATGGGGATTAAACCTTGTCAGCTCTCATTTGCTAACGAGCCAGCATGGTTTTGTTACGTACCTAAATCAAATCAAGTATCTTGGTTTGTGGTCCATAGCGAAGATGGGTTTTCTATTGTAAACTATTTAATTATCATGAAATGTATGTTCTAAGGTGAAAGGAAAATTAGAGATATTTTAAAGAGCACATCCTCTACTTACACGATTGGAGATAACACAGCTCTGGTTAACGGCTTCTGTATCGGTGGAGGTTTTAATGGAAATGGCTTTTTTTCATCCCGCGAAGTGCTGACCTCTTGTGATTGGTCACCAGCGCCTATAACTTTGGGCTTGTTTGGTGGAACTGGAGGTGTTGAACTGCCAGCGTTGGGCGATTTGTTGGGTTTCACTGGTAGAACTGGTGCGTTGGCAGACTGTTTAGGTGTTGATACTCCAGTGACCGGTTTATTCTTTGGCACTGGCGGCGGAGTGGTAGATTCTGCCTTCACAGTATTGTGGAGTTCCCTGATGAAAGGGCTTACACTGGTTTCACATGGCAACTGGGCATTAGACGTTGACCCCTTTGATTCACAGCTTCCAATGCTGTTTGAGGGTGGCAAGACAGCTGGGTTTTTCCGGGGAATAGGTGGCTGTGGTGGTAGAAGAGATAGCGTTGTATTTTTTGCCGCCATATTAGAGTTGGGAAAACATGTATTATCCTTTCGGGCACGCGGACCTTCTTTTTCGCTTATGTATGAGAATTTCTTGTGGGAATCGGCAAGGGCAAATGGCTCCCCCACTTTGGGGACTGCAGGAAACACCGATGTTGGAGGATGCTTGGTGCCTGGCTCACACGGACCATAGTTCTGAACGGTAAATGGTTTCTGAACTGAACTTGTCACGTCTAAATCTTTACTATCACAGGTGCTCTTTTTGACAGAGGGGCTAGGAGGAAGATAAGGTAATGATCGTCTGTCGCTATGAGTTGGGACCGGTGGTATTGGATATGTCGGTGCAGCTGAAAGAGAGAAAACGAGTTAGAAGATTACACGTTAGAGGTTAAAAACTCAAGCCTACACTCTTTACCTGAGAGAAAATGGGACTAAATAGGACATGGCTTTTGTGGGTAAAATCTAAATTAACCCCCCCGAACACTTATCCCTTGTTGTACCCTAAGAAAATTACCCTAATCCAACAAATGCACAGTGTGTCTTTTAATTAAAACACTGTATTCTAATTGAATTTTGCCAAGTTCAAACTCCAGCCTATGACATCACCAACGAACGTGAAATAAGCGCCCGCAAATGTGCTGCTGCATCGGAATAATATGAAGTAACTTCCCTTTTCAACTGAAAACCCCATCGAACCTTTTATGAAATCATGTGCCTAGTGTTTTTTTTTTCCCCTCACACTTTTAAGTGATAGATACTTTATAAACTGAAACTCATACGGGGTTAAATGTTTGAAAAAGCTCTTCCCAGGCTCTAGAGATGAGTTTTTAACGTATTTGACCACATTTACTGTAAGATGCGATCGTACTCTACGGAGGAGACATTGTTCCCCATTCTCAATACTCAACATTGAAGCACCCGTTATAAAGTCAATAGAATACATGTATGTTGTACACGAGCTGCGGTCACCTTACTTTTTATTTTAACTGGAGTACTAGAAAATATAGGAAATTAGAAAAAGGAAAACTTACAAAATAAGTGATTGGTTACGCATTTGGGAAAACCTAATTAGATGTAGGGCTGCAACTAACGATTATTTTAATAATCGATTAGTTGGCCGATTATTTTTTCGATTAATCGATTAATCGGATAAAAAAAAACAATATGCAAATGTTTTGTTTATTTAAAATTTAATGAACTGGATGTTAAAAAACAACTTAAAATTTACATTAACATTCTTATTTTGTTATGATGTAATAAAAAAACAATATTTTAAAAGTACAAAAACCCAAACACAATATTTATGAAACAAAATAACCCCAAACATTCTGAAAAGAGGTGGACTATTACTGTTCAAGAAACTTTGCCCCAGCCCTGGCACTTTGCACCCAGCACTTTGCACCCAGCACTTTGCACCCAGCACTTTGCACCCAGCACTTTGCACCCAGCCCTGGCACTTTGCACCCAGCACTTTGCCCCACCCCTGGCACTTTGCACCCAGCACTTTGCACCCGGCACTTTGCACCCAGCCCTGGCACTTTGCACCCAGCACTTTGCCCCAGCCCTGGCACTTTGCACCCAGCACTTTGCACCCAGCCCTGGCACTTTGCACCCAGCCCTGGCACTTTGCACCCAGCACTTTGCACCCGGCACTTTGCACCCAGCACTTTGCCCCAGCCCTGGCACTTTGCACCCAGAACTTTGCACCCTGGCACTTTGCACCCAGCCCTGGCACTTTGCACCCAGCCCTGGCACTTTGCACCCGGCACCCGGCACTTTGCACCCGGCACCCGGCACTTTGCACCCGGCACTTTGCACCCAGAACTTTGCCCCAGCCCTGGCACTTTGCACCCAGAACTTTGCACCCTGGCACTTTGCACCCAGCCCTGGCACTTTGCACCCAGCACTTTGCACTGTGCCCCTGCACCCAGTCTCCAACTCTGCCCTGCACCCAGCCCTGCCCCCACAGTCTGCCCTGCCCCCACACTCACACCCTGCACCCACTCTGCCCTGCACCCACACTCACACCCTGCACCCACTCTGCCCTGCACCCACACTCACACCCTGCACCCACTCTGCCCTGCACCCACTCTGCCCTGCACCCAGTCTCCAACTCTGCCCTGCACCCAGTCTCCAACTCTGCCCTGCACCCAGTCTCCTGCCCTGCCCCCACACTCACACCCTGCCCTGCATCCCCACCCCCACTCTGCCCTGCACTCAGTCTCCTACCCTGGCCTGCCCCCCCACCCCCACTCTGCCCTGCATCCCCTGAAACCCCACCCCCACCCCCGCGAACCGCTCTGTGCGAACGGAGCCACACGCAACTAAAAGAAGGCGGAGAGTGCAGCGGAAGCGGGGAACGCTCGCGGAGGTAAGTAAAAGGAGCCGAGTGCTCCAACAACGAATCGATCACTCGATTAATCGATAACGGAAATCGTCGACAACGATTTCCGTTATCGATTATTATCGATTTTATCGATTCGTTGTTTCAGCCCTAATTAGATGGAATAAAATATATATAATGTCATAGAGAGTAGATTTACTAAACTGAGCTCATTGACTTAAACTATGAATTATGTGACACCATACCAGGCCAAGACGTGGCCCCAGGATAATGTAATCCGTGATGTCCGGGGCAGCAGACACTAAGCACGCTTGGCCCGTCATTATGTACAGTGACGTGGGTGAGCTGAAATGTGTCAATTCACTAAAAGCCTGTGGCTCGGTAAATAAATGTTTGCAGAAAATAAAAAAAAATAACTAATTAATGTACCGTCGATCCCATCTGGTTGCAAATAGTCGTCTTCATCATCCTCTTGATCTTGCCAACTGTCTAAAAATAAAAAGAGTGTAAGTAAAAGGCATGAAGCTAGAATGTCAATGTCCCCTTAAATCAATAAAATATGCCCAAATCAAATTAAATGAACGACGATAAAAAAGGCTGTATATTATAATAATATAAATATGTTAATTACCTTCCAAGGGATTTTGTGTATATTTGATATTCACGGGCCTCTCCACCGAATCGTAGAAACTGTCGCTTTCTGACCCTGTATCGCTGTAAGAAAAGTGGCTCTGTTAAAAAATCCCTCTCTCATAAAAGAACAAATGTATGTACAATAAAAAAGTGGCAAACACTGCAGGATAACGAGCACGGAAAAGCCAGGTGCATGCTGGGAATAATTACTGGATAGAGAAAGAGCGCTAACGCTACATGGATAAAATATATTTATTGTCTACCTTAAGTCTGTGACCGTCTCTTTTTTCTCATGGTAACGGTCAATTTCTTTCCTAAGCGCCAACATCCATTTCTGGAATACAAAAAAAAGAATAATTAGAATATACAATTATTTTAATGATATAATTAGTATAATATTTGAGTTGCTCGGGTTGTTAAAGGTATTGTTTAACCTATTCTGCTGAATGTATCACCTTTCTAATTAAATACAAACACAGAAGCATCACACTTAGTTCTGTTGAATACCCAACCCCCTTCCCGGAAATAATTCTTTCCCCATGTAAAATTTTGTCTGCTTTCTTAATTTTGCAGGGAACGTTTAATTGTCACGTGACACCAACACAGGGATTGTTGCCGCAGAAACGGAACAAGATTATTTAACCCCTTAAGAACAATGGGCGGTCCCTAAACCCAATGAAAACAATGCATTTTGAGCCCGTACATGTATGGGCTTTGTCATTAAGGGGTTAAAAACGTCTTGTGTTGTTATTGTGCGATTACATTTTCCGAGGAAAGAATAACTTGACGGATCTGCCAAGGTTTATTTGCTTAACATGGAGCAAACAATATGGCGCATGCTGGTTATTAAACGTATCTGCTTTATTGCTATTCCTGATTCCGGTTGAAAGCCGTGATACTATATTCGCAAAAATAATATAGATACACACAAAAGAAAAAAAGCAGAAAAAAAAACGGATAAAATGTAACAAACAAAGACAAATAGCAGAAAACAAAGGGAAGTTCCGCTACTCTCCGCCATAGCTGTACCTTCCTCTCCTCCTCGGAAGCTGCCGAAAAGTACCACGTGCGGTGCTTCTTACTGACGTGAACCACCTTGAAAGGAAACACGTTGCTTGATGTTGTTTCTTCTGCTGCCCTCATTACCCTGAGAAGACGGTGGACATTGTGATCGGAGGAACGGCTCATGCCCCCACTTACTTTCTTCTGCATTTATGGCACTTTTTGGTAATTTTTTTAATTTATTTATTTTACATTTATAAAAGGGCATGGCAAAACAGTTAGAATGATGCCGCATGCACCGCATAACAGGACTTAAATGTATTATAAAAGGAGCCTCAAACATATAGCTCTCCGGAAGAAGAATGGCGAGCACCTTGGGTTTTGTAGTTAAACAACAGGTGGAAAACTATGAGCAATAATAAGTCCTCGGCATCCTACCTATTCAAAAGATACCTCCAACAGCCCTCAAATCTTCACCAGATCATCCATTATTGTATAGTTTATGCAAGAACTAAGCCAGATCGAGTAGGTCACCAACCTCTGTAAAACCTCTTAAAAAAGCATACAATGCGGTCTCGAAACTTTAAAGGTCTCAAGTCATTTCACTACCATCTCACGCTAATGGACAGTTATGTTACCTCGAATGATGAATGACATATAGTTAGAATGTATGGTTTTCAGTTTTGCATAGAAGGTAGCCACCTTTACAGGAACATTAAAAACCACGAGTGCCAATGTCACCAGAAACTCAGATACTTGGTTTCCTTTTTTAATGTATCCAACCGGCTATCGTTTTAAATTATTTTATTTATTATTTATATTTTTTTATTAAAAAAAACCCCTCTTAACTAAATAGATCAGTGGTGAATGCAGCATTGTTATGTTGTGGCGCTCAATGTTATAACGAGTCAGTAGAAGGGGCTACCACTGACCTGTTGTATCCATTTAGGGAGAAGGCTCCTTGCGATGAAGAAGACGTGCTAGTTTTAAAGTAGTACACACACCCTTTGTGTATGATCACATATCTCAAGGGCCCTAAAAGAGGAAACACAGACACCATACATTATTACATTATTAAATAAATCACATTATCAAATAAACGCAACCCAACCAAATGTTTATTAAGGAATCGTGAACACGGACTATAGCGGGAATGTCACGTGTGCAGAGGGCACACATCTGTCCAGAGGATCATTCCCTCATATACATGAAAAGGGTCATTCTACCAACAAATAGTCTTAATATAATAGTTCAGAAATCACATGATTTATACGCATAGCCGTGGCTGATAAGAACCATGACAGTTGTAACTAGTTATATACGATTTTTTTTAGCGCTTCTTTGAAAAAGGGTCTTGTCGATTCAAATCCAATAACATATGTGGCTACTCTTTACCCCTTTGGAGTAGCTGCATCATCTGTGTATTGATGATTACATTCCATAAGAACACTCTAGGAACCAGTTTCCAATGGAAAACACAACTCAACAAACCCTTACATTCATTTAATTTTGGATTTTTCTACAAAGCCATTGTATCCCTCTGGGTGATTTTGAGACTTTTTTTTTTTTTTTACCAACGTGTGACTCAAATGTATTTCAAAACTGACCATGGAATGACTCGCCCTAATCAATTATCCATTCAAGGAGAACACGAATGCAAAAATGTCAACGTTAGTACATTAAAAGACTGCACTGAAATAATTGACTGCATGCTGTCCCAACGCAAAATATATTGAAATATATTAATTTTTAGCAAGAAACCAGAGCCATTTGTAAATGAACGGTTGACTTGTGTTAGTAGCCTGAAACATGCTGTCATTTGGCCATTGCACCACCGCATCTGTGTACACATCTTTTAATGGAGTTTCTTTGGTCAACACTCCTCGCTTTGTGATTTTAAGAAACCACAAGTCCTATTATCTTGAAAGTAGGGTTAAAATACTGAGCAGACTTAAAGTCTGCAAAAGGCCAATACCCAACAACTTGTGTTCATCTGAGGCTGACCACCAGTACATGTGGTTTATCTGTCTCAACCTGATGTCTGCTGACTTACTGGCAGCTCTTAACCACATGCACTCGACTTCTTTCCGTCAAGTGTCAGAAAGCTGCTCAAATCTTCTCTGAGCCATCCAGACCAACTATAGATGCACGGAAATATGCTATTTAATGATAAATCCTTTAAAAATAAGTCTTCCTTTGGCATAATCATAGAATACCTAGGGTACATTCCTATGTTTGCAGGACCATCTGTTGACTATTTGGCAGACGACACCAATCCAATCAGGCATATTGATTTTAAAGGTTTACGCAAGGATAACAAAAAGCGATTTCAAGATCTCAGGACTTAAAAAACCCAGACGACATCCTGTCAGTTTTCTTAAAAATCCCAGTCAGCTATTTAAGGGGACACTGTAGACATCACATGCACTTTAAACTTTAGTAGTCGTGGTGTTCCTATTGCAGAATCCCCCCATATGCATTTTCCTCTTCCCCCACCCCCAGCTGTTTGATCATGGATGTGTACTTGTGTCTGTGTGTGAGCATGGATGTGTAAGTAGGATGAGATGGAGTGTGTGTGTGAGTAACTGTGTGTAATTTGTGTAAGTGTGTTTACATATGTTGTATGGTAGAAGGAGGGCAAGGGGCAAAGAAGGCAGAGACCAGTTTGGGGGGCCCAGGACAATTTTTTGCACCAGGGCCCAGTGCAGTGACATAAGCAATGACATGTATATACTGTAAATACAGATGTGTGAAAAAGAAAGGTACACCCTTTTTGAATTGTATGGGCCGAATAACATTCATCTGTTCCTTAGCAGGTCTCAAAATGAGCTAAATACAACCTCAAAGGAACAACATGACGTATTGCACTGGGTGTCATGATTTATTCAACAAAAATAAAGCCAAACTGGAGAAGCCATGTGTGAAAACCTAAGTAAACTCCCTAGGAATTAAGATGCTAAGTAGCAGACAGGTGCAGGTAATCAAATGCCATTGATTAATTGATTAGTAGCAAATGTTTACACCTCTATGAAAGCCAAGGTTTTAGCAGTTTGCTGGTCTAAAGCATTAAGAGTTAACATTGGCTCCAATATACTTTAATTTGTGTGAAAACTCTACTTCTTCATTTAGAGGAGTAATTAAAATGAAGAACAACGTGTGATGAGTGGTCGGCCACTTAGCAAAATGTCGAAGCTGATGGGGGAAGTGGTAGGCTTTCCTCTACATTAGTTGTGTTTTTATGTATATCGGCCATATCGGTCTCATACTGTAAAAACATTTCCTTCTCAAAAAAAGTGGTCACTAAGTTTCCTGCATTGTTATATAAGAGAAATCATTTGTTATACACTGTATCTTATTTATGATTTTAAGAACTATAAGGGATAACAATCATTATACCGGTAAGTTAGACATATAGTTATAACAGAAATTGGCGGCACATGAGAACCATTCCATCGGGTCTGCCTATTTTTTCTGATATAAGAACTTAGGTCTTAATCAGTCCTTGGTCTGGTCTTAGATACAGGATAGCTTTATGCCTATCCTATGCAAGTTTAAATCCCCTAATTATATTCACCTCTACCAACTGCGCTGGGAGGCTGTTCTACTTATCTATACATTTACCCCCTCAGTGGAATAAAGTTGCCTTACAATATATCTGAACCTCTAACACTCTTAGATAATGACCTTGTGTTCTAAGGTTTCTTCCCTGGGATACGTTTCTCATTAAACAGTACGCTGGGGATTAAATATTTAATTTATTTGCATATCTATGAATTATGTAGGCTCCGTGCCAATGCGTTTATAGGGAATGCAGTGAGATACCATTCACCATCATCTTGTCAGGGTTACTCAACTGATTAGGGAGCAGCCCTTTCCTTCCCTGGGTCAGGGTTACTCACCTGATTGCTATTAGGCAGCCCCTTTTTCTACTCAGTCCAGGCTATTTAAGCAGCGATGCTCATTACCTCCTTGCCCTTGTGTTGTTTCCAGATACCAAGCACTTTTCCGGCTATTCAGTGTATTCCTGTGCACGACGACGCTCGGCTGACTTCCCTTCTGGCTCCTGACTACTGGCTTTGATTCTGACTCTGCTGATCTCCGTACTCCTGACCCCGGCTCGTCTGATTACCCGCTCCGGCTACTGACCCTCGCTTATCTCTTGGATTTTGGATCACAATATATATTTTTATCTTTCTCATTAAAGGTGTATTGCATCATTCTTACTGTTTCTGCCTTGTTCCTGGTCCCTAACACATCTACAACATCGCCATTATACACCATTTAGTAATTAAACCCCACTGTGAAAGTGAGTATGAGTTGTAGAATGGGTTAGACGAAGAAGAGACGGAAAATTATGACCAGAGGACCTCTCTAACCTTAGAGCCTAGGGGCAAATCCCGAGTATTTCTACATATCCCTAAAATTCAACTTATTTATTTTTCAGTTCTTCCTTTGGAGTCACAAACTGACATTAATAAGATTTGTTTAGGATGTGTAATGGACACATTATTTTCAGATTGCTTTAGCTGCACTTTATGACAGTATTCCTGTACTAGCTTGAAACAAGTCCAATCATCCATCTAAGGAGAACAGAGAACCACGTGCTGATCACAATGGATTTTAATGAGGGTGTTCCCCAAAAACCATGCTGACCTGGGCCTGTCCTGTTTGGAAGGACACCAAAAAGTCCCAAGAGACACCTCCTCCTATACATCATTTACTTGGCAGAGGTTTTTACAAGCCGAGGCAGAAATCAGCATGAACAGATTATCTATACTGTAATACAAAAGTCTTTTCTAATTTGTTTTATGTTCTCTGTCTTCTCCTCGCCGATCCGCAGGCTCCTTTCTAGTGTGTGTGTGTGTTTTGAGGGTACCTGTCCGGACCCTGGTCACCTTGGGCCACTAATGTGTATGAGCAGGAAAGATGAACTACTGGCCATCATTTTCTAAACACATTATTTTAGTGTCATCAAGCCTTTTATTATCGTCATTTTCTTCGTTATCACAATATGCAAAACCTCTTTGGCTTTACAATGTTTGTTAAGAAGCTAAGAATTTAAACACACACAAGTACATCACTGGGAATTATTAAAAAGGTTGGATAATCCTCAATAAAATAAAAAAGGATCTGATGAACGAAAGGTCCATTGTGTTGGAATAGTAGCTGTAACGGAATGTTTTACGCAGGATTTAGGACCGTCATTTAAATGCCGGGTCAGAAGCATAAGGGGAGCTTATTTAGTTAACCTTTTCAGTGCCAGCGCGGGAGAGCAATGCGGTGGTTGACAAAGAGACGCTCAACTCTTTGGATATGAAATGGGTGAAGGCAGTACCTACATAATATTATTACTAGATTATTATGTAAGACCACTGCTCTTCTCTCTATACTAACCCCTGACTGCCAAAACAGAGGTAAACGTGGGCCAAAGCAATTTTTATGGATATCCAACTAACAATTACTAAAAATAATAATAATAATATCCTAACATAATTCAATTTTTTTCAAGAAAATATTACAACGTTAGTAAGCCTTCTGTATGTGTTCGTTGGAACTTACACTTTAAAAGCTGAAAACGTATTCCTCCTCTTTTGTGCAAATATCCAGCTGATGTAACGCCACCAGGCATTGTCAGTAAGTTCTGGGCTCCAATCGCCTTCATGGGAATTGGCCAAATGGGCTCCCCAGATGCCATGGTCCTGAAAAGAAAAAAAATTATAATAATGTAATTTATTTTAGGATTATAAGAGAAAAATTAAAAACATTATTGGAACAGTATTAGAGGTGTAAGAATAGGGGTCGCATTGGGTAACCCTGTATCTGGTGCAGGAAGAAGTGCGCAGACTGGTATCTCGTTATATTTAAAATACTCTTACAGAAGATACAAGAATAAGCCCAAAATGAATTGTTTCAATAATCTCTCTCTATATAAATATATACATACATATAAAGTGATTATTGCCCAACCTGCCCAAAGAGTGGGTCCACTCGGAACCCTGGCCATACGAGAGGCCAAATGCATCCCATCGAGCTCCCATCAATTTAACGTCCACCAAAGTGAAATGGAACTTTAGGGAAAGGTCAGAGGTGATTGGTTAATAATGACTTTATCTAGCAGGGATCCCCTATTTCCCTGACTTCCACTTCTTTAGGCAAATTCGGTGAGCGAAGGCAAATTGGAATCCACTTATTCGAAGGAACGTTCTATTTCACATGTAATTCTTCTGACGCAAAAGTAATAATTCTCCATTCAGAACAGTATTATTCATTGTTCTATTTCCTTGTACTACAGCCAACAGCTGTACGGCACGGCAAATAGCCGGGGACACGGAAAGGGGCAAAAGCATACGGTGGGATTCTGCAGGAAGGTGACATCATGAACATTTATTATTTAGGGACCACTAAACTATCATATGCATTAAAGTACATATGAAATCTGGAGTGTCCCTTTATTAAAAATTACTGGTAAGTAAAAAAAAACTTCATGTAAGTAAAAACACAAATGGCATTGTGTAGAACTCCAATGACATTTGCATCAGATTATCTTTATATAATTATATTTGTTTTATATCTTGATAATATGCTTGTCATCATACGCTTAAAACAGTTATTAATTAACTCATATCTTACTGATCAGCATACAATTTTTTTTTATTATTTAACTATTTCTGGAGATTCTGGAGCTCTATTTACACTCATCAAGTGACTTCATAAATTCCATAGTGACCGTCCTCTCGGTTCTGCGGGATTTCTTACAATGAGAAGACTCTTCTATCAGCCAGTGATTAAAGCTTTCTAGTGACTCCCAACCCATAATTATGCTTAAAATTAACTCCATTTGAACTTATGATTTCCAGTTCCAACAAAGCCGAATTATCTTCCCATTTATAAATAGGACTATGTGGAGCCAGCACTGAAGACGAGCAGATGTTTCCGAGCCTACTCTGTTTTTTCTTTAGTCTGAAGACATATCAAAGTGACGGCTCAAAGAACATCCATTGTGTTTCCCTCACCCACCCCGCGGGGCTTTAGCTGGACGGCCCCGCTCTCATGGGTTTGCAAATAATCTCGTGTGGTTTATCACTAAAGTGTTTCAAGTCTTGGAAAGTAAAAGCTGTTAAATGATCATACTATATACATATATAGGGGGGTATTTTAGCGAGGAGGTTGTAGCAGGTGAATTGGTGCAAGACGAAAAGTGGAGGGGGCAAGTTAAAATAAATAAATATAATTGTAAAACTAATGTTAACTGTACGAAATATACAATGTAAAAGGAACATATCTGAGACCCAAAGTTCAAAATAAAGGATTTTCTTATCCTTTATTAAAACATTATAAAACTTCATATGTGTCTAAAGGGCAAAGAATTCCCTCAATTCCAGGCTCGCTCACGTTAAATACAGCCTTCCATTAGCCACGGAAAATAAGGGAATGATGTTCTGTAAGGGGAGGTAAGACGGGGCACTTAACCCCTCCTAAACAGAGCTGCCCTGAGACTGGGGCAACTAGCTAGACAGTGGATGCTTGAATTAATTAACTTACAAGGGCTTTCTATTAGGAGGGTAGGGATTATTATCATTATTTATCGAGTTATATAGTGCCATCATATTCCGTGGCGCTGTAGAACGCATGATGCCGTAGATGACCAGATTAATAACCATAGCAGCCATGGGAGTCAAACTTACTAAAATTGTTACTAAATGGAGAAACAGGTTTATTAAGGTGGGTCAAGGTATTTCTTCCAAGAAATGCAAGCAGTAGAGTAACGGGGATGAAGATGAAGAATGGGATGAAGGTTGTAAAGGTGGGATGAATCGCATATCGCTTGCAAAAGGTAGTTGCTTTACATCCTTTTCTTGCTGAAATGATTCCTCCTCTATGGTTTAAGCGAACGGCGTGGCTCCCTTCCTAAACAGTGTAATCATTCGTAATACTTTCGAATATACACTGCAAGTCCCCCCCAAATTAATAGATACTTAAAAAATCCACGCAGCTCCACTATTTCTTAAACACGAAGGTAAACAGAAACTTTTTGCTTTGTGTTCAGATCGACGATTCCACCATTTCAGGATCACTACAAGTCTTGGCATCTATTATATGTAAACGTAACCTGGAATCTGGACAGAGATAACCTTTGTATTTTTCCCAAAAATCCCCTTGGGGAATATATATATATATATATATATATACACACATTCATCAAAAATCTAAATATCCAAAATACCTACAGTGTATATTCTCAAAAGACACACTTTACAAAATGGTGTTAATTTTCTGCTTCACTTCCATCTGTTGGTGGCCAATAGGTTTCAATGTCCCCAGTTGCCTAATACCCTATCAAACATAGATTTGATGGCAAATAAGGACCATCTAGTTGGCCCAGTTAACCTGATGTAAAGAATCGGACCTTTGGTCTAGTGTCAGTCGTTGGTCTTATCTCAGATTCAGGAACCATATTCCAATCCCACGCATATAATGCATCCGTACTGCATATGGCGCTCTGATCATGGTCCACACTCCAAGAGCCGTGACTCAAACATATTCAAAATACACACTTCAAAAATGGGTCTTCTCATAGAAACTCAATTCAACAATCACAGCAGTACAGCTGCAAAAGCAATGACCTCCATTAATCTTACAGCCCCCCTTTATGGTATAAACATGTTAAAATGATAAAAATAATACCTGAAATGTAAAAGCTCTTCTACCACTAAAACATGCATTAAACATAAGAGTTTCAGAATCAGCAGCTACCCACGATGAAAAGCCCACATGAATAATATTCTAATTTCCAACCTTAATAGCACCCACATATTTGTTTAAATAGAACTTGGGCGGTGATGGGATTTTTAATAGTAAATAAAATTTATTTCAGGTACTTTGTACATTCCTCCCACTCAAATCCTGCTGCCAAATATAACCTGACGGATGGGAGGAAACCAATCTGAAATAAACTAAATTTGGAGAACTGTGGGTGCGAGAATGGAAGAGGTTTAATAGATGTAAATAGGTCTAAAAAGGAACAAACTAAAAAAAAAAAATGATTTTGTTCTATTCTATACAAAATGCACATGCAAACAGTTACCAGGTATGAAAAAATGCTTCCTGAAGTACAGTTTTTTTATATTTTCAAATCAATATGAAGGTGAAACATATGACGGATGAGAGATAGCTTTATATTTTGTATGGGGGGCTCTGCAGAATATACATTTGCCCCTTTGCAGGCGCAGCTGCGACGGGGCGCACAGCCCATCTAACCGGCCCGACATTAGGGAGGGTCACTTCAAACCTCGGCTTCTGTGCTCTCTAATCACTACACGGCAGCAATTAATGCCGAGCACCAGGATATGACGTCATCCCCTGCGCTCTGCATCAATAGTCGGCGCATAGTGAAGAGGAAGCACCAAAGCAGAGGTTTGGAATGAAAAACCTTGTGCCCCCACCACAGGATGGAGGATGAGGTAGGGAAGAGATGGGGAGAAAGGGGTGTAAGGGCAGCGTACGTGTATATATGTGTGTTCGTAAGCATGTGTGTTTGTATGGGCAGGTGTGTGTGAGAGCAGTGTAGGTATTTGTGTGTTTGTAAGCTGATATGCGTATGTGTGTTTATCGGCAGGTGTGTGTAAGGGCAGTATAAATAAAATAAGCTCTGCAAAAAATAACTGGGAGCACAATTTTCCATTCTGGTCTCTGGCCAATCTCTCAGCTTTTTTTGTGCAGGAAAATAATTTCTTTTTTTCTTTTTTGAAGAATGCATACCAAAGTACACACAGCCCTGGTTGCACTTGACAGACTCATATATTTCATCTTTTTGAAAGTTTGTTTTTACTGAACTCTTCAGGTATGAAAATACCAAAAATTCTACTAGTCAAATGATCAAGTTGTTTTTCCACCATTGATGCAACTAAATAAGAGGGCTATACAGGACCTTTAGTTCCAATCCTGGTTCTAATTTTCACATCCCCATCCTCCACACATAAAGGATAGATTAAGAATTTACAAGGGAAAATTTTTTATTTTTCTGATTGCTTTCAGATTGCTTTCATGTGTCAAAGTAACCACACATCTGCTGACTATACCCCCCAAATACTCATCAGTTTTAAAACAAAATAGAAGGGTTACGTGACATACAACAGGTATAATGAGGTAGGACTTAGTTACAAGTACAGCCCCTTCAGTGGCCCAATGTAACAAACACTCTGGGATATAACCACTAAAGGGAGAGTCCCTTTATAATGTATAGGGAAATATGTTTCTTTAAAGACTTCTGTGATGAAGAAAGTGATTTAGGCGCCTTCCCTAAAACGTGGAACAAACATAATGGTGTACCTTCCAACATAGCTCAGCCCTTCCAGCTGGACGAACTTTACTGCCAACTCTCACTTTAGTGAATAAACACCTCTGACTTTTTATTACACTGCCTATAGTAAACAATAGAATGGCTCAGTCTTAACCATCCAACCTGAGGGAGTGGACTTCATTAGCATTGCCATAAAGAATCAGCTCAGTGTGGGGTCTGAGAAATGAAAGTCACCCAAAATATCACATGGCTGATAGCAATGGCAGCCTCCAGGTCTGCAGATAAAGGGAGTTTATTGGAACAAAATGAAAAAAAAATCTAATGTTTGTCTGTGTTGACCTTATACAACATACATGACCGTATACAGTACTGTTTTTCATACTCAAGGAAAAACATGCTATTTAATTTGAACTGACCAAGAAAAAACCATGGTACAATATGCAACCTCCCTACCCTGAAGCCCATAAATGTCCCAAGACATAAGTGGAAGTAAATTGTGAACAGACAGAATGCAAGAGCACAACTCAGTCTACTAGTAAAAAAAAGACAGAATCCAGGCAAAAACCCCCCCAGAAAACCAAGAAAATAATATACCAAGGAGATTATACCGTATATGTATATTCACACAGCACTGTATTTTATGCAACAACAACTAGAGCACCAGAAATCTGAGAAAAGCTCATAATACATAATATATTACACACAACTCTCAAGATCTAATTTTTTTTGCCCCTATTCTCTGGAATGCCCTCCCTCTGCCTCTCCGTCTTTCCTCCTGCCTTTCGGTCCTTCAAAAAATTCCCTTAAGACCCACTTCTTTACAATCTTATATATAACGCTCTACTATATTTAGCCCATCTTTCCTAGTCCCTCTTCTCCTGCGATACTTATACTAGTGCGGCTGCTCCATCCTTAACAACGGCACTTTTACATCTTGTATAATACACCCTAATCTCCTCTAGATTGTAAGCGTGTTTGAGCCGGGTCCTCCTCACCTGTTGTCTCTGTAAATCAAATTGTTATGTTATAAACTACTTATTATGTCCTGACTACCCATTGTACAGCGCTACGGAATATGATGCGTACTTGGGTATTATATAACAAACTAGCTGGTCATAAAATTCTAAAATGGCTGGTAATATAACTTAAAATACACATATTTTAAAGAAACTGCCAACTGTATAACACACACCATCTTTTCTGTAAACAAAACAAATATCTAAGAAAATACATTTAGAAAAAAAAATAAAAATAAAAATATATATATAATGTGTTAGTGGCCAGATTATTACATTCATCGCTGTTCCTTCAGGTAACATTGTTGCACCAACACATTCCACTAACCTGGTGTCGAGCCGACACATTGTTCTCCTCTCAAAGGAAACGGCCAGCGACTGGGACCTTTTTATATTTGTAGCCATGAGAAGCAAACCATTATCTTGAAAACCAAGAGCATGCTGAGAAGAGATGGCGGTAGTACGCAGGGAGCAATGTGCTAGGCCGGGTATCGAGGCAGCCGCGCTGCGAGCTTCTGACTGAACAGAGATATATTTTTTGCAGCTTTGGTCAAATTCGAGAGCTGGGCAGTGACTTTATTTCCTCGGCTGTGGTTTCGGTTTCCGCATCACTGGGGCCGACAGCAGGTTGTATTTTATCAGCTCTAAGCTTCCTGGAGTCACGGCTCAAACGGAATATGAAAAAAGTGCCAGAAGAAAAAAGGGCTTCCTTAACACACGCAGACACAAAATGGGGATTTCCAGGCATTTTCATATAGCCATGCAGCTTCCCCTTTTATAAAGTATATGTTAAAAAAAAAAAGGAACATGTTTAGAGCACGTATGCTATCAGTAGCCATTGCGTGAGGTTTTCAGTGCCATTATATTAATATTCACACGGTATTCTCTGCATTTGCTCCTTACATGCCTCTTGTTCCAATGTTCTAGGTGGTCTCCTTCTGATTTACTTTTTTTGACCGAATTTGTGAAAAACAAATCATATAGTTGTTTTTTGGATACTTGGTAGAATGAGTCCTCCTTACGGGTTTTCATGCAGTGCAAATTTCACCAAATAATGAGTTTTTAGATTTATTGTAACAGCGGATTTGATGTAAAGCTATTAATAGAAATATTATATATAAATTGGATCCAAGCCTCAGATGACAAAAGAATGGGACATCCAAAAAGACTATTTTAAATATAGAGCCTCGCCTGTTCTTCTTTAGAAGAAGTGATTAATGCAGTGACATCAGCTGCTTGAGAAGACTGGGCATTAACCATTCATTTAAAAACAAACTTTTTTCCTTCCTGGTTTCTCATTTTTATGTTTTTATTTATCGGTGAAGTATATATTCATAGGGTTTCATTAATTGGGGAGGTTCAATTCATTTTAGTCATAGACACGTAACTGGTCACAGGAGTTGATTTTATTCCATAAATAACACCAAATTCTCCCATCAGAAGATAATCAGAGGCTAACTAAGAAAGATTATCCAAAATGTGGGTTTTAGACTCCGGCTAAAAATACCCCGCACAAGGAATTATGGGGAACATTCATCTGGTTCTTTATATATAAAGAACCAATAACCAACAAACTGCTTCTCAAACAAAAGGCTTCTCTACCTACATCAAATATAGGTCAAAAGTGAAATCCAGAAGGGAACAGAATTTAAAAGTATAGGTTTGTAACATCAGTAATCTTTTTACGGGGGAGTCTTCTAATGGCACTTCCTAAATTTTACATTAAAAGGAAAATTTCACTTCTAAATGTGTAAGTCATTTATGGTACATGCTGATCTAAACTCATATCTGTGGGGTTTTTGGAGCTTCTGCACACCTCTCCTGCTTTGACCGTGCGTCCTACCCTGACCTGACCTTGGGGTTGAAATGTGATTTTACATCTTTACTTTTGCACAGTCTGGAAATGATACAATGCATATATCTTGCTTTTCATCTATGGGAAAACATCTCACAAGAGAAAACATCCACTAAAAGTATCACAAGTGTGTCTGACCCAAAAGAACTTTTTGAAGCTTACTTTCTGCCATTTATGAGCATATAACTGCTCAGCGGACCTATATTCTACCGGGTCTTTCAATGCATCGTGTTATATTAAAACGGAAACCCACCAAACCACATGAGAAACCTAACACAAAATGTATACTTTGCGTTGTGAGCAGTGGTTATGTTTGCCTTATTAAAAAACGTAGGAACCATTGTCTCGACGCAGGTTGCCAGCGAGTGTATAAGTGTGCAATAACTATTCATCAGAGGCATAACTAGGCTTTCTATCATGTGTCCGGGTCAGAAGTCCTTACAAACTGGGACATTACATTCTCTTCTGGAAGTGGAAGAGGGAGCAGGGTCATCGGCACCAGGTGGCTCAATTGTACCCCTCACATAGTTGTGCCTGGGGCAGCTGCCCCTCTTGCCCCATGGAAGTTATCATTCTGCTGTTAATAGGCTGACAAATTAAGATCTGCTTTACACGTATTAGGTTTTATTTTGCCTATTTTTAAACAATACAGCTAGAGGTGACCCATATCACAAGCCAGCTATGAAGTTCGTTATAATGTTTTCAGGCTCTCATGCAGATTTTGCGGTGTTCCAAAATAAGGAGCTCAGCACAGGGTCTAAAACCTTTTCTTTAATGTAAGCTTTTGCATAAGCTTTTGGAGCTCAGAATTTCTTTCCTCATTTGGAAAGAGGGATGTCTGAGGTTAGGAAAGTTTATGGCTATCTTTTTCTTTTTCCATGGGATAATGTAAAAAAAAACAAACTATAGCATGGAGGGGCAAAAGAATATGGGATTTACAGATGGAAGTGAAAAAGAGAATTGGCATGATGTATGGACACCCAGTTTGCAAATAGAATGTCTCATTGTTAATGACCCAGGCAGACACTCTGCCTAACTAAGTCTATAGAGGAACGGACTTCATTAGCATTACCATAAAGAATTAGCTCAGTGTGGTGACTGAGCAGGTAAAGTAATGAAAATATCACATGACTTCATTGCAAGAAAATAAAACAAGGGTTTTCTACAATGCCTAACCACATTACAGCACTCTAATAAATGATCAAAGAAAATTATAGTTTTGTCCCTTGACATCCTTTTAAGTTTAAGGAAGTTCACTGGACTAAAAAAAACCCAGATAGAACTAGATTCTTGTTAATGCGGTGTATTTTAAATTGGAAAATATATTTTCCCTTTAATTAATGATGGGTTTAACGGCCATAATTCTGTCAATCTTAATTGGTGAAAATGAAAGAAATGTTATTGCCCAACTTGTTACAATGTTGCAAAGGGGAAATCCAATCCGTTTATTCCAGTATGTGATATATTTATACTGTTTGTGGGGTACCTAGCAGTGAATGCCAATTAGTTTTTTGTTTCATTATGGGTGCATTACTGTCATGCATATTGTTTGTGATTTTAGTGACACCCCATCAGATGGAAGCTCTAGTCTCCAGTCCATGTTATTTCTCAATCTCACCCCCGTGTAGAGTCTGAAGAATGTGGTCAATGCCATGGAACTAGTAATACTCCCTAGTTATTTACTTTAAAAGAAAACCATGTTACATGTAGAATTGTGGCTGGGAAATAGTTGGTTGCGGTACATAATCATAATCCTTGCAGAAACTGTTTCTAGGGTTTATTGGATGAGTTCCAATTTATGCAAACAGGAGAGATAAAAAATCCCCCCCCCCAAAAAAATAACACAAATATAGGGTTTTGTATAATTTGTTACACACTCGTTCAGTAAACATAATGTCCTTTTTATTCTTAAAGTCATGCAATCTACATGAAGTAATACATAGTTACTCTAAGCATATAGTGATGTACGCATCATCTCAGTACACAGACTGCTTGTATGAGTCCAGGAACCCAAGTGAATAATGTAGACAGTCAGGAACATCATGTTAGCTTACACGCAACATGTACAACTCATGCAGTAAAGTAGGTTAGCCGTTTTAAAAGGTAACGTTTGAGGCAGAGTATATAAATCTGCACCCAATCACTTAATGCAGGAAACAAACCATTTTAACCCCGTGTTAGAGAGGTCATATTTTGGTAAACAAAAGCAACACCAAATATTGTGAACAGGACTACTCATCTGTCACAGCTATAGGAAGCTTCATATATCCCCTTCTATATCCCCATTCAACATAATTTTGAGATGATTATCTTCTTCCAACACATAAACAATACAAAGAAAACATAACCACCAATAGTTCCATATTTCTGTTGAAGCGCTACAGAATATGGTGGCACTCTACATAAAACAATAAATAATAATTATATTTGTCAGGAAAAGATCCTTAACCGTGCCTTAATCTTGCTCTTGGCTGTTCTGGCAAATGTCTTGGGGTATCAGAAATGGCTGCAGCCAAGTATGCATTCTGTAGCACTGGGCAAGTAAATGGAAGAAGATTGTGCTTTCCATGAGAAGAAGATCCGGAGACCTCACCAATGTAAGCCCCATGTATACCGCCATGCTCTGGAAAGTTGGTATACCAGTTACCGTATATAGTCCATGTAATGCAGGCATGGTGATCTCACTAGTTCTATGGAATCTGAAGCCATATTTAGTACCAAGAATTGTATGTGCCGCCTGGACCAAAGGTTGTTACAAAAAATCACTTTTTAGGAAAATGGTGTATTTCCGTGCCGAGTGGAAATTACTCACGTGATGTAAAAGCAGCGCAAAAACAAAGTTCCTCTTTTCACATGAGAAACAACCTGTTGCAAAATCCTAAAGAATACACAAGGCGTAGTCACCCAACCACTGGAGTAGTTACTCTGTTACTCCTAGTTGGAGTTTAGGATTATCACACTTCATAGTCCTTTCTGCAATTTCAGCCTGAAGGGAGACTTTAATAACTGTATACATTCCCAGTTCTTTGTTATGCTGGACTGGGCCAATGTGGGTCATCTATGAGTCCCATGATTAGAGGTATAGTGAGAACTTGATCCCATAAGAGATACGGCAGAAACCTTTACAATTTCACCCCTTCCGTGGTTACACAACTGCAAAAGCAGGCAAAAAAGGGAAAATCCCACTAACTTTTTCCCCCTGAATTGTTGAGTGCGTTGATTTTGGCCTCTTTTTTAGTTATGGGAGAAAGTTCTACACGTGATCCACAGCTGTCCACATGTTGTCATACCACAGAACTTCCCAGGTCTACTTCCAGCAGGACCTCTCATTTCTGCTCTGTACGGGACCAAGGTGGGCCAGAGATGGGCGAGTTGCACCAAGGGGACATGTCTGCTCTCAAAATAGCCAGGGTAAGAGCAGGTAGTAGGCAAGGCGTGGGCCACTTACCCCAACCCGACAATAAAATGATGCCACAGAGGCCCAGTTATCAGCTGTTAATGCCTTGGACCTACTGGACAAATCTATAGAGTTTTAATGCATGCATACTGGCTGAGGATGATGAGCATCGCAGTAAACCAGCAGCCAGAAGATTTCTGTTCCCCAGCCCTGATGTATTAATAATGGCAAAAAAAAAACTGTCCAACCTGTTAGATTGTCCATCCCACACAGAAGAGATGTCTATCCAATACGTCATGAAAGATGATGTGTTGCCTAACGGTACCTTTTACAATGTAACAAATTAACAATGTTATGAATTAAATCTAATGATTGAGAAGTCTGGCCCTATATGGCACCCAACGTGGGCCAGCTAGCATTATAATTCACCTCTCAGCCCCAACTTGATAATCAGCAAATTTCATCAAAGGTCACACTATAGCTAATGAAGGGTCAGATGTTCAGGGACTACAGTTCCTATCATCCTTACTTGCTGTGCGAGAATGATTTTTTTCCACTTTTTTGTTGTTTTTATTTAATCAGACAAATTCCACCTCAAAGCGTTACAGACACTGTCATGATAAGCCGACAACCGATGAATATCACGTAGTTGTCATCACGAGGCTTCACCTGCCTGCTAGAAACCTGTTTGCCATAGATTTCTATCAATGTGTAAATTCCATACATCCACGGGCGTTTGAGTAAAGGATGCTAACAGCATAATAACCATAATAACTATAACGAGGGGAAGCAAAGCGGTAAATACAAGAGGCAGAAACACGTATAACGAGGGAAGCCCACTGGCCTGAGTGTGGATAGCAGACCACAGCCAATGGGAAAATGAGTTCCTAAGAAGCCCGTCTCTCATTGGCGGCACGGTGTCCCTATTTTCAGATTCATATACACGAGACACGGTATCTGTCTCTACATATTTATAGGATATTAAGAAAACCTTATACATGGCACAGGGTTATGTTCAACATCAGCCACGTCACAATTGTTTATTAACACCTCCAATGTGTTATCCCTGGGGTCCTCAGCACAGATAATGTATAATATTTATATACGTTCCCATGATCCTCTGCTGTAACCGTGGCCTGCTCATCCCCATTGAAGAAAAAAAACAACAACATTCTCAGACAGTACCCTGGGCTGAACCGGCCCATCTGGCACCTGATCTCACCGTTTAGCGTGCAGCCGCCGGCTGGACATGCCTGACCTCAAACTGTATAAAAACGTCTGTCCAGCTGGTGGATGTGTGTTACATCATTTGGTGGCCCCTGGCCCTAAAGTGGCAAGTTATCCCCAGCCCAGCCCTACCAGTACTCATATTTGGCCTATGGCTGATCTGGCACCTCGTGAGTTAAAGGGAAGACTATTGCCACCATAGCGCCATCAGATTGTCATAGTGCAATGAATATGCCCAAGCGTAGGCCCTACAGCGCTTAACCTCTACCAGAGGCCCCGGCCGGGATTCCCATTGCGTATTTTATATGACATAGTAACACAAGGCGAATATCTTTTAAATCTTATTTCTTCATGTCAACAAAGTACTATTTCCTCATATTTTTGACGGTTTACTAGATTATTCTGGATTTTTGTTTTGTCTTTTTCTCCTTGCTGTCTTCGTTTATTTAATACATTTAAGTAAAGGAAGTACCAAAGAAAAAAAAAAAAAAGAGACGCTCAAGAAAATTCCCAACCCCAGAGGGGTTCAGCGCAGTGGTCCAAAGCAACGAGGGTAACAGTGCTGATTCTACAGTTATAACAAACTATAACGCTCAGCACGAGTTCTGGATTTCATGGGACTCCCACGTGTGACATATCACTACCATCTGTATTTCCCAGTGTAAAGACTCTTAATCAGTCCTTGGTCTTATCTTCGATTCAGGTCATATGCCTATCCCATGTATGTTTAAATTAGCCTCTACCACTCTCTCTGGGAGGCTGTGCCACTTGTACCACCCTCTCAGTTCATACCAAGGGGCTACGAATGTCACATTAATTCCTAAACTGCTAATTCTGGCCAATGCATGGATGTCACATAAACTATATAGAACTTGATCTTTTCCCATGTGCCCTTTTTGCTCCAATGGTGTGTGGAACTCTGTCAAACCTAATGTTATGATGTCATAATCTAAAGTCCCCGCAAACTGGGACAAGGAAAAGACATTGCTTAAGGAAATGTTTGGTGAAGAACTGTACTCCATATCCATAATCATCTGCAGATTGAAGACATTAAGAACACTTATAATATTCAGAATATATTCAAACACTCTGATAACTTTTTAAAGTCACCCCATTGAAAGTTTCCCCACCATACCAGTGTGTGGCTTAAGGTACCTAAGTATGACATCATACCTCAACTCAACTTCAAGATTGTGGAAAACTTAGATCACCGTGTTCCTTTTCCACCAGCCTGTCAAAAGATGGGCAATGATTCCAAATGTATCATCCACGGGATCATGTTTGCTGATGCAATGTGTATCTTTGGGTGAGTTACTGGCAAGGGTGACCTAACCGGTCTCGGGGAAACATGGGTTAAACGGCCCTCATGACTGGCCAGCAAGTTTAAATGCTCAAATACTTCTTAAGATGGAGAGAATTTTATGGCAGATAAGAACTCTTCGGCCATCTAGGTAATTTTTGTTCTGTTCTAACTCTCAGGTCTTATCTGTCCTTGATCTTGTCTTCATGATAATACCACGTATGTTTACATTCCTTTACTGTATTAGCCTTTAACACTTCTGCTGGGAGGCCGTTCTATTTATTTACCACCATCGAACTGGAAGGGCAGAGGGTCTGACTTTATGCTTAGACTTGAGTTAAGTCCTAGTATTAATGTAGATGCCGATACCGGAGATAATGCCGAAACGTTATGGATAGAAGTTTGTGCAGATACAAGAAGATCCGGTACATTATTTAGTATTGAGGAGGAATATCTGTTTTTATCACAAACTAAAAAAAAAGGTGGTTTTAATGATGGTAAATTTTAATTAAAACCAATGTGGCTAAATCGAGCAGCCAGTCAGGAAAGAACAAAACATAAAGGTGCACACAAAAATCATAGGGCCATTAGAATGGCTATTTTTTTTAATGAGAATGATAGCCAATGACAGCAAGATATTCCCCCCAAAAAATGTTTTCAATACATTAATGGACAAAAAGTAGGAAGGAAACTGACGGCCCAACTGAAGTCTAGAATAGGGGAGTCCTAACCCAATCCCCCGAATGAAGAAAAATGGTGAAAAAAAATGTAGATTTCTGTTTGTTAAAACTTTAAAAGGGGAGTCCCATGTAAAAATATTTCCCTGTTGAACATAAAATACAGTTTTGCATACCGTATTGTAGGTCAGCATTTTTGGAAACTTGATTTTTATTTCATTTTGCGCCCAAAAACTTCCTACCTTCCTGTCGGCTGCTAAAAAGGCTAACCGGTCTTTCTACCATCACAGGGTAATTGTATTCTGCGATCTTTGTTCTGGGCTGATGGATTTATCTTCAGTATCTGGTATTATAGCCTCAGGCCCAACGATGACATCATATGTGGAATTTCTACAAGTAAGTAATACTTTATATAACTTTTCACTGACATCTCTGCATTAATCCAGCTCAGTGCAGCCGCCTAGTTTCATTATTCAACGTGGGTTTGGGAATCCTTCATATCCAAGCGGAGCTAAAATCTCAAGGTTTTGGCATAACTGAAGAGGTAAAATCCAACCTGTTATCCAGAAATTAAACTTATTACACTGTATATTAGGAGAGACCTACAGAGCCCCTATATGCACCCCTATATCTCTACCCTCCTATCCAAATAATCCCCCAACTGCCCTCTTCGTTGCGCTCATGACCTTCGTCTCTCTTCTTCCATCATCACCACTTTCAGTTCCCGTATTCAGGATTTCACCCGAGCTTTACCCCTTCTCTGGAATCTGAACAGGGATTTAAGCAAAATTTTCCCATAATATATACCAATAGGATGACTTTTTATTACACCGACACACATTATGATCACATTTTTTTTTATCCTGATGCGCATACAGTTCACCTGTTGCTGAGCAGCACATACGTAGTGCTGCCCCCTGCAGTATGTGGGGTGTATAGACTCACTTGAATTTGATCAGCAGCAGGGACAATCAAAGCTGATGTTCTCCAAAGTGTTTTTACAACAAAAAACCAAAGTATCTCCATTTTCCCTGGTCCTGTGCATGTGTTTGCAGGCGACGGGACAGCTTTAGCTGGCACATGTGGATATACTTTGCCTGAAAAGGTAATGGTTCGGTCCTGCTTCAGTACATATTCGCCAATCAGCCATAACATTATGACCACCTGCCTAATAATGTGTAGGTCCCCCTTTTGTTGCCAAAACAGCCCTGACCTGTCGAGGCATGGACACCAAGACGTTAGCAGCCGGTCCTGTAAATTGCGACTTTGTCCAGCACATCCCACAGATGTTCGATTGGATTGAGATCTTGGGAATTTGAAGGCCAAGCTTTTGCCCCCCACGTGCATCAATGAGCCTCGGCCGCCCATGACCCTGTCGCCGGTTCACCACTTTTCCTTCCACTTTTGATAGATATTAACCACGGCAGACCGGGACCCCCCACAAGAGCTGCAGTTTTGGAGATTCTCCGACCCAGTCGTCTCACCATGACAAATTGGCCCTCGTCAAAGTCGCTCAGATACTTGCGCTTGCCCATTTTTCCTGCTTCTAACACATCAACTTTATAAAGTAAAATAAAATGTTCACTTGCTGCCTGATATATTCCCCCCCCCCCACTGACAGGCTGGTGTTATGGCTGATCGTGTATTCTGCACCGCATGCTTGCAATATTTCATTCTGAGTTTAGAAAGATGAGATGATGAGGAAGTAGTGGCAGGAAAAATATTTTGAAGGGAATTTCTATAACCTTTAAACAGAAAAGGTTTTGATTTTGTGCCTCGAAAGGGGGAAAATTCTTTTTTTTAACTCCTAAATGGTAATGTGCAATGCCTTCACGTGATATATTCACCTCCAGTGCACATGCGTAGAAAGAGCTCCTATTGAGTTTAATATTGGAGAGCTTTCCTGCCATTGATTGGCTGCTTCAAAATATTATTTTTTTTATACATGCACCATTTTACAGGCTAAAAAGCCTCCATTCTGGGAGATTTCTACGATGAGAACAAGGCAAGTCCAGTCGGAGATTGAGACCGAGTCTACACTTTCAACCGTTAGGTGCTAACTTTAGCCTTTTTAGGAGCCATTGTTCCGGGGCTCCTGGGCTCCTAGCCAAGCTGTGTCATCCAAAAGACATGGCACGGACCCCAAATTCCAGTTTTAATTATCATTATGAAATCTAGACATAAATAAACAGCACGTCACAAGTTCTTCTGTACTCTAGAACTTATGGTATGGGGTCCCGGGGGGGGGGGAGGGTGTTGCTTGGCCAACAGCAACCATATACGGGTCACAGCACCCATTTAATGATAGGCACAATGGTCCATAGTGGACATTTACTGGTTCCAAGGAAGATGTCTGATCTCCCCAACTGGCCCATTGAGTAGTAGTGAACCAGGGGGCCAGATCTCCCAACAGCCCCCCAAGCCAATCAAACGATTTATTTTAGGTTCCACCCAGATCACTCAGACACGATGTATATTAAACCTTTGGCTTTTGAGATCTATTTACGTTTTATTGCGGTAACGCTTATTTGTGCTTCTCAGGATAATATACTTCCTGCAATTTATTCTTAGCCTTCAACCTTTGAAAGTGAAACTACAAAAAAAGCACAACTCCCACCCAATTCACCTTTTCCCCTGACAATATGCTTAAACGTTGACATTTATTTATAAGAAAAGGAAAAGAACCTTGTATTTTTATAATAACGTTACTTGTGGTTTTCGAATCTGCGTTGAACATACTATAGAAGCTGCAGCGATAAAACTGCCCTATCAACCACAAATTCTCTGTGATTATGGAAAGTAAAATAAAACATGTTACAACATTTTATTAGGAGCCAGGCTTTGTTTTTTAATCTGTTCAATTCAATTATTTATTGATTTATATAGCAACATCCTATTCCACAGCGGTGTACAATGGGTAAACAGGACATAACATCTACTGCATCACATAACAACCTGGAAAAGGAGCTTACAATTCAGACGTTAAAGATTTGAATGAACAGGAAAAACCTTTTGAGTAGGAGCATAACCAGGAACCACAGGGGCCTGGTGTGAAAATTGCCCCAGGACCCCCTGACTTCACCATGCAACATTTCCTAAAGCACCAGCTTTGCTCTCACATTTGCCCCAAAGAGCATGTGAGTGCCATCTTTGATGTTATCTGGATTCCCCTGTGACCATGATTGTTACGCCTCTGCTTTTAAGTCAGGTTAGTGGACATGCGAGAATCACCTTTTATCAACAAAAAAAATGTCAGACATGCCGGCTTACAACTTCAGGTATTTTCCACCGGAATCTCAGACTGTTTTCCTAAGTAAATTCGCCTTACAATTTCCCGCTACACCTGACACTGTCCCGGGTTTCTGACAGGAGTATAAATGCACAGGTCTAAGACAGCAACATTCAGCGTAAGGGGCCAGCCGAGTAACACACTGATAAAGCAGCCAACAAAGAACAGACCCATTTCAGAATCAGGGATAGGTTTTAAAACCAAATCTGTGAATCAAATCAATGAACTCACTTCACTGCCAACGTTTAAGGCACGTGAACCGTGGTCGTGGAAAGCATGGCGGCGTGGCATAGCCGACAATGTTATTTTCACCCTCATAGTCAGCTGTGACGGCTGCCTCGGAGACACCTTTCTGCTTTAACATTTTTTTTGTTTTTGTTTTTTTAAACTCAATTTGAATATTTATTGAAGATTCAGCTTTGGTTTGAAATTTGCAGCTTCACAGGGTCCCGCTATTATCATTTCATTATAAAATCATAGTAGAGAAAAATAATTTATAAGGGCCTTAAGTCCACAAGGTGTTAAATTGTTTCCCATATTGATAGTAAAAATTGAAATGCAACAGGTACCACATCTGCTTCGAGCAGTCAACAGTGGGTCTGAACATCAAGTAACTGTAGGGAGCTGCAGCACTGGGGCTGCAGTTTCTCCTTAAGATGTGTCCCCCTTTCTTTCTGCTTGCTTTTAAAGATTGCATACAAAATAATATATATATATATATATATATATATATATATATAAACAGTTACATTGTAACATCTCCGTGCTAAATAACACCAATAGACTTCCATCAGTTACATGTTATGTGCCGGCAACAAAAGGTGATTGTTATTTAAAACTATTACATAGTTTTATTTCTTACCCCATGTATTAACTTCTACATATAAAAAAAGGGGAAAAAAATAGTTTATCGCCACCTGCTATAGCTTATGATACAAAAAGAATAGGGCTAAAAGTTTACAAAAGAAAATAAATACCTTATTTCTTGAGTGTAGTTCTTTGCGTTCATACAAGTGAAAGTGTGTTTAAAAACCAGTCTAATATAGAGTACTTCAATACTCAAGCTCGCTGCTGATTGGCTGCTTAAATGCTGTAACACTTGCCTAACCAGCGCTGGAGCCGACAGGCGGTATGTATGTGACCTGCATGGAAATACATTCAGTGGAACATATCTCCTGCACGGAAAATAGTTGGGGGGTGGCAAAAGGTGCAAGTAAAAGGTAAGGATGGCCCTGCTCACAGGAGCTTACAATTTAGAGGTTAAAGATTATGATTCTGCTTGGACTTTTGAATGCACATGAAAAACCTTTTGGGTAGGGGCGTAACTAGAAACCACAGGGGCCTGGTGTGAAAATTGCCCCAGGACCCCCTGACTTCACCATGCAACATTTCCCAAAGCACCAGCTTTGCTTCCACATTTACCCCAAAGAGCATGTGAGTGCCATCTTTGCCCCAAACAGCCTGGCTGCGTCTTCCTTTGCCATCAACTTGTAAATGCCCCCAAACAGCTTGTCTGTGCCACCTTTATCACCAAACAAGTAGTCAGTGCCCCCAAACAGCCTGCCTGTGCCCCTGCCCACACTGCCCACATGAGTGGTGTGTCTTCCTCCTGTGCTGGGTGCGCAGACACAGTGGATCAGTCAGACACAGCGTGCAGGGAGAGATTGTGAGAGATCATCCTACTGCAGATTCTCTATACTCTCCATGCCGCTAGGTACAGGTACAACACACACCTAGTGGCTTAAATGGACAGATAAGTGGTAGCAGAAATTGCCGGTATCCCCCTGTGACCATGATTGTTACGCCTCTGCTTTTAAGTCAGGTTAATGGACATGCGAGAATCACCTTTTAACCACAAAAAAATGTCAGACATGCCGGCTTACAACTTCAGGCATTTTCCACCGGAATCTCAGTAAGTAAAGTCACCTTAACATTTCTTTCTTTCCGTTTGCTATTAAACATTGCTTACAAAAGAACCAAATTAACATTAACAGTTACATTGTAACAGCCCCGTGCTATATTTAGCATGTTACATGTTATGTGACGGCAACAAAAAGTGAGATTCTAGGTGACCTTTTGCTATTTGCAGGATTTGCGTTACGCCGCTGACTCCAGGTAAGTCTTTTATCAATACTGCGACCGTGTTGGGTAGGTAGGATAGTTTGTAGAACGGAGGAAATAGTTAAAATGGCTTTTATATTCACCGTAGGAAATCAGCGGCAGCTTTGAGTTCACAGATCTGCTATTTGAAACACAGGGGAGACAGGAATTCCTCGCTGAGATGTGTTAAGAAGGGTTAACAAGATAAGATTTTTTAACTTTGTCTCAAGAACAGGATCTAGTTTGGTGACACCTGTCATGATTAACTCATGAGGATATAGTGGATGCATGGAACGAAAATCCAGCAGAGGTGGTGGACACTTTGTGTTAGCATTCAATGGGTTAATCTGATGTGGATTTAAATCAGTTTCTTGCATGCCCTCTGTATCGTTCTGGCTAGAAGTGTCATCTTCTTAGGGGACCCATGTGGCGATTCATGGCCAAACTGATAAGGATTATAGGAGTTAAAGGTATTTCAACACCCCATTAAATAATTATTACCTGATCACTTGTAGGTGACATTTTAAGTCGCTGATTATTAAAAATTGACTCCACAATATCTGAGAAACATGACTTATCTATGCATGTGGGGTATCGCTGTACTGGGGGGGGGGGGGGGGACTGAAAAGTGAATGTGAAAAATGTTTTCTTTTTTTTGTTAGAATAAATTTGGAAGGCACCGGTGTGGAATCAGCTGCATGGGACAGGCCAATATGCCCCCAACTAGATTCCCTGAGTTTCAGGGGGTTTCAGGGGGTTAAAATGAAACATGGGACGTCTGCGTGTCTCAGATGAGACCTGGACCCAACATACTGATCTGTCAAAATTACATGTTTTAAAACTGTAATGCGCATGTTCAAATGTTGAACCCGCAGTGTCACAGAGACCTGCCCTACCCATGTATATGGGGTATTCCTGTACACGGGGGGTGTTGGTGAATACAAATCACAAGTTGTTTTAGTAATTTCATGTAATTTTTATGAAATACTGTGTTTAGCTAGAATGGCACAGACTGGCACTAAAATGGTTAAATCAAAAGTGTTAAAATGCCCCTAGTAAAATACTTTGGGATGTCAGCTTTCAAAAAAGATATACTTTTGTTTAGCAGTTTTTGGTATTCTGGCCGCTATTGGGGCGCAACTCCCAGCACATGACATTTAAAAAATTGTTTAGAAACAGTGATGCGTGTCATTCACATTTAACCCTGTAAGTGCCAAAATAAATGAAAATACCAGCCATATGTGGTGTTTCCAAAAACAGGACAAATACCTAAATACACTTTTGGAGGTTTTTTTCCCATTTGCACTGGTTATATAGTTTTTATAGGTGAAACTGTGAAAATATTTCATTTTTTCACAAATTTTCATACATTTTCTAAATGATGGTTTACATAAATAATTATTATTTCAAAAGTAAGCCCTACTTGTGCTGAAAAAAAACAATATATAATGTGCAGGGGTGCACAAAATCAGGGGTCCCCAACCACCAGGCCTATAAGCAACTGGGGCGCAAGGTAGGGTGACCACATCTCCCGGAATCAGTGGCTTCAAACGCCGTCCTTTTTTTTTTCCGACGCGGAGGAGAGAGAGGGGCCCCTCAGTCTCTTCCATGAGGCCTCTAGCTTGGCGGCGGTGCCGGCATTTCATGCGGAGCTCCGGAATATGATGTCATATTCCGGTGCTCAGCAGTGAAGAAGCGTGCACCGCGGCAGAGCAGGGAGACAGAGGCCTTGCGATTCCACCGTAGGACTCCTGGACAGTAAGTGAATTTAAAAGGGGGAGAGGGTAGATAGCGAGAAGAGGAGGAGAGGGGGTAGATAGTGAGAAAGGGTGTGTAGATAGCGAGAAGGGGGAGGGGGTAGATAGTGAGAAAAGGGGGAGAGGGGGTAGATAGTGAGAAGAGGAGGAGAGGGGGTAGATAGTGAGAAAGGGAGTGTATATAGTGAGAAATGGGGTATAGATAGCGAGATAATAAAAATAGATAAATATATTAATAATAATAGAAGTAAAATGCACAATAAATGTAATGCACCTCAATCAAACCCCCCGGTCTGTGGAAAAATTGTCATCTACAAAACCGGTTCCTGGTGCCAAAAAGATTGGGGACCGCTGCACTAAATGAGTTAGTGGGCAATCAGAGTTGAATAAAGTCAAAGCAAAAGCACAAAAACTGCTCTGGTCATTTAGTGCAAACATGGTAAAAAAAAAACCCACCCGGTCCTGAAGGGGTTAAAGGGGTGAAGTTAGTAAATCCAGAGGCCTGGTGCTATTAACCCCCTCATGCCCATACCCTTCACACCATCACGGGTTGGCTACTAGTCCTGACCGTGACAACACCAATAGCACAAGCAGGGAAATGAGCTTAACTAAAGGCTTGTGACCCGCGTTAAGATCTACGTGTTAGCAGTTCAGGTGTAGAGTTAGATTTAGTTATTAGAGTGTTTGTGTTGATTCTAAACTAATATCACACGCTATCTTTTGGGGTGGGTGGCGTATAGTCAGACAAAACCCTCCTCCTTTTACTTTTATCATACTGCCCTGTGGTAAACAATAGAATGACTCAGTCTTAATCACAAAGAATGACACTCTGACTAATCTAAGCTTATGGAGGAATGGATTATGGATCAAGTAGGACTTCATTAATATTGCCATAAAGGATCAAACAGAATTTGACGGCAGATAAGAACCATTCTGCGATCTAGTCTGTCCTTATTTCCTGATGTAAAGACTTAGACCTTAATCAGTCCCTGGTCTTATCTTAGATTCAGAAGCCATACGACTATACCATGAATTTGTGAATTCCCTCACTGAAATAGCCCCTACCACTTCCGCTGGGAGGCTGTTTCACTTCTCTACCACACTCTTAGTAACTTAAAATGTATTTATATTACATGTAAGCCTCTGTTCTCTCTCTAGATTTAGATTATTATGACCTCTTTTTCTGGGATATATAAGTCCACAGTATATCACGTTTGTACTGATCATTGTATATTGAATTTATCATTAGTCAGGGTTTTACTCTAGAATGGAATTCTTCATGTTGTAGAACCTGACTGTACTCGTTCGGCGTGACACATAGTTACATAGTTATAAACCTCATCACATTGGGATTGAGTGGACTTTTAATAATAGGTTCCTCCATAAGGCTTTCCCGGCAGCGGAGGGGAGGGAATTCATTAAGAAATGCAAGCGCTCCGGCTCCCAGAAACTCCTTCATCGGTCATTCTGCTTGGAGGGGTTTTAATCTTTGAAACGAACAATGAAACATTGTAGCAATGAACCGTCCTCCGCCAATTCCTGCAACCTGAAGCCGTAGGACACACGCGAAGCCCAAGTGCACAGGCGTGGAGTCTGACGGCAGATAAGAGCCATTCGGCCATCTAGTCTGCCTATTTGCTAATGTAAGACTCGGACCTTAATCAGTCGTTGGTCTCCTCTTAGAGTCACCATAGCTTTATGCCTATCCCATGCACGTTTTAATTCCCTAACTATATTAGTTCTGCTGGGAAGCTCCTCCACGTATCTACCACCCTCTCCGTAAAGTAAATCTTCATTACAGTAACCATTTCAGTGCTATTCAACGCATTTGACACCCTTGTGACAGTGAACTAATTAAAATACTTTTATTTACAGGAGTAATAAATGTCCTTAACTGACTGCTGGCAGGGGAATAACTCTATATGTCAGCCGTATGCAACCGGTGACCCTTCGGTTGTTGCTGGAGCACAACGGCCCCTAACGCCATAGCATGGATAAGCGTGCTGGGAGTTGAAGCACGATAGCAGCTGGCTGTACTCCGCAGCTCTCCTAACAGGTAAAGGCCAGCACTTGTATAGGTTTATGCCCTCCGTCAGACGGGGCGATCACACAGTACCTGCCACAGTTAGGATCCTCCGTCATTCCTAAGGGGGGTCTCCTCACATGAGCCGCATGTCTCCTAATCCAGCAGAGCCTCCTCCTCCAGCCTTCAGAGCAGCGAGCAGCAGGAAGAGTGCTCCAGAAGTTGGGATGTGGAGCCTAGCACCTCATTCCTCCAGACAGAAGCCAGCCATCCCCTTCCCAAAGCCCTCCCTCCCCAGGGAGCTCACCTGCCCTCCTCCCCTGCACCGTGGCCGATCTATTTCTCGTCTCTACCTATTTAGGACTCGTGTATTTCCTTATGCGGCTCGAGAGCTCCCCCTCTTCCTGTATTTCTAAACTTCTTCTGCACGCTGCACGTTTTATGCTTCTGCCTCTAGTCCTAACATAAGCAGGTCGAAGTACAATTATAACGCGTGAGGGAGTTCTGGATTATTAAGTGTCCGTACCGGCCTCGCACTCATTAGGCTTCCTACCTTCCTCTTATCACCGTCAGCTAACACAGGTAAGCAGCGCACACCTACGGAATACGTGCCAGACAGACGCCGCCTGATAATCCCCATGCCTGATAAGTCCCTTTTCTAATTGTTACAATTTTTTAAATCATTTTTCATTAAGCTGAGACGGGAAACTGGGGGCAAATGAATCAGCGGGTAGCTGCCCCGCCGTCTCGCCTCAATGCTGCGTGGAAAGTATTAACTTCAATGGATACATTTCTTGCAGGTACGCTCCCGACCATCAAACGAGACGTCCACGGAGAGGGAAAAGAAAAAAAGTATACTATAGTCATTTTAACCCTTTCAAAGTTTTTACGTATGGTATGGGGGGAAAAAAGCCACAACTTCTTCCTGAATATCAGCATTTGTTCCGTAACCGGATTTACACGCCCCGTATGAAACTACTACAAACCCTTAAGGTCTGACACACCTGTAGGTGGACACACGTACCGCCACCATATCCATCATATGTACGAGATTAGGAATTAGAGCATTTCATTGGTTTCTGAAAGTAGATCACGTCCTCTGAGATGGCGAGATACCTCTTTACATCTTCGGCTGCTTCCTCTTCCTCTTTTTTAGACCCATAAATGTTTAACAAGGATTGTCAGACGTGGGCATCAGAAGACCACAAAGAACATAAAAACTCGCTTTCAATCCAACAGGACTTAATGAATAATATTTCAGACAGAGTGTTAGAATTTGAAACACGGACATCATGTTAAGGGGTTTATCTTTTATCCCCACCCCGGGATTACGATGCAAACAATTCACTCTATAGAAACCTTTATATGTTTAACTAAAATACATTTTGGCTGAAACAACAGGAATTTAAAAACAGATTAAAGAAAAATTACCAAACAAAACCCAAATTCTCCAGAAGAAAAAGGATAGTTATCAATAGTCAGATAAATCTATTTGTATTAAACCGAATTATAATGATTGTACCCAGGAGATAGATTGTCAGCTTTCCTGTACAGAGACTTAGTCTTACAGCTACAAGGCATTCTATCCACAGAGCCTTTGCTAAAGGTATTATTTCGAGTTAAAAAGGCTACGTTCACGTCTTCAGAATACCCCGTTATTCCAGTCCTATAAACCCCACTTCCCAAGAGACCTCAAAATTCATAGAAAGCACCCGGGAGGCCTTCAGTTTCTGACACAAACTCATTATTATTATCTTTATTTATTAAACGCCAATAAATTACGGAGTGCTGTACACTAACCCTAGGCTCACCCTGATACTCACTCCAACACCATACATTGACACACAAACTCATGCTATCATACACCGACACCCACACACACACACACTAACACCAAATAAAAATGTCTGACAGAAAATCAAATGTCCATTAAAATAACAATACAGAAATGCAGCGTAGCCGTTAATGACTATTGTAGCTGGAAATGGCTAATTTTAACGTGTGTGGCGTGCTGCGGGACGATCCATCGGACGGCGTGCGACACAGGATGGCGGTCGATCCCCGACAGCGTGGTGGAGGAGCAGACCTCACGGCAGTGACCCCGGCGGATGAGCACTAACGTGACAGTTTGCTTATTTATTTCATATTTTGTACTCCTTAAAACCTTAATGTTTTGGTTACTTTTTATTATTTTGCTTTTCACATATCACGTTCCAGCACCTTATTGTGTGAGACTGGGCATTTTTGTGGAATAATTTGGGTATTTTTAAATTAGGTATAATTGTCATATACATAATTTACAAAATGATTGTCTAGAAAGCAAAACTACAAAAAAATGATTTCTATAGAATTCGAGGTTTGATGCATCAAAATGACATTTTCTCCCCCAAAAGTATGTTGTATTGTATGTGAATAGATCTCGCCAGATTTATTTATTACAAAGTATTTGTTAAAACCCCATCTATCATGGATAGTTATTACTTTAAGATATAGTGTTCGAACATCCGTGGCATGGCTGGGCGGGTAATTGTGCTTATTAAGACATGCATATCAACTAAACATTTGATTTAACCCCTTAATGACAAAGCCGGTAGATGTATGGGCCCAAAATGCATTGTTTTCAATGGGTTTAGGGTCCGCCCATTGTCCTTAAGGGGTTAAATACCTCCAAAGCTATTCCTTCAGGGAAACATCATCAGCCGCTGCAGACGTCTAACAGGCTGGGATTATGTGGCCCCCCATATCACTTTTTATATTCTGGTATTGGTCATGGTTTACGTTAATCACCGGAATCTGTTCAGGAACTTTTGATATATACAGAATAAAAAAAATTTAAATATATAGAAAAAAAACTGCATACAGCATGAATATATATATGAATAATATACATTTCCAGTATATATTCAACATTGCACAAAAAACTTGAGTATTACAAGAGCACGTTCAGGAAAAAAAAATGGACAGGAAGCATCCTATATAGAGAAAACAATCAAAATAAGCTTGAAATAATCAAAGTTCACAATTTTTATCTTAAATAACTTAAAAAGAATTGCTTTCTTTTTGTCTGTGGGAATTTAAGAAGACATGATATTACGTATGCAAATACCCGTCATGTTCTTATTCTTTGGATCACTGAAAAAAAAAAAAAGACAGAAGGCTTTTATTAAAAAAAAAAAAATGAATAAGTTAAACAGGTGCTGTATTCAAATTCATCCAAGTATCCTGCTGAGCTTTGCATCATCTCAACAGATGGTCTGCTGTCTCTTCCGGGGGCATTATCACGAAGGTTGTAACTTCTATTGATTGAGAAGCAGTCTAGTGGTTCCTCCACCTGACACTTGCTTGGTTATAACCAGAGGTACCACCACCCATGGTGGAATAATTGAATGCGGCTTAAAGGTTGCAAAAGACCACTGTATGCAGTCCAGTATCATATATTATATGACCAAAAGCATCTCTCCTACCATATTTGCTCGATTATAAGACGACCCTGATTATAAGACGACCCCCCAAAATCTGAATATTAATTAATGAAAAAAAAGAAAAAGCCTGAATATAAGACGACCCTATAGGAAAAAAGTTTAACCAGTAAATGTTAATTCATGTAAACTATGTGAAGAATTCTTTGTTAATAAAAGCTATGATTGAGAAAAATATGTTGTTTTTGTTTTTATTTCCTTTTTTTCAACCTGCCCCCCCAGTTATGCACATCTGCCCCCAGGCTTGCCACTCTGCCCCAGAAATGCCTTATACCCCCTATATGTCACTGTGCCCCATGATATGCCTTTTAACCCTCTATATGCCACTGTGCCCCATGATATGCCTTTCGACCCCCCTATGTGCCACTCTGCCTCCAGAATTGCCTTATACCCCTATATGCCACTCTGGAATTTAGGGGGTTAAAAGGCATATTATGGGGCAGAGTGGCATATAGGGAGGTATAAGGCATTTCACAGAGCACTCTGCCTCCAGAAATGCCTTATGCCTCCCCCCCCATTTAACACTCCCTCTCTCTCCTCCAAACTTACCGGTGCTTCCGAGTCCCCCGGTGCTTAGTCCGGGCAGAATGTAGAGCTCTACGCGCTTGAGCGGAAGTTGTCTACGTGAATCGCGTAGAGCTCTACGCGCTGCCTGGACTAAGCACCGGGGACTCAAAAGCACCGGTAAGTCTTAGTCTCATAGTCAGACCTATTTGAGGTCTGATTATAAGACAACCCCAATTTGCATTTGCTCTGAAAAAAACCTTGTCTTATAATCGGGCAAATATGGTATTTCACGGTGCGCGAGCAGCGTCTCTTGTACCGGCCAGGGGAAGCAGGAACCCAGATGAGAATTTATCTCATGTCACATGACTCTGCTCCGTTCCTACTTCCCCTGGGGGGACAAGAGAAGTTGTTAGCAATCACACTCCTATCATGCCAAGTCAGCCAGTACACGCTGGAATCTGGGTATGCCTGGGCATGACAGGAGTGTGATTGCTGTTAATCATATATATATATATATTAATATTGTTATTGAATTTTTTTGCACCATTTTGGTGTGTTACTTTTGTTAAAAGTGTGGTTATTGTTTAAAAAATTTATTTTATTTTTTAAAGGTTTTCGGTTTTGGCCAAGTGAATCCAGAATTTTCGGTTTCGGTCCAGAATTTTCATTTCGATGCAGAATTTTTAATTTAGTTCAGCTGCACCCATTGCTGACAGGTGTACAAAATGAAGAATGTAGGCAGCTATCTCCCCAGACATTGGCAACAGAGCTTAATCTGTCCTGAAAAAATATAGGTTTCTCGAAGTGAAGTGTAAACCCCCTGTGCACAAACTCTGAATATCTATCCCCCACCCCTGGGAAAAAAGGTCACAACATTATTTCTACAAGAAAAAATATTTTAACCACAAAATCCTGCTTTTATCTGCAGACCTGGAGGCCGCCATTGTTGTCAGTCATGTGATTTTGTTTTAAAAAGGCAAACAGCGCAATGATTTTGGAATCACTGTTAACCTGAGGAAGACTGCAGCATAAAAGCTGGTGTAGCGCTGTATAAACCTAAAGGGGGATCAAATACTCACAGCAAGCTGCAATACAACAACACACCACTAGGGGTCCCGCAGAGGAAAAAAATGTTATATATACCTAAAATATATTTTGCGGAGCATCAGAACACTTCCTCTCGCTTTCTTTTTTTTAACTTTCTTTTCCATATGATTTAGTGCCAATGGGGCTAATGATAATGACACGTGATGAGATTTCATAAGGGCCGAAACTTCATTTTTTTTTTTAAAGTACTTTTTTTGTTTTAATAAATTGGTTTATATAAATATACACGCTGCGAGTGATGGTTTATCATTCTTTTGTGTGTTTCAGGTGAAGACATGAATGTTTTCATTGAACTCGAATGCTCTCGCCTGAAACTTATAAAATTGAGAGTAGCAGACATTTGCTAACAACCTGCATATCACCTTACAAATATTCAGAGCCCCCAGACAAGGCGCATCACACGCACATACCAGCGAGGGGCACAAGCGTATACAGCCCTTTGGCAGACAGGTAATGGTACTTTTTATGCCAGCCTTAACGCTGGGGCCTATATGATACATTTTGTGTTATCTGCCCTAATTTATCGTGTATTTTTGCACTGTGCCCGTGGACACGCGGCCCTTCGGGAATCCTTTTGGGGAGGGATGGAAGGAGTCGCTTTAGGGAGCGCAACCCCAGAAGATAAAGATTGCTGGCAGAATTATTCACTAAAGGGAAACCTGACATGAAAGTTTGAAGCAGAGTCGTGTTTCAGTTCCTTGTAGAGTAGTAGACAAACGGAGCAACCTCCCGTCAGAAGTGGTAGAGGTTAACACAGTAAAGGAATTTAAACATGCATGGGTTAAGGTCGGTGTTTTTAAATCAGGAAACATGGGCAGACTAGACGAGCTGAATGGTTGTTATCTGCCATAAGATACTATGTTTCTGTTTCCCCATCCATTAAACTATAAATGATACAGAACCAGCGCAGCCCTTCTAGCTAGACGAACCTGTCCGTGTCGGCCCCTCACAGTGGGAGAGTTAAAACGGCTTTCACTCCCAGGTATCTAGACTACGTACCGATCATCCAAACAAACCCAATCCAAACTAAATCCTCTTACACCGGGATCGTTCATATCACCAAATGCTAAATAAAATTTAAAACCGCACTCAGATTAGTGAATCGCTCCTTTTATCCGGGATCACGGAGCACAGGTTGAAAGCCTCCTATTACCGGCAATGTACTGCTACACATAACCCATGTGCTCCCCTAGCACCGGGGCGGGGACACTATAGAAGCCACGCCCACCAGGCGCATCCTATTACAACCGCTGTACTTCCTAGACGCGACTCCTCTGCGCGCTGGCCAATTATACTACTGCAGCGTATGTCAGAAAGCTCTTATCGCCAATTGGTTCGCGTTCGCATGTCCGCTGTTTGCCATTGGCGGAGGTTGAGGCAGCGGGTTAGGTTGCGCCTAGAGCTGTCAATGTCTGCTCATCTTCCCGGTACTGGTGCCTGGTAATGGCATTTGGCCGTCGGTCGCTGTTGCTTCTGAGGTGGTGGCGGAGGCGGGAATTAGCGCTGTGACCAGGTGTGACAGAAGGAGCAGGGGATCCGGCGGGCTCACCCCGGGCGGGGCCCCATTTATTGTGTATGTTTTGATGCGCTGAGTGAATATGGCCACCATGGAGAAGCTGATGCGGGCGTTTGAGTCACTTAAGTCCTTCCAGCAGCAGGGACCGGCTGTTCCCGAGGAGCCCGTGCAGAAGCCGTGAGTACCGGGTGTGGGGGGGGGGATACGCAGGCCTAACAGCCCCACACAGACAGCAGCGCTTCACCTCATGCCAGTATGACTGCTGTGTGTTGCGGCATCTGCTGAATGTTACAGCGGCCGCAGGGAATAGCCGCTATGTGTTCGTTGCAGTGTATGCAGTCCTGCACACCTGTGTAACATTGCTGCGTAAATAGTCATGTGACCGAGCAGGGTCCGACACCATAACGATACAGACCGGTGTTTACATAAGCAAATCTTTCCCTGCATGCAGCGCTCATTCAGGGTAACATTCTCTGTTCTCTGCCCCATATACTATATATATATATATATATATATATATATCACTCCTGTGCCGTATGTAGCAGTTACCTCAGTATAGTGTGTAGTATACCCACCATTATACAGCAGCCCCCCTGATACTTGGCTTCCTGGGTATGATATCCCAGCAGAAGACACCTGCAGCATTCACTTCATGTCTGCAGAGACAGGCATGTGTATGTAGCGTGTCCAGAACATATATATATATGACCCAGCCCAGTGCTATAGGTTCTGATTATAAAGTTTTTGGGATGCAGAGTTTGAATGTTGTTGCTATGGTGATAACCCCGATTTCCAAGCTTTTCACCACACAGCCCCAGGAGCGGCTGGCGCATGTAACTGAGATGCTTTGTGTGTCAGGCCTATTGCCTTACGTCTCTACAAAGAGTCTGTCCCTATCTCGGCATGATATCCGCGCACTGTTGAAGTGAATAACTTTATTAACACTTGTTAATCCTTTGCACAGCATACCTTTGGACTGGTTTGACAGCCGGCTGTAAAAGCAAACCATGTCGGTGTATGATTTGAAAGCAAACTTTTTGTTGTGGATACCGGTGCCCGGCGGTAGATTTCTAGCCAGCTGGGAGATATGGCTATAAGTCACTCCTCATGCTCTTTACATATTTATTGG
Organism: Spea hammondii; assembly: GCA_029215755.1. Lineage (NCBI taxonomy): Eukaryota > Metazoa > Chordata > Amphibia > Anura > Pelobatidae > Spea > Spea hammondii. Next base: position 12,391,089 of record JARDYJ010000001.1, read on the forward strand.
CAAAATTGCAACAAATGGATAACTTTATTTTTGTAACTATTAAACATTAACGAGCAGACCCGTTGGGGTTTATACACTAAAAGGGCCAACACCGACCTGTTTCTCCAGCAAGAAGTGCTGAGCTGGCATAATTCAATGTGTGAGATTTGAAGAAATGTCACTGATTTAACTATCCATTATACAGGGCCAGCTCTTCCTACTGCCAAAATTGGCTTGGGCAGGCCCTTGATAATGTATAGTGAAGTCAAGCAGCTGAAACACAACTGTATTTAGTGAATAAACTCCTTTGGCACAAGTAGCCGGATCGTTGCCACCTGTGGGGCACTATTGTAAAGCACTGATTGTTTAATGTATTGGAGACGTTTTTGTGGGACTTCTATCTCGGACGCCGATCCAGGGACACATTTTGCCAATAGAAGCCGATTGTAATATTTGTGCCAGGCAGCTAAAATCAATGCAGCGGAAAATGTATTTTATAGACGCTTTGCAATCACAGCTGTCACTCTAAGCCGTGTCTTTCCTGCTCTATAGATTATTTTCTCTATTTGAAAAGGAAATTCACCCCGTAAAGAGTTTATCTAGTAAAATAAGTCAAAAGGGAGCTGAATGTTGTAATATTAGTAAAGAAGTACAATGTGCATCTTCAAATAATTTATGCTGTACCACTAGGTACAAAATCTATTACAAAGATTTAGATAGTGGACTGTAAGCAGCCAACCAGGAGTCTTCTGGACGCCGGTGCCTCGGCAGCTTGGCAATCAGTGTAAAGATACAGGACTCCTCTGAACGCCAGAAGATGCTGACATTTGGTGACGTATAAGAGCCATTTGGCCAATATAGTCTGCCTAAACAGCTACAATCATTCATAGAGGATGATCCATCAAGAGGCATCCCATTGACTCTTAAGCACGAGCTTAGAGTCAAGAGGATCACTTGTTCCTTGTTCAGTATAACCTTATGACCTTTTCACATATATAATACAGTAGGTTGAAAAAAAGACTTCAGTTCATCGAGTTCAACCTTTCACACATGCCTAGTTCTAAAGTATATATCACTGCTGCATTAACCTCTACCGCTTCTGCTGGGAGTATGTTCTGTTCTTTATGACTTTCTCCAATTAAATTCCCGTTTTAGACATGGACCATTGTTGTGACCTTCAAAATATATAAATGTCTTTGAAATGATATAAATCCAGTGTGAAGACAGATTATGGCAGATACAGGCAGGGGGTAAATCAGGTACAGAGGAACCTGTAATCCGGTGCTGTAGGGAGCTGTTCTAGTCATTGCATATCTCGGATTATGTCGCTGCAGTATAGGGTCTGGCTTTCTTGTTCGCTTGTTAATGCTCTAACAGCTGTGTCTAGGGGTATATACGTTTTATATTCTGTCAAACCCTTTGTTATTCTTTATAAAACAATGGCATTAAATTGCCCGTGAAATGTTCTCTGATTTGGCTGCAGTCTTGTTGTGCTTAAGGGAAGTTCTTGATGCTTCACTGCGTAGAATGTATTCCTGTTTATATGTAATACATCAGTTTAAGAGATCATTTTATTCTCACGTGTAATATTTTATATAGACTTCTATGATCTCGTAAAGGGGTCTGTTAATGTACTTTCTAATATATCTCACGCTTACTATTCATGTCTCCTGGGAGACTTTGGTGGACGAACGTCTGTAGAAGTGAGGAGCTAACGGGATTTTTAAGGAGCCGAGGAGGCATTTCTTCAAATAGCGCAATACGGCAGTGCGACAATCCGCTATCTGGCTCCTCTTTGTCCAGAAACACACGCGTTAGACACTCTCATGATAGCATTTAATAGAAGTGGCTGGCGTGGGAGATGTTACTCTTGCATGAAGGTGAGAAAGGCTTCATTGGTCTCTGTACGTCAAAGTGAAATGGAAAGTGTTTTGGCCGGCGTATGCGTGTTCTAAATACCAAAATACAGTGATGGGAGTGATAAAGGGCCGTTGGAACACAGGACTGATGGCCGTGATAAAGGGCCTCTGTACGCCAATGAAGATATTCCAATAAAAATCAGCTGTTTCCAGCTACAATAATCATTTACAGCATTAACAACATGCGCTGGATTTCTCATTCATTTTGTGTTATTTGAAATAACACTTTTGAACGGCAGTATATTTACTTGGGCTGCCAACTACTTCAGAAGTTGCCGATGTGCCCTGCTGGAGATGGGTGGGCTGTGATCGAGACATTGCTAATAGGTGGGCTTGTTCTGAGGACCTGATATAACCCGTCACCGTGTATGTTACCTGCACGCCGGCTGCCGTCACCGTGTATGTTACCTGCACGCCGGCTGCCGTCACCGTGTATGTTACCTGCACGCCGGCTGCCGTCACCGTGTATGTTACCTGCACGCCGGCTGCCGTCACCGTGTATGTTACCTGCACGCCGGCTGCATGTGTACGATATCCGGACTGACAGCCCAGTGAAGCACAATGCCGGAAACTGCTTTATGAACAAAACAATTACTTATGTTTCACAGGGACGGCGTCTATCCGTCAACATAAAGAAACGGGAAAGCCTGCTTTTTGCTCCATAATATGGAAAACTCTGCCTCCAAAACAAGTGAGATTTTTCCATTCTATGTCATCCCTGGCAGCTTTCTCTTTACAGACTCAACGAGTCAACGAGGGTAGAACATATTAAATACATATGACTCTCATGCCTTTCCTTCCGTGGGCACGTCAGATACGGCTGACGTTTTTTCTCAAACCAACCTTTTGTATTGAGGAGTCTCTACGTTTCCATCAATATGTCTCGCAGTAGGAATCAGAAATCTTAAGGTATGGAGGCGGTTTTTAGCCGATGCCATGACAAGAAGATTTCTCCATTAAGTTTTCAGTTCCTCAGGTGCTGGAATACCTACAGGACGTTTTTAGAAGGACTTTGTCCAACTGCCTCGAAGGGACTGGTTTTAGCCTTTTCAGCTTTTGTAGATAAGAGTCTTATTCTCTAAAAGTGTCTTGTAGGATTTGCCCTGTAACCAAGTCTAAAGAGTCTCCCTGGGTCCTAAAGTTGATGCGTAATAGTTTGAGGCGCCTTTATTTGGAGCCCTGGAAGAGGCTTCTTTAACGTTTTTAACCCGGTGGCAGTCATTTCTGTGAGTGGGCACCAGGCGCTCTCCATCAGCGATCTGTACTTGGGAATCTCGGAGGATGTAGTTACGTTCTTCCTTGCTCCTGAGTCCATGCTCTTGCTGGTCTTGGAGAGTTTACCTTTTCATTTTATGCCCAAATCCGGTGTCGGTTATACCGAGGATGGATTCCGCTCTACTAATAAACTTTTCAGACACAACGAAAGGCAAGATAGTGTCAGGATCGATGTTAGCCTCCTAGATTACTCAAGCTACTGAGGCTTAGCTAGCTATGGATGAAATCCTCCACCAAGACATGCTGTGCAGACAGTGTGGATGGAGGCCTCTCCAGAACTGGTGTGCGAAGCAGCTGCATGGAGAAGTCTGCGTATGTTTGTGAGACTCTATAGAATTGGTGTCTTCTCTTCTGCAGGGATTTCGGGTCCATTTATATAGTTTACTGGAGCAAGAAAAAATAAAAACTTTTATAGATCATCGGAATGAACAAAGTAACTAAATGAAACTATTCGATGTAATTAAATGGCGACATGCCGATGCACCCAGAGAAATGAATAATCCGTCTGCCTTAGTAGCATTTGGAGAGCTATTTATGCTCAAAAAAAGCACCAGACCTGGTTGAACTTTGGAAATTAATTTTGTAACATTTAAATCTTAATGTTTTCTGTTCAATTTCTTTGCATTCGCTTGCATAGCAAGTCTTTGTGTTAAGAGGTGCTGCAGCAGGAGAGTTGCATTTTCACGTTGGTGACTTTACTCTGTGATATGAAGCTCCAACCCCAGTGTGTTTCTTCTGCGGGAATAGTTGAGCTGGCCCGAAGTTCAGCGTGTATAGAAAAAGTACGCTGTGCCGAATGGTGATTGAGTTGTATGCTGGGTGGAAATTTTATTTCAGATGTATTAACCCCTTCAATCCCCTATAGACGTACCGGGACGTCCAAAAACCGCCCACTAAGAAACCCCTATGGAGGTACCGGTACGTCTAGCCCTTCGTGCAGCGTCAGGGACACATCCTGTCGTTTGACAGCCTGGACTCCCCCCTGGCAGCAGAAGCCGGCGTCGCCCCAAATGAAACAAAGGTCTACTAAAGCAAAATGCGAAAATTTCACGCTTGGAATCTATAACGCGCATGGTCCCGTTTGTGCCCTGTAATGTCCAGAAAACCACAAAAAAACTAGGCATGTGGAGTATTTCCGTAATCAAGAGAGGCGGCTGAACAATTTAGGATAGATTTCTCTGCCGTAACGCAAAACCTGTACAAAAAATCCTAAGAATACTACAAAATACTAAGACGCGTTGGTGAAAAAAGTGCAGGAACTAATTTCTGTGGCCACCTTTGACAGTGATTGGTGGCCAAATACCTGCATGTAGAATGCAAAAATACCCCTGATAGGATAGCCTGGGTTGTCTGCTTTACAGAAATATATACCTTTTTGTGGGTGTTTTTGTTTTATTTGTTTAAAATTAGAGTTGCAGTAAAAATTTTACGGCTTTGTATAAAGTAATGTACACCTTATAGTATGTTGGCTTTATGTGCTGCAAAAGTATGAAAATTCTATATAAATTAGGTATTTATGAAATCAGAACACCTGAATTGATAAATCTGGATGGAATTTTCTGTCTCTTTACCTAATTTTGTGAGGATTCAGAGGGAAAATGTAAAAAAACTTAATGTTTTTTTCTAATTTTTGCTAGTTGGTACTAAATTTCTAATTCAAAATTTTCAGCTAATCATCCAACTATGGTATCAAAAGAAAGCTCTATCTCTCCTTGAAAAAACAATATATAGTTTATATGGGTACACTATTCACAGGAAAAGAGAATCATCGCTGAACCGACATACCCCAAAAATGGCAAAATTGCTCCGGGCTTTGAGGTACCAAAAAACCCCTGGGATTGAAGGGGTTAAACTTTTCTTTGGGGTGTTGATATTGTTACTTTTTTATTTATAAAAGTTCCAGGTGATTACTGCCAGTGGAAAGTACTAAAGTAACAATACTTAATTTGACAAGACACCAAAGTAACAGTAACTAGGAAGAGATACTAGTACTAGAGGGCTTGTTACAAAAATGACCAATATACAGAATCAGTCCTTTTAGATGGACCTTTTGGTGTTGGATGTCTACTTTGACTGCTGGGATGAAAATTAAAAGGAGAAACCTGGTCAAAGTAATTTTTTTGTACAGCCGATGGGGGTTTCGATTTTTTTGGTAAGTGCTGAAACATGGCGTAAAGCGGTGAATAAATAATAAAACAGTAAATAAATAAAAAATATACAATTTGACCTCCAATGTTTCAATTTGAGCAATGCTCGTTTTATTTTCGAGTAGCCCTCTTTGAATAATTACTTGTTGGTGACGGTGGTGTCTATTTACGTGGTTTATTTATATGAATGATAAAAGCTTGCAGCCTCTCTCCCCTGTAACTGACACTTTGACGTGCTTTGTTGTGTAGGCCTGTTGTCAGAATGCTGGTGTGTGTGTGCGCATGAATGAAACATCTGCCTGCGGGGACATATCTGCTTACTGGGATACCGAGTGCCTGGAAATTATTCTTAACCCCTTAAAGACAATGGGTTGTCCTTAAACCCATTAAAAACAATGCATTGTGAGCCCGTACATTGTCATGAAGGGGTTAAAAGAGCTTGGAAATGAACGGCGCGCCACGAAGAGCTGTGGACAGTCTGTTCATCAAAACTGTGTGTGTAGCCGGGTACATATTTATATGCATAAACTGTGATATATCCTTGAGGTTTTTAACCCTTCAATCTGTATTTAACATTTGAGGTTGTTGGAAGCACAAAATGTGCTGCGCGGTAGGACTCCATGTGGAGGTGACTTTTATGCCCCCGATTCAATGTATTTAATGATCTAATAAAGCCCCTGTAGATTGTTTCCTATATTCCACTATGGCCCCACATGTCTTTCCCAGCTTATTTGGCAAATGCAATCTTTGGCTAACATAGGCTCATCACGTGTGGAATAGACATAATGGGGCGACGAGTAAAGAGGGAGTCCTCGTGCCTGGTAATTCTGCACATGGACCTTCGCTTCTAATGCACAGTTATGGAAATGTTTCTGCGTTTCTGCAGGCTTTATCATATACGCTTTAACGCGTAAGATAGCTGCGTGGGCACTCTGAGCACTTTAATATGCACTCACTTTTAATGGTGCTGTTCAAGGACATTAAAAAAAAAAAAAAAAAGAGTGCTCAATCCAGATCTTGTATTTTAGGAAGCGCTGTTTAAATTGTTGGCGCTATATAAATAAGATATAATAGTAATGATAATAATTGTGTGCCGACCTATCCTTTTCTTTCCAGGAAGAAAGATCCTTCGACTAACAAGAAAGATCGTGTAAATCACTGCCTGACGATATGCGAGAACATTGTCGCACAGTCCCTCAGGTACCGTGAACTTTCACAACTTCTTAACAGTCAGAACCAATCTGCCACACGCTTGTGTTTCTACGGGATAATATCTAAACATCGCGTGCCGGGTGGGTGCGCCGTCTCCTTCGCCCCTTTATATGATGCAGCTAGTGCGGATTACACAAGGAGATATGCTCCTAAAAGCCTCTATATACTAAATGAATGCTCTACAAATTGGCTTCTTGAAAACCTCCTGATTTTGGGAGAATGTCAAGAACGTGGAAGGAGACAATAGGCAATATTAACTTGATATTTGCATTGATTTAGCTGGTGTATGATTGGATGCGTAGATATTTAGATAATGCTATTTGTATACCTAAGTGGAGGGCGCATAAATTGAATATTTAACCCCTTAATGACAATTGCCGGTTCTGGCATGTCACGGAAAAACAAGTCGTTTACGACAATTGACGTGCCAGGACCGGCATGTCTTTAAACGGGTGCAGAAAGCAATCTACGTTCGCTTTCTGCACCCAAACAGCGTTGCCACGATCGGCACCAGGGGCCATGTCTGGCCCCTCCCCGGACGCCCGTTTTAAAAGCGTTTAGGAGGCGATCAACGATCACCTCCTATACTTAAATGGTGTCGCTGGAATGCCTTGATCAGGAGGCATTCAGCGACACCAAATACTTACCCCAGGACGCTCTCCGGAGCGGTCACAGCCGCAGCTGCAAGTAATCTTTGCCATCCGCAAGATGGCAGCGGCCCGGGAAAAAAATAATAAAGATGCAAAAGTTCGCTAGATGGTCTCCAGACCCTATAGAGAACTCTGACTCCACTTGCAGGTTGAATACAGGTACTGCATTCAACCATGCAAGTCAATGGAGCCCAGCTTTCTAATCACAGTGTGATTAGTAAAAATAAATTAAAAAATAAAATTAATAAAAATTAGAAAAAAATAGTTAAAAAAACCCGGTAAAATGTAAAAAAAAATTCCCACTGATGTCACTATCAGGGGAACCTTCAAGTAAAAAAAAAAAAAAAAAGTAAAAAAAAAGCCAAAAAAATTAAAATATATATATAAAAAATAAAATACTGGCATATTAAATGCCCATGGGGTAAATTGAATTGGCCGGGTTCAACAATGTCCCAATTAACACCGGGGGAAGGATGGCCACACATCTAATTTCCAATTAGAAAAATGCACACGTACCAAATGTGGCCTTTTAGTTCCCCCCAAAAATGACAAACCCATGCATGTGGGGTATCACTGTACTCAGGAGATGTTGCTGAACACATATTGGGGTGTCGTGTGACAGCGGCATATACCAGGAGCTGTAAATTCATACATAAAGTAGGTGTGTGGGGGGAAAAATACACATGATAAATACTACTGCAAACTTTGAAAAAATGCTGGTGGTAAAATGTGTGCATGCAAAGAGTTAAAATACCAGCATTTAAAATACCCTGGGGTGTCTAGTTTTCAAAAATATATGGCTTTATTGGGCACACTGAAATGGCCCGGCTGAAAGATGTACCAAATAGGGCATGGGCAGTGGATCCCCAAATGCCAAAGTTCAACATTGAAAAATGCGCATGCCCCAAATGTGGCCCTTTAGCCCCCAAACAGCCAGGCAAAATCATTAATGTGAGGTATCGCTGTACTCAGGAGATGTTGCTGAACACATATTGGGGTGTTTTGTGATAGTGACATATACCAGAACCTGTTTATTCATACCTGAAGTAAAATGTGTGTGAAAAAACAAATGCAAAAAAAATGACTACCACAAAGTTTGACAAAGACTGGTGGTAGATATGATGCATGGAAAGAGTTAAAATACTAGCATCTGAAATACCCTGGGGTGTCTAGTTTTTAAAAATATATGATTTGATGGGGTAAATTGCATTGGCCGGCTTCAAAGATACCCGAAATGGCACATGGGGGGAAGAATTACCAGATTTGGAAAAAATGGCTTTGAAATAGCAAAACGCTACCTGTACTTAATGCTCCATAACGTGCAGAAAAAAGCAAAAAAACATAAAAACATTGGGTATTTCTAAACTCAGGACAAATAGTAGAATCTATTTAGCAGGTTTTTTCATTACCTTTTATAGATGAGTAAAAGATTTTTCAACTAAAAGTTAGAAAGTCATTTTTTTCTAAATTTTTAATAGTAAATAATATGATACAATCAAAACAATGTCATGTAAAGAAAGCCCTTGTCCTGAAAAAAACAATATATAACTTGTGTGGGTTCAGTAAACGGGAAAGAAGAAAATTACAGCTAAACACGAGCAGCGCAGAAATGTTAAAACGGCCATTGTCACGAAGGGTACAAAAAGTAAAATCAGCCATTGTCACAAAGGGAACGTCTATTTCACAGGAGGAGACATGCTAGGACAAGAGGTTGTAGTCCTATTGTAGAAGATGGGGAGAGGGTAGTTTATTGGAACAGCCTCTCAGCTGACATGGTAGCGTTTTATATAGTGAGGTAATTGAACTATGTATTGGATAGACGCGTACCCGTATACAAATGTATAGACTAGACGGTGGATCTCATCTGATTTTAAGTTCTGCTTTACTATTTATCTTGATTTTGCATGTTTCAGAAATTCCCCCGAGTTCCAGAAACTGCTGGGCATAGCCATGGAGCTCTTTCTGCTGTGCAGCGATGATGCCGAGTCAGACGTTCGAATGGTCGCTGATGAATGTTTGAATAAAGTCGTAAAAGTAGGTGCCGTTTGATCTGTGTTATACATAGTGCAGGCATGGTCCTGGCTGTCTTGGCAGTGGTGTAGTGGAAACGCCATAATGCGCACCCTGCCTTGGGAAATGCAGTAATAACACATCGTTATTATTCTAAGTTATTGTTTTATGTAGCACCATCATATTCTGCAGTGCTGAACAATAGAATGACACAGTTCTCCTACAGGAAATCTCATACTGTGTACATTACTTGCACATCTTTTTTACCCAATTCTCAATTTGTGTCTAGGAGCGGCATGTTTATTTTAATTATTGCTTTTATTGGATCATTATTAATCTGAATACTTGCAGTCCCTTGCTTGTCTGGTGAGTTTTGCTTGTGTGGGGAATCTACTTACTGTTCTGTGCTATTCTCTTGTTGTAGGCTTTAATGGACTCCAATCTTCCAAGGCTTCAACTAGAACTCTATAAAGAAATCAAAAAGGTGAGACTAAGGTGTAATTTCCTAGGCGTGCTGTTTTCAAACTCTTCGTGTTGTAAACACGGCAAAATATTTTTTTTATATTAAAAAATATTTTTAATAGTTTACTGTCACTGGCGACGCCACGTTAAAATATTTTAACATGCACCCTCCGAGAAATGACAAACCGGTAGAAGCTGCTGCTCCTCGTCCATGTTCTGAATATTGCTATTGATTGGCAGCTTCAAGCCGCACCAGGATTGCATTCCTGTTGAAACAAATGTAATTGCTTTCCTCGCAGGCGCTTGCATCAAGCCTCCTCCTCGAACCTGACAGAGGAGAGATCGATCTGTCAAGAGAAATACTGAATAACAGAATAGTAGCTCCTTTATCCTTAAAAGGTGGACATTGAAGACGTGTACTGTTACATGCTTCGTCTCTGTCCTGATGTTGATTGTTGTGGATTGTCTTCTAGCGGGAGAATACAGGAGAATAAATCGATTAGAACGCTGACCCTGCTGCAGACCGCCACTTATCTCTGCAATACTCGTGTTTATTTTCTAGCATTATCTGAGTAGACAGCCTTTTTATTGATAGATTTTTATGACCAGTCACAGGGAAAGGTTTACTAATAAACACACTTATATACTGGAAGCGTATTCTACGCTGCAACGACTTGGCTTACCGTTACTATTGCAGATCACCAGTTTTGTATGCTTTTTGGAGGGTTAATTTACCATGCATTTATAAAGGATATAAGTATTACTTTGTTGAGCTGGGTGTATGCTGCTGAGGATTCCCTTATGCTTTATGTGTAGAATGGCGCGGCGAGGAGTCTGAGAGCGGCCCTCTGGAGATTTGCTGAGCTTGCGCATCTTGTACGGCCCCAGAAGTGCAGGTATGCCCGTTTCCTGATATATTGCACACTATCTATAATGGTGTTTATTTACGTGAAAATAACACACATGCATCTGGAAAAATGACATATTTTCTTAATAAATTAGTTATTTGTGCAAACAAGGTTATGAGGAAGTTTCAGAGCGTACGTAGCTTGTCTTACATTTTCACTAAAAACATATTTTTATGTTTGGGTTGAGACCTGCTGATTTCTAGATTGCAAATGGCTGCAACCGGCAGAAATTCTTAGAAATGCTCCCAAGGACGCATTTCTTGATTGCTGTTCTATGTTCCAAACAAATTTTCCTTTGTAAAGAACCTATTATATGCAAATGGTTTTCTACGCAGTGTAAAGCAGCAAACGGGTGCTTTCATAGGGCTGCAAAAATCAAGGTGTGAATCATAACTCCTTGCTTTCCGTGTATTGATTATCTGTTTCTTCCTCTTTATGCCTAGGCCTTACCTGGTAAATCTGCTTCCCTGCCTGACCAGGATCAGTAAACGCCATGAAGAGTCTGTGCAAGAGACGCTTGCTGCTGCTGTTCCAAAAATTATGGCTGCCTTTGGTAACTTTGCGAATGACAATGAAATTAAGGTACGGTCACCTTCTTTGTTAAAGTCTAACTCTGTTTGACTTTAGTAGCTTTTAAGTTCCAGACACGATAATGGAATACCCACAGCAATAATGATTTTAAATGACGGTTATTACGCCCCTGAGACATTCAGATCAAGTTAGACATAAGCCACGGAGAAATGTGAAATGTGTCCTTTCCTCTTATATGCGCTTATGTAATTAAAGGGATGGAACTAAACAATCATTTGCCCAAGATGAACTTCTATAGGTTCTTCTATAATCTCTACCCAATGTGAGCACCTTATTGAGTCAGGGGTAGTCATCAGAAGAACCATATACTTGATCAAGAAGTACAATTGGCATTAAAACCAAAAGTTTTAAAAGTGAAGTGAGGGAATGTTAAAAGAAAGATAAAGAAAATATTAACAGACTCCGTCTTATAGTGTTAAATCACAAATTACAGGAACTAAGTACATAATGGGTATGAGTTACATGGCATTTCATACGGTATACTGCATAAAAAGAAAGCAATCTATCAAAGAATATAAAGTCATGCGCATGTTATGGCTGCTGTGTTTTTTATTGTCTTCTGTCTCATCAGCGTGTTTTTCAAAGGACAGCCCTCCAATTGTTGTAGCTTTTTGTATTAAAATAATAATAATAATTCAGAAGTTCCTGTAGCCTTTTTTTTCCCCCCTTGTGGCTACAAATATAAAAGTGTGGAATTTCTCATTAATAAGTTTACTAGCTGAAATTTCCGAGCTCGGGTTGTGTAATGTTTGCGTTAACAAGTAACTGACGGTTTGTAATTTGGTTTTCCGAACAGGTCCTGCTAAAAGCGTTTATCTCAAACCTGAAATCCGCTTCCCCCACGATCCGTCGGACTGCAGCTGGTTCTGCGGTGAGCGTCTGTCAGCACTCGCGAAGAACACAGTATTTCTACACGTGGCTTCTCAATGTTCTCTTAGGTATTCATATCTTTGTGTCTGTTTTTTTTTTTTCCCCTTAAATTATGAGATTATTCCACGTGTAAGATTAGGAGTTATAATTAAAACCATTGAGATTACTTTATTACCCAGGTGGGTAGATCTGGGGGCTTGGTTAGTACAGACAATAATGGCAACCAAGAATGTAGACTTAGTGGCTGTTACTGAGACATGATGTAATGAGAAAAATGACTGGGACACTTGTTATATAGTAAAGACAAAAAAGGGGGCGAGGGGACCCTATATGTGAACGATAAAATCAAATCTAATCTAACACAGGTTGGTGAGTAGGGTCGTTTTGGGTTAGGTTAGAATTTGTTAATCGTACAATAACTTGTGTAGGTGTGATTTATAGACCCCCTGGGTCAGTGGAAGAGCTAAATGATCTACTGACTGAGAAAATATCTGAAATGGCTTTGGAGGGGGGAGTAAATATTCTAAACTCCATACTGGGATTATCTTTAAAAGATGCAGGTGAAGAGTCGCCTCGTACGGAGGTCATATTAGATTTAGTGTCCAGAAATTGAGATTTTTTTAATCAGATATTACTGTAGGTGAAAGTTGGGGATCCCTCAGTCCCACCGCACAGAATCAAAAGTTTTAGATTTTAGAAAAAATAGTTTTTTGAAATGAAATATGTGTAAAGGAGTCATTATCAGACTGGGGCCATTTAAATGGAGTCCAGAAGAAATGGGGTTATTTATTTAAAATTATTGAGGGCAACAGAAAATTTTATTAGGCTGGTCAGTAAGAGCAAATAATTGAAGAAACCGCTGCGGTACTCCGCAGAAGTGGCCAGAATAGTAAAACACCCCAAAAAGTTAACAGCAATTTATAAAAAATAGACAGATATATAAAATTAGGCAGAAAGAAGCACACTCAGAAGAGAAGATACCCAGTCCATTAAAGTGTTTTAATTTTTATTTTTTTTTGATACATTAATGAGACAAGGAAAGTAAAACAAGGATTAGTTAGAACAAAAGATGGCTTTCAGAAAACACACAGGTTTATTTTGGGAAAATCATGCCAAACTAATCATAATTGATTTTTTTTTGATTAACTAAAATAATAGATTATTAAACATTAGAAAAACTACCACAACAAGAGGACTTAGTCTTAAATTAGAGGGCCATAGGTTTCAAAGTAATATCAGGAAATATTAGTTTATTGAGAGGGTAGTGGATGCATGTAATAGCCGTCCAGCTGCGATGTTAGATGTTAATACATTGGAGGAGTTTAAGCATGCATGTTAATGCAGGCGTATTACTGTAAGATGTTAATGTGTGTGTCTGTTACAGTGCGGTGTTTAGTGTATTTTTATTTTTTATTTTTTTTAGGACTTCTTGTTCCAGTAGAGGATGAACGCCCTACTCTGGTAATACTGGGAGTATTATTAACACTACGTTACCTGATCCCACTGCTACAGCAACAGGTGAAAGATACAAGTCTGAAAGGAAGCTTCGGCATGACCAGAAAAGAGGCAGAAATTTCCCCTTCTGTTGAGCAGCTAATACAGGTAAAAAGAAGGAAAAGTTATTTAACCTGATGCTCCTGTGATAAAGGATTTGTAACTTCCAGGTAACTCATATAGTGGCTTAAAGTAATAATTTAGAACAGTCTACTGACATCTTTGTCTCTCTGTCATTGTATGTAGCGCAGAAGAAAATATAAATGTTCATTAGTTTTTCCTACGTAATAGATTGGCTTCACAAACAACTGAAAATGTAGTCCAAGGCGATCACAGAACATTGTATAGGCTGTCGGTTTTTGGTGTATCTGTTCCGAGAAGCCAAGAAGTGTTCCATTGACCATGGGGTAGTTTGCCTGTAAAGCCGAGTAACGTAAAAGAAGTGAACGTCTGTGATTAAATACGAATCTTATTTCTAAAGACGTCCAGCGCCTTTATTAACGATTTACGCGCGCCTTGATTGAAATAGGCTTATAGGGCCGTTAAGCAGCAACACACTTGAGATCTGATATGTTTAGTTCGGCCCCTGGCCCAAACGAGATGCTGTCCTTTGACATACGGTAATGTTTCCCCTGTGCTGTTGCATTCAGATTTACGAGCTGACGTTGCATTACACGCAACACCGGGATCATAATGTAGTGACCGGCGCGTTGGAGCTGCTGCAGCAGATGCTTCGGACTCCTCCGATTGAGCTTCTTCATGTGCTGACCACGTCCGGCGGGATCGAGCAGGTCGCTGTCGGCAGGGACGAGCTGCAGAGCCGAAGCCGCAGTGGAAGCATTGTAGAGCTGATCGGTGAGTTGGCGCTTACCGTTTTATTTATGTGGGAGAGAGCCTTCGGGTTGCCGCACCTCAGCATCTTGACTCTGTGCTGGGGCTCTTTTGAGTATTATTATGCAGATGCTGGGACTCTTGAGCATTATTATACAGATGCTGGGACTCTTGAGCATTATTATACAGATGCTGGGGTTCTTTTGAGCATTATTATATGGATGCTGGGGCTGAGCATTTTACAGACTCATTAGCTGTGAGAAAATGCTGTATTATCACAAGTTTTGTGCCCTTTCTTGTGGCCGTTGTATGGACTACGTCTGCCGTAGCTGAGAGGTGATTTGCAGCTCGCATGTCGGCAACTACTTGTGGCTTGTTCCTTCCTACATTAGTGTCATTCCAAGAACATCACTTTTATCCACTAGGCAGTAAATTGCTGGACGCTTATGATGAGATGAAAATGTTCAGGTCACTGCATTAATTATATAGCACAGAATTTTGGATCTGACTGTGGGTCAGGACTCAAACTCTGCCAGAACTCTGCACCGTAAAGTGGTGTTATAAAATAATAAGGATCCATATTCCTGATTGTTCAGACGCTGTAATACCGAGCCAATTGGCTTAATTTCATCCTGGGACAAAAGTTACCCAGCCTTCTAAGAACGCAGCAAGGGTGTGAGAGTTTGAGACAATACTGAACTGAGTCACAAGAAAAACTTTTGGAAATCTGGAATGTAGGACATACTTGGCTCTTCCATTAGAATATTGAGACTAATGAATAGTCAAAATGTTGCGTGTGACCAGGCGCCTTAACCAGAGACATGTATGAAAAGTGTGAAGGCTAGTAATGCAGATGTAAAGCTGACATGCTGTGAGTGTCAAAGTAATCAGCTGTAGCCAGAAGCCACTTGCGCTTGCCCTCAGGTTACAAATACGCTAGATCTCCTAGGACCTCCTGCCCGCTCTGTGCAATTGCCGAAAAACAAGTAGACCACCTAATAAGTGAGAGCGCAAGCTGTGACCGATGAGGCTGTATTTGTATTACATTTACCTTATACACCTTCACGTTACCTTTTAGATACATTCTCTGTCTCGCTCTGTTTTGTATCCTCCCGTGGACCCCGGTACGAGAAGTAGACTTGCGGAGAATGTGATCTTGTGAAATAATTTATTCACAGGCTCTCGGTCTGCCTGGTTAGACCCCTCTGTATATTAGTGGTCCAGAACATCCCTGTTTTTGGGGGTAGAGGCCAGGGTGTACGCAGGGAAGCCAGAATCCCCCTCTCTCTCTTTGCTTCCCTCTCTTGCTTCGTGTGGTCTCTCTCATCGCTCTTCTCCTGTGCTTTTCAGCTGGTGGAAGCTCTACTTGCAGTCCTGTACTTTCAAGGAAACCAAAAGGTGATTATTAACTCGTCTAACATTACCGCTTCTTTTCTGCTTCGCTTTATTGCTTTTTTTCCCTCTCTAACTTATCTTTTTGACGTTATTACTGCGGGTGAGGCGGTTTTAAAGTGCTGTTTGTGGCTGTTCTGCGTGTGTTTTTCACTGAGTATGAAACCAGATTTTTATAACATGGATGTTTCATGCGTGTTTCTGAAATACATCACATGCTTCTGTTCACTAAATAAACGTATTTACCACGTTAGCTTCATGTTAGTATCCGTATCCACGTGGTTGTTGCTCACCATAAAGTAATCGCTCCCCAGATAGGTCAGTTATTGTTGTCGACTGGTTCAAAAATGATATCACTAAAATATTTTTTAGGCACGGATATTAATTCCCGTTTATCCTTTAATGCGAAATGATCTCCTTGACATATTTTGGGGGAGTGCGGTTATTATCACTAAGTTAAAGGGAAATGGATATAAAAAGAGTTCTGGTTGCACGTTTGTTTCTTGAATTAGTAAGTTTGGGGAAACGTTAGACTTTCGATGGACTAAATGGTATAGTATAGTATATACTATTGTGTGTACACCAAAGATTCGACCCTCATACAAGACAAGCATTGCTTAGGGTTTGTTTTAACCAGAGAAGCGCAAGCCTGCCCTGAAATCTCATTCAGTCGTGGCCGATGTGACGCATAGGCTGCTCAGGACTGGTCGTCTATCCTCTAATGCAGCATCCGCGGCGTTGGGGTTAACTGGCTGTTTGCTGTCTAAATATTTGCCCCATACCGTGGCTCAGTCAGTGGGGAAGATAACGGATCCCTGGTTACTCTGTGTTATGGTGTCACAACTCCAAACGTACTGATAAGATCTGTTAGAAATGTTCGGAACGTTTCCGCGCTTTTATATTAGCGTTGGATACCGTGAAGGCGGGAGGAGTAGTGATTGGTCGTGTTAGTGGGTCATGTCATACTCTTGGTGGGCCTTCATTGACCCATGTGGATGCAGGTTACTGTCTTCTAGGTGATAATGGGGCGCAGATACATATAAGGAAAAAAACAAAAAACCAATGGTGTAAAGTGTAAAACTAATAAAGTATATGAAGTAAATATTGCACTCACAAAAGAAATGGATAATTCAGACCCATCTATGTAGAGTGTAAACTTCTTTAATATTCTTTGTAAATTCTAAAAAGTAAACTTAAAATAGTGTAGTATCCGAGAGGATATAAAAATAGCCGGCAGGAAATACACTCACATTTAATTCGGGCACATAAAGTGCTTGAAGAGTGTCAGTGAAGAGTCCACCGGTTAATGAATGTAGAGTAGTCCACAAGATGTACTTCTAAACGCGTTTTGCCGACTTGGCTTCTTCAGTAGAAGTATAATCTATGAAATACTTTATGTGCCCGAATTAAATGTGAGTGTATTTCCTGCCGGCTATTTTTATATCCTCTCGGATACTACACTATTTTAAGTTTACTTTTTAGAATTTACAAAGAATATTAAAGAAGTTTACACTCTACATAGATGGGTCTGAATTATCCATTTCTTTTGTGAGTGCAATATTTACTTCATATACTTTATTAGTTTTACACTTTACACCATTGGTTTTTTGTTTTTTTCCTTATATGTATCTGCGCCCCATTATTGTTTGGTTCGTTTGAATTCTTACACCCTGAGGAGGAGTGTTCATTTTTTGGGTTGCTGCAGTCTTATCAGGGAAGTATCATATTACCTATTTATTATTATATATACACCTCACGTGATTTTAGGTTTATTCACGTCTTTTATATATACTGTCTTCTAGGTGCCTAGCATTTAGACAGTTGGGGTAATCGGTACGGCAGAGGGGGGGCAGTATTACCAGGGAGATGGCTCAGATGTGCCCCTCTCGTTAAAATTAGCCATCCTGACCCTGAAGTGACTTTTGTATTGAATATTGTCCAAGGAAATTTCCATGATACATTATTGATACATTATGAACTCCTTTCCTTTTATCGTTTGCCCCACATTAGGGAAAATGCACTTGGGAGAAGAGGAGGGACTGGAAGATGACACCGATGCAAAACCAGACGTCACTACAACACCTTTTGCAGGTTAGTGGGGTTGCTGGAACACGCTTACAGAGCGGGAGGTGGCGAGGGGAAAGGGTGTTTATTTGATGTCCTTGTATCTCAGATATAATGTATTATGTCCCCTCGTAAATTCATGTATTGTAAAGATTGGTTTGGTCTTACATTCTGAAAAAAATGGGATATTAAGATCAGAAACCAATGCCTAGAGCTTATTTTAAAGCGTCTGTCCCACTTAAACAATTAATTGTGCTCTCAGCATGTTAAGGTAAATGTTTTACTCTGCAGGCATGCAGAATTCTTGCATGTTAGGATATACCTCGTATTACTTTGGACCTTGGGCTTGTGGGAAAGCTTCATTCTGAGTGCAGATGTGTCCACCCCCGTTTTGCAGTTAGAACGTAGTGTCAGCCGTTTCATAAATTCGCATACAGATGAATGCAAGTTTATTAATCCCAATATTCATTCTTTTGAAGCAGCAGGTAAGAATGACGTGGCATCTGATGGAACCTCGTCGGCGGGCACCCCCGCTCCAGCATCGGGCTCTCTTGATCCTGCGGGTCATGACATCATCACGGAGCAGCCGCGATCCCAGCACACATTGCAGTCGGACTCCGTAGACCTGAGCGCTTCTGATTTGGCCAGCACCATTACAGAAGGAGAAGAGGAGGACATCTTAAGTCGTAGCTCTAGTCAAATCAGCACTGCCCAGTCTGACACGAACATGGATTTGAACGAGGGAACCACCCAGGCTTCCTCGCCGGTCAGCGATAGCTCACAGACCACAACAGAAGGTCCAGACTCTGCTGTGACCCCTTCAGACAGTTCTGAAATTGTAAGTGTGCAGCGGGCAGAGGGGGGATCCCGGTCTTCTACTGAAGGACCCGATATGTCTCAGAGTTCTTCCATGTCGGGCCCGGATCTGGATACATCTACTTTCTCATCTTCCTTTTCCCTCTCAGCCAGTAGCTTTCAAAAGGTCAGCAGTTTGTAAAATCTGCCTGAACGCATGACCTTACCCAAACATCCTTATTTATTTTTATTATATGCCAATGCATGGTGCACCAAAGAGCCCTCATGGGGCGTTACATCGGAGAGTTACTCTCTTACGCTTCGCTTTTCTATACAATTTGGGGTTTATGTAGTTATAGGCTGTAGGTCATTATTTGTTATTGGATTGAAATACTTTTACGTTCAGACATCTGTTCCCAAGATAATCCCAAAGCTGGTTCCTTTTGTGTTTTAAAAAAAAAAAATTAAAAATAAAAAAAAAAATTCCCCCGAATATTAAATTCTCTATAACGTCCAAATAACTGGCTTCCTAGTATTCATGAAAAGTATTAATCAAGCTTATAATTATATAATATTAAAACTGACTTTTAACAGGTGTACAACATGGAAATGATTTTAGTTGAAACATTTGGAATGTATCTATGATTGAGTATTGAAAATAGTCTTTATTCCTGGAGTTTTGCTGCCATGTCTTGTTTAATGCGCATGATTTATTACATTAAAGGGATAGCAAAGCCTCTCGACAGGTGTTAGGAATGAACTCTCCATGTGTAGTGGGAGGAGCTATTTTTTTTTTTCTGGCTACCTGGAAGGTCCAAACCTGTTCGAATTTATTTTACATATTAAGTATGTATATCATGTATGAAGAGTGCAGTTATCACTTTTCCTCAAGTGATTAAAGTAGCCAGTTCAGAGTAGTCGTGTTCCCACCGTAAACTTCAAGTATCTATTCCAAAGGTACAGTATAGCTAATTGCATTATTTTTTATGAATGCACTCGAGGCTTTATTATCCCCACAAACTATGCCGGCTTCTGGCTGCAGTCTTAGCGAGCGCTTTTGAACATACCCAGAAGTGAGTACTTAATATCTCAAAGCCCATGGAGCTATAGTTTGCTGTTCCAAATTACCATTAGGAGGGATGGGAAATTCTACACAGCTTGAGGAACAAAAATCCAGGTCAATTGTCAGAACTTCCAAATTTCCATTCTTTGTCTACATTGGGGAAAACTAGTGTGCGGTTTTGAACATACCCTTCAGATATACGGATGCTATGAAATCCCCCCCCCCCCCCCCCCGTATATAAAAAGTAAATATTCATCCATAGCATCCGTACATCTGAAGGGATGGAGTGCTCTGTGTAAATGGTGCAATGTTTGAAAAGTGTTTCTTTTCATCGTACAACACGTGGAGTGGCCTCATCGGCATATCAATTGTTCAGAGTAACTTTTTAAACTTTGAAAAGTCTCTTTTTAA
The DNA here is from genome assembly GCA_029215755.1 of Spea hammondii. Classification (NCBI taxonomy): domain Eukaryota; kingdom Metazoa; phylum Chordata; class Amphibia; order Anura; family Pelobatidae; genus Spea; species Spea hammondii. Next base: position 12,411,162 of record JARDYJ010000001.1, read on the forward strand.
ACATTAACACCACTTGTAAAGCTGAGACACTTTGGGTATGTTTCAAAATGTACCTGTACGCGGTTTTAGTTCTCTGATACATACAACCCGTGGTCTTTGTTAACTTGGAGGGTCTATCAGAGTCTGTCTTTCCCAGATGTTTTCCTTTCACTAGATGGAAAATCACAATCGATGGCGAAGTAGTGTTTTCTTCCTTGTACCTAAGCTGGTCAAGTGTGATTCCTCCTCCTTAAAGCTTTCTGGTGACCTCAGAACAAGTTTTTGAGAGTCCTTCTTTACCATGCAATGCACATGGATACAAAGCAACTCCGGTGCAAATTGTAGCAGTCGTAGTCTAGTGGTTTCCATGGAAACTAGCATCCCTAAACTAATGTGAGATATGTTCCTGGCTTAGCAAGCATTATGAACCATAAACCTTGCAGTATATAATATATTTCATGCCCGTCCAAAACCGTTGAACACAAAATAATTGGTATATTTGTCACATCTCTAGTATACACAGGTTATTTTGAGTAATAAGTTAGTCTTTTCAAGCAATGAGGATTTTGGTCTCTTGCAGGTAATCGATGGAGCTGAGAACCAATACTCGGGAATGCAAATTGGACAACTTCAAGATGAGGAAGATGATGGAACAATACTCCATCAGGAAGATCCTTCTGCGAGTTCTGGGATCACACCCCTTGGTATTTGTACTGCGGTTTCTTTTCGTGGAGAGCGAGCAAACTTATATACTTTGACTTATATTTTAAAGAAATGCCTTGTTTGCATCTGGTGGCCCTTTTCTTACCAGCGGTTTCATGAATATTTGAGAGCTTGCATTTCACAGTCGAGGACCCTTTAAAATCCATGTAATCTGTCTCTGGGTATGTTTATGTTTAGATTCTATAGGAGCAGCCATGTTAAAGGGACAATCCAGTGGCACATGGATGAAGAATGCATGTTTAAGTATTTTAAAATGCATTCTTCAACCATTAACATAAATACGTTTACTGACTTACCTTAAGATCTACGCTGCATCGCTCCCTCTGTGGGCAGCTGAACAGCTCTTCAATGAAAGTAAATGGGAACACTCTCTGTACATGTGTATTGGGGGGGGGGGGTTGTTAAACACCCCTGGGGCCGGCTGCTGGAGAGTATAGAGCTCATGCATCTCTGCGAGCCGGACATGTGTTCGACCACTCGTCTGTCCCTTATAACTTTCTGTCCTCTGGATCTAATTAATTTCTAATTAGTCTTATCGAGGCTCATTGCAGTGGTGGGGTGGGAAGGCAGATCACGCTGCAAATGGAAATTAGATATTGATTGTTTTTTCCCCCAATATATTCCAGTATCCTCCAGTTAATTCATTAACAGAAATAAATGCCCCCATTACAATTACTCTAAAAAATTGACAGTGTTGTGTTAAGCAGCAGTTAGAGAACAGATACATTTTTATTTAAAATGTATTGCAGATAAACAAGAAAAAAGCTCATTTTATAAAGATAGAATGTTTTGTCGATAAGAGCAGGAGGGTTTATTGTCTCCATTATCCCTGCTGTGCCTTCATTTCCTCGTATCGGTCATCTAATATTCTGGATCTTTCTCCCCCTTTTTAAAAAGGTGTCAATCAAATTCACCTATTAAAAACCATGGGCCACAGCCGCCAGTCTTCTGACAGTAGTGTTGATCGCTTTGTAACAAAAGAGGAGACTGTGGAGCCAGGAGATCTGGAAACTAAGGTAAGAAAAGTGCTTCTTTTATCATCATCTTTCACATACCTTTCAATTTTCAGATTATTTCTCTGACTATGCCTTCCTAGTCCAACCTGGCCCCTTGTGTCTCCTGGGCCCTTCCCCTCCCTACCTCTAGGCACCCCTTTTATTTGGACATCTGAGATTTTTTAATGTGTTTTCTATTGTTTCTGCCTGTTATTATTCAAATGTTACAGGACCAAAATATTTTTGTTTAGCCTTCCAGAATTAAAGGAGACATTGGACACTACACCGACAGAGATGCAGCTCCTCTTATTCATTGTGTACGGCTCTTATCTGCCTCATTCCTCCTGACAGGACAAAGGAATGGTAAGGAGTGTAAATGTAAAGGAATGAGGGGGATAAGCGTACAGAATTGGTGGTTTTATACTGAGTGTTGTTTCCAATGCCGCATACCATCAGTAGTACACAACGTATTTATTTTTTTATTTTCATGCCCAAGGAAACCTTTTTGGTCATTGTTTTTCCTGTATGAGAGTGCAGGCCTTCAGAGCGCATGGTTACTAGTGATTATGGTCTATTCATCAGAGATACAATTCCAAAACTTGTTTCTCCAACAAGGGCTGAGCAGGTCATGTATAATGTTTAATTAAATGAATGAGGATGAATGAATCTTCTAGATTTAACTTTACATTATACAGGGCCAGACAAGCTCTTCCTGCGCAGAACCTCACAGGGCTTGGACCATTGTAATGTATAGTGAGTCAAGGGGTTGAAACCACAATCCTCCTGTCAAGTCTTCTCTTATTACATACACCCCGATGTGGCTTGTATTGTTAAGAATCAATGTTGTGATTGATTTAGAATCCTAGCTTTTGTGTTGTTGTATCCAGACAGCACCTTTTTTTTAAATGGATGACAGTTCTATGTTAAACTTGTGTTGTCGCAGCGTTGGTACCAGACAGAGACGTTCGGGTCAGTGTGAAGGCGCTGGCGCTGAGCTGTGTCACTGCGGCTGTCTCTCTGTATCCAGAAGCTTTCTTCAGCAAATTATACAAGCCGACTACAGAAATCACAGAACCTCAAGGTGACGACGGCCGTTCTCTCTAGTCCTGTGTTATTACACCAACATTTTGTAGTGCTTCCAGCTAACTCTAACTGTCTTTAAATATAAAAGGGGCCGGGGCACGCTCCTCTCATTAGCCTCTTAAAAAACAGTCAGTCTTTTACTCAACCCTTTACCTGTAAACCTTCGATTAAAATAGGGATCTGTTAATAAACGCTTGATCTTTTCACCTGATGTAGTTCTGTTTTTAAATTACAGAAACCCTGTATGTCTCGGACATTGTGAATTATATGAACCATGGAGACCCCCAGGTGCGGGGGGCCACAGCTATCCTGTGTGGGTCCATAGTCTTCTCAATACTCAACAAGTCGCACTATAATGCGGGAACCTGGCTGGCACATATCCGAAGCAGTACAGGTAAAAGGTCCGCCGTGGGCCACTTATGTATGACCTACCTAATCATAAAGGTTTGCAGATTAATGGATGCCGTCAAAGCACAGATGATATATAGTGCTGTGTATGTTACATACTCTATTCACTAAAGCAAGATTTTGCAGGAAAGTTGAACAATTTAGCCCCCTGATAGTGTCCCATATATAGATATAGAGCTTGCTTTGCCCTCTGTAATGCATAAATATGATTTTCAAGAAACCTCACTGATTTAGAGAGATTCCCTGAGTATCGAATATTAATTCACGGTAATATGCATAGCAAATGCACACACAATTTAATCGTATATTAGATTGCAGGTTCCAAATAGGAATACTAGTTTTCATAGATAAATACCAAAATACACGTCTACTGTTTTAACCCCTTCACGACAAAGCCTGGACATGTACGGGCTCAAAATTAATTGTCCTTAATGGCTTTTAGGACATTAAGGTCATTAAGGGGTTAATAAAGTATCAGTTTCTTGTATTTCACACAATTTCTACTAGTGGTATGCAAGATCTCTACCAATGGCGCCCGAGTAGTTAAGGTTTTCCAATCCTCTCAGCAACAACAAAACAGTCTTGGCTTGGAATTGCAACCTTAAATAAGACAAAAACGCATGTACTGGTCTGTTACAATGTTACTAGTAACAAACTATTTAAAAAGAAACCGATAATACTCCAATAATGACCTAAATTTGCAATTCTGCAGATCATCGGTGAGTTTTTTTTTTTTTTTAGTAGATGAAAATGTCTGAACTCTGACAACGAATATCCCACAATTACAGCATTAAGCTTCATGCATTATTGCCATATTTTCAGGTTATAAACTGTTAAATACAATAATAATATCCTTAATATTATAATTAGCAGCTTAATCGTGTGACTTAGCAAATTTCCACAAATGTTCTAAAATTCACCACTAGGAGGAGCTCTGGTCTAAGGAGTGATTTTAGTTATTGACCGATAATGAAACTTTTAACTCAAAAAAAACAAAAACAAACGTAAAACCTAAAACTAACTAGCCTTGAAAATAAATGATCTTAAAATTTTCTCAAATTCCTTTAAATTGGGTATAAACACAACTAAAAACTGTGTGATTATGTGTCTGTATCACGTCATTTTTTTTGGGTAGGAAACTCCTTTTCTGTGGAAGACTGCGTACCTTTTTTGCAGAAATCTCTGAAAGATGAATCTTCTGTTACCTGCAAGCTAGCGTGTGTGGCTGTCAGAGTGAGTAATACCGAAGGCCTGAATTATTTGAACGAAAAACGCCGATTTTAAACATTGTTAATATTGTGCAGAGGTGTTTCACCCGTGTCTCCTGTGTGCTTTCCAGATCTGCATCTCCAGCTTGTGCTGTAGCGCATACAGTGAGTTTGGATTACAGCTCTTGATTGATCTCCTCACCCTGAAGAACAGCTCTTACTGGCTTGTAAGAACCGAGCTTCTGGAAACTCTTGCCGAAATTGATTTCCGGTAAATGTAATCTTTATTTTGTAAAGAATATAACGTTTTGCCCGAATGAGAGATTTTACCTGAGCCATGATCTTTTCTTCATTTTTTTTTTTTTTTTTTTTTTTTTACAGATTAGTTAGTTTCTTAGAAGAGCGAGCCGAGAGTTTACACAGAGGTGTCCATCATTACACCGGGGTAAGAAGTCTTACAGGAGAAAAGGAGCTAAGAAAAGTACCGAATATAGAAAAGCTGCTAACAACCCCAATGAGCTCTTCCCATTAAAAAAAATAAGATAAACACTTCTTTTAATATAAATATTTATATAAATATATATATATATAATTCCTTTTTTATGGAATTTATTTATTTTTATTAAGCGTTTATTAAATGCATTGCTTTTATATTCCAACTGCATAGTAGTTTTAACAGCACTCACCCCAAACACCTATGTAAGTCTCGCGTTATCAGTGTATTTATATATTTTATTGCTTTTGGGCATTCCACTTCTTTACATTTTGGAAGGTAAACTGGAAAATCCTGATGCCCCCACAAAACATTTTCTTTTTTACGTTAGATCAACGCTTATTTAACACATTTCTTTAGCGCTATTACGATGAAAGAAAAGCACAAAATGATTTTGGTATCGAGTCGGACACGCGCCATCCATTTATATAGTAAAGTAGCAAATTTTTTAAAGAACAAGCCGTTGTTTTAATAACATTTAATTAACCCCCATTAAACCAGAGGCAGCAATTCCAAAAGTTCTTCTAACTGTAGTGTGATGGGTGGGTGACTAAAATGTTACAGATCTCCCGGGTTGTGCGATGCACATCTTTGCCCTTTCCATTCCCATCATGTGGCTATTTTCCTTTTTTAAGACCCCCTCACTTTTTTTTTTATTTTTGTTGGAACGGAAAGAATAGAGCATTTTAATCAAACATATTGTTGCAGGTGAAACAAATACTATTATCTATTTGTCTTTTCTCCCATTTTCGGAGACTTAAATGTAACGTTTTTTTTTATTGTTTAATTTTCTAGCTGTTACATCTTCAGGATCGAGTTCTCCATAATGTGATTATCAGCCTTTTGGGTGACGAGGATGCCCGGGTGAGGCACGTTGCAGCCGCTGCTCTAGCAAGGTACGTGTCGCCCTCCGTCCTCGGCGGCGCGGCTGCCAGCATTCATTGATAAGAGACATCTGTACGCTGTTGGCGGCTTAGTCTGTCTATTCAGTCCTCTTAATATTTTCTATGCCCCTCATAAAACGAATAAACACGATTATCCCGGTTCTATGTCCTTCGAATTAACCCATGAAGGTTTTGGCGTAGAGCATGGTGAAGTGACAGCCCTTTAAAATCACAGAAGATGGATAAATAACATTAGTTAACACATCGTTTGCTATTTTTTTTTTCTTCTCACAATGCAGTTTTGCCTTATTTCCTTTTCGTGCTCAGCTTGCTTCTAGGTAATCTCGAGACTCATGCATTTATATTAAAAATTATACTAATCGGAGACAAATCCTTATAAAATTAACTGTCCATATACTTTAACTGGAACAGATAAAAATCAACATTAAACAAAGTGTATTTATAGATGGGGGAAATGTTTTAAGAGCACCAGTAAAGCAAAGATTGACCCCGGTGCTGTTTAATCTAAATGTCCTTTGTTTACGCATGTACGCTGCGTGTGTATTTGTTTAGACGCTGTCCGCGTGGGCCTGTGGATTGTGTGCACTTGTACACGTGACCACAGTGCCTCTATATCAACCACATATATGTATTGCATGCGCAGCTTCGGATTTGTGATCTTCCAATACATCCGTTGTGCGTGGATACGCTGGCAACCCGTTCCTAGAAAATGTAGCGTGGAGGTAAAATGTCTTTTCACAACATGATGTCGGCCTTGGCATACGACAAAAACACTTGGTTTAGGAAATATGTTCCAATAAGACACAACACGTTTTATCAATGTAAGAAAAGTCGACTAGGCTTTTGCCTACTGGGTTGGCAGAATTTCAACATTTGTGGCTGCTAATTGAAGAGTCACCAGGGAGAAATTGTTCATTGACTCAATTCTTTCTGGTACCCTTGGTGTTTGTTTTAGTAAAACAGGTTAGTATGCATTGGTCATGTTGCCTTTTAAATATGCTATGTCGTTATGAGTTCCTGGGTTCCCGTAGCTGTAATTGCCCCCTGGGCTAAATGTTCCCAGCCCTTCTTGACGTACCTGGGATAAATGTAGCACCTTCGGAGCCTGCATGTATGTGTTCAGTTCTCTGGCCTAATATCAGGAGGCAGCTTCCGGCAAACTGAATCATCAGCGCTTCTCTTCACCCATCTCGGAAGAGAAATGGTCACTGGCCCTTTAACTGAACCTGTTTTAGTCTGTTTTATCTCTGCTTGCTGATGTTTAGCAATCTTTGTTACTTCCGGATCTCCTGGTGTCCATAGAACACGCGCCATATCTCAGTGACATTTTATTTGGTTTTGTTTTCAGATTGCTACCCAAGTTGTTCTATAGTTGTGACCAAGGACAGGCGGACCCCGTTGTAGCTGCAGCAAGAGACCAAAGTGGCGTTTACCTGAAAGTCCTCATGCACGAGACGCAGCCTCCGTCGCACTTTGCCGTCAGTACGATAACCAGGTGAGGGAGCTCTTAACCTGCCTTTCGTTTTAGAACAGGTCCATTCAGGCAGTCTCCTTCAAATATGGGAAAAGGGCAAATCAGCACCATATTGCTATTAAATAAAATGTTCCTCTGGTGTCCAAGAAGCTTAACCAAAAGCTTGTAGTGTTTATAACAAAGGACAGGTATGGTCTGAAAAAATGCTAGCACAACACTAAGCAGATTCATCAATTATCTAATAGAAACAGTCAGGGGCGGGCTGGGCCGGGGGGCAATTGCCCCCCAGGCCGCCCTGAATCCGGGCCGGTGGGCCGGCCGGATGGCCGGCAGACGGATATTCAACGCAGCCGCTTAGTTTGCGGCCGGATTGAATGCGCCCGTCGTGCCGGTAGCGTACCTGGCGGGGGGCGGCCCGCCCCAGCTGCCGCTCATCTGAGGGGTGTCGGCGCGGCAACTGTGGCTGTGCGCCGGGATTTGAAGCCACGCCCACCATCTTCCTTACCGGAAGGACAGGACACAGAAGAAAGGAAGAACGAAGAGGAGGAGGAAAAGTGACAGTGACAGAAGAAAGGTAGGACAAGATTCAGGGAGAGTGGATAGTGTGTGAGAGTGATGGGTGTTATGCTGAATGTTTGTGAATGAGGGTTTCAGATAGCATGGATGTGTAAGTGGTGGGTGGTAGCATGGCATAAGGAGGCTGTAATCACATTCCTTTCATGCCCAGATTCCAGCATATACTGGCTGCCTAGGCATGATAGGAGTGTGATTGCTGTTATCAATTATTTTTTTTGGTCCAACTTTAGTGTGTTAACACTTTTATTGGACAGAATAATTATATATATATATATATATATATATATTGCAAACAGCAATCACACTCCTATCATCCTAAGTCAGCCAGCAAATGCTAGAACCTGGGCATGATAGGATTGTGATTGCTGTTAATTATATATATATATAATGTTGTTGTTTTTTTTTTTTTAAATCTAATTTTGGTGAGTTACTTTTAATAAAGTATTTTAAAGTTTTTTGGTTTTGGCCAATTCAGTGAATGCTGAATTTTCAGCTTAGGTCCAGAATTTTCATTTCGGTGCATCCCTACTATATACTAAGCCAGTCACTGGCGTGGTAGGCCTACACCACATCAATATTTGGCTTAGTATATAGTGATAGGGGTTGTACTGCAGTATTGTCAGTGTCTGGCTCAATGTATAGTGATAGGCACGCATTGACGTCAATGTGTGCCTCAGTATATAATAGTTATGCTGTACCCGTGTCAATGTTTGCCTAACCATAGAAACTATGCAGCTTTAAAGTGTGTGTGGGGGGGTGCCACATAGAGTATATGCCACAGGTGCCAAATACTCTCGGTACGCCCCTGCATCATGCGGCAGTCAGACCCAATGGCCATGCCTCAGCTCCTCTTCCCACGTCTTAAAAGGGGTGGGAGGAAGAGCTGAGGCACGGCCATTGGGCGGTGCGGTGCGTGCACGCCGGCCGCTTTGATTTCATTAAGCGCCGGTGGAGTGACTGCCGCACGACAGCCGATTTCAATATTGCTCGCAGCCGCTTTGGTGGCGCAAGGGGCCAGTTGACTAGACTTGCCCCCCAGGCCTTGGGCTGCCAGCCCTCCCCTGGAAACAGTTTAATTTGTATCAGGGAGGCTTGGGTTTATTAATTTTATATAATGGTATAATAAACAGGCCTGTGTCAAAAAAAATAAAAAATTATATTTATATAATTATCTTGTGTTTGTATAAATACATTTGTTTATTACAAAATTATGCATACAAAAAATATAACTTTACACTGAAAGCTACACAGAATTGCACTCATTTTGGTGATATTTTGCATATTTAAGCTCTAGCGGTGATCAAACTAATTATACTCTTTCAGAGTTCCTTATTGGGATGCAAATTTTCACCCCACCCACTGCGTCCCCACTTTCATTATGGACATTTCTAATATAATTATGCAGAATTGAATAAAGAGAAATTTAATTTAAGAGACCGTGCTGGAGAAGACTGGATATTGGATTGTATACTACTGCGTGAAATAACCAAGTAACCGAGGAAACTGATTACCTTTTATTACATAGTGGGGGACTCCGAAAGCACGCGTTCAGCTCCGAGACCCCACTGGGTAATGGTCAGATTGTTGGGACATTTGCAGATGGTTGCATGAATTTTAACTCTATCAATGCGTTCTGCAGTTAAAGCACCTTGATTTTGGTAACCCTATAATCCCTGGTTATTGAAGGCGTATGGGTCAAGCAGCACACATAACACGGTTGTTTTGTATTATAAGGTATGCAGAAAAGTTTTTGGTAGGAATCTGAGGTTGTTCAGTAATGTATCGCAGGTGCATATTCTCTACAAGTTTTTTGTTTCCTAACCACCTCCAGGATCTACAAAGGGTACAGTATTCTGCAAAATCCAACAGACGTTAGCATGGAAAATAACCTGTCCAAGGTTATCACTGCGGTTTCTCACGCGCTGACCACGTCGACCACACGCGCTCTTACGGTAACTTTGATTATCTGATTGCTGGGTTGCATATACCAACCGCACGACGACTCTAACTCTCCATTCTACTTTAGGGTAACTGAATATTGTTAATCGGGTTTCCTGCTAGGCAGCTAAATGTATCAAAAAAGCAAGTCAACATTTCTTAATCTTCAGAGATCCCTTCTGTTCTAGACATGGTTCACATCAGACAATGCTTCTTTTGAATAGAAAATGCAATCTTTAATAAATAAATAAATAAATATATATATATATATATATATATATATATATATAATATGGTAGGGCAACTCTGACCAACACCTCCAATCTCGTCTCGTTGATTGGACTTCAGATTAGCTGTAGGAAGTCATTAACCTAGGGGTTTCCATACTTTCTCCATGCTGCCCTGTAAATGTTTTACATGGGGTGTTCAGTAGAGCCTTGAAGCAGACTGTTTGTCTAGTTCTGTGATCAGGTAAATTTAATATATGCAGAAATCCAGGTAATAGCAAAGGGTTCACCTTTTCCCACAACTAGTATATATTATATTGTCCTTCTTACAACAGAATACGCAGCTCTGAAGGCTCTGTTCTTGCTCAGCCATGCCTTGTGTTCGTATTAACTTGTGATAATGATCAGACACCGCCAGGAATACATAGACGCATGTAATTTGGTTTTCTTGATTCTTTTCTTGTTTAGACGTTCAATATTTAACTGCAATTTCAAGGACTTTAGAATAGCTTTTCCTGGGCGGCAAAGGGTTAAATCATAAATATCCCAACTCTTGTGAAGTGCTGTAGAAGCAGTCGTTTACGCTCGGGATTCAATAGGTTTTTCCACGGCAGATCAATAAGAGAGGCTAATATTGATCTAAGGGAACATTGTATCAGATGAGATGCTGTGCTTCTTAAAGCCAAGATGGATTTCCACATTATAGGTCAAATCCATGTCCGGAAGGCCATGAGATTTGCCATCGCCAGCGGGTATTTGATCAAATCAAATTAAATCGGTAAAAAGCAGCTTAACACCTTTTGTGCCTAAAAGGGCGAATGACATGATTTTTGTCTTTCACCAAAGGGCTTAGGGCATTAGTTGGGTAGACACAAATAGGGAGCAGTTAATAACTTAATACCTTGTTTAGTTAAAGCTCTGTTTCAAAAGTCTGTTTTCCTTTTGGAAATGGTGTATTTTTCTTTTCCTTGCTTCCAGTTTGGGTGCTGTGAAGCTCTTTGCCTTCTGTCAGTCACGTATCCAGCATGTACGTGGAGCGTGGGGTGGCATTGCGGCTACGTGACTACCTCCGGCACGCAGGCCTCGCGGATACTGCTTTACAAGAACAGAGGACGCACCTTCAGGTGAACAAACCCACAATATTTAAACCCGTTTCCACCATGTTTTTTGTTTTTTTGGGTTTTTTTTAAGAAAATGAATATACTTGGCCAAGAAGAATGAATACATTTTGTACCTACTGTTAAAGTAAACTTATTTATAAAGCTTGAAGACTATGTTGGGGAAAGATATTTTAAATATATAGCTTCATTTTCTGTTTGTTTTTCTACGTTTCCCCTTCTGGCTTTTTGTAGTATTAGTTAATATGCACATCCACAGATCCACAGCAGAAAACTGGTAGAAAGGCCAATCCGGCATCTTTACAGTAATATAGAAAATGGAACTTCTAAGTCTGTTGGCTTACCTATAATTTTATATAGCTTGGTGGAATTATCCTCCATAATGTATCTATTTCTTTTTTTGAGTTTGCCATTCCTAATGCTGTGGTATTAATCACTGCACTGTTGTAAAAGCTTTTTCCTCCCCTTCCGTTTAGCATTTCTCAACAGAGCCCGTCAGAGGAGCCTCGAAAGTGCTGCACTGCTGGGATGGCGAACATGGTGCTTTCTCTGCTGTCGTCTGCATGGTTTCCTCTGGATCTCTCTGCACATCAGGATGCCCTGGTTCTTGCGGGGAACCTACTCGCAGGTTTTTATTTTTCTTTTTTATTTTCTTTTTTTTAAATGTAAATTTCTAAATTATACCATTTAGTCTTGGGACCCGTGTCAAATGTATTTTTCAACTGAAAAAAACTAAGAATCTGAAAAAAAAAATTGAACTTATAAATAAATTAAATAAGTTTAAATAAATAACATTTACTGAACAGATATGATACAGCATCACTATAAACTGGGCCAGACATTGACAGTGGTGCACTATAACCCCTATCACTATACGCTAAGCCAGACAAGGTAGGCCTCTGCCCCTAAAACAACTTGCCTGTGCCACTTCTGCCCCTAAACACTTACTTCACTCATTCACCCATTTACTCGCTCGCACCCCCTTACCTCTTTTGCACTGGGAGACATCTGTGCCCGGAGACATCTGTGCAGCCCAATGTCTGCCTAACGGGGGCCCGCAGCTTACCGCTGTGGCACCTGCACACTGTCTGAGGAAACTCTTTCCCCGCCCAGTTAGGCAGCCATAGCGGCACCCGGGACGGACCGTCCCATTTAGGTACGCTACTGTCCCTTCACTTGAAGCAGTGAGTTACTGACAAGATGCTTGATATGCTTGGGTGGGGGTCGGGGTTTAATCTTTAGACCTCCTTGCACTCTTGCATTAGCCAGCATCGGGACAATACTGTGTCCCATCCCCGGCTAGTAGAAAAGGCGCTCTCGGCAAGATGCTATCATGTCTCCGCTCTCCCCATATTTATCTGTAGTGGTAGCACAACCTTGCTGAATGCTTTGGTTTCGCACAACGCAAATGTTTCTTCCTCATAACTTGTTTATTGAACCATGATTTGCAGCTACTGCTCCTAAATCGTTAAAGAACCCTTGGACTACAGAGGAAGAGGCTAATCAAGGGGCCAGTAAACAAGAGGAGCCGTGGCCGGCCCTTGGAGACAGGACAATGGTCAGCATGGTGGAGCAGCTCTTCGTTCACTTGCTGAAGGCCATCAATATATGTGCTCATGTCATTGATGATATCGCTCCTGGGCCGGTAATAAAGGTGAGTTTTTCTGTAAAGATGACTTGATCTTGGGGAAACTGTCCCCCCCTCTCTTCTCTATCGGAAACGTGTACTACATTTTGGTTTCTCATCACCTCCCTTTCCGCTGACCGGTAGAAGGCCCCATTCCAGCTCTGATGTTGGCATCTCTTACTTTATCCCTTCAGTAGGCAGCTTCTGCCGCGAGAATCTTGTGTTGGGGATTTAGCATTCTCCTAAGCCGATGTTATCTGTCCTGTTTCATTTTGTGTAAACTTGCAGGCGACTCTGCCATCTCTTACTAACCCAACTTCTTTGAGTCCCATCCGCCGGAAGGGGAAGGAAAAAGAGAGTGCTGAGCAAACAAACGTGCCCTTAAGCCCTAAGAAAGTCAGCGAAGCCACGCCAGGTAAAAAAAAAAATAAAAAAAATTGTTGTTTTATGGCACTTTAGAGTTATGTTCTGATTTGAGAGCTGGAGTGAGTGATATGTGTTGTGTTATTTTTGTAATCAACTTTTTAAGATCACGCTACATTACTGTTGTGGAAGCAAACATGCATGTACTGAATCTTCTTTGTCATGATACTATTGTTACCATGTTTTGACATTGCCTCTAAACCGCTATGTGTGCCCGTACATCTACCTCCTCTTCTGACAGAACACCAGGACAGCTCCAAGGAGGAAAATAATGCCGACGTCGGCTGTTTTTCCTATCATACCTGTTAACGTATATATTTTAAGGAGCGAGCTTTGTGATAATTAATTTGCCATACTTTGGAATCTAAAAGGATCTAAGAAAAAAGCCTGGACTCTTTGTGATGAATGGGCAGAGTACATGTGACAATGTTTTTTGTTGTTTTTGTTTTTTATTTTTTTTCCAGCATCTCGGCAAACGGATGCATCGGGACCTGCTCAAACAAGCAAATCCCTTGGCAGCTTCTACCATCTTCCTTCCTACCTTAAGCTATATGATGTGTTGAAAGCTACGTATGCAAACTATAAGGTATGCCGCAGTGGTTTGTACTTTGGTAGAAACTTAGCTAAAATGTTTTCTCAGTAATTGGCTAGTATTGCTTGTCCTATTGGGATTGTTTTTAATAACAAGGCACACGTCCGTTTGCCAAATCACATCTAATTATAGCTCCATGTGCTATAAGATACACCCGTGTTATGGTATTTCCTGCATTCTGATAACTGCTGTATGTTTAGCATCAGACCCAGAACCATGTCATTTTTACCCTAATAAATATTTGCTTTTGTTTTCTGGAAGGCTCACAGTCTAATTGTCCAGTTGCCGTTTAGGTGCACATTTTTAATTATACTCTGTGATCCTCCAGGTATCATTGGACCTTCAGAATAACAATGAGAAGTTTGGGAGCTTCCTCCGGTCTGCCCTGCATGTCTTATCACAGATTTTAGAGCTAGCCACACTTAATGATATTAGTAAGGTGAGTACAAGATAAAATGATGCAACATATCGAGTGCTTCCCATCTCGCAAACATGTGCAGTGCTGTGAAAAACTATTTGCCTCCTTACCCTTTTCTCTTGTCTTTGCATATTTGTCACACTTTAATGTTTCAGATCAGTAATCTAATTTTAATATTTGACAAAGATAACACAAACTGCAGTTTTGATTCAAGTATAGAAGAAAAAAAAGCTATCGAACACTACATGGCCCTATGTGAAAAGTAATTGCCCCCGTAGTTACCAAATCGACTAATTTAATGGATAATTCAATTTCAGGAGTTCAGTTTCGCTAGACACACCAAGACTTCATTACTTGAATCTGAACGTTGGTTTAACAGAACCTGTCTTGCAAAGTGAAGTGGGCTAAAAGGTCTTGGAAAGCAGCGCATGATACACAATCTAAAGAAATTCAAGAACAGAAGAGAAGCAAAGCCCTTGACATTCATCAGTCTGGAAAGAGTTAGAAAGTCGTTTCTAGGGCTCTGGGACTCCAGTGAACTGCGGTGAGAGCCAATATCTACAAATGGAGTAAACTTCCCAGGGGTGGCAGGCCTCCCCAAATTCCTGGACCTCATCCCAGAGGTCACAAAAGAACCCAGACTAAACTGCATGCCTCACTTGCCTCGGTTAAGGTCAGTGTTCATGATTCCACGATAAGAAGGAGAAAAAAATGTCATCCATGGGAAAATTGCAAGGAGAAAATCACTGCTGGCCAAAAAGAACACACTTGTCTCACAATCAACAAAAAAACATCTTGATGAGCCCAAGTCTTTTGAGATGATACTCTGTGGACTGATGAGTGAAAGGTGGAGCATGCGTCCCGTTACATCTGGCATAAAGCCAACGCAGCATTCCACAATAAACATCATACCAACAGGCGACACAGTAGTGGTAACGTGATGGTCTGGGCCTGCTCTGCTACTTTAGGACCTGAGAGATCTGCCATAAATGATTGAACCATGAATCTACCAGAAAATCCTGAAGGAGAATGTCGGGCCATCAGTCTGTGACCTAAAGCTCAAGCGCGGTTGGGTTATGCAGGAAGACAACGTCCACTTCTGATCACTTTTTCTTTTGAGCCATTCAAAGTCCCGACTTGAGTGTGATTGAGATGCCATGTTGTGAACTTTAAAAGGCAGTTCATGCTCGTAAACCCTTCAATATGGCTAAATTAAAACAATTGTGGCAAGAAGAGTGGCCAAAATTCCTCCCCAGCGATGTAAAACACCCATTGCCAGTTATCACAAACATTTGATGTCAGTTGTTGCTACCGAGGGTGGCGCAACCAGTGGTTAGGTTTAGGGAGGAAATTACTTTTTCACATAGGTGATATAGGTTTTGATTAACGCTTTACCTTTAATATGTGACGTATATTTACTTGTGTTGCCTTCTATTTAAATAAGTTGGATGATCTCAAACATTTGAATGTGACAAATAAGCAAATATAGAAGAAATCAGCAAGGGGCATATACCTTTTCACAGCACTGTAGCTGCTACCTAACGTTTTAGCCACGTGTATTCAAAATAATGCATCCACTTCTACTATTATTTTTCTATTAACCTTTTAAATTGTGTGCGTGTATAGATTTTTACCTGTCATATTCAAGTAGAATATCACACATTTCTTGCATAGATAGCGAGATAGAAATACATTTCTATAGATAGATATACACACCCACCATTGAAACTGAACTCCCGGACTCCAACTGTGTCTGGCACCCTGGTGTAAGGGGTATTATTGAAAAGTGGAAGCATTAAGGAACAGCAGCAACTCGGCAATGAAGGGGAAGACCACATAGTCACAGTGCCGAGGTGCATGGTGCGTAAAAGTCACCAACGTTCTGATTCCATAGCTGAAGAGCTCCAAACTCCCACTGGCCTTAATATCAGCACAAAAACTGCACGACGGGAGCTTCATGGAATGGATTTCCACCACCAAGAAGCTGCATGCCTCACCAAGTACAATGCCAAGCGTTGGATCAAGTGGTGTAAAGTCGCTCTTCTCTGTTCGGCAGTCTGATGGGCAGATCCGGGTTTGGCGGTTCCAGTGAAGGAAAATGTTAATGGTTCAGCACACCAAGACATTTGGGACAATGCTGTGCTTTCAACTTTGTGGGGACAGTTTAAGGAAGACCCCTTTCTATTCCAGCGTGACTCCAAGCAAGCTCCATAAAGACATGGCTGGATGAGTTTGGGGTGGAAGAATTTGACCGGCCGCACAGCGCCCTGACCTCAACCCCCATCGAACACCTTTGAGATGAACTGGAACTGAGATTGCAAGCCTGGCATCTCGTCCAACATCACCGCCTGACCTCATAAAGGCTCTACTGGATGAATGGGCAAAAATTACCACAGAAAAGCCTTTCCGTGTCATGTCGCTCATCTGAGATTGTATTTACCACATTTTTTTACACCTGCTAGGAAACTGTTGATTATCATGTCCTGATACATAAAACCATAGAACTGGAAGAGGGTGAACTTCCTTTTTCACACGACTTGCATGTATTTTAGATGCAGTACAAATATTTATACAAAGAATAAAAATCCCAAAGACTCGTTCATTCGGGGGGGGAAAGGTGAGAAAGGATCTCGGATATTGTGGAAATGTTCATGAAAGAAGAAGCAATTTCTTTTTACCGCGCTCTTCACCGCCTGGAAATTGCTTTGCTTGAGAAAACAGCTCTAGAGGAAACTGATCTTAAGCTTAGATTTGACTGAGACGTAAATTGATTTCTCTGAATACGGAGTACGTTGTTTTCCCTGCTATGAACTGTAATACGAAGTAAAAGACCTGAACGCGTGGAATAGTAACATGACCGCATGTATACCCGTAGCACCCATCAGTGCTAACCTGCTGTTTAAATATTCGTAGACCTAAATAAACTGCAGAGCTTTCCTTTCTGCTCTTTTTTCAACTTTTTTTTGGGTCTTTGTTACAGTTTTCTGACTTTTTTTTTTCCTTCTCTGGTATGAGGTGGAGAAACGTGCATTAAAGGGTAGCTAAACAGAACAAGTATGGAGAATATTTACCAGTGCCTGTAAACGCAATGCGTTGTGCTGTGCGAGCGAGCAGTAGTAGATAGTCTAACATATACGGGTTTAGCTCTTTGATTTAGTAAAATCACAGTCGGCACTTGGGTGAAAGTTGGGTGCGAACTGCTTTGCTTCCCCCAGGCCAGCTAAACTATCAAATACTAAATAGACTCCTAGTGGAGCAGCCGCAATCAGAATGAGAAAGTACATTGACACTTGGCACTTACATTTATATACTGAAAATAGAATGCTGGCTTCGCAGTCCTCGCAAAACAAATCCACAAAGTCCCATTTAATCCAATGTAAACTACTAAATCATGCAAATAGTTTTTGCTGAGTTGAATGGCGTTTTGTTTCTCGTACTGTGTTGTAAGATTAGCACTATCACGGTTTCGCTGCAAGGACTGTTTAATGTATTTCTTTTTACTTGGTTATTGTGCTAATGTTCTGTAATTTCTTCTGCTTACAGTATGTTGAAGAAATACTTGGCTACTTAAAATCCTGCTTCAGTAGGGAGCCGGTGATGTCTACAGTATGTGTGCAACAGGTAAGTGTTTCTCTATGTATCCCTATTGAAATATTTGTCTTGCTCCCTTAATTTTTCATGCTGGCTGAGCATGGACAGACCTTGGTTTGTTCTTCAAGCACACTTTGCACTTATGTGACCCTTAATACCTGCGCTTATTTTCCTCCTTCTCATGTTTACGTATTTTACTCCCATTTCCATCAGTTATTGAAGACTCTTTTTGGAACCAACTTGGCTTCTCAGTTTGAGACCTTATCTTCGAATCCCAGTAAATGCCAAGGAAAGGCTCAGCGCTTGGGCTCTTCCAACCTCCGGCCCGGCTTATACCATTACTGCTTCATGGCTCCATATACACACTTCACCCAGGCCCTGGCAGATGCCAGTCTTAGGAACATGGTTCAAGCAGACCAAGAGCAGGACGCATCAGGGTAGGCAAAAGCATCATCTGTGGCACCTTTTCATTTTCCCGATATCATGTGTTATGATCACAAAACATTAGTAAACGCCTGCCCTCTGCGTTTGGACTTTGCCACGCATAGAAACGTTGGGTCTTACTTTTCTGTTTTTCAGCTCTTCTAGTCTGACCATTTTTCCACTGGTTCTAAAATGCTTCAACCCTGTAAACTATGTGTACATTCTGCCGACAAACCACAGGCTTTACTTTATATATAAACTATCTCAATAAATGCTGCATAGAACAAACTGATCAATGCTTGATATCGTTCCAGGTGGTTTGATGTCCTTCAGAAGGTTTCTTCCCAGCTTAAAAACACCATCAGCAATGTTGCCAAGCACCGGGCAGATAAGGTATTTAAAAGCCATCATTTTAACTAAAAACTCAGTATGAATTGGGGGGTCATGAATTCAGGGCGCTTGCACATTAAGTGTCCCTCAAGCTTCAGGTTAGAGCTTTTGTTAGAGTTGTTTCTGCATCTGATGTATTTCAAGTTTACGTGCTGGCTGAGTGTCACAGGAATCGTGGCACGCCAATGGATTGGAGGCACCATTGCATTTTCTATGTAGTAATACCCCATTTACTGATCTCCCTTCTTATCCTTAGCTTTGCTACCAGCCAGATGTGCCTAGAAAGGACCTTTTCCATCTCATCTTTTGTACACCATCTGACTTTTCTTTATTTAATTGGTTTTTGTTCAGTGATGGATCTGACTTTTCTTTAATTGGTTTTTGGGCGATGGGCAGCTGTATGCTTGCTGTCTCTGATACTATGTTTGTTCTGTTACAGAATGCTATACACAATCACATCCGCCTGTTCGAGCCATTGGTCATAAAAGCTTTGAAGCAGTACACCACAACCACGTCTGTGCAGCTTCAGAGACAGGTGCTTGATCTACTAGCCCAGCTGGTCCAGCTTCGAGTTAACTATTGCCTTCTGGATTCTGACCAAGTAAGAGGTTTTTTGTTTTTAATTTTTGGTAATCTGTTCATGAAAATGTATGCCATTTAATTGTAATTATTCCAACTCCAGCAGTCCAGTTTTGGCAAGTCCTAAATAAACTACTGTTATGATATCTCTATGATCTGGAAAATACCTATGGTCTCGTTACAGATTTTTCCAGCTTAAAGTGGCTTTACTTTTGTGTTCTCTGCCTCTAGGTATTTATAGGGTTTGTGCTGAAGCAGTTTGAATACATTGAAGTTGGCCAGTTTCGGTAAGTCTGTCTCAATCTTTTTTACATATTTTTTTAATTATATTTTAACAAATTGCTGTAAAATGCTAATGTTTATATACCGGTTTTTATTGATACCGCAGGGAGTCCGAAGCCATTATTCCTAATGTCTTCTTCTTCCTGGTGCTGCTGTCTTATGAGCGTTACCATTCAAAGCAGATCATTGGAATTCCCAAAATCATTCAGCTGTGTGACGGTATCATGGCTAGTGGAAGGAAAGCAGTCACCCATGGTAACGTTACATTTTATTTTAAAAGTAAATTTTCATTCCATAAAGGGCACATGTTAATTATAAATCCTATTTCTTACTAATGTATTTATTTCTACTAAATAGTATGGAGGCTTGCATAGCATGTTAAGCAACTAGTTTAACTTCGTCCCTTTTGTAACACCAGTACTAACGGTATATAGCAAATGCAGGCGTAGTCTGTATCAAAGGAAAATAAAGTTACATACAGGTGGGACACTGTAATAAAAGGATAAAAAATCAATATTAAGTCCCACCGCGGGGATTTGTTCCATATGAGGTTAACCTAATTTTGTGAACATATGTGGGCTCGGTGATTTCCCTATTGTTGCACGGGCTAGAGGCTGAAGCTGGCCAGGTTTCTGGGTTTTATGAGCGTTATGGGCTATGTGTCCTATGTAACCTCGTCTTGTCAATAACAGGGTGTTTGTCATTTTGTGCCCTAGCAATTCCAGCTCTTCAACCAATAGTCCACGACCTCTTTGTGCTCAGAGGAGCCAACAAAGCAGATGCTGGGAAAGAGCTGGAGACCCAGAAAGAGGTGGTTGTGTCCATGCTCCTCAGGCTCATTCAGTATCACCAGGTGAGAAGGTCCAGCGGCACCACTAAGTTCAGCATAAACATGACCCAGAAATATTTAAATCCAGTGCCTGGTGTGTAATTTACTGCATTATCAAAAATAAAACAATAATAAAATAAGTATATTGTATAAAACGCAAGTATTAAACTCTGTGTCCTTGCGTCTAATAACACCCAAAACTGAAAAAAATGCCAGCTGCGCATCCAATCATGATTATCAGATTTTCACTAAAATGGGGCCTCATGTCCATTTTAACCAAACCTTGTAATCAATGCCAGTTATGGCAAACAAAATCCCCCCCAAAAATGACAATGCTCAGTTCTCCTTCTGTCATAGGGTGGAATCTCCATATACACGCCATATACACTAGGAGCTCAGCAAAGGAACATTTCAAATAGAATTGCTGTTTTTATACATATGAAACCTTGTTGTTTTTGTGAATAGCAGATTTGAGTTTACATCCAATTTTTTGTTCTGGGTAGTGAAACCATTTGTCTTTACATTTTGCTTGTTAGGTGCTGGAGATGTTCATTTTGGTGCTGCAGCAATGTCACAAGGAGAATGAAGACAAGTGGAAAAGACTGTCCCGGCAGATAGCGGATATCATCCTACCAATGCTATCTAAACAACAGGTAGACAATGAAGCCCACTATTTCCATCGGGCAAAAGCAATCTGCCTGGCTTGCACGTGGTTTGGTGGGGATGTCCGTGCACCAAGGGCGAGTGCCTGGGGTCTGGCTTATTTACATAGAGCTTCCATAAGCCAGCTCCCATCCCTCTAGCTAGGAGCACAGCGGTCCGGTATCTGCGTGATTACTTGCCGGTTTAAAACTAATGTGGATGTAGATAAGCCTTTCTGCTGTGATATTTTACAAATAAAATTGAATACAGTATTTATTTTTTTGATGCCTTTTTTTTGTTTTCTAGATGCACATAGACTCGCACGAGGCTCTCGGTGTACTAAATACTTTATTTGAGACCCTGGCTCCGTCCTCTCTCCGCCCTGTGGACATGTTACTGAGAAGTATGTTTGTTGTCCCCTGTTCTTTGGTAAGTCGCACGTTAAATGCGTGATTGGCCTTGATTATGCTGAGAAGCTCTAACTTGTTGTTTATGCGTTTCCCGCTGTTCGCGGATCGACACTTCAATCTCGTCGGTGTTCAGCCCCTGCAGAAAGCAAAATATGTTGGCATTGTGATGGTCCTATTACACCGCGGCGTAGCTGGGGAACACTGTGCCCACGTAGAGCAGTAATGAGTTGGATTATTACACATTTAATTATTGCATTTATGTGGAAGGGAAGGTTTTCTGTGCTAGGTTCGTCTTCCCATGAATATAAAACTGCCTACAAACGGAGAGTAAAGTATCGTGTGTTTGGTATCTTGTCTAATTTAAAATGTATTTGGGTTCTAAAACTAAATCTCCATGGTACGGTTAGCTTTCTGCATTGTGTATCATCTGGTGGGCTGCAAAGGATGCGTTTAACCCCTATTTGTAAAGCGATATTTTAATAGCTCTAAGCTTCTAATAGAACAAATATCCTCCCTTTCGAAATAATCGAGGAAAATGCTTGCATTTTACGATGTTTGTGCTTTTCACGCAGGCGTCCGTGAGCACCGTTCAGCTGTGGATATCAGGGATTCTGGCTATTCTCAGAGTTCTCATCTCTCAGTCCACCGAGGATATCGTGCTCTCTCGTATCCAGGAGTTATCCTTCTCCCCGCTGTTAATCTGCTGCCCAAATATAACCAACCTGAGGGACGGGGACAATAATCGCCCAACTCCGGAAGAACATTCTGACCAAAATCAAACAAAGCCTCCCCCGGAAGAAACCTTTTCTCGGTACGTATAAACAAAACGGCAAACAAAGGTACTTAGACAATAAATTAAACTTTAATACATGCCTGTCAGTCACAGATACATAAAAAGGTGATAAATTAAGGTGTCGGGAAGAAAAACTCCTTTGTGAATCAGTCCATGATGGTACTTTACATTTGATCCTGTTCTCCTTTTGGTATTACCCTCTGTTATCGCATGCCATGATGACCCACCAAATAAATGGCACCCCATCAAAAAAGTTCTTCAATACTAGGGGGCTCATTAAATTCTCATATACAGATCCCTATAAGACTACTCTGTAATACATGCCTATTCGTAAATAGGACATAGAAATGTATAATATTTCTAACAGCGAAACAAAGTGAAAATATAATATATTTTATATGAAAATAACGTACGTGATCCAGGTTAAAGTGTTTTTTTTCTCTTACACTTATAACAGTTCTTTACATATGTCTGTGTGTACTCTCACAGCAGTGTATTGGCAGCTTGTCGCTTAAACCAAACGGCCCGTATAAATTATACGCAGAATTTGATTGCCCAGCACTAAGTGTGTAAAAAGCAGGAGGTAGTCTGTCACATAATTATGTTACAGTAAATACCATATAGAAACTATCTTTATAGGACAGGGGTCGTTATACTTGCGCAGAACTTCTTTAAGAGCCGGGCTCATGTTTGCGGACAGGCTGAGAACGGCTCCGGTGATTTATGTGCGTTTCCTTCTTGAAGCTGCTGTTAACATGAAGCGTCCGTGACGTTGGGATGAACATAGTCATGTTAGAAAAAGTAGATATTGTTAAGTCTTTCCCCTTGTTTCAGGTTTCTGTTGCAATTGGTGGGCATCCTGTTGGAAGACATAGTACAGAAGGAGCTTAAGGTGGATCTGAGCGAGGAGCAACATACCTTCTACTGCCAGCAGCTTGGCACCCTGCTCATGTGTTTGATTCACATCTTCAAATCGGGTAAGCGAGGACAGGAGAGGCAGGGCCGTAGCTAAATGGGTCCAGTTGGCTTTCTCTCGTAAGTTATAATTTTAAAGGGAAATAAAATATATCCTAGAATTCAATGGCAGATAAGAACCATTCAGCTCATCAAGTCGTTCTCAGTCCTTGCTCTCGTCTTAGGTTCGGGATAGGTTCATGCCTATCCCGGTTTAAATCAACCCCTAAAAGAAAATGGGAATCACGTCCAATAGTGGAAAGGATGCGTCTAAAAACAAAGAGCATACATTGAATTTCTAGTCTGCATCTTTAGCGTTGTTGCTTTATGGACACCATCTGAGCAGATTGTCACGGGTGCTGCGTAGGAGAGCTACTAGTTTTGAAACCTTTTCATACGTTTGCTGTAGGTTTTGCCCATCCCCTGATATACGGAGTAAGCACCAAAAGAATGTAGTCTCGCTGTTTTAAGTAGAACGTTTGGCCACCAGATGGCTGTAGAGTTCTGCGTGTGGCTAACGCGAGGCGCATCACTTTCTGAAACAAACATATCTGGTTATATTGTTTTTCATGCAGACGCTTACTGTCCATGAGTTAACGGGCTAAACTTGGGGCTTAACAAAGTGTACGATCTACTTGCCTTTTTGATCATGTTATAGCCATGCTAGATAAAGTACACAATTGTATATGTATATGTCCTGTGGGGATCAGAATTGGTAGTCGCAGGGGTTGGCTGCACCTTTGATAGAATGACACGGTCAAAAGTGTTGGTCAATGTAATAGTGGAGAGATGGAGAGGAATAATCATCAAAACAGGAGCTGTCCCTAGGGTGAAGCGTGTATATTACATCGGTTTATTAAGGCTATGGAACTGTTAAATGTAGGATTTGGGAGACGATTGATCCGCGTTACTCTGTAACTTGTACCCTAGCTGATCCGGTGATTGCGACGGGTGGATGCTTTTCTGGTGCAGAAGAGATTGATTGTGCAAATATACACTACTGAAGCCTGTATACTTTTATTTCCTGACACATTGTTTTAGGTACATTCAGAAGGATCACAAATGCAGCTACGAGACTTTTTAAAGGAGATGGAGACAATGGCAACTTTTATACCCTGGAGAGCCTGAGTGAGCTCGTGGAGTCCATGTTCCCCACGCACCCCTTGCTTGTCCTGCTCTGGTGTCATCTCCTGCTGCTCATCGACTATACCAACTACGACTGGTGGTCCGAGGTTCACCAGACCCTCAAGTAAGGCCCTGCGACCTGCTGTGCATTATAGACCGATAAACATCAGTATGTAGGCAAACCGTCGGCAACCGTGTGCCTTGTAGAACTGTGGCTTTTTAACATTTCACTTTATATGATTAACAGACACACTCCTGGCGCAGTAGTCTATGCACGACCCATTCAACAGGCAAAGGTGTCCTTCTAATGGACAGATGCCAGCCGTCGGCTTTTTAATAAAATGGAGAATATTTAACGTGATCGTTTAAAGTATTTCGTCATATGCACTATTTTGAACCCCCTGCAATCGCTGCAGTGAACATCTAATGTCTAGTTGCTCTAAATGTATTCCATTCCTTGAGTATTTATATGAAGTATATGCATGCAGGCACAGTTTAAGTAACTCCGGTATAGATGGATATTTTTTTCATTTATTGAACGTTAAAAGATTTACTTCTCGCTTTACAGATTGGAATATAATAAAGGGTAGGTACCATATAAGAAGTAATATAGTCCACAGACCTCTGGATTGGGCACAATAGGGTTTTCAGAGGTCTGTACAATATGTATTGGTTTTTTTTAAAAGGTATAGAGAAAACTGTTTTGTTATTTTGTACTTTTTGTGCCCAGCATGACCTTTTTATGACTGCTTTCTTAATAATATAAACAACCTTGGTGTACGGCATCATAATTAAGCTTTGCTATTAAATGCGACTATTGTGAGCGTGGGAGGATGACTGGGGTACATGTATTGTGAGAACAAATCTAATATGACTTGCGTCTTCATAAACAATGTTTCTCCTACACAGCCATCATGCGAAGTACAACTTGTTCCACCAATTTGTATGTAATTGTCTGGCCACATATAATTAATCGGGATGCCTACCAAGTTATTATAAACTTTTGCTGCCATGGTTGCCACCTTTCACCTAATCACAAATAATGCGTGCCGTAGGGGTGTACCCTAAATCACTCAGAATTCTTCCCAGACGCTGCTTTTTACCATAAAGTTTAGAGCCTTTTGGGAAAAACAGACATGTTGACTGTCCACCGACTGAAAGAAACTTCTTCCAAGGATACTCGGTTAGGAAAAACTGTTAATCAAAACTTTAACAGCTTAGCTGTGCGTTTGAAGAGACTGTACAATCTCGGTGCCGGCAGTCTAACGTGGTATTAGACACATCTGCTGCAAGTCTAGGAGCTCGAGAACGGCGAAAGGCAAATGATTCTGCAGAATGCCTCCATGCGTTTTCAAGGGGCGAAAAAACTGTAAAAGGGCACGCTCGGCTGTCGTATGTATTGCAAGGAGTGTCCCTTTAAATAGAACTACTGAAAAGAAAACGGAACTTACTTTTAGCTCTGTGGGATATTGATGTAATCGCCCCAAATCCCCATTGTTTCATTGTCCTTATCCCTGAGACCTACATAAGATGAACAAATAAAAACATTTGTATCCCTTCTGCGAGCTGATGGCGCGTTAAATGTCACGTTTGGTCAGAAATAAATGTCAAGTGAGATTACGCTGGCATGGAGCGGCCCCAGCGGCCGCAGAATACATCCGGCTGTCTCTCTGACTCCCCGAGCAGGAGGCATGGACTGGAATACATAAAATCTCCGTGGAGTTCTGTTCTGTTTATTATACTAATTTGGCATCTTTTTGAATATGAAGTGATATAAGGGTGCAAATCTGTGTGCGCTCATCCAAAATTATTAGACTTGTTTGGTTTTTTTAACCCTAGAGTTTATTCGCTAAACTTACAATCTGCGAGTAAACAGGAGAGTTTCTGGCTTTACCGCTTACTGTGCAGGGTGAAATCTGATTTAAAGGGACAGAGCTGTGGCATATGATGGCAATGATAATATTTATAATAGCCCTCAAGAGTCAATGCAGCCCCACCAACAAATAATGTATGTTGTCACTTTGTAAGTACTCGTATAGATTCTTCATTCTATAAAATCACTTTCCCTATGGATAAACCTCATTCCTGCTCGAAGTAGCCGATCAGATCCAGAAAGGAGTTCCGGTTGAAGATCTTGTGCCGCGGCGCTGGAGCTGGTGGGTGAGGACTATATTGCGCATGGGCTCTAGCGAGCGGGATATGTGTCCGCTCCGTCTCCTGCGAGCTTAGGGCCAGGACGTTGGCAAATACATACGGGAGGATTCTGCGCAATTTAAACCTTTAAAAGGGACCACTCAGCCAATTATAATAAAGTGCATATGACGGCCCAAGTGTCCCTTTTATTACACGTTTTGCAGGGCCGACCAAGCTGACCTTGCGGTAGAAGCTCGAGGGGGATTGATTCCTGAAGCTGCAACCTTCTCGCAACCGCCTACTACCTTAGTGAATTAGCCGGTTTGAAATCAGTGCCTGAATGTTCTGTATTAAAATTCGTCCATAACCGGGTTACATGATAAAGCCTTTGCCAACTCATCTTAATATTCACCATAACAGGCTGGCTATGATGGTATTTAAGCTTAAATGCATCTTTTCCGTCTTGTGGGAGATGGTGAAGGACCAGTCTGGGTGCAAGCAGTCGCTTCCCCGTCTCACCGCGCTACAGCCGGGTACCGCCGAGGATACATCGTTCACTGACCACCTCTGACACGCCACGCCGGCTCCAAAATGTTTGCCTGGCTGCCCTTCCACCCGGCGAGAATATATTTTAATATCTAAAATCTCAGCGTCCATCAGGAAGGAAATTGGCAGCAGGCGATCGCATCGTTCCACTTCCAGTTACTGCACAGTTAGTAGCCCATTGTGAGCATTAACAAGCCCATTAAGGGAACTGGCCAGTAAAATAAGTCGTGTCTTCAGACGGGGGGAATTTAATCATTCTTTAATTATTCCCCATTACTGAGAAAATGTCCGTATTTTCAGTAACTTCTGTGGGTTGGAATCCGATCTGAGTTGTCCAAAAATATATTGAAAAACGTGTGGGTATAGTGCGGCCCCGTGGCTTCCGCTCACGTTTTATTTCTTCGGTAATGTGTGTAAAAAATGTAATATAAAAAAATAAGGTTAGCGATATCTTATATTTGACGTCCTAAAATTGGGATTGACGCAGCGGTATTTCTGCCGGTGCTTATCAGCATAGCTCTAAAATCCCTTCCAGATTGGGAGTTCCTGATGCGCATGTGAATTTATTGAGCCATCAATCATTTAAAATGATTAAATCCTGAGAACTTTAATTTACTCATCGGCTGCCTTGGAATAATTTTTTATTTATTTTTTTTACATTAAGGTTCAGCCACCAAATACATTTATCTTATTAAATTACACATTTATTATTGACAATGTACTTGTATAAAGTTGATATACGGCTAGTTTCGACCGCCGAGTACTGTCGCTGCGTGATTCTAATAAAGGGAACCGGTTCCACATGGTTATAGTTTCTTTTTTAATTTACGGCTGATAGCTGGGCAGCGAAGTAAAGCATTATTATTTATTGATTTTATGCTGTAAAGCGCCATTCTATTCCACAGGACGCGAGAAGCAGAACGGTCCCATTCAAACGAGAAATGTTGTTGTATTCTTTTTCTTACAGACGGAAGAGCCTGTCCAGCACAAAACTACTGCTCAGTCCACAGATCTCGTCGGACGGCGATGACCCAGACGCGGAGTCGACGCTCGGCATGTGTAACCGAGAAATAGTCCGAAGGGGAGCACTTATCTTATTCTGCGATTACGTGGTAAGGATAAGCGTGTGTGCCGTGTAAATATGACATGTGCCCGTGCGGTGGAGAGTCATGTCATTGAATTTAACTTTAGACTCAGAAACGTACCCCTTTGGTTTAAAGGGATGGAACAGTTTAATTGGGGCAGGGTTGCTCCTGTCAGTGAAGGGCCACTGGAATGATCAGGGAAGGCAACAAGTTATCTAACCCTAAAAGAGCCACTGTGGACAAGATGTTTGATGAACATCAGTGATCATGAAAGTAATTGAAGACCATATAGATATAAAGATAAAACAGAATGTTCTGGTCTTTCTTGGCTCCCTCCACATGATTTACTGTCTTGTCCTGGACCTAAATGGGGGGGGTAGCAGGATAATTTTGTATAGTTCAACTCAAACTTTGGGTTGAGGAGCCTAGCATGATGAGCTTCTTCTGCAAGAAGGGCAGAGTTGTCTCTATAATCGATAGATAATGTATACCTCCCAACAGTCCGTATTCCCAGAAAAGTCCTGATCAGGCAGTGTCCCACTTTTGCGGACAGTGGGGATCATCATGCAGTTGTGTGAGATCACTCCCCCGTCACCGAACACGGGAGCTGTCGGGTAAGGCGGGCGAGCGGTCATGCATATGGCCCTGCCCATGCACATGGCCCCACCCACACCCTTCTCTAGCCACGCCCCCAGTACAGGTGCCCTGCTATGGACAACACTTCTTGAAAGACTTCCCACTGATTTTTACTACAAGTTTTATGCAGAGCCAACTAAATCCAGGTGCTGCCCGCCACAGACTGTGTAGTCGACTCGGATGTTTTCTCCCGTCTGATATGATTGAATATTCTCGTTTTTAGTGTCAGAACCTGCATGACTCCGAGCATCTGACCTGGTTGATCGTGAATCACGTGCAGGACCTCATCCACCTTTCCCATGAGCCTCCGGTGCAGGACTTCATCAGCGCCATACACAGGAACTCCGCTGCCAGTGGATTGTTCATTCAGGCAATCCAGTCCCGCTGTGAAAACCTCGCTACGGTACGTTTTTCCCCTCCATTTTCATTTTTAGGTAATGTAATGTGCAACTTGTATAATAATGGGGTTAATCTGCCCGTAAAACCCATGATAACGGACGCATATGAGAACTTTAATTAATAGCACATTAATTATAATTAAAAAAAAAAAAATGTGCAGAAAAACCCTCCAACCCACCTTCAGCATTTGCATAAAGAAGTTTATTCAGCTTATGATGGTTGGCCACACTATGCATCCTTCTGGCCGCCACATGCTCTTCTTATAGCCCTGCCGTAACGCTGGCCAGGATTGTGTCTAACCACGTTGTCCTCCTGGGTTACTTTAATGTTTGTCCGTTCAGTTACTAAATGCCAGTGGAGCCGATGTAAATAATTCGTCACATTCTGCCAATGGTGATATAATCAGAATAATTCTTTTTCTTAAAGCCAACGTCCCTGAAGAAGACCTTGCAGTGTTTGGAGGGCATCCACCTCAGCCAGTCGGGCGCCGTGCTGTTGCTCTACGTCGATAAGCTCCTGTGTACCCCGTTCCGTGTGCTGGCGCGCATGGTGGACACGCTGGCCTGCCGGCGGGTGGAAATGCTACTTGCTGCTCCGGCACAGGTACACAGGGGCCACCGTTACTTAACTAATTCTTGCAAGAGTTCTATGAAACGACAGGTAAAATACATATCTGCAGTATGTAACCACAGCCTTGGTAAGAGATTCATTTTCATAGTAAAATGGATCTTTGACTGCGTCCATTTTAATTAAAGATATCATTATATTTTTTATAATAGATTACCTCCCTTGGATCTTTTTTCCAAGGGGCATGTAGTCCCCTAATCCCACTCACACGTATACATACTACTAAAAATATCATATTTAAAATGAAACCCAATCCTACACACATACAGTTAATATCACTCGTAGTTTAAAGCTTCTGCCCAACACAGTGGGTAATTTGTTTAAATTTTGTATTCATAAAACCCTTCCATTTAATGGTTGACTCCTAATTTCCAGTCATACTGCAGTCTATATCAATGGCCAGTTGGTCTACCTTCCCCTTGCCATGTCTACTGTGATATTCCTTTACGTCGAGCCTACACAGGGTACGTAACACGGTGTGGTATTTCCGTCACAGAGCAGTGTGTGTCAGTTGCCGGTGGAAGAACTCGATCGGATACAGACGTATTTGCAGAACAGTGGTTTGGCACAAAGGTAAATCTGGAAGCTCATTTACTTTGTGTTTAAATAGCGTAGCCGGCTGGCATTCTGGAGCTGAACCTCTTTGTATTTAAGCAAATCAACCTTATGTAGGTTAAGCATTTATACGGGTCTATACGATGTATAGAACAAGACCTCTAAAGACTGCGATGCCAATGGGCTTTGTGGATAAATGGGTATTGCGTGAAAATCACCATATCAGCAATGGAATGATACTCCTTATTGGACCGTTAGTTTGGCTACAATATCAGTTACGTTTTCAAACTTTGTCCAAAGTCTTCGTATATCCGGATTATATTGTTTACTCTTTATCTACCGATTTCCCAGTTTAATCTTTACTGCGTATTACATATATACAGCGATGAGGCTATAATTAAACAGCAGAATGTTTTGTGTTTTTTGTTGGCGTCTCTAATGCTATGATTACAGTAGGTGGAATTTCTTTTTAAAAACTGGGAAGATGGCTATTTTTTTTTTGTCCCTGAATTCCAGTAATTCACTGATATCAGCTGACTGATCCAGTTTTCCTTTTGCAGGCATCAGCGGCTTTATTCTCTGCTGGACAGATTCCGGGCTACCGTGGCGCAGAACACTGTAAGCCCTTCACCCGTACTTACCTCCCACCCGCTGGACGCCGAAAATCAGCCCCCGTTAGAGTCTCTGGATCCAGATAAGGTGATAAAATAATAAATATTTTTTATTTACTGCCAATAAATTCCTCATGTTGTAATAGAAGCAGTTGGATGCTATTCTGGTACCATTGCTTTTAAATTATTTATTTTGTGTATATCATAGGAAAGTCTGATTAGTAATTTGAGTGATGTAAGATGCTGAGTGATGTAAGATGCTGAGTGATGTAAGATGCTGAGTGATGTAAGATGCTGAGTGATGTAAGATGCTGTGTTAACTCTTGGGACTCACTGATGAATTTTATTTTAATTTTAAGGACTGGTATGTGGCTCTGGTTCAATCCCAGTGCCAAGTCCAATCAGATTGTTCATTACTAGAAGGAGCCGAGCTAGTGAATGAAATTCCTCCATCAGAACAGCATTCCTTCATGACCAACGAGGTACGGTAATGATTTCCGTAGATGCAAAATGTGACTGGTGTGGGCCAATCTTGGAAAACTTACAAAAATAACATGGTGCTACCGGTTTTATACAGAACTCTGTGGCTGTAGCGCCGTCTCCCAAACTTTATAACCGTTTTTAGCCTCATGCGTGTATTCCCCGGCTTCTTGTCCACATAGAACCGGCTCAGTCTCCAGTATTTGCTGCATAAAAGCCAATATTTAGTCTTTACCCGGTTTTTTAATTCTTTTCTGTCTCGGAGATGTGAAATGTTACCACGTGATTATGCACTTGATGGAGTACTAGAAATGTTTATTTTGTTACGCTTTTCTTTTTGTTTTGTAGAAATAGATCAATCCATATAAATCTTCAACAAAGTGAAAAACAATCTGAATTTTAGATGCAATATACAACGTGGGCATGTACAGGGTAACAAAAAGTATTAAGCCTCTTAATACTTAATCACAATTTGCTCACATTTGATAACTATTTTGGGGTGCTTAATTTAGAAATTTTTTAGATACTTGTTTGTCTCAACATTTTCTAAACACTAAATAAATATTTTCTGGTGTGGAAGTTACGTTATTTTTCTTTCCATTACAGAAATTCAATTTGAGCCTTCTTGCCCCTTGCTTATCATTGGGAGTGAACCAGGTTGCAGGAGAGCAGAAGAGCGCCTTCTTTGAGACGACCCTTGGTGTGATCCTGACTCACGTGTGTCGGTGCGTGCAGCAGCTGCCGGGCCCTCACCTTCCTCTGCGGCCTGCGCAGGCGCAGCAAAACACGGAGTACTGGGGAAAACTCAGCACGGTCTTCGGTGAGTATCTACTCCACACGACGCCATCGCTCTGGCAATATGAGACGTATTCAAGGGCATATTCAAAGACTGGACCAAGGGTTGATTAAGGTCTGACTCGTTACATATGGAGAAAGGTGCAAAGATGGCCGGATGGTCCTTACTTGCCATCAAATTCTGTGCTACAACTGCAAAGACATCGAGGAGCCCTGGTCCACAGCCTTGGGTAGGGTAGAAGTGCATCATTTGTTGCCTCGCTAGATGTGTGCTCACGTTTAGAAAATGATTTACTATTATTATAGTCAATTCAAGACTCTTGTCCTCTGTCTTTGGGGGGAAAAACTTCCCTCCTACACTTTGTTAAATCTGTAAGTCGCATCTTCTCTTTCTCTCCTTTCCCCTCGAGCTATACATATTATTATTATTATTATTTATTGTTTTATATAGCGGCATCAAATTCTGTAGCGCTGTACAATGGGTGGATTGAGACCATTCACCATTATTAGAAGCCTCCCCTTCACTCTGCACGTTTCCTTGATTTTGGGCTTGGTGTACCTGGGCAGATCAATAACCAGAAAGTAGACTCTGCTCAAACAGGGCAAAAAAACAAAAGTAGCAGTCGACAATCACTCGGCCCACTCCAGTGCTTTTTATTATTATTATTAGTTGTTTTTATAGCGCCATCAAATTCCGTAGTGCTGTAGTAATGTAAAAATAAAAGCAGCTTGCCTATTGCATGGGAATAACATCTCTACCGCTATTGCCTGAAAGCACAGCGCATGTTATTGGGCATATCAGTAGACGTATTCTTACGTCGAAGGGCCGGATTTTTCACTGGAAGATCATCTGGCTTTGTATCACTCTGATTCATTTGTATAACCTTCAGCCACTCTTGCTTTTTTTGCAATGCTTCGTTTTGTAGAAGAAAGCGAGTTTAGGTATTCATCTGGATCTGCAGAGAAGCGCGTTTATTGTGTCTTCAGCCTGGGCCGACCCCAGAGAGTTGAAAACTTCATGCCGGGCGTTAACAGACTATCAAGCTGCATCAGACCTCTATGATTATTTTATTTGCTGGAGAAACATTCAAAAACATTGTGAACTATTGTATTATCATTAAGTAAAACACATAGGACGATAAGTTGCTGATACCTGAACCCAATTGCAGCTTATATCAGGGATTTGCCCAATGCTAGAGGGTCTATAACCCACCCGGAACATATTTCATATGTGACGGAGCTGCCCTTTAATTCTTCCTATAAGCACGTTAAGAGCCCTTAATATTACTTTGGATCTGATACTGCCCTCAAAGCCAGCAGCGGGCTTATAAAGTCAGCCGCCAGATCAGATCAAACTTTTAAAGAGAGAAACGAACCGGATGTTTTAAAGGACGTGGAGGTGATAGCAGTGCCTTTCTCCCTGGCGGGGAGAAGATTTTTGTGGCGAACATTAATTCATACGGTTTTGTACAGACACATTTTCTGATTTGCCTTCTCATTGCCGGACACCATTAATACATTCCAAACCAAGAATGAAACTAGTAGCAGCTGTTTTCAGACAGAACCTGTTTATTGTAACTGTTTTTGTATATCGGTGTAGAACACTTACTAAATATTCTAGATGAGGTTCCTGACAGTTGTGTGTTGCGCAGGTGACCCGGCCGTGTATAGCTCCACCATGACTCTCTGCCGAGCGCTATCTCAGTACCTGCTCTCTCTGCCCAAGATACCGCCAGCCCTCCACATACAGCGGGAGAAGGAAGCGGACATCCTGACATTCATGGTGTTCTCTGTCGAGGTGAGATCCCCAGGTTTAAGTAGCAATCCATATGATTACATTTGTGGATTATTATTATCTTTGTGTTGCACCAACAAACAGTCCATACATTCTGAAAAACTGATAGATTGATATATATATATATATATATATATATATATATATATATATATATACACTGCTCAAAATAATAAAGGGAACACTTAAACAACACAATGTAACTCGAAGTCAATCACACTTCTGTGAAATCACACTGTCCACTCAGGAAGCAACACTGATGGACAATCAATTTCACACGCTGAAACAGACAACAGGTGGAAATTATAGGCAATTAGCAGGTGGTGGCCACAGACCACTTCTCAGTTCCTATGCTTCCTGGCTGATGTTTTGGTCACTCTAGTGGTCGCATGAGACGGAGTCTACAACCCACACAAGTGGCTCAGGTAGTGCAGCTCATCCAGGATGGCACATCAATGCGAGCTGTGGCAAGAAGGTTTGCTGTGTCTGTCAGCGTGGTGTCCAGAGCATGGAGGCGCTACCAGGAGACAGGCCAGTACATCAGGAGACGTGGAGGAGGCCGTAGGAGGGCAACAACCCAGCAGCGGGACCGCTACCTTCGCCTTTGTGCAAGGAGGAGCACTGCCAGAGCCCTGCAAAATGACCTCCAGCAGGCCACACATGTGCATGTGTCCACTCAAACGGTCCGAAACAGACTCCATGAGGGCCCGACGTCCACAGGTGGGGGTTGTGCTTACAGCCCAACACCGTGCAGGACGTTTGGCATTTGCCAGAGAACACCAGGATTGGCATAATCCCCACTGGCGCCCTGTGCTCTTCACAGATGAAAGCAGGTTCACACTGAGCACATGTGACAGACGTGACAGAGTCTGGAGACGCCGTGGAGAACGTTCTGCTGCCTGCAACATCCTCCAGCATGACCGGTTTGGCGGTGGTCAGTAATGGTGTGGGGTGGCATTTCTTTGGGGGGCCGCACAGCCCTCCATGTGCTTGCCAGAGGTAGCCTGGCTGCCATTAGGTAACAAGATGAGATCCTCAGACCCCTTGTGAGACCATATGCTGGTGCGGTTGGCCCTGGGTTCCTCCTAATGCAAGACAATGCTAGACCTCATGTGGCTGGAGTGCGTCAGCAGCTCCTGCAAGAGGAAGGCATTGATGCGATGGACCGGCCCGCCCGTTCCCCAGACCTGAATCCGATTGAGCAGATCTGGGACATCATGTTTCGCTCCATCCACCATCGCCACGTTGCACCACAGACTGTCCAGGAGTTGCCGGATGCTTTAGTCCAGGTCTGGGAGGACATCCCTCAGGAAACCATCCGCAACCTCATCAGGAGCATGCCCAGGCGTTGTAGGGAGGTCATACGGGCACGTGGAGGCCACACTCACTACTGAGCCTCATTGTGACTTGTTTTAAGGACATTACATCAATGTTGGATCAGCCTGTAGTGTGGTTTTCCATTTTGATTTTGAGTGTGACTCCATATCCAGACCCCCATGGGTTGCTAAATTTGATTTCCATTGAGATTTTGTGTGATTTTGTTGTCAGCACATTCAACTATGTAAAGACGGAAGCGAAAAAGTTCGCTAAAGGGTCTCCAGACCCTCTAGAGAACTGGCTCCACTTGCTGGTTGAATACAGGTACTGCATTCAACCATGCAAGTCAATGGAGCCCAGCTTTCTAATCACTATGTGATTAGTAAAATATTCAAAAAAAATACAAATAAATAAAAAATGGAAAAAAAATAAAAAAAAAATGTGCTAACATTTAAAAATAATTATGCAGTGATGTCACTAGATGAACCATCCAGTACCAGCAAAATGTGTAAAAAAAAAATATAAAAAAAGTATTAAAAAAATAAAATAAAATTAAAAAATAAAGTTTATTTTGAGCAAGTGCTAAAATTTCTCAAAAATCTCAACAAAGAGTTAAAATAAAAGCATTTCAAATACCCAAGGGGTGTCTAATATATAAAAAAAATGGCTGATGGGGTAAATTGGAGTGGCCTAGCTCAAAGATAGGGCATAGGTACAGACTGACCAAAATGGATAAAAAAAGCGCACTTCCCAAATGTGGCATTTTAAATCTGAAACAACCCGACAAACCCATGCATGTCGGGTATCACTGCACTCAGGAGATGTTCCTGAACACACATTGGCGTGTTGTTTGACAGTGGCATATACCAGGACCTGTATATCTATAACTTAAGTACAATTTGTGTGAAAAAAAAATACAAAAAAATTACTATTACAAAGTTTGACAAAGTGTAGTTCTATAATTGGTGCATGGAAAGGGTTAAAATAACAGCATTTGGAATACCCTGGGGTGTCTAGTTTTCAAAAATATATGGTTTGAATGGGTTAAATTGAGTTAACCGGCTTCAAAGATGTTCCAAAGAGGAGATGGAGGCAGACTGACCAGATTTGTTAAAAAAGATTTGGAAATCATAAAACGCTGCTTGTACTTATTGCCCTATAACTTACAAAAAACAGCAAAAAAACATAAAAACATTGGGTATTTCTAAACTCAGGACAAGTAGTAGAATCTATTTAGCTAGTTTTTTTACTTGCTTTTTTAGGTGAGTAAAAGATTTTTCAAATAAAAGTCATAAAATGTGGTTTTTTTTCAATTTTTCACCATGTTTTTTTATTTTTTTTTATAGTAAATAAGACGATACGATCAAAATAATGGTATCTGAAGAAAGCCCATCTTGTCCTGAAAAAAACAATATATAACTTATGTGGGTACACTAAATGGGTGAGGAGAAAATTACAGCTGAACACAAGCACCACAAAAGTGTCAAAACAGCCTCGGTCCCACAGGGTACAAAACGAAAAATGAGCCCGGTCCTTAAGGGGTTAAATGAAAACCTTACTGTTACTTTGGTTATATAATATTTATATGTTCTTTCAGTAGATCTAGTCTGATGTGATTTTTTTTTTTTTTTAAAGCGGTTGAATTCCATTGTTATTTTGACCAGTTTAATGCTTTCGAGCGTTTTTAGCATAGTTTTAATATACAGCGTTCCATCCTCAGGCCGTGTCCTGGCATTTCATACACGAACGGATCCCGCTGAGCGTGGATCTCCAAGCCGTGCTGGACTGCTGCTGTCTAACGTTACAACAGCCGGCATTGTGGAGCTTGCTGGCCTCGGACGAGTTTGTGACGCAGGCCTGTTCCCTCATCACCTGCGTCAGGTTCATCATCGAAGCAGGTAATGTACCCTCCAACAGCTCAATAAGGGGACGGAATCTACGGGATGGAGAAAGCGCTGTTTATTAGGTCACCTTTCTGCCATCTTTATGCTTCTGGAACCCACCAGATATCTTGAATATATCTGTGAATGTCATTCTTGAACGGACACAAGTTTTTTTTTTTTTTTTTTTTGTTGTAGTTTTTTTGGTTGTTTTTTTTTTAAATTTAAGGACAGTGTTACAACAGAACAAATGCAAAATATGAGATATACTCATGAAGTGTGAAATATGTCAGTGTGCGGTTTCCATCATCGTGTATTATTTGCTCTGTATACCAATGGGTTTCCTATGCATAGTTGGTTCTTTTAAAGATCCCTTCCAGTGGGCTAAACTAAACATCAGTATTGTATTTGTTCTGCTTCCAGTTGCAGTAGAGCCCGGTGACCAACTGCTTAGTCCTGAAAGGAAGAAAAACGAGTCAGCAGAAACCGAAGTACACAGTACACAGAGTAAGGAGCGGGATGAGAAATAACATTCCTGTGCTTAGGCTGTTTCCGGTTTATTGGACTTCTCGGCTGAGGGCTTCCATCTTCTGCTTTAGGCAGGCTTCTGAGAAAGTGATGATTTATAACACAAAGCCCTACCTCGCTGACCAGCCTAAATATCCATCTAGTTAAATGACCCCTAGCGGACTCCTGAAAACCTCCCCAGGCAGCATTTTGTGGTCCAGACCAGCATTGCCTCCCCTGACACCAGGGCTTTTTCAGGTGTCTTTTTGCCCTGGGGGGCACAAGTTAAAAAGTCCTGACGCGGTTGCATCCCGCTTTCCATAGGCTTCATCCCAGGGACTTGTAAACATAAATATGCTGCACACATGGACAAAATACCTATGGCCCATTGCAATATCCCAAGTATTTTAGACTTTACATTTTCTAGCGTTACTAGGGAAAGTTAAACTGTATTTACCGCAAAGTTTATCTGCCAGAGATTGGTCTCTGCACTTTCGCTATCCCAGAAAGTAGGGTGTGTGACATTGTAAGAACCGCAGCCCGCTCACTATCCAATTTCATACTTTTTAAGGTGAAATCCATTCAATGCAGCTGCCGATGTACATGCTGGGATATACAGAGTATCTGGCCTGGTTCCAGCCCTCGAGGTCTTAATAGCATGTAAGACGTATGTACTTCTAGTCTCACAAATGTGTTTTTTTGTTTTCTACTCAGATTTAAAATTGATCAAGCAAGCCCGTGAAATGACGGCCGAAATGGTGGACTCCCTGCAGACCATTTTAGTATTTGGACACAGAAAGAACAGCAACTTTGCAGGCTTTCTTACGCCTGTTTTCAGGAATATTATAATCAGCTTGGCTCGCTTGCCCATAGTTAATAGTTACACCAGGATCCCTCCACTGGTAAGGGCTTATATTGCAGCCATTCCTGAATACGATATAAATAAATAAATATATATATATAATGCTTATAGTGCTTTTACATTGTGACGAATGTACTTTTAATATGTCTAAGTCCAGCTGAATACGACGGTTCAAAAGTTTGGGGTCACTTAGAAACGTCCTTGTTTTGGAAAGAAAAGTAAAATGTCTCCATTAAAATAACATGCTATGGATGAGAAATCCAGCACAGACGGTGTTAATGCTGTAACTGACTACCGTAGCAGGAAACGGCTTATTTTTAATGGAATATCTCAATAGGCGTACAGAGGCCCTCTATCACCCCCATCACTCCTGTGTTCCAATGGCCCTTTATCATTCCCATCACTCCTGTGTTCCAATGGCCCTTTATCACTCCCATCACTCCTGTGTTCCAATGGCCCTTTATCACTCCCATCACTCCTGTGTTCCAATGGAATGATGTGTTCGCTAATTCAAGTTTACGTTTAAAAGGCTAATTGATCGTTAACTAGAAATGCCCTTGTTCTCCATGAAAACGGCTAAGTGAACAGTATTGTAAGTAAATATGTATTTGGGCTTAATTACAATTGGGTACAAGTGGCGGAAACCAAAATATGGTTTTCATCCGCATGCCCTCTGATCACAACATAACAACTTTGTTTTGAAAGCACTTTTAGGTTATTGATTTCTTGTTTGGCCCATGTGATGATCCCTGGGATGGTGAGGAAAGCGTTCAGACGTCTTTTCCCCTCCGTAGCCGCCTACTTGCCGGCATTCATGTACAGATCCAGTTACACCGACTTTAAACTTTCAGTAAACATGGCCAGATTTTCTCCCGGCATCTGCTGTTTTTTGTAAATCTTGCTACTGGTTTCTGTAGCCTTCTGAATGAATATCCAGATCTACGATTACAATCCGAGTAAAGGTTCTGTGATGGCTCATAGCTTACCCCTGTTTCTCGCTCTGCCTCACGTATTGAGATAAAGTAATCGATCAAACAGACTGCATGTAAAAGCTTGGCCTATTGCCTAATTTTTTAATAGTTACGTTATTTAACGCATTCTTTATTCCCTTTTAAATAGGTTTGGAAACTTGGATGGTCTCCTAAAAGTGGGGGTGAATTTGGAGCATCTCTTCCTGAAATTCCAGTGGAATTTTTACAAGAAAAAGAAGTATTCAAAGAATTTATATACCGTATCAACACACTGGGTATGCGTTACACTGCTCCTGCTGGCTTGTTCTCATTTAAAAAACGTCTATTAAAACAAGGTTTTTGTACAGAGTAAAAGTGCTGATATCCCATATTTATGGTCAGTGCGCAGTCTGATCCCAATAACCGTATGCGGGTCGCCTTTGGGCAATATTTCAAAGTGAGATTTAATAAGGTAATGCTCACAATTTAACTGTAGAAGGACGTGGAAGATTTCAGCGTTTAGGTTAAATGGATTAAATTATTCTAGAGAAAAAAAGGGTTGCCGTCATAATGTGTGCTGTATTTAGGGTCTTACCTTCTAAGAAGGAACTGAATTCCTTTTGGCCAAGGCTGTCCATCAGTAAGCAGTTTAAATAATGGTTTATCCAGGTTTTCTCTGATGGCCCTTAAGCCGTGAATTTTTAATTATCATTTTTTTTCTATCCTGTTCTGACTATAACCAGCTTTAGGGGTTGTTTTCCAGTTTTCCACATTATCATCTGGGAATGCATAAAGGGTTTAACTCGATGACCTTGTAGCTTTGTTTTCTCTACTTGCAATGCGATGACTTATAGATCTCTTTAGAATATACAGAGAGTGAGGCTTTCTATTAAAAACGAAATCAGGCTAATGAAGATTGCGTTTAGAATGGAGCTGCTAAGGAGCACTTAAAAGACCGGCACGTTTCAATCGCCATAAACGGGAGAAAAGGCCTAAATGATATTTTGCGTTGATGTATATCTGCGCTCTTGTTTATATATAAAACGTACGTGTTATAAACAGAATGTTCCCAATATTAAATGCGATCATATTAACAGCTCTAATACTAGCCTATTGTGAATGATTACATGCTAATGGGAGAAATTCTGTATTTCTAACAGGTTTACTTTATTGTTTTTCTACATTATGTTTTCACAATGTAATTTTACAAATTGTTACGTAGTTTAAAAGCCGTACACGGCCCGCGGTTTCCGTGTCCTGTTGCATTGAGCGGTCACGCGGCTCGTTATGCAGATTGTAAGCTTGCGAGCCGGGCTCTCTCCACCTAATGTATCGGTTTGTCTCAGTCTGTCAATTCTCGTCTTGTCATACCCCTTCAATATATGTATTATAAGAAGCGCTGCTTTAATCGTTGGCGCTATATGAATAAAAGATAATAATAGTATGCTATTAACATTTTCTCAGGATGGATAAATCGCACTCAGTTTGAGGAAACGTGGGCCACTCTCCTGGGGGTTCTGGTCACTCAGCCTATTGCGATGGACCAAGAAGAAAGTCAGCAAGAGGTACTAAACGTTTAAATGTTGGAAAATTCTCCTGTATAACCCTCATTTGATTTAATTGCGCTTTGCACTTGTTACATTATCTCCCGTGCTGCCTCGTATAGATTAACGAGAATTAGCACCGGCACGTATATTGCTGTTGGGTCCGGTGGCCAGCGGGAAGTCAATACACTTGCTGTCTGTTAATACGTTCAAAGAGCCCTACCTGGAAGCTCTTGTTTTACCGGTTATAATGTACATTTAACCTCGTCTTCAAAATATTCGGTTCTACATGCTAGTCTGATTTACCAGAGAAATGCTTAAAAAATGGTTAGATGTTACATCCTCCTCATAAAAATATCTGTTGTTGTGGATTTTGCAGGAAGATACAGAAAGGACCCAAATCAATGTCCTGGCAGTCCAAGCCATCACATCTCTGGTGCTCAGTGCAATGACCCTCCCGGCCGCGGGTAACCCGGCCATCAGCTCCCTGGAACAGCAGCCACGTAACAAGACGTTAAAAGCCCTGGACACGAGGTACGACGTGCAGATTCCCTTCATTCCAGGCCCAAGTGAGCGTCTGATTGTGGGCTGCTTGACCTTGATTTCCTCTAGTAGAGTAATAAAGACGTATTAATAATTCATGGGGTGCGTCGTATACATTTATCGATGCCGTAACTACACCTCTTAGGGACTATTAAACTAGTTGCTGGTGAATCTGACCTATTCCAGTGGTTGTACATCAGTTTATTGCTCACTGATACCCAGTTTATGTCGTGGGGCAAGGACACTTGATTCAATCAATCTGGCTGAAATTAGAACGTGACAACGACCCTCTGCAAATACAATTTAAGTAGTGTCAAAAGACAAAAATGTGTAAATTCACAAGGACCCATAACCTCGGTCTTGAACATGGATGTATACAGAATACAATTCTGTGGTTCTAGTTGCTGCTCAACTGAAATAAAGACACCACCCGGGAGGTCCGGCAGTCTCTTACGGTTCAATAATCCAGGAGATGTCTGAGTGTTTTGGTCAATAGACCTTTATTACGGGGAAACCTCTGTATCAACCTAAACATTTGTAGATCTATGAGTGTCCCTGGTGCGTGTTTAATCTTCAGGGTATTTGAACCAGCATTTAGCACACGCTATTCTTGGCCCTGTCCGCACACAATTCTTTTTAAAAGATGTTAGAACTACAATTTGCTCTTTTCACATTAATAGCAGGACTACGTGTTGTGAGACCGGTGTGTGCATAATGCTTTCTGATGGATATGTTTCCGTCCGCTTGTTTTTAATACACCTGTGTGTTTTGATCTACGCTTCTAGATTTGGCAGGAAGCTAAGTTTAGTGAGAGGGATCGTGGAACAAGAAGTCCAAGCCATGGTATCTAAGAGGGACAATATAGCCACGCATCATCCCTATCAAGCTTGGGACCCGGTACCTTGTTTATCAGCTTCAACCACAGGTACCTGTACATGAAATGTCCAAGACTAACTAATAACGATCAGCCATACTTACCGCTCACCGTGAGCTGCCCTTACTCGTTTCTATCTGAACTCATGCAAGAGGATCCAGTTCATGCAGCATAGCTTTTGACTTAATAGATGTGGTTTGCTGGGTTATGATGTGTGCAGCTCGCATTAATGCTATAAGTCTGCAGATCGTTTGTAGTAAGTAAACCAAGTAAGGGCCGAGTTGGCCTCTGTAATGCATATGTATCGTTTCTTATTATATTCTTGGCAATTGGGCTATATGTAATGCGGAGCCCTGTCAGCCCTTCATAGTGAACAAACGTGCATAGTGTTCAAAGGCTTTAAATTCTGCATTCTCATGGTCGCAAAGTCATATGAGATTATAAAAAAGGTGAAATTTACCTAGTAATGTGTTTATCAGTGTAGTGACCTCTAGAATGATGATGATGACGAGGAGCTGGATTCTGATATTGAGAACATCACGAAATAATCCGTCCTTTTAAAATACTTGTGTCGTTCGTGTCCAGCACCCTTACGGATGTCATTCAGCTTTAGTTAAAAATGCTTTTTTTGTCCGTTTGGTGACTGACTAATCGGGTGATCGCATTGGAAATTGTAAAATAATCCGAGGTTGTCTCATGTAGGTTATTTACCTTTAGTAACGAATTATCAGAGCATTAGTTCTAAAGTTTAAAAAAAATCTTTTGCAGGTGCTCTTATCGGCCACGAAAAACTTCTTTTGCAGATCAACACCGAGAGGGAAATTGGAAATATGCAGTATAAACTGGGGCAGGTGAGCGCTGGACGGCGGTCCGTATTGTTTGGGTGAGGCATAAAGTGTTGTAAGGCTATAAATTAAAGGGGGCAGTTTACGTGGCTGTGGCCGCTTAATAATAGTTTTTGGCAGCCTCGTCCGCCCGTACATTGAATAGCAATGTGTTGGCATTTTCTATTAGCATTAAATGGTGATGTGTCCTGTCTCTGCAGGTCTCCATTCATTCTGTGTGGCTGGGAAATAACATCACCCCCCTGAGAGAAGAGGAGCTGGATGAGGATGAGGAAGATGAGAACGATGTCCCTCCAGCTTCTTCCCCACCAACCTCTCCAATAAACTCCAGGTCTGATTAAATATTTTCTGCGTCTTGTGTTTTGGGCCACGTCGTGCATTTTGTTACCGGTGTTCCTCCTTTAAATGAAGGGATTGAAGGCATTGTTGTTTATTTCAGTGCAGGGGGCTTTTGATCTTTGCTTGTTTTCCTGGCGGTCTGGCATTCCCAACGTCCATCTGCACGCAGTCGCTTTGTCTGCTACAGGGCTTGGTGTGCCAGATCATACAAATGGGTTTAGTAGCTTTTCAGTCTTGGGGGGATTCATATTTTATTTAGGTATTTATTGAACCTTTATGTCTTTTCTTTTTTTTTTCCATTTGGAGTCCTGTTGTGTCATTATCGAATGAATTGTTTCAGCTAATGGTCTCTGCTATCACACGTTTGGGGCATTGTGTATAACCCAGCTGGTGGTCGGACCAGAAACAGCGGTAGAGCAGTGTATATAAACGCTATTACTTTGTAATTGGGCACTTTGTAAATATTTTAATTTAAACTGTCAGCTCCTCCTTTCCAAATGTATTCATGACTATTTAAAAGTCTGTAGACTATGGCTTTATTGGACAGCATTTGTTGTAGCTCCTTTTATTATA
The DNA here is from genome assembly GCA_029215755.1 of Spea hammondii. Classification (NCBI taxonomy): domain Eukaryota; kingdom Metazoa; phylum Chordata; class Amphibia; order Anura; family Pelobatidae; genus Spea; species Spea hammondii. Next base: position 12,455,263 of record JARDYJ010000001.1, read on the forward strand.
CTGTGAAGTGCAAAGTAAATCTATTAATGCTCAATAAATAAAATAAATACATACACGTGTCTGTGTGTTAGCGGTCCCACACTCCTGGCGGGCAGCATACTTATAAAAAGTGGATTTCTCTCCCGCTTATAGGAAGCATCGCGCTGGAGTGGACATCCATTCCTGCTCGCAGTTCTTGCTGGAGTTGTACAGCCAGTGGATCCTGCCCACTGCCGGGAAGAAAACACCAGTGGTCCTGATCAGCGAAGTGGTCCGATCGGTGAGTCGCTTTACGTCACACGTGGCTCTGCGGGACCCGGGCTAGCGTGGACCCCGCAAGCTATTATGTTGTGTGGTATTAGCTCTAGGTACAATATACAAACCCCTTCCACGAGTGTGATAGTTGTCATTAGAGTGGCATATTCATTTTGCTGCAACACGGGAACTTATTGGGATCGTTTATTAAAGATCTGGGGATGGTGGAATTACCCCATAACGACTAATGAGGTGCCAAGCACGTGCCATGGGGGTAACTGAGCTTATAAAGTGATCAGCTATCGCTTTCTTCACTCAGATGGTGCTGCTGCTGTAACGCCTCGATATCGATACACAAAAAAATACCTATTTTCAGTTTTCTGCTGTGCACTTAAATATGTTTCCCATCCACAGCGTATTCCTCCATATTCCTTATCAGTAATTACTAGACTTGGGCACCAGGGGGCTCTTCGTGTTCGTCTTCGTGTTCGTCTTCGGGGAAAAAAAAAATCTTCGTATTCCGCGAATATTCGCCTGTTCCTGTCTTCTCTTCGGGCGAATATTCGTGGACATTCTTCGTGCTCGTTTCATCTTAGTTTTCCTCCCGGTTGCCTAGCAGGGGTTAATACGGGGTTAAGAACACATCGGAGCAGCAGCAGCTGCCGTGAAGGTACGAGTGTGCAACTCTATTGGTCGTTTCGGCAGGGGGCTGATCTGGCATCAACGAATGAATTGCAGAACTGCAGAATGCACTTCATTCGTTGATGGCAGGCGAGCCCCCTGCCGAAACAACCAATAGAGTTGCACACACGTACTGAGGTGTACTGTACACAATACACATTGCCCGAAACTGAGGGCCACGTTCCTCCGAGCAGTTGTCTTGTCTGAGACCTAGACAAATGCTCTAAGGAACTTGGCCTCCTTTTTATCATACACAGTCACACATCCATAGATGTTTAATAAAAGAATAGGGATTATTTTACATTTTTAAATCGATTTTGGACCACTTTTAATACATGCCTAACATTTGCTACCTATTCACAATGGCAACAACCCAACTTTTACTGGACAGGACTGTCCACGAAAATGTTGGGTGTGTTGGCAGGTATGCGAATGGAAAAATGTTGGACAAGAACTATAAAATAGCTTAGGGTTAATGTACGGTTGTGTTTAAGATTATTAGCAGTGCACTGTTTTGGTTAAAGATGTATTATGTCTAAATAATAATTTAATTTTAATTCAGTTATATTTATTATTTACTTTATTATATTTATTTAATGTTGTAGTGCTACCCTACCCAGCTATACCTATGTGCACTAGCATACCTAGTTTAGCTAAATTTGATGGGACAGGAAAAAAGCAGGACTGTCCCTGAAAAAGTTGGGTCTGTTGGCAGGTATGTGGATTGAAAAATGTTATAGGGTGAAGTGTCAGTTATAGCGTTAATGTAATGCTATTAGTGAGTGTAGAAGTGAAGGCCAGGGCAAAAAACAGGAGGAAAGGTCCTTGTGATTTGTACATTGTACATGTGTGTGTGTGTTATGTGTTATGTCACTGTGTTATATGTGTTATTGTGTGTGTTATGTTTGGTAGGTTGTGTATCAGACGGAAAAAAATGAAATGGAAATGGAAAAGGCGAATGAGTGGGTAATTGGCGACCCACTCACCTGTTTCACCCCAGGGCAAAGCACCCAAACACTGTCAGTCTTAGACATTTGGCAGCGGACTTCCAGAGCTCAGACACAAGGCCCTAGCGTACGCTGGCTACACTGGCGGAGGTAGCAGGCGTTGCCACACCGCAAACAGACGCAGCCAGGGGGGGAGAAACTACCCTTACCATTAGGGACATTTTGGGCATGACTCTAGCCAGGAAGCGAACTGGCCGAGAAGAGACGCTGGCACCACCACCAGCAGCAGCATTGGGAAAGGCGAATGAGTGGGTAATTGGCGACCCACTCACCTGTTTCACCCCAGAGCAAAGCATGAAAGTCTGTCAGTCCTTGGCGTTTGGGAGCGGACTTCCAGAACTCAGACACAAGGCCCTAGCGTAAATTGGCTACACCGGCGGAGGTAGCAGGCGTTGCCACACCGCAAACAGACGCAGCCAGGGGGAGAAACTACCTTGAACATTTTGGACATTTGAGGCATGACTTTAGCCAGGAAGCGAACTGGCAAAAGATGCTGGCACCACCACCAGCAGCAGCGTTGGAAACGGAAAAAGGTGAATGAGTGGGCAATTGGCGACCCGCTCACCTGTTTCACCCCAGGGCAAAGCATCCAAAGACTGTCAATCCTAGACGTTTGGGACCGGACTTCCAGAACTCAGACACAAGGCCCTAGCGTAAATTGGAGGTAGCAGGCGTTGCCACACCGCAGCAAGTGCAACCAGGGGGAGAAACTACCCTTTCCATTAGGGAAAATTTACTTTCCAAGCTAAGAGCTGGGTAACCCAACTTGGGCAGATTGAATTTAAGGAAGGCAATCTGCTCCATCAGATGAGGTGCCATGCGTGAGCGCTGTGGACTCAGTATGTTTCCAGTCATAGAAAACAGGCGCTCACTTTGGACATTGGTTGCGGACATGATAGAAGCTGCTGCGCAACCCATGAGAGTGCAGGCCACACACTCTTCTTTTCATTCCAGTAGCTAAGAGGATCAACATTAGGCGCAGAAGGAACTTCACAGAGGTAAAGTTTGACCATTTCAGAAGCACTACTCTCCTTTCTGCTGCTAGCTCTGTCAGATGGTCCAACTATACTCCCAAGTGCCTCTTCCCAAAACGCAGATGCTCCACTCAGCTGTGTTGTGCTGCTTGTGGCACTGCTGCTGATGCTAGGAGTAGCAGACCACATCATCTCTTCCTCCTCCTGCACCTCTCCCTCCTCGGACAGCATTCCCATTTTACGCTGCCAGTCACGCACCTTGTTGACCAATTGCTCCCGGTAGCTACTGAGAACATTAAATTTCAAAGCTAGCTTTCCCTTCATTCTTGGATCGCAAAGGCACGCTAGCATCGTTTCGGGACTCTCTTCCATGCGTTTGCGAAGGTGTACTTTTAGCAGATCCTTCAGCTTCCTGACTATGGCTGCTACGTCAGGATGTAGAGTGCCACCTTGAACAGCCTCACGGTTTTCAAGGAACACATCCATCTTGCTGCCTAGATGGGAGAACACTGGGATTACCTGGGCCAGACTGGCAGTGTTTGAGCTTAAATTTTCAGTGGCATCCCTGAATGGTTTAAGGACTGCCACTAGCTGGGCGATCACTGTCCAATCCTCCCAATTCAATGGAGAGGTAATCCCAATATTATGCTCTGAGGCAAGATTATGGATTGCCCTCTGCTGCTCCAAAATCCTCTCGAGCATCTCTAACGTGGAGTTCCACCGTGTACTCACATCCTGACGTAGGCAGTGTACGGGAAGACCTGACCTCTCTTGCTCTTCCCTCAAAAGTTTGCTAGCCTTAACACTATGGTGAAAGTGCCCAGCGATCTTTCTGCAGCGGGACAGAACTACTGCTGCCACATTAGTTCCTTCTGACATTGCTGCCTTCACTACAAGATGGATGATGTGGGCTGCACAGCGCACACCAACAATATGACCATCTCGCAGCGCTTTCACCATATTGGCACCTCCGTCAGTTACCACAAAACCAACTTCAACATTGGTGCCCGCCTCTGCTCCCACCCAAAGGCTAAACATTTTCCTCATTGCATGCAGAATATTTTGGGAAGTGTGCTTTTCATCCATCACTTCTGCATGGAGAAGGAATGATCGGTAGCCTGCTGCAGCAGCTTCCTTGGGCACACTGGGCTGCTACCACTGTGCTGTCAAAGAAAGAAAGGCATGCCGGCCGCTAGGTGCACTCCACAAATCTGTTGTGAAATGAACACACTGACCAGCAGCCTTGGAAAGCGCCTCTTTCACTGCTGAAACACAGGACCGATACGAGGGGACAATGTTCCTGCTGAAAGTGGAACGTGACGGAACTGTATATTGTGGAGCCACAGCCGCCATCAATTGTTTGAAAGGCTCCCCTTCAATCATGGAGAAGGATGCCCCTCCAACAGCAATGAACTGACCAATAAGTCGCGTTACTTTATTGGCCTGCTGTTTGGGCATTGACCTCTTGGAGTGCAGTGCCCCAACCTGCCTTGGTCTCTGGCTGCCAGCACTAGCTGCTGCTATTGGCTCAGAAGCAGCTGTTGGGGTTTTACCACTGTCTCTGGAGATGGTACTAGTTGTTGTTGTAGTACCACGGCCACCAGCTATGCTGCCTGCCCTACGGTTTACTTCTGCATCTTTCCCCAATAGCACAGTGTTGTGTTGAGTGCTGAGGTGATGCTTCATGCTAGCACTGGTAAAATGGCCAGACACTTTCCCTCTGCTTATTAGCTTCCCACAATGTTTGCACTTTCCATAGCGCCCTTCTTCAACATTTTCAAAGTGCTCCCAAATTGGGGCGCGCATAGTCTTGGAGTGTGCCTTGGGTGCTGCTCCTACTGCTCGGGGTGGATGAACAGAGGCAGAACTAGTATTGGTGGCACTGGTGGTAACAGTACTGGCCATAGTGGGACTGCTAATTGCTTTAAGTCTAGCAGATTTGGTAGGTTTTGCTGGTGGTGGTGATGATCGCAGCGAAGAAGGTGGAGGCTCAGGGGGAAATTGTGCACTAGTCATTTGGACACTGCTCCCTGAGGAATCTGATTCCTGACCACTCATCTCCTCTACTTCCTCTGGCTCATAGTCTAGTTCTTCATTAGCCAGATCAAATGGAATTCCTGCTAGGCTGGAGCTAAGACTGATATCGTCGTGACTAGTAGTAGTAGTAGTAGTAGAAGAAGTGGGAGCAGGAAGAACAGACTCTGCACTTGGCCTCTCAGTCTCAGGCTCCTCTGCTACCTCGCTAGCTGGAGTTCCACTATGTGTAGCCCTCTCTCTAACTGTCTTTACAAAAATATTGTAAGGACTTGGTGGCTTGCTAGAGGTACTAGGAGGACATGGCGTGGTGGTTACTGGGGAGAACAGTAGGCGCAGCACTAGTGGTGGTAGAGGCGGTAGAGGTGGTGGTGGTTTTCCCTACAAAGGAATGAGATCGCTTTGGTTTGGGAAAACCCCTCTGAGTCTTGCTGCTAATTTGGCTCTGCTTGGTACCTTGCATGCTGCTTGTGGATGGGGAAGATGCTGCTTGGGGCAAAAGGCACTACTTTTTACTCACTGGGCTAGTAGAAGTACTAGTTGTGCTACCCTTTAACTTTGAACGTGCTTCTGGTGCTTTAGGCTTTCTGTAAAAAACCATAGAGCTTGTGGGCCTAGCCGCACTACTACTGCCTGCTTTTGGTGCCTTTCCTTTACTTGATGATCCTTCAAGCAATGCTTCCCCAAATGATAAGCGAGAGCTTGGCCTACTTGGCCGACTAGACTGACGCAAAGGCTGCATCTTAGAACTGATGGTGGTGCTGGTGGTGGTAGATGGAGCTTGTCCCTCCTTAGTCCCAAAAGGAGGATCCATTTCAAATTTTGTGTTGTGTGTAGTGTAGTGTAGTGTTTAAAAAAACTATAAAAAAAATTTAAAAAAAGGAAAAACAAATTAAAGACAAAAAAATTAGAGGAAGTTCTCTTCAGTGCTACTGCTTAAAAAGTAAAACTATGCACAACTGCACTGTGCTGTGTGCAATCTGCCAAAGTGCTAAAGTTATTTAAATTATTAACTCAAGATTAACTATATTAACTAGCAGTATTTTATTTTTAATTTTGAATTTACACGGGCTTAAGAGTTTAGCCTACTACTATGCTAAAGCTATATTTCCTCACTATAGATCTACCTCTAGGCAGACGCTCTCAAGCCCACTAAGCTAAAGTGAGGTTAAATCAGATTCAGTATATGATTTATTAATTAATATTAAGTTATATAATATTAATAGATTAGAAATAATTTACTTATATATTATAGATAGAAGAATATAGATTAGGAATTAGAATTTAGAATTAGAATTACTTATATTATAGATTATAAATTACAATTTATATTATATATTTATAATATATTATAGATTAAGATTAAAGAAGATTAGAATTATTTTAGTACTACAGCTAGTACCTTGAAGCTTTGCTTAGTACAGTTGTCGTCGTCACACAGTCAATTTTTCTTGAAAAGAAATTAGAAAATAAAATGTAAGACCAAAACAGGTAGCTTCACTGCTTGCTGAACAAAAAGAACACAGCACTTATGCGGCTGCACTCACTAGCCCAACAAGTTCACTTCACTGATGGACTGAGGTGAGCAAAACAAATGAAATAAAATGAAAAATTATTAATTAAGAAAAATTGACTTGGTCTCTTGCTGTTGCTAAAACAAAGCACAAACTAAAGAGCTGCAGCACCAGTACTAATAAGATTATCTGAACTATAAACTAGTAGTAATTAATTATTAATTTTATTTATAGCTAATTAACTATTAAACTAGCTAAAATGAATTATATAATATTACTAATATAATGATTTTAGATTAGACACTAGTAGATGTCTTGAATGTCTACAGTACACTCTACACTAGTATACTATAGTATATAATATATATATGACTGACAAATATATATAATATTATAAATTAATGTACTATTAAATTATTATATATTCTATTAAATTATTATTTATAAATTCTATTATTTAATTTATCTAACTCAAGACCGGACAGGCAATAGGCAGTGCCAGCCCAGGGCAAGGGAAAAAAATTAAATAAAAAAATGACTAAATTAATAAAATTATTAATTCAGTAGAACTGAAGTGAGGATGAAGTACACTGTGAGAAATGGCAGGCTAAGGCTTACCAGTCTCACACAGAACAGAACAATCTCTCTGTAACGCTCGGATGCAGCACAGCAGTGTTGCCAAAGCAGTCACAGCGAAAAATGAATGGATCTCTCAGGCAAGCTCTGGTCTTATAAAGGCGCCTTCAGAATTCAAAAAACAGCAGCACAGGCATTGGACGAGACCCTTAGCGTGACGTCACAAGAGTGAGCTGATTGGACAGACGAGGATCAGCTCACTCCTGTTTGAAATTTTGGCGGCTGCACGGCGAAAACGAAGACGATCTTCGATTCTTCGTGGTTGTGAGTCTTCGTCTTCGCCTACGTTTTGCCAGCACTGTATTCTGATCTACGTTCCTTTGGAACGAACAAAAACACGGCCTCTTCATGCTCGTTTTCATGTTCGCCCGAAGACGAATGCGTCTAGTGATTACATTATACATTATATTTATTTATTATGCAGGCAGCTTTAAACCTTACGTATAAATGTTTTAACGCATTTGCCAGCGGTTTCTTTCACACATTATTGATCGAAAAGATTCACCTTAAAATCCTGGTGACCTGTTATTCATAAAACTGGTGGAAACGTTTAAATGCCTCGGGGAAATATGATGGAACGATCACAGCTTAACTGCCCTATACACCACCTTCTGGAAACATCTTCTCCCTCCCTCACTGTTCATTCACACGCGGCGGGATAATTCCCTGACGTTGTTTGGAAACGCTCGGCTCATTCCACTGTGTCTGGCTCGTACGTGTCTCTTGGTGATGAGCAGCTCTCAGAGTAGTTAGCTAGGTGATTCGATCCTCATCATCAGATAATGTGTTTCTAGACTGGTTCAGAGCCACGGGCCTATGATTCCTCGGGGTGAAATAACGCTTTACCTCGGTCGTTTTTCATCCTGGTAGACGCATGCGTAAATCTTGTCTTTTTGGCAAAGTGCACATAATTGTAGGATATTGCAGGGCTGTATGGGGAAAATAGCATAGTTAAGGCTAATGTGAATAAATATGTATTGATTTTTATAGTGCAGCTTAGAAAAAAGTACCAACTCTGTGCTGTTAAGAGAAAATGACCCACTGTATATAACACACGATTGTTCCTGTGTTCTCGCGCCGAAAGGATTATAAATAATAATTAAGGCAGCGCAGGTACGGCCCTGTGGCTTCCAGTCTTTAATCCGTTGCGTCTTGCCCTCATGCAGATCCTGGCGGTGTCGGATTTATTCACGGAGAGGAATCAGTTTGAGATGATGTACGCGTCTTTAACCGAGCTGCAGAAGCAGCACCCGGCCGAGGACGAAATTCTCAATCAGTATCTGGTGCCTGCGATCTGCAAAGCTGCCGCCGTGCTGGGAATGGTAAGATAGCCCCGACGGGGGACTGGAGGGTCCTGTCTGTCCATGGCCACCGAGATACATCAAAGAGAGCATCAGGTCCCAGTTACAGCTGGCATTAAAGAGGTTAACATTTTAACAGCAAAGATATTTTATTCAGGATATTTTATGTATTGAGTATCAACATTCTGTAATACAGTCTGGCGTTTGTGGATTGGGTTGGTGCCATATCTGTATGAGATTCAAGGCCGTGGGTTATTGGCGTACAAACGCTTTGGCTCTTAGCCTAGATCAATCCTTGCATCTATCGTTGAGAAGCGTGGGGCTTGGGGGCCTAGGGGCCGTCTTGGGTAAGACGACAACTTTAGAGAATTAATGAAGAGATTCCAGTTGGTCGGTAATATATCTTCATCGCACCGATCTGGGCATTTGACAACTATTTTGTAGCGTCCGTATCAGGCTCTGTGGAACTTTGCAGCCGTCTAGGTCAGCACGCTCTGGATCTACGCGGCATCTAGAATTTTTCAAGTGGTTCTGATGTGAATATTTAAAAAAAAACAAAAAACACATGATTTCCAGAAGATCCTTTAAATATTTAAAAATGTATTATTGCCCAAACTATGAATTATCGATTGAAAAGTAATTCATGTGATTTTTGGGGGGAACAAAATAGTGAAAATGTTGTTTTTTTTCTTCTTGTGATCGTAAGGATAAGGCTGTTGCAGAGCCCGTGAGCCGTTTGCTGGAGAATACGCTGCGCAGCACGCATATGCCGAGCCGTATTGGAGCTTTGCACGGCGTCCTGTATATCCTGGAGTGTGACCTGCTGGATGAGACGGCTAAACAGCTCATACCCGTCATCAGCGATTATCTGCTTTCCAACCTACGCGGGATAGCACAGTAAGTGTCTGGCAGAGCGCGGCTCCATCAGCAGCGTGTGGAACGAATGCCGCCGATGCCCTTCCGTATTCAATTTCCTTCATTTCTCCTATTTTTCTCCTTTTTTCTTCAAATATTTTTTTCACTTAGTAAGTCGGCGTGCTATGTTCCTTACCGACACCAGGACACACTCAGGGGTGATTGCTGTAATATGACAGAGTAGCAGATGGTTGCACATTGCATTAAATTGCAATGTGTCGCTCAGTTGGACTTGTAAAGGTTAAAGGGAAAATATTAGAATAATCTAGACAAAAAAGAGCGGTGAGCGAGGAGCCTGTTTACTGCAGTGCAGAGGAGATGGACTGTGTTTCTAATTAGAACGACACAGGGATTCTTGGGGAGTGAGAGTAGAGCCGGAGCAGCACCGTCGGCTATGTCCTCCCTGGTCACCCGATTCCAGATGTTTTCTGCTATGTTAAAATATTAGCAATGCCATTGTGTTTCTGATTCAGCACAGCTCCCTGCCCTCTCTGCCTTTTGTATTAACTTCTATTTTTAATGATTTACTAACGGCAGATTCATGACACAGGCTCTGGCTGTCAATGTCCCCTTGGCACAAATGCGCTGATCGGGCTTCCTTTTCTCAGACCTCATGAAATATGCAGGGCTCGGCTGTACTGTGATATAAAAAAGGTCCCTGGTATAAAGCGAACGAGGGAAATTGTTTACGCGTTCCGATACATGGCAAATTCTCAGAGCCTGGTCACTCTGGACAGATTTCTGTCTGTTGTGTGTTCTCTCCAGCTGTGTGAACCTCCATAACCAGCAGCACGTCCTGGTGATGAGCGCCGCAGCCTTCTACCTGATTGAGAATTATCCTTTGGATGTAGGGCCGGAGTTCACCGCTGGCATCATACAGGTGAGCATGGCGCACGCTCGACTCTGCTACTCTTTTACTCGTTAATGGATTTTCTGAAATCACCGTGACTTTTAAGCGCAGCTGGGAAACCCAAAACCCGTTGTATAAAATATGTTGGCAGACTTTTCTCAATGTGCTAGTCGGCCAGAGACCTCTACTGATCAGGTCCCACAATAGATCTAATGGTGTAATACAGGGGTCTTCCTCATGGGTTTTTTTTTCTTTTTTTTTTTTTTTCTTTCATGTATTTTGATTTAAGAAACAATACATTTGTTGCGTCTCTACTATGCATACTGCTCTCCATTTACACACCTTGTGTGTATGTGAAATTAATGAAAGATCTAGAAATTGGCTGCCTATTGGAATTCCAAAGGCATTTGTTTGGTTCCCCGTTCTGTAGAATACGTTCCCAGTGTTTTGTAGGAATGGATACCTGTAAAGATGTTGATGCACCTACGTCTGTTAATGAACGCAGACCCCCTGTGACTCGGGTCCGGTCATTCTGATTTTATTATTGCCTGAACTGGACCTCGGTACATAATACCAAGTCTTTCAGTTACTTTACTGCCATCTGTAGACATATTAACAATACAGTATTTTACGCATCCCTATACAGGAGCCATAAAAGTCAGATTTCCCCCTGTAAAGATATACAGGGCTGGGTGTATTATTCTGGCGCAAAGTTTGAAAACGTGGTCTTTTGGTGATAGTAACCAATGGAATAATGCAATCAAGCGGAACATTCATTGCTTGCTGTTGCTTTTCACAATAATCCCTTTTTATGTATAACCTCCATTGTGTGTCTGTACTAATGATATGGGGGGTGCATTTCGTCCATGTTTGTCGGTATTCGCTAAAGTAGAGTGCACGTGCCGTCTGTTTGCTGCCCGGAAGCTATTTTAGAACAATCCATTAAACTGACATTCAGAATCCCATGCTTGGTACGTTTCACTTAAGCGATGTACGGGTTTCATTAACAGGCACATCTTTTTTTCCTTTGCTTTTGGGTTTTTCAGATGTGTGGCGTGATGGTCTCGGGGAGTGAAGAATCCACCCCGTCCACGATCTACCATTGTGTCCTGAGGGGTTTGGAGCGGCTACTCCTCTCTGAGCAGCTCTCCAGACTGGATGGGGAGGCTCTTGTAAAGCTGAGCGTCGACCGCGTCAATATACACAGCCCGCACAGAGCCATGACTGCCCTGGGGTTGATGCTTACCTGCATGTACACAGGTAGAGACTTATCTGACAGTCTGTGTGGGCTCCAAAAACAAGAGATATATAAAATGACGCCAGAGTTTGGGTAATCAAACATGCAATCATCGGGCATAAAAAGGTATTGCGTCCCAACATAAACACAATCCAATGAGAGTAAGTAAGGCCTGATTCGGTCAGCCCTTTCGAATATAAATCTGACCAACGTGCCCATCAGGTTAGATTTGTCTACAGACATTTCTTACACCCAAAAGGCATTCCATTAAAACCTCTGCTAAACAGTTATTGACATGTGTCAGGGTCGTACGAGTAGAAAAGGTGAGCGGACACTAGGGAATCTCCCCATGAGTGGCCATCCCGAAAAATAATCAGCAGGGTGTAAAATCATCCGGACATCATCATCATCATCCTGGGATCTATAGCCCTCTCTCGCCCCAACTCCTGGGCTCGTTCCCACGCCATTAGAAACGTACCGATACGTAGGGTTCATGGTAGGAAGTGGAAATCACCGCCCCGTCGGATTACCATGAGACGTTGTGGCAGGACTCTGGCAGTTAATGCTCACAAGTTTGTTTTTTTGTTCTTTTTTCTTTCAAATCCAATGTGAAGTTTTGATGAAAGTTTTAATAACCCTCAGTAGAAAGAAAGTAAAATGCGACAAATCAAAAAAGGACAAAACACCTAATCTTTATAAAGACCGGAACAAGTGTTTAGCATTCCACACATTCTTAATATTTAATGGCTGAGACTTCCGTATTAATAGGATGCGGGCATACATATTAAATCATAAAAATCAGTATTTGTAGGCCACTCTGGCTAAAATTGTTCTCATCATATTCTAATGCTATTTTTTATGCAGATAAATAGCCAAGGCGAGAATATAAATGTGTGGTTTTGCTTGTTGGGGAAATAATGTAACCCCATTTGATCATTGCATGTCGTACACATCATGAAACCGAAACCAAGTCAGCGGCTATTTTATTGTAAACAACATGCAGTTGATAGATTTCTCGCATGAATATATTTTGAGGCTGTGTGCTAACTTGTCTTAATCAATGTTTTTGTTCCTAGGTAAAGAGAAGATCAGTCCTGGCCGTACCGCCGAGCCGAGCCCTTCAGCTCCAGATAGCGAATCTGTCATTGTGGCCATGGAGCGAGTGTCAGTGCTGTTTGACAGGTATGGGGGGGGGGATATATATATATATATATATATATATATATATATATATATATAATAATGAATCTTGCTTTGTGCACCACTATATGGACAAAAGTATTGGGACACACTTCTTAATTATTGAAATCAGGGTTTGGGGCCCTTACTTCCAGTGAAGAAAAAATGTTAATGCTTCAGCACACCAACACATTTGGGACAACGCTATGCTTCAACCATTGTGCGAACAGTTTGGGGAAGACCCCTTTTCTATTCCACTGTACCCCAGCGCACAAAGCAAGATCCATAAAGACATGGTTGGATGGGTTTGGGGTGGAAGAATTTGACCGGCCGCACAGAGCCCTGACCTCAACCCCATCGAACACCTTTGGGATGAACTGGAACGGAGACCGCGAGCCGGGCGTCTCGTCCAACATCACCGCCTGACCTCATAAACGCTCTACTGGATGAATGGGCAAAAATTACCACCGAAACTCCAAAATCTCGTGGAAATCCTTCCCAGAAGAGTGGGGGCTGTTATGGCTGCAAAAGGGGAAAAACCTATTAATGCCTATGTATTAGAATGTAATGTCATCAAAGTCACTGTGAATGTAATTATCAAGTGTCCCAATACTTTTGTCCACATAGTGTCTCAATCTTGTTTACAAACTCACAACCTGGTGAATACACCTTAATATTTATTACTTTTTAACGGTGCCACCAGCTTTAATACCAAAAAGACAGTATACTAAAAAACTAAAATCACTGTTTTCTCTCATAAATTCCCAGTCTTCCTGAGAAGGGATAGCGTGCGTCTGTGTGCGCGCGACTGTGTGAGCATTACAGAGCTCAGCATGTGCATGTAGCGTTAATCTCTGTGGCGGTAACGTACATTTTCTCAAGACATTTTTTAATCTCTCACATGAATAACTGCTGATGCAGAATCATATTTGGAAGTGTTTTCTCCCCTGAGCGCATCGAGATTAGCGTTTCTTTAGCGTTTCTCCTGTGTTAATTGAATCCTCGCGTTATTAGCTTTGTGTGATCGTCCCGGCGGGGAGCGGTTAGATAAGAGCAATAATGGCTTTCACCTGTTCTTCATTTATCTCCGTGTTTGGCTTCACGTATAGGGGAAGCTCTGAGCATCACATGCGTTATGAGAACGTCTCTCCCTCTGCTTTATAACAGAATCAGGAAAGGCTTTCCGTTTGAAGCGAGAGTCGTGGCGAGGATCCTTCCGCAGTTTTTAGATGACTTTTTCCCTCCGCAAGATGTAATGAACAAGGTCATCGGAGAATTCTTGTCCAACCAGCAGCCCTACCCGCAGTTCATGGCCACTGTGGTTTACAAGGTTTGCAGATGGTTATTGATAACACAAGATTTTATCCCAAATGTTATATTTTACAGAGCTGTACATGAAATAAACCTATAAGAGCTAATGTATTCATATCATACCAATCCAAATGTCTATAGACATATACTGTACTTACTATATGACTACCCCCACTTTATTATACGGTGAACTGTAATGCATGTCTCTAAATGAAAATATATATTTATAGATATATATATAGATAGATCTATATATTTGGACAAGCTTTAAGATCTTTAGAAGTCTCTTCCTCTAATACGTTTTCCTTATGAAAAATTAAGCAAATTATATTTTAATATAAAGCGTGTAATACAATCTGCGTATTGTGACAAATAAGTGGGCAGTAATATTAGAATTATTCTCCCAAGAAGTTCTGAATGGAAAACTATATATTTTTTTTAATTGATAGTCCATTTAATTTACTTTTCCATTTTATCCCTTATATAAAGAGCTTGGAATGAATAAGCTCTCTGTGCTTATGGCTCTTCCCGAAGGCTTCTTATGTGATTGGAAGGTGCTGGGATATAATAAGGAAACTGCCAAGCGATAACGGCTTTTGTAACAGTTACTCCCTTTAAGTAATGATCGTAACTGACGCCAATAAACGAACACACATCAGTGCGACTGCGTCGCTCTCGGCCGCACAACCAACACAATCAGTCAACCCAAACGGCTCTTCATTAAAGACGCTTCTCTCTGCTTTCTAATGTTACGCCTCTAGATTTGCTTTTACTTTCATGTAATCCGCTTGGTTTTGTTTTTTTTGTACAAAAATGAGTTTATTTATCGCTGGGCTAGTTGTGGCCCCTGTACCGACAAACAGTGTTTCACAAATCGAATGCACGCAGCAGGTTTGTTGATGTCTGAATGCAGTGTAGCTTTTTTTTTTTTTTTGGGCTATAACATCTGATTTTTGCTTTGTGTGAGAGCAGCCAGCTTAGTGCCGTTAACATCTATGGCTGAGGATCTTAGGAGTTAATTGAAAAAAAATAGAAATTATAGACATGCCACCTTTTGTATGGTGGGCCGCGTTTGCTCGTGTGTAGGTGACGTATCGTTACTTCCCCGGGTCCTCGAGGTGCAGGATAATGCATTGACGCTTGTCCTTGTTCTTTGGTGGTTTTTTTTGCAGGTCTTCCAGACCTTACATGCGACCGGACAGTCCTCGATGGTGCGTGACTGGGTGATGCTGTCTCTCTCCAACTTCACACAGCGCACTCCAGTTGCCATGGCGATGTGGAGCCTGTCTTGTTTTTTCGTCAGTGCATCTACTAGCAAGTGGATTTCGGCGATGTATCCTTTACCTTCCTGCTGTCACCACTGTATAACATGACGGCTGCTGCATCACGGGCGACCTATCGAGAAAATCCATGCACAGATCTTTTTTTTGTTGGTGTGCCACTAGATGTAATGAGTGAAGGGAGCTGTTGGTTCATCATTGTACCTTTTGTGAGGCTTTTTAATTCTATAAACCCTGACATGTAACGTTGTTTAAAAATTTATTATGTTACTTGATCTGGAGCGGGTGCAGTAGAGAACACAATCTCACCCTGGTTAAAACTTACATCATTTTTGACCTCTGGAGATCCGTTGGTTTTGGCTTCAAGTCTTAAATGTAATCCTCGCAGGACCAAACATCTGTGTTTGCCGTACCAGCTATATATATATATATATATATATATATCAGCCATATTCCTGCTCCTCATTATACTGCTGGTTTCATACCATTACTGTAGTTGCTCATAAGCCAGTGTGTGTGTATATGTATATGTGTGTATATATACACATATATGTATATGTGTATATATATATATACACATATACATATATATATATACACAGTATTTTTCAGGATATGTCATTAAATTACAGAGTTTGAAAGCATGCCATAGAGGCTGCCATAAGAAAGTTTTACGATTTCTCTTGTTTACAATTGAAAGGTTCCATTCTTAACCCGTGCTTCAGTCTTCCACACGTGATCAGCAGAATGGGAAAGTCTGAGCCCGTGGATATCAGCCTGTTTTGCCTGGTTGCCATAGACTTTTATAGACATCAGATAGATGAAGAACTGGATCGAAGGGCCTTTCAGTCCGTCTTTGAGCTGGTGGCTTCTCCTGGAACTCCTTACCATCGCCTCCTGATCTGTTTGCAGAATGTCCACAACGTTACTGTTTTCTAGATGTCCCGTCGGCTGCAGAAATGGGGTGCACGCTGCGCACACGTGAAAAGAAGCCTTTCCGCCTACATCGGTGCATCCCGGTCACTCTAAATCTACCCGGTCACTCTAAATCTACCCTCCGAAAACTAGGCACTGCTGTAACCCGGCACTTGTCCTGCTCTGAATGTTGGTTCTTGTAGATATGTTCTGATTGCAACCAGATTTTATTAAAGTGAATGTAAAAGTCCTGTTCTATACAAATAATTGTTTTATGGTACATTAGACAAAAGCAGCTCGACAACCCTTTTTTTTCAGTTTTGTGATGCACATTTCTGATAGTTTTGTTTTTGAGTCTTCAGTTGGGATGGAGTTTAATTTAACATTTACGTATTACCTTTAAATGCTGCCTTGATGGTGGCAGGATCTCACAGCAATGACTGGCTTTTAAAATGTATTGGGAATCTCCTTGGGAATTCATGTTCGAATGTAATTAACCCTGTAGCTCCCACAGGGTTAGGGCACGGGTGCGAAGTATAGGAATTCTGTTGGGTGTTTGTCTATACCCTTGTGTGCTGGACAAGCATTTGGGTAGTTTGGGATCATTTCTGTTTATTCTGCATTGCTCTAATTCTCCTATCTGCTGCACTGCATTTGGTTATTGGCATAAATTGGTTTTAAAATATATTTCTATATTATGTAAATTATGTATAATTGTAAAACCTTTGGCGCATGACATTCTCTAAAATGAGAATTCTACACTACGCTTCATGCCATTTCCCCATATTGCGTGAATTTTTCGTGGCCCAAACTGGTTTTCTATGTATTCATTAACCTTAAAATCTCAACGTTCTCAACTAGACCGGCAGCTGATTCAATGCTGACGGCAGATCCTGAAGTAGTCTCATTTCCATTAATTAATTTGTATTATAATACCTTATTATACACATAGCTGAGCTCTCACTCAATTCATACTTCCTATTCCACATGTCCTTCGCCCTTTTTAACTGGAGTGACGGTTTCATTATTGGTTCCCTCTCTAATTTGTTGAAGTGCAGGTAGGTCTTCCTGTGATGTCTTTCAACTAAATACATACCGGTAATGCTAAAACTGGATGAAACGTGTAAATACAGCAAACATCTCATCTAGAATTTTGAATAATGTTCTTAAATCAATCTTTCAGTAACCGTCCCCAGATATTGTGGTCTAGTGGTGGAATGTTGTGTAGAGTAGGGTGACTTTTGGTTACTGATTATATGATTGTCTGCTGTCAAAAAAAAACAAAAAACGTTGATAGGTCTCTGCTCTTGAGCGCTACTTACTTACCATAAGCATAGTGCCCAGAAAAGGGGAAAATAACCCAATAATTTCAGTACTTTGGTTCAAAATCAGGATAATACCCATAAATCTTCTGTAGCAAGTAGATCCAGACACTTCATTGAATACTACAAAGCATTGACATTGGATTTGTTAAACCTTTGACTTTAGGTGTTAAGACCATTGATTCAGAATACAGAAGAGCGGCTATTTCACAGTAGATTGAGGAACAGAAGCTAACCGTCTGCAAAGCCATAGCACTTTGTTGAAGCAGACTGTGCCGTGTGGACTCTACCGCGTGGCTACTTTGTCTCAATGACGGCACCGAATGTCTGTAGATGGCAAAAGCTTTCAATATTAAAGTTCTAGCAATGGGACTTAAAGTGCAGCTTCTAACCTCGCCTTCCCCACAAATAAAATTGATATACTACTATAGGGCAACATACCTGTTCATCTATGGGGTAGATACTTAGTCAATGTGTTAATAGACAATAAAAAGTGTTAGAGGAAAAAAACTAAACGTTCATCTAGTGCATATAGAGATCTTTTTTTAGCCGGTTGCGTCATAAAGCCTGTATAATAGACTTTTGTGCTCTTGATACATTCTCTGGGGCTTTTAAAATAATGGTAAGTTAACTAACCAAAGCGTTTGGTAGATTGGTGTATACCATGCTGGCTATATAGACGTTTATTGACAGATTGCTTTCAGCAGATTCTGACTTTCCTACTAGCATCCAAACTGGTATTAAACCACGTGTCGCTCAACTCATAAATCATAGACTGAAAGACTTGTTCTTTGAGTAATAATGAAAGCTCTCAACCTCTAAAGTGAGTCCTTGGTTATTAATAGATGTTGTTTTTGAACCTGATATTGTGGATTAACCTACACTCCTTAGTTAAGTTATCGGAAACGGTGTGTGTGTGTGTGTGTGTGTGTGTGCGTGTCGGTAGGCTCACTACTTAGATGAAGATTTTGTTAATTTGGCAACACTTTGTGCAACCAAAGGGGCATAATGCGTGCACAACGCAGCTTCGTGCTCTTCCCAGGAGAGCATTCTAATTCCAAAACCTTATTGTTTAATGAGTTAACTCCTTTCTTGGAATGAATCCCATGCACAAGTATTCCCCACTATGTTATCTTGGATCTCTTCATTCAAGGCACTGAGTTTGTAGGGATGTCACAAGGTTGAGCACAAACTCCTTAGCTTAGTAATTAGTGTTCACAGTTGAGCTCGGTCTGCATCTTACCCACCTAATCAGCCATTAAGTTAACCCATTAATCACCGCCAGCTGCTGATTAGTGAGAAATCAGCATTTCCTTTGCAGTCCTTACACAGCTATGAAGGCTGATCAGTACACCCTCCAGAATCGGCAGACAAGGCATCGTTCAAACTCCGTGTATTTTTGCAGTATTCTTTTTGGCTGATTTTATATAATCCGTCATACGTGCAGACCTTATTGACTTGCTTGGATATGTCAAATTTCTATTCAAGGATTTTCCTCATTAATTTTTTTTCCCACAGAGATGACATTTTGAAGGTTGGGGATAAGGTTGCTGTATACTCTGCCTCTGGCGTTAAATCTGAAATAAGATTGTTGAGTATTCTCTGGAAAGTGTTAATTTAAATATGTAGATACACAAAGATTCAAATATATGTATAAAAAAATAAATCTCTCTAAATGGGGGTTTTATTCGGCTTGTTGGATGGGTCCCCCCTCCCTTTACGACATTGTTGCCCAAACACGTGTTTCATCCACAGAATTCCTTTCCCGCATTGTACCAAGTCCAGTCCTTCCAGTTGTGGATGAATGTCCAGTGGGACAGACTTAGTCATTCCCAAACCATCAGCTCTGGGCCATGATAGGTTGACTTCTGGAGCCCACCGTGTGTTTTCACAGTTAAGACAGAGTATATATATTAAAATGTATGTTTAAATGAAAGAGTTCTGGTTATATTGCATACAAGAATTAAAGAAATATTAAACCAAACAGTTGCAGCATAAAGGCTATTCATTATTTGTAACATTTGGCATATTATGTCAACCTTATGTGTGTGTATATGTTTTTTTGCATTGATTATGCTAAGATTGGAAATTTTTCATACATTAGTTATCCTTTATTGATTTTTTTTTTTTGGTTTTACATGTTAATTTAGAGGTGTGACAACGGCCAAAGGATGACACTTTTGTTTTACAGGGTATGGCTAGAGAGCGGGGATTTTTAAGTTTGGGACCTATTGATTGCTCTTTATGTAACATAAACATTTAGAAGAGTACTGTATATACATTTATCAGTATGTTTTCTGCTGGTTCGAAACACAGTACAGTGACATTTAGGGCTGCAGAGCACTATCATACAGGCATGTACCAAGAGCACTTTAAACACCTACTAACCAAATACTGTCTATTCTATAATGACAAAAGCCAAAAACACAGGTCCAAGGTGACCGCATAACTCCCATCACTTTATACTGTGACAGTGGTACATCAGTACTCCCATTACTATAATATATACTGAACCAGGCAGTGACTGTGGTATACCATAACTCCCATTAGTATATACTGAACCAGGCAGTTACTGTGGTACAGCATAACTCAGATCACTAATTATATATATATATATATATATATATCACACACTCACTCTGAGCCTGGCACTGATGGTGGTAAGAGTGTATGGGAGTGCCTTTAGACACCATGGAAATCCTTGCAGAAAGCAGCACTAGAGCTGCCTGGGTGGAATAAACTCAAACCTTTTCAGGACTATGGTATAACTCCCACTATGCTCTGCTGAAACCTGAAATCAATGGGAGAGCATTATGTGGTGGAACTCTTGGATGAGGCAGCATGGGAGCTGGCTGCCGGTAAGTATCTTTCGTGTATGACCCGCTAAGTAGATACATTCAGTCAGTAGCTAACCGGTTAAAACAGTAAATAGAATTCAGAATAATCCCTCTAAAAGGGATCATCTAAATGAGAAAAGGTCATCATATGCATTAACGTGCATGGCTGGAGTGTTCCTTTAAGTGTTTTAAGAAAGGATTCCTTTACGCGTATAAATCTGTAAAAGATTATACATATCCCTACTGAAACCTAAATATTTACCATTAATTCTCGGGTGTAATGTGCAGTAAAATTTTTCCTACAAAACTGAATATAAGTGTCTGAAATAATACACTACAACAAATAACAGTGTTCATCACATTATTTTCCTGCGTAGAAATAGTAATGTTCCTTAGTCTCGTCATATAACCAAATCCACTTAATATTGTTGAGCATTAAACTACCCTGTAAGGTAATTATCATGTCTGAAATGGTCTAGAACTGGCCAACGCAAGTGCCCATTTTAACCTGGAATACCTATTATTTCAAGCATCATAATGACGTGGGGATGTCTTAGATGTACTTAAGATCTGTCCCCTTGGTTTTCAAATGTTAACATGATTGTGATACAGGAGTGTCTGACGAAGGCGCCTAGGGGAGAACCTAGCACCAAGGACCTCCAAGCTGATGCACCATGAGCCGGCTGCCGGAACACAACCGGCACCCATGTCAGGGCAGCCCCCGGCGCTGTGTCACTTATAGTCAGAGAGAGAAAAAGAAAAGGTGGAAGGGCTGGACTGGTGCAAAGGAGGCTGCAGCCTGGATGGAGCCGATATACCTTACCCCAACCCTACTTATCTGCCCTCCTCTTTTCCGGGACTCACCCTCCTGACTCAAAGTTAACATACCCTGCTTAAACTGATGATTTTTGCAGCATGCAGCTACATGAGCCCAGCAGGGGGCCACATACTTAATTTAGTTTGCCTGGTGTGGCCAATGGCTGGTCCGACCTGCTACCCCTGATCTCCCCCGACACAAGCATATGTTACATATAAAGTATTTATTCTGTGTTCAGCAACAATTGTTTTCTGAAAGACATTGTACATTCCATGCATTGTTTTGTAGCACTTTCAGCTTCCTGGCTCCTTTCCCAGAATGATCAGCGCTTGATTTTATTTTGGTAAAACTTCATTACAAAGAGTTTAAAAAGTAAAATATATTTTCTTCCGGCATCTGTTCTCGGATATTTCTTAAGTTGAAGGTACCTCCATTGTTGTTGTCCTCCAGCAGAGCTCGGTGAGCTGTGGGTCAGGTAATGTCATTGGATCCTCCTTATGGTTTAACAGGGGTGTCCAACTTGCGGCCCTCCAGCTGCTGCAGGACTACATCTCCTCTATTGCTCTTTCAGCTAAGGTGCTGGCTGAGGAGTATGGGAGATATAGTCCTGCAGCAGCTGGGCTGGAGGGCCGCAGGTTGGACCCCAGGTTGTTTTTTTTGCCCCTTTTCTTGGCTTTCGATATATTGCCTCCTCTGTTCAAGCAGATTAATGTCCTTGTCTTCTACTAGACTGAAACATTAAACAAACAAAACACATTTTGGCCACAGCACTGAACAAAGATAATTCTAGTGAAGCTTCGCTGCTCTCCTGTAGTCATAAAAACAAAGCCGAGTCCCTGCCAAGACACTGACTTTAATTGCCGCTGCCTGGGAGAGCAGCGAGGGGGGCTTACCAGCTGTGTCAGTACATCTGGGCTAAACGCTGCAAACCTCTCTTCCATTTAAATAAAGGCTTTTAACTGGGCTGGGTCCGGATCACCATGCTATTTTTATAATTATTAGTATGCGTGCAAATAGACCACCGATCATGACTTCTGGATCATTAAGATGACTGAGATGTTTAAAGAAAATCGGGGGGGGGTGATGATGGACATTTAAATGTCAGTCCTACAGGTTCAATGTTAATACACCACTTAAAATCAACTCAGATCAAAACTTCATAAGCCATGCAGAAGGCTTTGTGGTCACCGAGAATTGACCGCTCACTGCGCAGGACCCTCATCCACGGTCAGTGGTTTTATAAATGCTTTCTTAGACGATGATGCAAGGGATGGGGGTACAGAAGGGCAAAATACAGACTCACCCCATCCAGTCATCTTGCTCCTCGGTAGGATAAAGCTCTTTTTCTTTCCCACTCGCCTGGGCTCCTTTTTCAGGGTCGGGTGGAATTTAGTAGGATATCTGTCCAGCCATCAACTCATCCCTTGTCCACGCCTGGCCTGTTTCATTTATAATTCCTGCCCGAGCTATCCTTGCAGGGGAATCCAGCGCTGCTCCGCGGCGATCTCCTAGAGAGGGACAGGGGCGGCGATGTAAGAGATGTCTAATCCGCGCACTGCGGCTCCTCGCTGATATTCCGCCGGTGCGGACAGAGTTGGGCGCAGGACAGCTTGAATTAGATATATCCCTAATGTTGTGCCGGTTACCTAGAACCATCTCTGCTCAGATAGACAACTGAATTATGGAAAACGGATCAGAAAAGTTCCAGAGGGGACGCAATTCCCCCCCCTCCCCCGACGGACACCCATAAATATATAAGGATTCAATTAATGGATCAGAGTTCCAAATGTGCAGCGGTCACCATAGAAACGAACAATCTTTCTGCTAATCGCTCCCCATTTTGCACTTTTGACCGGGGCTCATCTTTTTATAAAAGGGCCTAATGTTTATATATATATAAAAAATAATAATAAAATGTGGAGCAGACTGAAGATCCAGCGCTTTCCTTGAATTAAGACTTCAATTAACGTCGTGTTAAAAGGCTGTCTCTGTACATTTGGCTTTAATCTTATGAACCCATTTGCAGTAAAGAACAACTTAAAACCTCCTTGAAATCAGCAGAACCCCAAGGACCGCGCGGTTCTTTTTATTTCCCAACCTTTTTCTCCTTTTTTTTTTTTTTTTTTTTTTTTTTTTTAATGTGTTTAAAAGCTTTAATATTGAAGGCCTGTCAACTTTGTCCTGATTATTTGGCTCTCAGTTAAAAGGTTTTTGTTGTTGTAGCTTATGCAGTTGCTGTGTTGCCATGGCAACGTGACATCAAAATGACGTTTCCTTGTTTAAAAGCTTTTAACTAAATTCCAGCCTGTCAGATGTAGGCCCCATTTTATGCTCTCAGACTTCAAGCTGTTGCAAAAAGGGTTTCAGATGTTCTCTTGTCATTCAAATGCCTCGGCCCTACCCGTCCGCATGTCAGCCTCGGCCGGGAAAGCTCCACTTAAGAAGCGTTTCTAAGCTGGCCTCTTTTAGAAAGCTCTTTCAGTAGCAATGGCTGCAGCTGAAATCCCCGGCTACCTTCTGTCTTCTCAGAGCGAGAAGCACCGGAGAGCCAGGAACTGGACCGACGCCGAGATGAGGGGCCTGATGCTGGTCTGGGAGGAATTCTTCGAAGAGCTGAAACAAACTAAACGGAACGCTAAAGTTTACGAGCGAATGGCCAACAAGCTGTTTGAGATGACGGGGGAGCACCGCCACGGGGAGGAAATAAAGATCAAGATCACCAACATGACCTTCCAGTACAGGTAAGAGGCGCAACGAAACGTTTACGTTCTGGTTTAACCCGCGTGGCAGCCGCGTGAACCAGCGGTCTGCGCTCTGACATCACGATGCTTTCCCATATGCAAATTGAGCTGGATTTAAGACAGTGTATTTGCATTTGGGGCCTGCATGGTTACGTTCTAAGGGTGATGGGGCTTAACCGACATATTTAAAAGAGTTTTCTCTTAATTTATGCATTCACTTGCCTTTTTTCCAGTATTATATGTGTCTTTGCTGTGCATGGCTACTGTTTAGGTAACAGGCACCTTCTGATGGGGTTCTCCGTCCATGTCAGATGGTACCGTATGGGACCCCAGTGTTTCAGGCTGCCCCTAACAATGAATGCATATAAAAGCACTCTGTGCGCAGGAGCTGGCGGTAAGTATATGACGTGGCAGGAGTGAGGAAGGGGTTACATCCCTCCAGGTAGAGAGAGATTGACTCTGTGTTCCTCTATGGCCCTACAACGTCACAGGCTCCATCACCGTCTTCACCGATGTGACTGAAGCGAGACACCGGGAGCTTTTTAACATAAATCGTCCCCTGCACAACAAATTGCTGGGAGGTTTGAGAAAGAGGTAAATATGGAGGGGATTCTGCTGAAGCCTCCATCCATTTTCATGGTGGGAACCACAAAAAAATAAAAGGGACCTCTCAGCTGTCATATACATTAACGGGCATATGATGGCTGCGGTGTCCCTCTAAAAGAACGAAGTAAAGTGACCTCAGGATTGAATATTACATCTTCTAGTTTAATAATTAACACATTTTTGCTGTTAAACACATTACCGTGACTTTTAGGGCTGTAGAACGCTCTCTGAAACACTCAGCAAACATTCTGAGCTCCTAGAAAGAAGGAACATCAGGGGAGCAATTAGATTATAAACTCAGGTGGGCACGGGTCACTCTCATTGTTCTTTGATGCACTACTTGTTACATTGTTAAACGACTTGTTTATTCATTGTACAGCGCCGCGGAATATGATCGTGCTATATAAATCAATGGATAAAAACTATAGGGTTACCAAGAAGTGAGAGTCCCCAATAAACAGGGATGACTGTAGGGTATATTCTTATCACTTTCTGTTACTGGTTCACCTGATGTTACACACACTAAGCCGCTAGAAACGCCAATATGGTAAATTAAGATCTATTATTTTATTGGCTTTTACATTTTTTTTATCACATTGTGATCTCTTCACTAAGGGCCGGATAGGATTTTGATATTTTCAGGAATTTGGTAATTAATTTGAAAGACCCTCTCACAATGTCTCCCTACCTTCTCCTCCAACCACTTCCGTGTCCCTGTAGAGATGTAGAGACGCAAACCTTAAATGAACATCTCACCCATGGTGGTGACAGAGAATACATTTGGCACAAAAAGTATTTTTTGCAAAAAAAAAAATCATTTTGTTTGTAGACATCCAGCGGGGCCTCTCAGACACAGCCAAGTTTACAACCCCTCTAAATATTCAGGCAACATCTGGCTATGGTTGAAATTCTTTCAATTCTTGCAATTTCCAACCAGGCTTGATCCTAATTTGTTCTTTTGAGGGACACAAAAGCAGCACGGAGATGCCATTTTAATCAATTTTCCACTTCAGGATGCTTAGCCGGTGTCTACATGAAGTATCGCTTGCTATAGCAGTCTTTGTGTTTGAAAAAGATGTGTCCTCGAGTACAAAAGAGAAATGGTTGTTTTGAGTAAAAGCTGCGTGACAACCGGCTATTGTATGGCGGCCAACTGAGTGGTAACCGCGCTGGGGGGGTGAAAAGCTCTGCTTTTGTAAAGTTTTTAGGTTCTGTTGGATAAGTTCCTTCCAAACGTGTGTTTCTGGAACCCCGTCACGAGAAGTCTGAGCTCCTGTGGCAATGATAAAAAAAAAGAGAAAAAGTGCGGGATATTCTCAGGAACGTCTGCAGGAGAAACTTCTCGCGTTTCATTCAGCTCTAGTGCGGATACCGCTGTTCCCGCTGATTCCGTCAGGAATCGATACACACCTAGATGTACACGGTGTTACTCCAAAAGTGAGAAACCCAGAGCAGCCGGAGAATCAACTCTTTCAAGGAGCAATACAATTTTACTTTTTGGCCTGACAGGTTCTGCAGTGGACCATGGGGACCTCTGATGTGCCTTTTATATTTAGATCTCGGATAGTCAAACACTATTTTTGAGAATTGAAACTTGCATTTCCAGGCACATTTCTAAATGACAAATCAATATATTTTGAGAAGTTCTGTTTTCTAAGGATCTAGTTGCAAATTCTTACTGTAATTATAAACAGCGTCAAAAATTCCTGAAAAAAGTATCTCCAGAAATTAGTCCCCCAAAGAAAAATCTCACAGAGCTGGGTATAGGTGCTTGTTACACTGGGGAACTGAACGGCTTTAAAGAATATTTATTTATTAGAATATTAAATATTTTAGCATAATTGTTTCATTTATTTATGTTACTTGGCACCGGGACTTGAATAAACGTTATTAGTGCGGTCTTTCTGATTTTGTTTGCTGAATCAAATCACTAAACCAGAGTTGGGCGATCGATGTTGGAATGTTATCTGACAACCAGTCGCACGCTCCCTGCAGGCTACCGACATTGTTCTAGGATATCTCTCCAGCAATCACTATGAGTAATCGTTTAGACTGGTGACCGGGTGATGAGATAGACACGGCTTAAGGAATGGGTTCAAAACCAAATTGTCCAGATACACACACAGTATATTTACCTACATATTAACATTGACCCCTGATTGTTTCCTTTCTTTTTTTCCTAGAAAGTTAAGATGTATGACCGACAGTGAATCTGTTGCTCCCGATTGGCCTTACTTTAAAACCATCGATAGGATCCTTTCTAAATTACCAGAGCAGAACGACGGAAAACTCCAAGCGGGCCCCTCCACCTCTCAAACAGAGGCGTCTCAGTCCCCTTCTGCAAAATCCTTGTCCCTCTACTTGCCCTACAATCAGTTTACATATGAGGAAAGACAAGAGTGTTTCGATGATGATAATTCAGAGAGTTCCACCAGTCTACAGTCCTTCAAACTCAGGTGAGTTCCAACCGCTCGCTCATACTATAAAAAACAACTATAACAACTATAACAAAAAAGAAAAAAACCTATAACAAAAATAAAACTATAACAAAAAAAGAAAAAAAAAACTATAACACAAAAATAAAACAACTATAATAACTCATAATATAAAACCAACACACTTAAGGGCCATATATATATATATATATATATATATATATATATATATATATATATAGATATATAGATATATAGATGCTTGTTATAAGCAATAGAATGGCTCAGTCTCAATGGAAAGGGTTTCAATGAACATGCAGGATTTCATTAGCATTGTCATAAAGAATCAGCTTATTGTTGTTTCTGAGCAGGCAAAATTACCCAAAATATCACATGACTGATAACAATGGAGGCCTCCATTGGGACAAAATGAAATATTTTAACCACTAATTGTTGTATACAGCACTTCCATGCTCAAAGGAAAATGTTAATGTTTTTTCTCCATTGATCATAGACAAATCCTCATCATTGTCATATTTAGTGTTACTGTCTCCCCCCCCCCCTAATAATTCCACTAATTTGAGCTTCCTATATCAGGTCTGGTGAGAGAGGACTGAAGAAAAGGAAATTACAAAGTTTCAATTTCCAGAAGAAAAAGTTGAAAATCATGGAGAACATGTTGGAAGAACAGAAGAAACTAAGCCGGGCCATGGAAGAAACGTGCCGCGAGGTGCGCCGGGTACTCGACCAACAAAACTTCATCCAAGTCCAAAGTCTACAACTTCAAGAAAGAATGATGAATCTTTTAGAGAAAATGGTTTCCAAATCCACGACTTAGATGGATTCACAAAAGCGTCAACACTTTGAGTATACAAACCTTGTTATTATTATTAAGATTATTGGCACGTCTTGTTATTCAATTTAAATGATAAAGAACAAAAATATTGTAAATACCGTATGCTAAAAAGTCACGTATAGAAAGGAAAAAAACACAACCTCTGCTTTAAATGTCAAGATGTGTTTATAGGGAATGTTTCATTGTTAAAGAAACAAGGACATTGGAATTAGATTAAGACGATCCCGAGGCCGGACAATCTTGGGATCGAGGGTAAGCATGGATTTCAGCAGCCGAGGTGCTCTGGATATTGACAGAAGCAAAGACGTTTGTTTGCTTTGTGAATTGATTACGTTATACTTTCAGAACATTTGGATCTGACAAGAATGTTGTTCAGAGATCTGTTTGTTTCTATATGTGAAGTAGGGAGTCACATCTCCAGTCCATGAGGGCCGCAAACCTTCCAGGAATTCTGTGTCTCTTTGCCTGAAAATAATTAGTTTAATATATTTTTTTTATTAAGACCCCCTTGCTCAGAGTTTGGATAACAAAAATGGTGGACCTTGAGGACCAGGAGTGTGCAGCAAAAGGAAGATGGGCATCTCATGTTGTAATGAGACGGTCAATAAAATGGTTAGATTGTCCTCAAGAAGGATAAAGCATTATTGTGATAAGACACTAAGATACTGAGGACATTGATTCTGTATATGGTGCATTCATCTGGTTTGTTAAAAGCAGTGGCGCTGATTTCCATGAGACCGGAAAATAACCCATCACAGCCGGCGATCCAGAGCTGTTTACGCTGTCCCAGGGCAAATGCTGACAATATTCTGCCCCAACATGGGAATGCTAAGAATGAGAGAAATTTTGTGGGCTGTATCAAATGAGATGAGTAAAAGCATAAGGACCAAACACTTTGCTGGGAAGCTACAGCACTTTCATCATGATAAATGCCCGTCCGACATCAAGGAAGCAATTCTTCTTTAACCTTAAACATGTATAAGCTTTAAAATGCATTGTGATCTCAACCTAAAATACTCCTGCTAATAAATGTCTAACGTACATAAGCCTTTTTTGCGGTGTTCACATATTACGCTATTATTTATAGGTTTCAAAATGTACATATTGTATAAAGCTTTATTTAGAAAAGGCCAGGAGGTAAAAAAAAATAGTAGTTTATCAAGTTTAAATATTTAAGTTTATTCATAAGTAGTTTAACAAAATCCTTTCAGCTGTGGGTCATAAAAGTCACTTTTCAGGATCTTAAGCACGGTCCTCCAGGACAATGAGGCCCAGGAACACCAATTTTCCAGCAAACCATTTTATGTTTACAGGTGCACGTGAAAAACCCCAAAAACTAAATCGTAAAAATAACGCTTGGCTCCCAATTGGCGCCCTTGCTGGCTATACTTTGTTGGCTCAGCCTAAACTCCCACTAAGATAACCTCCATGCCAGACTGCGGAAAACCTACCCCAGACAAATCTACCCCAGACAAAACACCCAGGTCCAGGCAGGTAACACCACACTTGGCTCAGGGATTTCCATGGATTCTTCTTGCCCTGGGAGCACATGGGATTATCTCAACCTCTACCCTCAACGGCCCCCTGATTATGAGGCTTCAGGGGTTTAAATGTCCATGTCCTGTACCTGATGCACAGTTCATACAAATCCCGGAGTGGATCCACTTGGCAGCCGGTCTCTTACAAAATCTGGTATGAATCATTTCATTGGGAGGGGGAATGGAGCATTGGCCCACCCTGCTCTCCCATTGCGGGGGTCCATATACATGAGTTGTACAGCACCTGTGCACAAAATCCAAGCAAAAACCCTCCTCGGGGCTTACAGTATCACAGCAGAACATAACACGGAGAAGGCAGAATTTCACATTATTTTCAAGGACACATGAAAGAGAGAAATGTTCTATTTTGTAGGAATCTTAAATTGTGATACCCCCCCCCCCCCACACACACTGTATTCCTTATTTTGCAGGCTGTGGCAGATCCAGGCGGCTTGATTTAAATGAGTAAGAGAAATGGGTAGACTTGCAGTGGAAGTAGGACAGTAAATCCTCCTCAACACAGGCTATGATAGAACAGTCTCTAAAGAAGCCGAGGATCAGCCAGCGACAGTCTCAGACAGTGACCTTTTCACTTCTGAGGATCAGGCAGATCCCAGAGGACCAGGAGCATCATTAACGCAGAAACCTCTATGTGAGCTCCTGCAAAAAGTCCACACAGAACAGTGGTGGGAAAGGAACGTCCCCTCCATGCAGTCTTTGAGTTTTTCAGGGTCCCATCTAATGTAGCGAAGTCTTCTCTGCCATGAAGCATGGCGGCCAGCGTCTGTATCTGGACAGCCCCCTATCCTGCTAAATGGCCATCCATGCCATGTCCTTGTGTCTATTGCTCAATGCGCCATAATCTCCTTGGCCACCTTAGGGGACCACTAGATGGACAACTTGAATCAGCCTTGGTGACTGTGATCGCTGGTTTGTGCTGATCTTGGGGAGCTTAATACCCTCACTATTTGTGAGTTTTTATGAAATATTTCTTAAATATTAAATATTCTTAACATGCAGCCCTTACTTTCTGTTAAGTATACAAAATAGTCTTGCTTACTATTTTCTTCTTATAGCAACTCGTCTCCCTGCAGCTGGTATTATACATACTGTATCTCGGTCAACAATGTTTATGGCTAATACATTCCCTGTAATATCTATTGGTTTAATGAAATCATCTAGGGATAAGGTACTTTCAGATCGAAATGATGTTACAAAAGTTGAGTTAATGCAAGCTGAGCTGAACTTGATTTACCTTAGAAACCAATTAAACTGTAATTCTATAGGTGGGCACTAGGTGGTAGTATATATTTATGTTGCAGGGTATTATATTAGCATTTTATATATATATATATATATATATATATATATATATAGTATTTTGCTATGTATTTCTAAAAGATAATACTTACTAAATCTAGTTCGTGTAAAGCATCAGCCAGACGATAATTTTAGCAACTTTGGGTCAGATTCCTTTTGCAGTGTGAAATACTATAGTCATTGGTTAATTTGGGTAAAAAGTGACATCCTTAATATACGTATTGTTTAATGTGAGGCTCTTAACTTTCAGGAATGAAAACAATATTCACGGTGTTCTAGAACTGAAATGAGAACTTTCTTTCACCGAGCCTGGTGACCTTTTAATCCCGCTACAAACTAAGATGCATGAAAAATAGTAATATTCAGCAAAGTGGGAACTATAGGAGTTACAAATCGTTTTTGGGGGGTGCACAGATCTGTTTTCTTCCACTTGGCCCAAAGACCAATACATTTCAGTTGATCAGTGAATTGGATGAGGAGTTACTTAAAGTTTTGAGACCGCAGATGTTTCTTTGAAGCTCTTGACTCCTCTTCTTACTCATATAAATTGGTCCACTAAAAGGTTATCCCTGCCTTCCTTGGACTACGTTCTCTGGGACCGATAAAGCAATATTTTGTTTAATGCCTTTAAAGACACAACTAGAAAAGCCATATAAGGCAAATAATAATAATTATTATAATAATAATCCGGGACATGATTATTAATTACTATTAATCCTCCCAGTCCATCAACATTTTGGTGTTTGAAAACATCAAAGGCAGAACACACATAACAAGCCCTACAGGTTAATGGCAGAAGTCGGCTGTAGAAGATAATTCCCTCAAACAAAAAAAAATAATTATATTAAGCAATGAACTAAAACGATACAGATGCATCTAGCCAATGCCGTCAGGAGGGCGTACAATTAGTAAATTTAAATCCAAAAGCACGGAAAGTACTTATTTCTTATTTTTATCTAAAATATATACTTTTCCGGCACAAATCACAATCTGCTCTGCAAGGCATGATAGCGCCCTGAAATGAAACAATACACATATTATTAGGCATTTATTACAAAGGTTAAAGGGCACAGAAAGTTCATGAAAGGCAGACACATTGTTACGCACAATGATCCCATCTTGTATTAAATACATGAAATACGGTCCTGCAAATCCGCAGAAGTTATGTTTTTTATTTTTATTTTTTAATCTCGACCCACAGCCCTAGAAAGATAAAATGCCACTTTACTAAATGCCCGGTGGGCCGTTGGGTGACATCCCCTTATACCCATCTACTGCTCCAGCGGCAGGTCGGGTGCTGCAGCGTTAGGGCGTCAGTGGCCGGATATACCCTTTTCATGACTCCCCAAATTAAATTTTTTCCCCTGAAATTGTTCACCGGTTTAATTTACAATCTGTATTCTGGAAATGTTTTCTGGGCATGCTGTGAATAAATAAGCAGTCAGAGAAAAATACCATTTTGATTGAAATCGTAAATAAACTACAATTTTATTCAGTAGTTTACTTTCTCATTTCTATGGCACAGCTCGGCAAAAAGAGCTTATAAGGTTTACCGTTGGGACCGAGTAGCGTGTAAAACGGCTAAATGCCTTTAGCCATGCGATATAAAGATCATCACGTATTCCAGAGAAGAAAAAAGATTATTATTATTCATGCCTATTCCTTCAACAACATTAAGAAACTAAAAATACAGAGTCTTACAGAAATATCTAGGATGCAGTCTTACGATAATATACCCAGGGGCTCCCTGTAAAATATTTTTGGTCTATAATACATAGAAGATAATTACTTGGCAGGGGGCATTGGACCGTAGCATTATAAATCCCTACTTAAAGTGGACATTGAGATTTGTTATCGTTCTTTAAAATCCAATTAATGAGGCCATTTATAAAATACATTTGTAGTAATTTTTAGGGTACAGTTGTGCCATTTAAAAAAAAAAAAAATACTTTAAATAATGTCAGGTCTCCTTTAAATGATTGCTACTATTTTTTTTAAGTGTGTCTGTCACTTTAAAACAAGTTGGGTAAGAATTTTAGTAAAACTTCCACCCTTCCATGTTGTCTGGCGGGACTGCGTGTTAGCTAACGTGTTGGGCATAAATCACGTCTGTTAACACAGGAATCGCTTTCCCTTCCCCAAGCAGGTTACACATTGACTTTCTAACAACCTCTACATAAGTAAAAACATGAAGGCGAACTATACTGATCCGGCTCCAGAGATAAAGGTTTGCTGGTGAAAAGTCTTTCTATGTTATATGGGGCAGGAAAGGTGAATTCCAACGGAATAATAAATATTTGTCACGCAGCATTACACAGAGAAGGTAAAATTATAGCATTGAAACAAAGTAGGCTTTTATTATTATTATTATTATTTCTGTGCTTTTAGTTTACCTGGAGGTCACCATTGTAGTTGGTCATGTGACATTGGGAGACCACTATTTCTCACAAACCACACTGGGTGATTGCTTTATGGCAAAGCTTATAAAGTCCTTTTTCAATAGACTTTTAATAGTCAGATGGTCCCGTGGAACTTTCGATATTATATTGTCTACAAGACAGTGTAATAGGAAATGACACACAATTCTTAAAGGTCTGCTCTTAAGCCGCAGTGATAGTGTAATAGTGTCCAGTGATATTATTTACATGATGTTATCGACGTCTGCCCTGAGTTCTCCATGCGCCATGTAAAAGTGCTTTGCCGCTTGGCTCTGTTCCATTTTCACATCACAATAATCACTGATGACATCACTGCAACATTGTATCTCAGTGTCTCCAGACATATTAGTTTGTAAGTATAGAGAGACATTATAACAATTCAGATAAGAACTGTTTTGGCCTACCTGCTCTCTCTTACATAAAAATATGATTAAATTGTTGATTTTATTTCCTGGTCTGGTTTGCTGTGTATATAATTTGCCCATATAACCAAGCAGGATGAAACTCGAGATGCTCTGCTGGAAGGGTATTCCATGCATCCACCACCTTTCTGTGATTTCGTTTTCTTGGTTTATGTTTTATTTTTCTGTATTGTAAAACTAAATGGGGAGAAAAATCTAATGTGTTCTCAAAATGCAAAGCAAGGATCCATACTGTGTGCTTCACATATAGAAGTGACAGCAATGTGACACCTGGAGCATAAATAATAAACCCTGTGCAGGATTCTCGTACGTTCTGCGGTCACGTAAACAAAGTGAAACAGGTGAAAGGGCAATAGGGGTGATAAGCCTTTCAAAACTAGGCGGGAAAATATTATCCGTATTAAAGAGCAAAGTACCAGTATAGTATACGGTGGGTTCCTGCAGCCACGAGGAAGAGAGCTGTGCGTCCTGAAAAGACACAGAAGACTGTGAGACCCCCAATGACGTCATGTATTGGTTGCCCAGGGGCATGGGGCAGAGCCACACTTGACAGTTCTTAATACTGGCCACTGAGATGTAGAAGTCAGTAATCGGTCGTGTGCCACCGCGCCTGCGTCATTATATCATTTCACAAACATATGAACCAAAATCACACAAACTCATCGTATTTCTTCTTGAAAGCCGGTGGTGTTTGCGGGGGCTCCGTGACTCGCATTCCGTCTGCAATGGACATGAGTCTTCTATGTACTAAATGTAGCTGCTTTTCAGTAAGTGGGTGACCAACCTCTAACAACGGAACATCACGTTAACGGGGAGCCGCTACAGGGAAGTGTATTTCACTCTCCGTGAGGTTGGGAAAATGTAAAACTTTCAGACATGTAATTACAAGGAGACAGGGTTAGGTC
This sequence comes from Spea hammondii, assembly GCA_029215755.1. NCBI lineage: Eukaryota > Metazoa > Chordata > Amphibia > Anura > Pelobatidae > Spea > Spea hammondii. Next base: position 12,489,568 of record JARDYJ010000001.1, read on the forward strand.
ACGGGACACATACACATTTTGTATGTTGCTGGCAAACACGTGTACAGTGATGCTATGTGGGATTTATAACGTATTTATCACACATACTGCAGAGGGGCAGCACTTTACATGTGCTGATCAGCAACATGTGTTGCGTAGGTATGTTAATGAAAAAGGCCGATATAATCCTCTTAACACGGAAGGATGACATATTTGACCATTGTGTGGTGTCCTTACGTTTCTTAATACCAACATTCTGGTACATTACAATCGTCTCGTGTTTGTCAAAAAGCGTCTTGATGACCCTCAAGACTTTTGGGTTGATATTCTGTGGACTGATGGGTCAATAGCAGAACTTTTTGGAAGACACGGGTCCGTTACATCCGGCATAAAACTCACAGAGCATTCCACAATAAGTGTCACGGCTAGAGGACCAGCAGTGCAGGAACTTGGTATCATCCACCGGTACAGGAGCAGAGCAGTATACTGGTAGCAGCAGGCAAAAGAGTAGTCGTTACACGGAGTCGAAGTCAGGAGTAGGTGAGGACAGGATAATCAAAAACAAGCCGGGTCAAACACAGGAGATAGACAGGAACGTCAAAAACAAGCCAAGGTCAGAAGCCAAAATCACAAGGTATTTAATAAGCACAGCCAACACGCACAAGGCACTATCACAGGCAATGAGATAATGCAACAGCCAGGTTTAAATAGACATACTAATTGCATTTCCCGCCCAGCATGAAACGGAGGCTTGGAACGCACAAGGGTAGTTCCTATAAGAGGCCGCACGGTGGCGCGCGTGTACACAGAACCAGAGTCCATGCAGTCTGTGTTCAGGAAACCTGCCAGTGGCTACAGGCGTCGAGGGGTTTCAGAAGAACGGCGGTTGGGACAGACAGAAGGTAAGTACCCTGCAGTTACAATAAGAACATCATACCAACAGTCAAACACAGAGGTGGTAACGTGACTGTCTGGGGCTCCTTTCCTGTTTCAGGTCTTGGGTGACTTCCCATAGTTGATGGAACCATGAATCCTGTTCTCTACCGGAATATCCTGAAGGATAATGTTCGGCTATCGGTTTGTGACCGAAATCTTAAGCGCTGTTGGGTTATGTAGCAGGACAATGATCCAAATCACACAAGTCCACCTTGGAATGGCCCAGAAGAAACAAAATTAAGGTTTTGGAGTCCGAGTCAAAGTCCTTGAACCTGATTGAGATGCTGTGACGTGTTTTAATTGGAGTTGTTGCTGCCAAGGGTGGCACAACCGGTTATTAGGTTTAGAGGGGCAATTACTTTTTCCACATGGGTGATACAGGGTTTTGAATAACTCTTTACCTTCAATAAATCCAGATGATCATTTAGCAGCTGCATTTCGTGTTTACCGACGCTCTCTTTGCCTTGCATATAAAATGAGTTGGATGATCGAAAACATTTAAATGTGACAAATATAGAAGAAACTGGAAAGAGGGCAGATACTTTTTTGGTTGATTAGAATATACCTTCAAATTCACGACATTTGCCCATTTAACTGAGAGTTCTAGCTTCTCAAACGAAAGAAGCCCTGTCTGTAGTCTGTGTAAATTTTTCCTTGGATAGGTAATAGTAAATGTTTAAATAACGACTATATTCCTGAGCCGCGCAGCCTTCTGGAAGTATCTTCATTGCAGACGCTGCTGTGCATTTAGTCGGTACGTACAATATGGATATTTTCTTAAACAAATATGTTGAAATGACAGCTCCTTAAAACAAACCTGTAATTAAGACGTTGCATATAGTAATCATGTTTGAGTTTAAATGCTGACTTGCTTCGTATAATTCTTGGTTTCCTTTAGATTTCAGTTTGTATTAAAATGCCGTGTTTACAGCTGCTGTCTTTCCGGAATATATAAAGCGGTAAACACAATCACCCTGGTGATTTGCGTACAGACGTTATACTTTCCTTAACGGAATCCCTAAGGATATTAGCAAACTCTACCGTATAATAGTATTCAAGTGTTGGGTTGGATGAACTCTTGCCTTCTCCTACAAGATATAGCGCTCTGTCCCTCCCTGGTACTCCGCTCCATTCATAACTTTTAACTAATCGTAAAGAAAATTATTTTGTAATAAAAAAGCGACTATATGTACACATTAATCAACTAAAGTATTCATTAAATACTTCATATAATTAAGTTAGTCTATAAATAATAAGTGTCACATGTTTTATCCACTAAAACATATTATTAGTTGATATTCATTCCCTATATAAAAAAAATATTTTTTACTTAAAAAGACAACTGAATAAACTTGTATGCGTACATAATCATGATTGAGTTTGTATTGTTAATGATTTTTTTTGGTTTTTATTCCTCTTCTTCTGTTAATGTATAAATATATATAAATGTATCGCTTATACCCTCTAAACAGCCGGCCTGTCCCATTTATACCCCAAAACACTTACTTAATTCATTCATTCACTCAATTATTCATTCACCCATTCAGTCTCACGCACCCCCTTACCTCTCTTGCAGATCAGTGGTCCGGGGGCTGGCTGATCATCAGTGGGGCCACGCAGATGTCTATACGGCCCGACGGTCACCTAATGTGGGCCTGTAGCTCACTGCTGGTGGCGCCCCTGTGCACTGTGTGTGGAAACTCTTTCCCCACGACCCTTTCCTGCTCCCCCTGGGCGGGGAAAGCGCTTCCTCACACAGCATGCAGGCAGTGGGCTATAGGCCCGCGTTACGCTGCCGTCGCGGAACCCCCCTGATGAGTGGCGCCCGGTGGGGACTGCCCCCCTCGCACCCTTTTAGGTACACTGCTAGGCCAAAACTTGTCACTTACAAGTGATCTGAGAGTGGTTACCCATATTTTTATTTTACAATATTTATTTTATTGGGTTTTAAAATAAATTACCCGTGACGATAAGTGACCATTCCTACATGTATATATATAAACACGCACACACACACACACGCATGTAGGAGGGGAACACAGAAACAGGTAAGACAGGCTGCCGGCAGATTTCCCGCGCTGTGAATCGTCGGTAATGTTTGCTCCGTCTTCCAGTCGCAGATGAGTAAACACACGCAGCCGCTCACCGGGCCACACTTGGCCTTTCAGATCACGGCTGCCACGCATCTCCTGTTCTCACCCCGTCTCCCTGGAAACCGAAACGCAAACACATGGCACGGTTTGCCAAAATTATTTTTTTCTAGTAAGCCACCGGTGCCTTTAACCCCTTAAAGCCACTGGAGTCATCTTAGTTCTACAAAGCAACATTTGGGTGTTGCGCATGCACAGCTGCCCTTAAAATCGGGTTTGGACCGCTAATAGCCAGACAAGGGTCCTGTTGTTTCCTCCCTAAACTTAGCACGGGTACGATGACCCTACGCTACGCATATGTACCGACACTCGCTATGGCCAAAGAGTGACCCATCTACCGAGACATTTCATGTGACGTTCCGACCGACTGATAGCTATTTACGTATCCAAGGTTTTTATTAATTAATAAACCCATTTTCTGCAGTTTTCATATAGATAATTGTGCTTTTAAGGGCTAGAGAACAGTGCGATACGCTGGGAAAACAACGTGCGCAAACATTTGGAGATCCTAGAAACAGAGGGACATGGGGGGGGGGGGACACTCCGCGCAGGCTGAGGAAAACGTTTATTGCCGTTGCCGCATTTGCACACACAAAATGTTAAGTTGTTAATGCAATCCTTCCTGGCGCATACAATACACAGCGTGCCATCCCCCATTAACTTATACAATGTATCCTTACACCAACAGGGCACTTCTTCCCGGTTTATTTTATTGTATGTTAGGATACTGGGAAAGTATTCCGATCGTGACATGAACCCGGCAGATAAGGGGTTAACCCTCTTGCAGTGACAGCGAGGACGCGGATTCGGCAGTTTGAATAAGTTTGCCCCAGTCACCGCCCACCACCCGGAGAAGGGCGCACGGCCACGTGACCAGACACAGCAACCGTCCGAAGGGTAGTTGGTTTACTGCCCGCCTCTTTGCCACCAATACACTGGAGGGCAGTTCCTTTCTTATTGCCCACCGAAAGGGCAACAGGGAAGCCTGCGTTGTATTACATTTAGTGTATTGCGTTGCGTGCAGCAGGCAGGCGGTTACAGTGAGAAGTAACGTTACCGGCGCAGTCCCGCTGCCTCTTGTTATAAGCGGTTACCGCTCACCCCTCATCCGCCCCCCTATAAAATAACTCCATCTGTAGCAATAGAGAGCGGGCGCTCGGAAAGCGGTGCTTCCCTGTCACAAACACGCTCTGGGGATTAGAATGTAAGCTCACTGGTACAAGAAGTATAGTCGCAGATATTAACCCTTTTATAGCGCTACCCCCCTGGGGTTCTGGCTGAAGCACCAGGTGCTGTAGTGACTTCTGTGACAGACACGCGGGGTCCGCGCTCCGCAGCTGGAGGGAGGAGGGATTTGGGGTTACTGGGCTCCCGCATGTGGCCCAATGAAATGCCTCCCTTCATAACAACACAAGCATCTCCTTGGAGACGGGTAGGAGGGCAGTGCGGGGCAACACGGGGTGGGGATAGGCTGCAGCTCCGGCAGCAGGGGGAGGGGCCTATTGTCAACTGGGAAGAAAGTTAAAGGCTGGGAGGGAGAGGGATAACTTTTCAAATGCGATCTATTCTCCTATTTACTCCCCGGGCTGCAGCTGGTTAATGGATCTGTGATCACTGCTGGCGAGTCTTGGTCGTGATTGGGAATAAAGGCAATTTCTTGCGCTGCGGCCGAGGTAAGAGGATCCCGGTGAGGGTCTATTGTGTGCCCGATCCCCCCTGGGCTGAGTATACTGTAAATGTCATGAGGCCTGGCGCAGCCCTGCCTTCTGCATTGTCTTGTATGTGTTAGCAGTTTAAATGTCACCTCGCCTTCAGTGTGTCCCTGTGCGGTATTTACTCTTATTGCAGCCAGAATCCAGGGCCAGATGGATCCTTACAGTATAAAGTATATATCATATGTTTTGCATGGAATTTATTCATAGAAACTTTATAGTATATAAAACAAATAATAATAATAATAATATTATTATTATTATTATTATTAACAAATAGTTTGGGGATCCTTGGGCCATGTGCCAGAAAGCAATTACATCTGATGAGTGACAGCGCCTCCAGTGATGAGGATCTGTTTATTAAACACATGGCATTCCTAATAGATTGTTTGCGTTGCAGAATATCGTTTTGTGTGTTTATTGTTACTGTACGGATACACTGTTTGTATAAGAGGAGGTGCCCAGCCTTCCTTCCAGTAGCCGGCGAAACATGCCAACTGTTGCAGCCAGTTTATTTTCCTTTTCCCCCACCTAAAGGGGCAATAAGACTGACGGCGATAACGTATACATTTATTTACAATTCCTTAAGGTTTGATTGTAAGCTCATGTGCCGTGCCCTCCGATCTGTATATTTAAGTGTATTTTTATGGAGCGCTGCAGAATATATTAGCACTTACTAAATAAAGATTATTAATGTTTTAGGATGTTGCGTCTCTAGAGGTCTATGCGTTTGTGTGTATATATATATACCGTATATATATATATATATATATATATACACACACTTGTTTTGGGTACAGTAGTGCTGCTGCTCTTTGTGTTAGAAGATGTACCCGGCACGGTCCTACCGACGGGTCGCAGGCTTCATGGGGCACGGACTCTCTCATCCTGCATTATACTATTTGTATATATACATGAATTTATTTCTATGAGCCCCATGGGGATACGTTTAAAAAGTGAATGTAATAAAAAACAACATTGCAGGCTGTAATGATTCAGAATACCTTGCTAGTTAAGAAAATACAGGAGGGGGGTTTATTTTAAAGGAGGAGAAATGTTAGAACAAGAGGTCATAAACTAAAACGAGAGGGTCAGACGCTTAGGTGTAATGTAAGGTGGTAGATAAGTGGAGCGGCGTCCCAGCAGATGTGGTAGTGGCTAATACAGTAAGGGAATTTAAACATGTATGGGACCGGTATATGGCTGCTGAATCTAAGACGAGGCCAAGCACTGATTAAGGTTGGAGCAGTGGGCAGATGAGACGGCCGCAGGGTCCTTATCTGCTGTCTAATTCTATGTTCCTACATTCTTATTAATGAAGACGCGCGTCATGGCTGTGTGGAACCTTTTAAACAGATTGCGTTATCTCAGCGCGCAGGGTGAGCCCATCTAATCTTTACTTAGAATGTCTCTTGGTGGCAGTGTGATAGAAAAGGCTCGATGCATTAGTGCTGATTTGTTTTTATTACGCGGTTAAAGTGCTAAACCGCGTATAATATTTCTTATTTATCTGGACAAAAAACGGATACAGTATTTGTTACCCAAGAATACGTCTGTCTGTATTGTGGGCTGCCGATAATGTTACCGGTATCGCCAGCCAGCCTTTATTTAAAGTGACGGTAACATTTATTGGGCTCCTGAAGGGATACGCCGGTCACCAGATCCCCTTTAATACGTGTGATAGCCGAGTTGCCCCGTAAAATTTCAGTTGGGTCACCTTGCAAAAGGCGTGAAGGGATTCTGCAGCTCCTAAGCGCGCAGGTACTGTGTCCGGCTGAGCGTTATTCTCGACCCCAGCCCTGTCCAGCATCGGGTCATGGGGTCATGCAGTAGTTCCAGGGGGGCTTTGCTGGGAGATCGGCAGCCGGCAGTGGTATGAAAATGTGGGGTACGGAGAGGTCCGCGCGATGCACGTCTCCTAAGGGTAAGTCGTATAGAAGTAAAGTACTTTAATATGCATTCTTCGTTGGTGGGGCATCATGGGACACTTTCCCGGTGATGCTCGTTTCTGCCCGCTGACTTGTCTTCTCTGCAGAAGCTGGTCTGTGACCGTACTCAAAGGGCTAACGACTACCATACCTAATATTTTCTGTTGCCAAAATGCTGGCAATATTTCTATGAGCACAGAATATAAAGATGTGCTGTTCTCCTGACCATAGCTGAGTAGCTTAAACTCAAGGACACTTGAGTGCAGCTGTGAGGAACGTACTTCGAGTTGTAGAAAAACGGGCAGAATGTCGGCCGTCGCTTTGTTTCTGTTACCTTGGTGGGCCGAGCAGTGGCCAAGTTAACTAATCACTAGCACATCAAACAGGACTCGGATTGGGTCTCCATCCATTTGGAAATCCAACCGCACGGGACGGGAACACGGATGAGTTAAAGGTGAATTCCCGCGCCGAGGTCCGTTAGATGCAAGTGAAATGAACAAAACTGTAACATGGATCCAGGTAGAGGGGACCGGGAGATGGAGTTCTCTTCACGCGTTCCTCCTAAATGCGCCCGGTTTGTCTTGGGGTAATTGGAACAGGATGTAGGTGGTGTGTTTGGGGCAGATGTCCACAAAGTGTCCCCCGCAGGTGATATCCTAACACCCCGTGTGATTACCTGCCCTGGGTTCCTGCTAAATAAATCCTCCTGATAGATCTTATTCCCCGGACACAAGCACCTTCTTCATGTTTGTTTGCCAAGGTTCTTAAAGCGTTACAACCTTTTTATAACGTGTTTTAGGGATGCATCCCTTCCTAATCGTGTTGACTTTATTTGTGCTGCTGAAAAACCATCGGCATCGCCTGGACTCGCTCCTGGGCTGATAAACCAAACCAAAACTGTTCCTGCAGTGCGTTTATTCAACAATATCGCGCCAAACCGTTTACAAAATCCAGTTGATTAGGGGCTGTCCAAAAAAAAAAATTACACCAAAACAGGGCAGATCGTGTCTGTTAGTGTTTGCCGGTTTCCACGGAGACCAGAGGAGAATAGCGGGTATCTGTGTTCCTCTGATAGGGTTGAACGTGGCGGGCTCTTGATTTAAGGCTTGTGTTAAGCGGCCAATGAGAAAACAAACTCGTAGGAATGCAGACGGACGGACGGACTGCTGACTTAATGAGATGCATCGAGCCGTCTTTCTTTTAAATTAAGTTTCATATGCTTATTTCTGAAAAATGCAGTCTGAAATAATAAATTTCTCATTTGCTTGAAATTTGAATGATTACATTGTACTAAACCTTCAATAAACCTCTCTGCACTCGTTCTTTACAGCTCTTTGTTTTGATGTAATTGGTTTGGTGATATCTGTATTTTTAGTGTCTAAAAGTAAAATTATGAGGTTCAAAAGGCATTAGCCCGGAATTTAATTGTATAGCGGTAATTCTGGCTTTAGCATACACTAAGCTGTATTTCACAAAGTCTCAGTAATGAATAAAATACATAGAATAACAAATAATATCAATAAAGTGAAATGGTCCCTTTAAAAAAAAATAGTGTTAAATTGTTATTTTTTATGGTGTTTCTTGGTCGGGTTTCGCCGGTTAAATTTAGATGGGCAAACACATAATTTCACCTTTTATGGTTTGTTATTTTTCTATGGAAATTTACACAGTGGATGACAGTGACAGAAAAAGTTATAATACAAGAAGTTCGATTTTCAGAGCTTTCTTAGATAATTAAAATTAAATTATCCATTATACAGGGCAAGCTCATCCCTTTCTGCTTTCTGAGAAACCCGTTGGTGTTGGTCTTTCATAATTTAAAGCGGAGTAAGGGAGCTGAAAGTGCCGCTCTGCCGCACGATCTCCCGCTCGCTCTGCCGCACGATCTCCCGCTCGCTCTGCCGCACGATCTCCCGCTCGCTCTGCCGCACGTTCCCCTGCACACTCTCCCTTTAGTGAATAAACCAGAAAGACTTGAACTCTTGCCTATGCTTGCGATAAGCAACAGTAATATGCAAATTACATGTCGGACGCTGGCCCCTGATTGGTTGACAACTGGATTATTACGTTTGAAAGATACTTTTGCGAGCCGCTGCTTATTCTTTATGAGCCGAGTATTTCCAGTCCGGTCTGGTTGGCCGTCGGGCGGCAGCCTTTTGTTTTCAGATGAAGATTCCCGTCTGGATTTAAAAGATTACGCACTTTTACCTGTCTTCCTCCGGCGCGCGCCCTTATCACAAGCGACAGAGGATCCTGAGTTTAGCTCATTATTAATTTACCCGCCAGCGTCGGATTTCCGCAGCCTTGGGGTTATCCTTGAGTGACAAGGGTATTAACCCTTGGAACACCTGGAGGTGGGTGATCTTTTATAAAACGGGTGTTACAGGGAATGGATAGTTGAAAACGTGAATATCTTATTTAACACCCAGCGGTAGTTTATGGGAGAGGTGTTCCTGTGCCGTGTTCTGCCACCCGGGATTGTAGGACGAAGTCCATTTAGATTAGCAGGTTAGAGTGTGTTTTACAAGCTCCCGGCACGAAAAGGGTTAAATAAATCAGCCGCCTGTGCCTCCCCGTCTTCTTCTGGTGGTCTTGCATTGTCATTCTATACCTAGACGTGTTAGCCCTAGGGGTGTAACTGGGTGCTGTGTGTATCTGTTGATGCTGCATGGAATCAGTGGTGTTAGTAGACAATCAGATGTATGATTTATGTTCCATTGATGACTTTAATGGAAGTACAGCGCTACGGAATTTGATGGCGCCATATAAAACAATAAATAATAATAAGTTATAACGAGCATGCGCAGGAAGCATACTCCCAGCAGAGGCCGTGTTAAATGAAACATTAGTCTCGTTTTCTAACGCCAATAACTAGTGATTGCATGACATCAATGTGCACGTACCATGAACATAGGGCCAAAACTGGCCAAATGCTTGATCACAAGGTTACGTCTTCAACTGTAATTTGTGGCATTCGCTCTGAAGCTTCATAGTCCCAGAAACCCGTTATATGTCTTTAAAAAGAAGCTCACAGGAAGAAAGCAAGCTGGGTGGATTTGTTTGGTTTTGGGGCATATATATTAAAAACTATGGTTTAACTGATTCAGAGCTGCGGTATAATACGGCGCTATATAAAACAAGAAATAACAGCGAAAGAACCGATGGTGTCTCGGGGCCAGCTCCAGAGCGTGCTTGCGCAAAAGTTCCAGGGGGCATAACGATGAGACCCCCATGTGCTTGCACAGACAGCGCCCCCACTGAAGTCATTGAGGATACTTTCCTGCCACAGATTGGGTGCTTTAACCAACCAAAACTGGCATGAAAACTGCACAGTGGAGGGGTGGTGCTCTGCAGCCCTGGTGCTGCAGCTTCTCCAGCTATTGAATGCGTATTTAAATACTAACAGTGTCCCTGATTATAAATATAATGGCTTAGCGGAACATGTAGCGGTTCACCTGCTGCTGAACTATAACCCCCCTTAGCCTCTGCCAGCGCTGTTTGATCACAGGATGATGGGAGTTGTGGTTTCCTATATAATTCACGCACCGTGTGTTTGATGGCGGCCCTGTACAGTTCCTGATTGAGGGGGTTGAATTTGGGGACCCGCTTCAGACGAGCCTGTGCTCGGTGCTGCGGTAGAGAATTTATTTGGCTTTTTAAATAAACCTATTATAGTAAATGGGTCACTAAGCAAACGTTCCTCACGGCAACGGGCGTTCTACTTTTATACATGTTTTGATGAAATGAATCCATTTCCATTCAGATCCAAATATTTGACTTCCTCCTGGCGACTAATTAGCATAGTAAGAAGTACACATTGTAATCAGAAATAACAGAACTTCAGATGAATCGTTGACTTAATGAATGCTTCAGCACGTTTTTGTCATTGTTTTTATAAAATAGGTGGAGTGAGAGGAGGCTACTTTGGGGTAAAAGTCCAGAACTAACTGGTGTTAATGCGTTCTTTGCTTTTTATTTCCAGGGATCTACGGCCCCCGCTGCATAACATCGGACTGCGTGCGAATGATGTGTTTTTTGTGAAAAAAAAGCGTATTATCCCCTGAAGCGTCGCCCCCGTCATACGTGTTCCGGAAATGCACAGGTCTGTCGATCCCAAGAAAAGTAGACTGAAAATGCATGCAGCCCCCCGACTCAGGAGCGTGGAGGTAGCAAGAGGAAGGTCGGGGTATGGATTTACTGTATCTGGACAGGCACCGTGCGTCATCGGTACCGTCATTAGGGAAAGTCCGGCCGAGAATGTCGGTCTTAAACCCGGGGATCACATATGTGCCGTGAACGAAATCAACGTTAAAAAGGCTTCCCATGAAGATGTGGTAAAGCTGATCGGAAAATGTTCTGGCGTTCTCCATATGGTCATCGCTGAAGGGGTCCATCGCGTCGACTCCTGTTCTAGTGACGAGGAGGTGGCTTTTTACGAAGGGAAAACTTGCCTAAAACCCAGGCCGGATTCCAAGGCGCTGGGCATCAACCGAGCCAAGAGGGTCGTTGAGGAAATGCAGTCGGGTGGGATATTTAGCATGATCTTTGAGAACCCTAGCAATTGTGCCGGCAAGTCCAGCAACCATGCCCCGAAACAAAGGTCTAGGTCCATGTCGGCTTCACATTATGAAATGAGAAGGGAGAAAGCAAAGAACACGCACATGCTTTCGAGAGACGATGTATCCAAGGTACTAAGTAATGACTGTCTCTTCTCAAACGGGCTGCAGAACCTAGAGGACTTTGAGCTGGATGCAAGTATCTTAAATGTGGGCATGGTCGTTGGCTACCTTGGTTCAATTGAACTCCCTTCTACCAGTTCGAATCTTGAATACGATAGCTTACAGGCCATCCGTGGCTGCATGAGGAGACTTCGGGCAGAACAAAAGATTCATTCGTTGGTACTGATGAAAATCATGCACGACAGTATCCAGCTCTGTTCCGACAAAGCAGGTGTTGTGGCTGTGTACCCCGCAGAAAAGCTGGCATTTAGCGCAGTGTGCCCTGATGATCGAAGGTTCTTTGGACTGGTAACAATGCAAAGCAGCGATGACCAAAGCTTGGCTCAAGAGGAAGAAGGGATTTTGAGGACATCGTGCCACGTTTTCATGGTAGACCCCGAGTTGTTCCATCACAAAATACATCAAGGTGTTGCGCGGAGATTCCGGTTTGAATGTACCCCGGATCCAGACACCAATGGTTGCTTAGAGTTTCCACCGTCCTCTTTGCCTGTTCTGCAGTTTATCTCCGTTCTTTATAGAGATATGGGGGAATTAATCGAAGGCATGAGAGCAAGAGCCTTTCTGGATAACGACGCAGACGCCCATCACAACAACAGTACGAGTAGCAACAGTGACAGCGGAATAGGGAACTTCAACCAGGAGGAAAAAACAAATCGAGTCCTTGTTGTCGATTTAGGAGCGGCTCCAACCAAACATGTCCCTCATGGAGTGTGGGAGAATGCGACACAGAGGGCACCGAATCAGTCATTGCCGCACTGGAACGGTTATTGTCACGAAGAAGAGGGCCATTTCTCGTACCTCGGAATACAGGCTGATAAACAACAAAACTTTAAGAAACATTTAGGTCCATCTGCCCGTATCGAGGTGCCGGTTATTCCGAGAGGGCAAATGCCTCCGCCGAAAAAGGCTAGTGCAATGGAGGTAGGAGGCCAAAAGTGGCTGCCTGTTCATGTCATACGGGACTGGCAACATGGAAATGTTAGCGACCAGGAGTCGTATGCCGAGTCTACCGACGGGTGGTCCAGTGTGAACTGCAGCACGCTTCCCCCGCCGATGAGCAAAATCCCAGCGGACAGGTACCGCGTCGAGGGGAACTTTGCGCAGCCCCCGCTTTCCGCTCACAAGGATGACTGGTCTAAAAAAGTGTTCGATGTTCCTAATGTTTTTGGAGCTTCTCAAGCCTCAAAGAAGGTCAAGGAGAATAGAAAGGTAAGACTGGATCTTGGAAGAGGTTTCGCGTGTAGAAGTGTCAGTGTTATTTTTATAGTTGGGAGGCTTTGTAAGGTTTTAATGTATGTGCCTGTGCTGCATAAGGGACAATTGTATAGGGCAAGTATACATCATACTCAAGTTGTATAGCTCACAATAGTGTCCCCTTTCGACCCATATAAGAAAAAAATCTATTGGCTGGCTGGCAAAAAAAAAAACCTGATCCCTGCTAACATCCAGGAATCTGGGACAAGTCCCCCCCCTGTAAACCCACTTTCCCATTTAAAAAAATACCATAAATAGTTAAAATATATTTTTTAACCAAAAAAATGTGTTTTTGTTGACTTCGTCTCCTATCATTATCGAAAGCGGGTGCCAGAGATGGAAAAAGGCTGGCATGCTTGGAGGCATATGTATTTTCTACCTAGGGGCTGCGGTTCCCCCCTCCATTATTTTTAGAAATATATTATGTGATAGGATGTGTGATTTGCCCTAAACTAGGTATCTTTTAAAAGCTTAACTCATCCAGAAGAAACAATGTATAGGTTTCCCTCGTTAAAGTGTGCGATGTATGTAGGATTGTTGCCTTAATGTAACTATAGCAAAACTCTGAAACTTGGCAGACGAACCTGTGCCCTGACCCCGTGCACCCGAAGGGTTAATAGCGGCGATTCCCAATGCACAGGGCACCATCTGCAGTCCATTGCCGTGTTCTGGCTGAACGCCAGCCTCGTACATTATTATGGGGTTTTGTAGCATTCTGGCATCGGAAGACAGAGTATTATTTTTTTGTAGAATGACCGGGTTTTAAGTGCAGACGCTGTACATAATTCTTGAAACAATATCTGAGCCGGTGGAGGATCGGGGGATGGAGATTTGAAACTTTTCACACACACACAGAGCCCATATACAAGTTCCACTGCCGAACGGTGCGGCGTCTGTTTCACAAATGACTTCTTGCTATTGTTCTCTGATACGTCCCCTGGGCCGCGTGGTAACTCCTGGGCCGCATGGTAGTAACAACTCCTAGGCCGCATGATAACTCCTGGTGCCTTGCCACTTAGCTTAGTTCACGTGGATATGCCGGGGGCTGCGGTGGGTTTTAGGCTTCATACACATTAAAGACACAAATCTGCTTCCCGCAGGCAGCACGGTACGGAGTCAGCGCGTTCGTCTGGTAGATTGGGGTTGGATAACAGAGCGAGAAGTCATACGCACGGCTGATATGCAGTCTGATAACAGTCCGTCAAGGGCTGTACCTAGAAACCACGGGGCCCCCAGACTTCACCAAGCACAACCATGTCCCACAGAGCCACCTTTGACCCCAAACCGCTTGTCTGTGCCATCATTTCCCCTAAACAGCTTGCCAGTGCCCCCAGCTTCTCTGTGCTATCTTTGCCACAAACAGCTGGTCAGTGCCCCCAAACAGCTGGTATGTGCCATCTTAGCCTCCAAACAACTTGCCAGCCCCCCCAAGCAGCCTGCCTATTCCATCTTTGCCCCCATCTACAGAGTACATCTCCTGCATGGCAAGTAACTGGGAGAGGGGCAAATGAATATGGGGGGGATTCTGCCAAATGCCTGGGGTTTCCTATGAAGTGTTATAATGTTTATACCTCTTTAGCAGCTTCATTTGTGCCTAGATATTTTTCGGTTTCTTTGGTCTTTAGATTAGAGTAATTCCAATCGATTCCGGACATCTGCGCGACAATTGTATATGTGACGTCCATGTACCTGATTTAGTGCCAGTGTGTGTGTGTGTGGGGGGGGGGATTTTGTGTAATATGCAAGATGCACGGTGTTGTGTTGTGTGTATTTGTACAAACGGTTTGTGTTGATTGAATAAACCTTACCCGACTACGCTGTTACTGTACGTGACTTGGTGGTAAAGCTCATGTCCCGGGCCCGTCACCAATTTCACGAGCGTGCAGCGAACAGGAAACCTCTTTGTTTCAGCTCCAACTCCGCGCTCCTGTTACAGAGTGAAATGGAAAGCCGCTGAAACCCGATATCAAACACACTGCCGCAGCAACGTCCGGCAAAAAGCAATATAGCCGAGCTACCGGGCTCGTTAGCACATATATGAGTACCGCGTGTGCTAAGTCTAAGGGAACATATAGAAAGCATAAGGATAGCCAGCTGCTCTTCAGTTACAACTCCCAAGACTCTTAGCCTACTGTATGCAAGCTGAGGATGAAGAGGGACGTTGAACATAATAATAATAATAGTAATAATTAATTCTGCTTCCTCCACTTGCACGGAAACACAATATAATGTCATTAACCCTTAGAGGGGCAGCATAAATATTTCTCCTATTCCGTGAACCCCCTCCGCACCAACGTCCCAAGATTTAAAATGCTGAAGAAATAATTTTTAGGACTTCCCCGGTGTAAAGTGCTAAAAACAAGAATGCATTCTATTTAAACATTTTTATTTCCAAGCACATTATCGGGGCTTTTAGAGCGACGGGACCCTGTGGTACACTCATATCCATCAAAATAGGAAGGAAAGAGGGACTATCTTTACGTAATAGGGACACTTGGGATATATGCCTGTGACCAAATAAACCCCAGTGAACACTCGTTTAACAGTAATGTTATATATGTTGTATTTCTGTATTGGTGAGGTCACCGCAGCTTGCATTACCCTTCTGTGTATTCACCTTGACACGGTTTTTGTTACTATGTTGTACATATTATTATTATTAAGTAATTTTTTTCTTGTTAGAGCTCAAAGTTTGCCCACATGATTGGACTGGACCGGGCTCCACAGCGCTCGTCAGGTCGAAGATCATTTGGAAGGTCCAAAAGATTTAGCATCACCCGCTCTCTAGATGATCTGGAGGTAAGATTACACATATATATAAGATATATGTTATAGATATTTCTTTATTGGAATCTTTGTTTACACTATACAGTATACCAATTGTCTTATGTTCTTACATGTTTTATATATATAAATATATACATGGGCGTAGGAACCCCTAAAAATCTGGGGGGGGGAAGCATTTTCCCCCATCAGATCCCCACTTTCTCCCCCTCTCACACTTTCTTACTATCTACCCCCTCCCTACCCTCCCTTCCCTTCTCACACTATCTACCCCCTCTCTACCCTCCCTTCTCACACTATCTACCCTCTCCCTACCCCCCTTCTCACTAGCTACCCTCTCCCTATCGCCCCCTTCTCACTAGCTACCCTCTCCCTACCCCCCTTCTCACTAGCTACTCTCTCCCTACCGCCCCCTTCACACTAGCTACACTCTCCCTACCCCCCCTTCTTACTAGCTACCCTCTCCCTACCCCCCTTCTCACTAGCTATCCTCTCACTAGCTACCCTCTCCCTACCCCCCTTCTCACTGTCTACCCCAGGGGTGTCCAAGTTTTTTCTGCAGTGGGCCACTTCATCAGAATTGTATACGTGCGCGGGCCGCACTCATTTTTCACTGTGATAAAATATGCAGATTAAAATAAAGTAAATGACACAAAACCTTTACTTTTCCTCTCACTGATTTCTGGGCCTAGAAAATTTTGTGACTAAAAATTCAGGAATAATTAAATAAAAATTAAATTAAATTAAAAATGAAATAGTTCTATTTATTCTAGGGAAGGAACCAAAATGAAAATTCTGGACCAAAACATTCACGGTTCACTTAGCCAAAACCGAAAATGACCCCCCCACCTTTAAAAATAATAATAAAAACTCACATTTTTAATAGAAGTAGGTAACACACCACAATTGGACAAAAAAAATTAGCAATATGACTTGGCATGATAGAAGTGTGATTGCTAACAGCAATCACACTCCTATCATACCCAGGCAGCCAGTACATGCTGGTACAGGGTGGCTGTAAGTGATGTGCAGACCCCATATTGCTGGCACCATCAATGCACAAGGGGGGCAGCTAGCTAGGTTTCAGCATGTACTGGCTGACTTGGCATGATAGGAGTGTAATTGCTAACAGCAATCACAGTCCTATCATGCCTAGGTTCCAGCACTTACACATCCATGCTATCACACACACACTCATTCATTCATATACTCGTTCATTCACAGATTCATTCCCTCAATCACGCATACTCATTCAAACACCCTCTTCACCCCCTTACCTGCACTGCAGCTCCTCGATGCCGCTCACAGACTTCAGCAGGGGGTGCGGCCTCCCTCTGCGTTCTCTGGTACTGCACAGAGGAAGCAGGATGTGATGTGATGTCACGTGAACTCTGCTGGGTTCCGCTTCCTCTGTGCAGTACAGAAGACCCTCCCACAGGTAAGTAGCAGGGATCTTGTTGTAGCAGGGCTCGAGGTGCGGACCGCGTAAGATCGGTTGCCCTGGCTGCCGATCTTACGCGGGCTGCACCTCGAGGTTTTGCGGGCCACATTTGCGGCGTTTCTATTGGGGTGGTTCCTACGGCCCTGGGGGGGGATTTCTTCATTATCGGTCCCCCCGCATAAGTTACTGGGGGGGATCTGTCCCCCCCGGTTCCTACGCCCATGTATATATTCTTATTTTCTTTCAAAATATTTCCTTTGTCAAGGGATTGGTCGTGTAACATCACGTAGACTTCTTATTTTACTATGGCCGTTTAGATTAGATGATCTTACTCTGTATAACATGATTTTACTATATTAGGCAGAAAACTAGAAGGTTAACGCTGCAGGTGGCAGGGGTTAATACAGTGAGGGCATTTAAGCATCACTGGGATGGGCATAAAACCAGTTTGATGTCATACAAGGGTAGAAAGAACAATTGATGGGCCAAATGGTTCTTATCGACCGTCCGTATTTCTATATTTCGGCTGTATAATTTAAAGTAGATAGTTTGACATTTTGAAAAAATTCAATCTTCTCTCAGCGTTTAAAGGGAAAATTGGAATGTGCTGGTTGCATGCGCAACGCACAGCAATATTAGGTTACCATCGAACTTGGTTTCTGTAGTTTTCCTTGGCATTCTGTCAGATTTTACAGTTTTTCTGCTAAATATATAAGCCATAGTTGCTTATCCTGAAGCAGCCGGGATATTATAATACTCCTGCCTGTGAACAGGTGAAATAATTTAATTGACTGAGACCTTGATTATTGTGCTTATAGTGCAGCTATGTCCAAACATCATTTTTTTTTTTGGTATCCATAAAACTTTGTCTCCCTGTTATCTTCTCGTTGACCGAGGCTGTCCCCAGAGTCACTCAAAGAGTTTTCAGATTGTATTTCACGTTGTCTCTGGTGCCCCTTGTGGCTGTGCTTGGAACTGCAAAACAAAATAAAAACTGCTTTACTTTTTAGGCAATTCAGCGGATCGGCTACCTTGATTCATTCTTTGCAAACTTTGCAGTCCTTTCATTATTCAGTAGCTTTGGAACATTTCTCATTTGAGAGTTTGCACATATTGGATTGGATGATTCTATTGGTTGCTATGGCAATAAGACCACTGTTAAAGTTTCCAGCAGAATCATTTCTATGCGTACGCCCGCTGTGTTGATATCTTCGCCACCTACCACACTGTGCTCGTTAACCCTTATTTCCCTGGATCACATCTGATGTGTTATAATTTTGTGGAACTACGGAGCAGATTTTGAACTTGCGACGTATTCTCTGGGGTAAAACGTAGCGCACTGCTCAATGTCACACTGCATGTTAAGCGCTACGGAATATGATGGCGCTATATAAAACAATAAATAATAATAATGTATGAAATCTGGAATGGAAGCAGTAAAGCTCATGTTTCCTTCTTTAAGCTTCCTATGTCTAGATCCTTTAAATTCCATTGGAAACATTCCCAGGTTTAGATTTTCTGCAATAAAATCTGTATTTTGATCTACTTTTGGCACATGGCTATCTACAGAACTATGCTTTTTTCCCTTTAATCTATCCTAACAAGTTTGACAATTTTTTTTCTAGTAGTGTTCTTTTTCTGTTAAAAAGTATATATTTTTATTTTCTAGTGCCAACAATTTATGCAGCGCTTCTTACAGTCCATTCATATATTCAGGCAGTCTGAAAAAACTAGAATTCACAGAATAAGAAGAACCAATACATTCGGTAAAGAGGGCTTGCAATCTAGATGAAATGGCTAATAGAAAAACAAAACATGTCCTTATTTTTTAACCCCTTAAGGACAATGGGCGGTCTTGAACCCATTGAAAACAATGCATTTTGAGCCCCTACATGTACGGGCTTTGTCATTAAGGGGTTAAACTTGAATAGAGGTGGTGAGCGCATCAATAAACAGACTGCCACTTGAAAAGTGTTTCGTTTTTTCTCTTCTTACATTGAGGTATAAACCGCAGGATCTATGATTTGGATATAGGAGGCATCGCCGTCTCTTTAAGGCTTTTTCATTCTGCTTTCTTGTAACTATGTTTTTTTTTTTTTTACTATGATTTTCTTTTGAATGTTAGAGGCTCCCATCCCTTTAATCATCTACAAAACCCTTAGAACAAGATGACCATTGTTATCAGTCAATGGTGGAACGGGAACACAACAGTCCATAACGAAGGACTATATTTCCAGTTACGAGGCCGTTCCTCATTCAGTGAATTCTCTGTAGACCAGTACGGGGCTGGAAATGTCTCGGAAGGCAGCAAGCCATGGCTTCTAACATGTTACAGCTGGAGCCAAGTGGCTTTCATTGTGATGCTTAAGTATGTAATCCAAGGTCTGGCCTGCTTTAGTGTGTGGGTCGTGCATTGTTCATACGCCCTTACGTGAGCGCAATGTGTATCTTCTGCCGTCAGAACGTTATGAATATTTCATTCTTTTTTGGCACCCCTTTCCACTGACGTTGTGTGTCTATTACATACATGTTCAAATTCTACAACCCCCTTAGTACCGAGACGCTAGGAAAAGTTTGAGCCTTCAAGAAATTATTTACAGGCCTATAATCTGGGGTTCTAATTTAAGAACTAAATATCTGTACCTACAGTTCTACACGGATCTCCCGTTAAGCGTCTGCTAATGAAGTCTTCCTCCATAGACTTTCATTAGTCAAAGTGTCCAACTGGGTGATTAAGACTGAGGTGTTCTATTGCTGGTGTTATAGGAAGTCGGTGTGTTTAGTAGCAGATTGGGTTGAGATACCAGAGCTGGAACTCGCACAAACCGCAAATATACAGCTGCTGAAAACATTATGTCATGCAAAAACTTATTTTGATCAAATTGTGGCAACCAGAATAAAGTTTCATTATAAATCCTATGATTTTAGTGGCGAACGCTATTAAATTCCACTTTACCAGCACGTTTTGCTTACTCTTTACAATTTGGAAACAGCCGTATCGACCCCCATCTATTCCAAACCCCTTGGTGACAAACACGCTGTCCTTTAGAAATCAATTAAAAGTTCTAAATGCCCCCGACGAGCATCTGCGTGTTTTTTTTGTCAGTAAAAAGATTTTTTTCCTGGCTGAGAAATAAAGCCTGAGCGGCTATCGAGGTGAAGTTCCTGCGATGCCATTGAACTCGTATAACACCGTAATTCCCTTCCCCCGGCAGATTTCTTTTCTTATATTTCTACTAAATTGTTTTTGTGATCGCTAGCGTTTCATCGGTGATCTGAGGAGCCGGGGAGACGCTCCACGTCGGTCGGATTAGAGTGTATATAGAATTTCATAAAAAGATGATAAAAAGGGGTAAACGGAGGGTAGTAAAGGAAAGGTTCGTTTTTTTATATATATTGGAGGATAGAAATTGCCATCGAATGTCAGAATCATTATAACAAAGTACAGGAGGGACGTTTATTTCAAAGGAGGAGAAATGTTACAACACGAGGTCATAATCTAACACGGGTGTCAGAGGCTTAGATGGAAAGTAAGGAAGATTTACTTTACCGAGAGGGTGGTAGATAATGGAACAGCCTCCCAGCAGAAGTGGCTAATGCAGTAAGGGAATTTTAAAAAAAACATACGTCGGACAGAGCACGTTTGGTGTAAAACCCGTATATTGTTGTGGTTTTGGTAACATGAAAAAAACAAACGATTAGCCTTCATGTTAATATGTTGATCCTAAAGGTCCAGTTGACGTGAAAGCGACTTTGGCCCCTGTGGGTGGGATGTGTCTCCTCAACCTGCCAGAGCCCTGGGCGTTTGAGGGTTCTGCGCAGCATCTTAGCTGTCCCTAGCGCTGAACTCTTCTGGACAGAGGGTTCTGATGGCGTTCCCCGAGGGCACCTATGACCACTGGGAGCGCTTTGGCCTTCACTCTCCACATCTTCTCCAGTTCTTCTCCATCTTCTCATACACCTTTTTCCTGATTTTGGCACTTCTGCACCCATCACCACCGCTGTCTTCTGATTCTTGTCTACCACCACGTCGGGTTGATCGGCCAGTACCTGCTTGTCTGTCTGGATCTGAGCCCTGCTATTCTCCACAACCATCTGTGAAATCTCTCATTTGGACTTTGGAGTGTTTATCCCATACTTTCCCTTCACTTTCCTGGTATCTGTGCAGTTCACAAGTCAGAGCTGGATACGTTATTATTATTATTATTATTATTAGTATTATTATTATTATTAGTATTATTATTGTAATTATGTGCAGTTCACAATTCAGAGCTGGCTACATTGTTATTATTATTATTAGTATTATTGGTATTCTTAGTATTATTATTGTAATATAAAAAATATTATTTCAGTGCACTACTTTCAACAAGAACTGCCTGTTTTGGGGGGGGGGGGGAAATATATAAAAATCCCACACAGCGTTCTCGACCATGTGATTCGAACACCTTGAAGAACAGGCTCAGACGGCGTTTCTTCCATAAGAAGTCCTCCTTGTTCTGCGCAGACCTTCGCGCCGAGCTTCCGTACTAAAAGGGAACAGACCTCTAAGACCGGCAATAAAAAAACAAACCCGTAACATACATCCCACCGCGATCTAAACACCAAAAACACTGCGGCCATTCACTGGTAAATACCGGCTGCCTTTAAGGATGGCACCCGGGGTCAGCTGTTGTATATTATTGTGCTTTGGTGATTGATATTTATCATGAATACAGTAAAAATGCCTGCGTGACACCAGTCTATGTTTAATCGAGATGTGAACACTTCATTATTCCATGTTCTTCAGGCTGTTCCAGCGCCGTCTCTTTAATTATCGAGGGCCGGATGATTAATGTCATGAATCCCACTAATGCCTCTCAATCCCCCCCCCCCCCCCCTTCTTGTTAAATAGGAGTTAATACTTTGCAGATGCCTCCCGGCCCTTCCAGGAGAGACGGACTGCCACTACAATATTTAAATTGGCGTACAGATATCTTGTATCTAAAACCAGACTGATTACGTCGTGGGAAGGAAAAACAGGCCAGATGCCGTCAAACCCTATGTTTTTAACCATCCTTTTTCTTTTCTAAAATCAATTTTTATTGAGTTTTGCGAAGAAAAACATTCAGAAATACAATTTATCGAGGCGCATGTGGACGAGAATCGCCTCACCTGTTGTTTCTGTAGTTCGGATTGTTATGTTATATACTACCCATTGTACTGCGCTACCGAATATGATGGCGATAGATCAACTAAATAACAACAACAACAACAATAGTATCCACCATGCTTACGTTGAAAGTAAATCGCGTTCCTCCCGAACGTGTTGCAGGAAGAGGACAAACTAGAGCTTATTATTCCTGAATGTAGAGAAAACATGGAGGACGAGGAAAAGGGAGAGTAAGAGAGAGGAAAGTAATATACAGTATATAAAGTGTACGGATGTGGATGTGTGTGTGTGTGTGTGTGTGTGTGTGTGTGTGTATATATATGTATGTCATATGTTTATCCATATGCTTTATTGCTTGTCGGCACACACATTCACACAACCCCCACCCAACTACACCCCTATCTCCATTTCAAACAACATGGGGTTCCTGACTATGTTGACGTGATTTCCGAAGCAATGAAAGCACATGTTAAAAAAATATATTGCAAAAAAAAACCCCAACCTGTTTGCTCGATGGTATGATGAAACCTTTCGGTGTTATAGAAAGAAAATATGGAAAAGGCCTGAATATAAGACGACCCTATGATAAGAACACATTGCAGTAGCGTGGGATGGTGATTTAATCCATATGTCGTGTACAGAATCTTGTATACTCACATATGTATGTGTGTGTGTGTGTGTATATATATATATATATATATATATATATATATATATATATATATATATATATATATATATATATAATTTCCCAGATAATAGAACACACGGATACTAAACACAAGCATAACTTTTTCACAGTTACATAGCGGCCCTTATTTTTGGTTCTCCGTGTAGTTATAGGAGTTCCGCGTTTGGTTGTCTGTGGGATCAGACGTCACCTATATGCTTTTCTTCACAGAAAAGGGGTCACAGTTGAAATGTGCAAACATTTTGCCTTGTCACATTTAGTGTTAAATAACACCCAGAGATGCTCTCTATGAAACTCCACGTAATGTATCTGATTTCACCTTCACCCGGCTGCGTTAAAGGGGGATTACCTCCCACCATACTTATGAATCTTAAGTATATGTAGTGTTGTAAGAGACACGGATGTAATTTTTGTACCAAACGCGTCTTGAGTTACTTTACATGTCTATGGGGTTTATTCACCAAAGAGAGAGCGTGCAGGAGAGCGCGATTCATCATGTTTATCAAGCTCCACTAGCACGAGGGGCTGAGCTGGCCCTGTATAATGCATTAATCAAGGACAAACATATCCGGTTTAACTGCAGCAGAGGCTCCATGGGGCAGGCCCTGTATAATGTATAGTGAGGATGGGGGGTTGAAGCCCCAACTCTCCTGCAAACTCTCCCTTTAGTGAATAAACCACCACGGGAGTACCTACCTACCCATGATCCTCTCCTGGTCGTAAAGCTACTTCTCAACACATGGAAGCCTAGCGCCATCAATTAACGCAACGCTTAAGAGAAAATACTTTGTAAGATCGCAAGAGCAGGGCGCGCTTCTCCTTCTGTATCAGGATGTGTTAATTGACGTTTTTTTTTCACTACGCCCCGTAGTAACAGCGCTATGGCTTCTGCTGGCGCTATGTAACTAAATGTGATATAATGCAGCTTTTGTGTTCAGCCAACTGCTGTAAGGACATCGTGCGATTACTGCATTTCACCACTAGGTGGCACTTTTGTAGCTTTATACAAAGGATTAAAGTAATGCCTTGTGCTGCTACCCCACTGCGCTGGGGAGAGAGAACAGAATAGCTCTTATTTCATCGTTTCTGAAATCCGCTGTATAGTTCCCACATTTACAGTCCGGCTTTGTATTTCGAGTGGGGATATTCTTCAATGGTTTCTTTCAGGCTTATAAAAATTCTAAGCAACGGCAATGAAAGATGATTAGAAATACATCACAAAAATAAGCGTCTTCACAGCATGACGTCGACCTGATGATCTCATATGGAGTCCGAGGCTTAAGCCTTTGTTCACGAGACGCTGTTTTTCCCTGATCGTTCCGGTGGTTGGACCCGGCTTTTTATGTGGTCACTAGACGGTCATGTAATCTGAATTGTCGCAGGGTGCGGCCGTCTCTTATGGAGTCACACAGCAGGATTGTATTTGAGTTTTGTGTGTTTTGTCAGCAAATGCTAATGCAGTGAGCCCAGGTGATCCAAGTCATCTGGCTAACCGAGGCAGTTATTTACAAGCCTTTCAGTCCCAATATATGCATCACAATGATTTTTATATCCTCCACTAATTTAATAAAATCGTTTTGTGATTCATGGAAAGGAGTGATTACTTTTGTTTTGCTTCACACTTAGCATCACTTACAAAAACTGTACACAGCGTGGAGGGAGAGATGTGTTTATTTGCCAAGGCTGTTTTTCTGTAGCCCCTTTCAGCCTTGGTGAAACCCAGGGCCACACATGGGGATGACTAGGCGGCCCTGGGACTTTAAGGCCAGCAGCCTCCAGCTGGAGCGGCAGATCATGTGTGGGATGCTGTCAGCCAGATGGCCACTAGGCATTTGCCCGGCGTGACTCATGTCCAGTCCAGGCCTGCTTTAACCACATTGTTTATCTGTGTAGCTTGCGTGATAGCTGGTGTAAGCATGTTGCGATTTGCAACTCTCCCAGCCTCCTTCAGCTTAAACACTGAATGTAGCAAAGAAATATTGGACCTCTGGGAGCGTTTGTTGTGCTAGCAAACCTTCATAGTCCAAAACATGACAAGATATTTTTACACATCTATATAGGTTGGCTACCATGTTCTACATCCTTCTTTCTGTTCAAAGCAGATCTGTCATCTGTGGTTTAAGGCAGGAAAGGCTCATAACACCCATTACCAGCCCTTATGTTTCCAAAACAGCTTGAAATCTAACCCAAGCGTGTCCTCCTGATGGCCGCTCCATGGGAATTCCACTCATTGTCTTAAACAATCCTTCACGTTCCATTCAGATTATATATACACGTTCCCCACGTCCGCCGTTGGCTTTCTTGTTCTTTGAGACATTGCTGGGTATCTGGAAAGAATGTTTCTGGGGAAACGTTTTAAAATGGGTCTTCTCACCATGGTCCAATGAGCAGGAGCTTTCCCGTCATTTAGTCAGAGCATTGCCATCATCATGATAACAATCTACTTTAAAACATAAATATGTGTCTGTATAAATATATATGTGTTTGTGTTTGTGTGTGCATGCAAGAACAATGATGTCATCATTCTAGTTCCTTCATCATGGGTTCGGACTCTCTGTCTCTCATTAAGCCACATTCCCAACCTCTCCGCGTGAAACAAGAAACACTGTCCTTTCCCGGTTATTATTATAAATACAGTTTCCGGGTGTTTCTCGGTGAGACCTTCTTAGCTTTGTGTAGCAATAGCAAGATGTTATTTTCTACATTCGTCCTACCTGTTACAATAAACAACCCACTCATACATTTATAATCTCCCACTGGGTAATCCAGGAAAATGTGTTTGACCCAAAAAATGATCGGAAAAGTGTATCCGTTATTTCTGATTGGAATAAAAATTTAAATATTTCTGGGTAATTTATGAGAAGAACAGAAATCTGAGCAAGGAACAATAAAATAGGATTTACTGATATCTAATAAAGACATGCCTTATAGGTGCTGCTGTAGGAATGTATATATATATATATATATTATACATACATTGTACAGCGCTGCAGAATATGATGGTGCGATATTATAAAAGAATAAATAATAACATATACAGATATACAGTATATCAGACAAATGACACAGTCAGCCAACAGAGGGCGCTAACTGTGAGCTCTTTGTAACTGGTTAAACTGGAAGCATCTAAAGTTATGCCGTCACGCTCAGGTCTGGGTAGATTACATTTTTTATTTAACCAGTTAAAGTCTGCTGTTGTTCTCTACCCAAAACAAACAACTGCATAGCAATCCCTTAGCAGCACGCTACAGATGATGTCATAGCATGAGCTAATAACTAAGTGATGATAAGTCATGATCATAGTGATGATATGCGCGAGACGTGTCAGGGTGACACGCTCCTGCCTCGGGCTTGTTATTGTCGCCCTACGGAGATTCCCTGCAGGCTGTGTGATCGTTTCATTTGTACTGCTTGGGGATTACAGTTAACCATTTCTTTGTTTATTTTTTGTATTGTAACAATTTGCCATACAGTCCCTGGAGCCTCTCTAGATACTTATAGAAACCTAGGATTCGACTGCAAATAAGAACCATAAAGATGCAAAC
The DNA here is from genome assembly GCA_029215755.1 of Spea hammondii. NCBI lineage: Eukaryota > Metazoa > Chordata > Amphibia > Anura > Pelobatidae > Spea > Spea hammondii. The sequence continues at coordinate 12,515,876 of JARDYJ010000001.1, forward strand.
CTTACTCAGTCCTTGGTCCTGTCTAAGATTCAGAAGCCATAAACATCTCCCTCAGTGCATTAGCCTCTACCTCTTCTGCTCAGACGCTGCGCCATTTATCTACTACGCTTACATCTAAGCATCTCACTACTCGGTTGCTGTTCCATTTAAAAAGACTGCTTTGCCGTGATCTCGCTGGTGTTGCCTGGGCTTTGTTATCATGTAGGTTTTGACCCAGCCTTTCTGCCTGCTATGTAACACACAAGTACGCCATGATGGAAAAATGGTTCAGGAGGGTCCCAGGGTCTGTGTATTCCCATGGAAAAATATTATTCTGTTTATCACATAGCACTGTATACAGTAATAACCCCAAGCGCTGTATACAGTAATATAACCCCCCAGGGCTCTATACAGTAATATAACCCCAGGGCTGTATACAGTAATATAACCTCCAGCGTTGTATACAGTAACATCACCCCCAGGGCTGTATACTGTAATATAACCCCCAGAGCTGTATACAGTAATATAACCCCCCAGGGCTCTATACAGTAATATAACCCCAGGGCTCTATACAGTCATATTGCCCCCAGAGCTGTGTACAGTCATATTACCCCCAGGGCTGTATACAGTAATATAACCCCCAGGGCTGTATACAGTAATATAACCCCCAGAGCTGTATACAGTAATATAACCCCCAGCGCTGTATACAGTAATATAACCCCAGGGCTGTATACAGTAATATAACCCCCAGGGCTCTATACAGTAATATAACCCCAGGGCTGTATACAGTCATATTACCCCCAGAGCTGTGTACAGTCATATTACCCCCAGGGCTGTATACAGTAATATAACCCCCAGCACTGTATACAGTAATATAACCCAAGGGCTGTATACAGTAACATCACCCCCAGGGCTGTATACAGTAATATAACCTCCAGCGCTGTATACAGTAACATCACCCCCAGCGCTGTATACAGTAATATAACCTCCCCAGCGCTGTATACAGTAATATAACCTCCAGCGCTGTATACAGTAACATCACCCCCAGGGCTGTATACAGTAATATAACCTCCAGCGCTGTATACAGTAACATCACCCCCAGGGCTGTATACAGTAACATCACCCCCAGTGATGTATACAGCAATAATCTCCAGAGCTGTATACAGCAATATAACCCCAGCGCTGTATACAGTAATATTACCCCCAGTGCTGTATACAGTAGGTCGGCAAACTTGGGTTCATCTCATTTTGCTGCAATGAACCTCCTTCATCTGCAGTCCTAGAGGGTGCCATCGATATTTTGGGGACTTCCCGTGCTGAAACACCACACTGAACGGCAAATAAGTCCGTTCCTCCATAGACTTTCATTAGTCAGAGCGTCCGGCTGGGTGATGAGGACTGAGTCATTCTGTTATTTACCACGGCTCATGTAACAAGGATTCAATGTTTTGTCCAGTAGACAGGAATAAGATAAAGAGCTAGAAAACATAGAAATGTTTTATAAAAGAAACCGGCACAATATTGTGTAAAATGTATCGTTCCTCTGGTACTAGTAATAAACACATGGTTGGTGTTACAGAGAGCGCAATGTCTTTATCTACCAAACCTGCCCCCGTATGCTCGGCCACGACAGAAGTTATCATAGCTGTGTTTACGACGCGTATCTTGGTGGACAAAGAGCACCGCGGACAATCCGTGTTACTTTGTAAACATGACTCCCCGCGAGAGAAGGAAGCCTGAGTTCCGCTAAAGAAACGGAAAAAACAGTTTCCATGTTCAATTAAAAGCCTCGGATTTTGCCTTTACTATGGGGTTTGGGCAGCATCCATCCATCTTTGGCTGACAGTCTTGGGAGTTGGAAGCAGCTTTTCGGCCACACCTGACCATCACTAAGTCTAAGTACAGCGTGCAGAGGGATAACATCTTGTTGTCCAAGTTCTGAATGTCCTTCAAGACTCTTTGTCTGCCGCGGTAACACATCAAAGAGCGTTTCTGCTGAGATAATGGGGTTTATATCTATTGAGCAATACTTCTCCAAAGTGTGTGATCTCTTATAGAGAGACCATGTCGCCCTTCTGTTTTTCCTGATGTAGAGAATCAGACCTTAATCGGTCCTTCGTCTTGTCTTGGGTTCAGGAGCCATATGACTATACCATGTATATTTAAATTCCCTAACGGTTTCAGCCTCTGCTACTTTCACTGGGAGGCTGTTCCACTTATCTACTACGTTTCATGTACGACCCTGACACAGGGAAGCCGTAATCGTTTCCTGGTAGAAGGTTTGAAAGTTTTGACGGGCAAATCAGTATAGAAATAGGCAATTGGTATTGGGAAGTAACAAATATAAAGGAAACGAGTAAAGCTTAATAGCAGCCAAGACTCCTTTCTCATTGACCTGCCAATGCAAATTATTAATTACCTATTTTAAAATCTATAATTTGAGGTTTTTTACATCATTTTCACATTCGGTATATAAGAAGATGCTTTCGTAATTGACGCAAAATATTCATGTAGATTTACCTGCATGCTTCTGAACGTTTGTGCAACAGTTTTGGGGTAACATCAACCATAAGGGGGTCACAATTATCTGCGGTTTAATTGATTCAAAACAAGCATTTTCTATGGTATTGTCAGGTATTTGAGGGTTAATAGTAACGTGCAATGCAGAGGCATATAGGTGCTAATGCTCCTATACCAAACACTTGAATGTTACACCCACCAAATATTCTGGTAGTTAAGGGGTTAAGATCAGAAGAGGGAAAAAAAAGTCCAATTACTAAAAGCGCTCTTATTTCCCCTAAATATTTCCGTCATGTTAAAGCTCGCATTGCACGCACGTATCGCTCAAAGGCTGGAACCCAACGGTGATATCGGGCTTGGGTGGAGAGCGTCTAAAAATAACAGTTCACCTTAGCCTTTGAAAAGAGGATCTGTCACTGTTTGTCTGCCCCATTGTCCTGGGAGTGGGAAGCTCCTTCTTTACATGGGCGGGGAGCACAGGGGAGGAGGGCTGCAGAGAGGTGCTGCTCAGTGAGCCCGGGAGCAGCTCTTGCATTTGGATTGATGTGGGAACTTCATCGGGATCCCAGCACCAGGACTTAAAGGGGAGAGACTGCTGCTCCGCCACCATGAAAGAAGCCTTTATTGAGGATCTGCTGGGCAGCGAGGACCCCTTTAACACAAGCCAGTTGTCGGTGAGTGGAGCTGGAAAGAGTTACTGGGGGCTGACATTGTATCAACTTTCTTACAATTTGCCATTCTTCGCCTTCTAAGCAGTTGTGCTTTTGGTTACATTAAATCTTATAATTAATAATAATGTGTAGGGGAGGAAGTGTATGTGTGTATGTGTGTGTATGTATGTATGTATGTTTAGAGCACACTATATTTGTTGTACAGTTTTAACCCTATTAGCAGTATGGCAGCCAAGGGGTTAAATCAGTGTTGAGTGCCTCTTTCCCATCCCAGACAGGTAATTAGACTGCCTGCCACTAACTGCGGTTTAACGAACAATGTGTCTTTAATGTTTTAAGATGTTGCAGACGTCGCGGATTGTCCGCATTCCCTGGTTTGTTTGAAATGTTACGACGAGAGGTCGTAATCTAAAACTAGAGGGTCAGAGGTTTTAAATGTAATGTAAGGAAGTTTTACTTTAGCGAGAGGGGCTAGGTAAGTGGAACAGCCTCCCAGCAGAAGTGGTAGAGGTTAATACAGCGAGGGAGTTTAAATGTGATCGGTATATAGTTATCTCGAGGACCAAGGAGCGATTAAGGTTAAAGCCTCTAAGGCAGGACTAGATGGGCCGATTGGCTCTTAATCTGCCGGCCGGCTCTGTGTTTGTGGCTCGCGGTACAATAGTAGAGAAAGTGTGTGTTTCTTTTACATTCCGTTCACTGCTTCCATTAGCCTGCTGGGACTCTGCATTCAATTAACCCCTCGGCTGCCCCATGCAGAGCCGTCTGTCGTGTCCCACCTTCGTCCACCCTTGTGTTGCATAATAATACGTATATAGTAACGTTAATGGGATGTCGTTCGGAGGGGAGCGGATGCCCCGCCGTGCTCCGGGCTGAACACAACCCCATGTAGCGCCCTTTCTGGCAGTGATTCTTGTAAGGTTACATGGAAAAGCTGTAAGCCTTTACGTCTCCATCGCTGTATCCATGAAAGATCTCTGATCCCGGCCCGGTGCTTTAGTTGTGTTTCTGTATGTTACATATCGGATAGTACTTGTGTTACATATCGGATAGTACTTGTGTTACATATCGGATAGTACTTGTGTTACATATCGGATAGTACTTGTGTTACTGGTAGATTGTTAGCCTCTGTGCCCCCCTGAGCAGTGATTATTTCTAATTGTACATTTTTTGATTTCCTAAGACTAGCCCTAAGCATACGTATAGCTGACATTGTGGCCGGCGGGGGCTTAATGTAAATGCCTCCCTCCCTGGGGAGAAATCTATGCGGGGGAGGGGGAGACTGGAATAATGACACTGGTTTAATCTGGACATTAATTAGCATGTCCTCCCCAGGGCCACCTAACCCCCCCTTGCCTTTTTTTGTGGCATTGGTACGTGTTTCTATCTGTCACTTCTTTGGATGTTAGCAGGGCCGTGGGATGGCCGCTTGCATTATAAGTAAATGTCGATGATGATAATCATGCTTTGTGCTCTCTTACCGCTCCTGGTGTGAGTCACGCTCGATGCCTCTGTAATGACTACTTAAACTCTGGGTCAAAAGAGCGCGGTGCGGCCGCCGGTGATTGACTTATGGGGGGCTCTGTAGTAAATACTTTAAGGTTTTAATGACATTGAACAGGATCTGCGTATCAGGATCATGCCACCTCCCGTGGTATGGATTGGCCGTCCTGCCTCTTGGCGGCTTCCAAATTTATTTTTTGTTCTTTCAGTATTCAAAATAATGAACACAATCTCTGATTCTTAATAGTTTTTCCCCTCTCACCTTTTTCATTTTATTTTTTTTTTTTAATCTTTTTACTTTAAAGCTATCTGCACCAAAGTTTGTTGCCTGATGAGCCTCCCCGTTTCTGTTCGGTTTCCTTCTGCTGGATAGAAAAAAAAAACACTTTAGCCACAATTTAGTCTTTCTTTTTATTTTTTAAGTGTATTTATTGAATATTTTGAAGTCCTCCTGGTGCGCCGGACACCTTTTCTGCCCCTGCGACACGAGGCGGCCGTACAGGTGGGGGCAGCGAGGGAACTCTCTCTTTACTGATTCTAACGATGGTCTCTTTAAGACCTAATAAGTGGTTTAATACCCCCTCTGTCTCAAGAATAGCTCATACCACCCCACAAAACACCCCTGTGATACACCTGGGGTACATGTTGGGGGGTTTATTCACATTGCAGCCATCTACGGGACTTTTAGCAGGAAACCCCAATTGTTCTCTGCGCCCCTTACTTTTTGTCCTTTTACCCCAGCGCTCGCCAATGCAATATGTGATCGTTACCGTGGCGAGCAGTAAAGAAAGATCTGATTGGTTGCTGTGCGCTTTTACCACTTTGCGATGGCTCCATGATGTTATGTATGGAGGCTGCTTAGGTGGCAAACTAGCCTTGGCTCCTGATTAGCAGGGATGGGTGATCAGACTAATTACTCTACATCAAAGTCGTTTGATAAGGTGGCTGCACTGATGTCCCCGGGCCGGGGATTTCAGGCTTCACACCGTAAACACGTCTCACAATCAGGATGGTGTTTGTATATGCGAAGGACATTGTCCGGGGCCCCATTCCGTCGAGCATGTATCTCACATTAATGTTTGCTTTGTATTATCTAAGGCAATTCTCACACAATGCGAGTGGCTATTCAGCTCTGAGGTCCGGTTAAGCCTGGGTTTGGTACACTGGGTACTATTTATTGTGGCCCATCTGGGAAAGCATTAGCGTCCACCCGTGAACCCAATTATAGGGGATTCTGGGCTCAATAACACACTTCTTTCTACCTATTGAATCAGATTAGATGCCGGGACTCACCTGTATCTAGTGCCAGCTTACTTCTGATATCGTGCTAAACGTAGCCAATGTGTGGCCTGCCGGCATGGGCTACAGATATGGCTGCTGAGTAGGCCTAGCGTGTGTTTTGGCACATCCGGTGCGCATGAGACCCTTGCTTAACAAGAGTTTGGGCTGAGTGGTGGTGAGGATTTCATGTGAATGGAGAGTGTTCACTCACACAGACGGCTGGTGGGGTGGAGAGGGTCAACACGGAGGAGACCCCCTCTATGATATGCATTAAAGTGCATATGGCGGATGTCATGTCCCTTTAAGAGTTCAATGCGCTGTAATTCCGATTTGTTTTACTGACCCCTATTTATAGCTGTAATATTTACCATTTTGGAATTAAGAATTTTTGCAGCAGCCTTTGAAGTGTGAGGCTCGTTTCGGTTGCTATCGCCTGACAAGTGACGGGGTAAAGGTCGAAATGTGTAATTTGTGCCTCTCTCAGTGGAGGAAGCGAGGCATGGACTGTATCAGCTCGAGGCAGATTGCCCGTTATCTGGGAAGGCGCTGGGTGTCTGCATGCGCTTGCGCAACCAGCCCTAAGTGGGTTCATTTCTTAAAATAATTTTGCCTCTATGAAAAAGCACGGGGTGAAAAATACAAGTTACTAAGACATTAAACCAAAATAGTGATCATGTTATAGGGAACTCCACCTGGAGACAGTATTTTTCATAGTTAAATCAATGCGTTAACCTATTGAATTATGCATAATGCAGGGCCAGCTCAGGCCTTCTTGCTGAAGAAACCTGTCAGTGATGACTCTTCATAATGTATAGAAAAGTCAAGGAACTGAAACACAAATCTCCTGACGGTTCCTTACCTCCCAACATCTAGTCCCGGTGAATGGGGTCACCAAGTGGTGGAGCTTGGGAGCCGGATAGAGCGGTGAAATCGGGACAGTTGGGAGCCATGCAGCTCTCCCTTTGGAGAATAAAGCCTCTTGACTCGTAAGAGTATCAGAGACTTGGCTGAATTTATAGAACCATTCCGCCTTGGCTGGAACAAAATAAACGCTGCTGCCGAGAGCGAAGCAGAACCCCTTATTTAGGGCTGAGAACAAGGTGAGCCGAGGTTTACAATCCTCTCTTTCTTTTAACCGCTTTACGGGAACCTTACACGGATTGTACCGGCCGGGCCGAGCGTATCCCGAGAACGCTTTCCAGTGTTTCATTAAAAGAACAGTAAAATATGGATTCGGCCGCGTTCCAAATACAGCAGCCAAGCTTAAATTGGGATTCCTCGGCTGTGCTGAGAAATAAAAGCCTTGTTGGCTTCTTTGGCTAAACCTCGTGCCGGAAGCCTGACTACGGCTTCACACTCAGACGGGGCAGCCACATGCTGCTGTTTGGGGTAAAACAAACATTCATAGAAAGGAAAAAAAAAAGAAAATCCTGTGTGTTTCTTAAAGGAAAAGTCAAAAATTCTTTTTAATTAAAGGAGGAGAAAATCTTTTACATTTTAAGGTTGTTTTTTTTTATTTTTTTTACATTAAATAAACTTCTTCAAATAGTATAATATTTGCAGTCTTTTCTAATAAATTATGAGCAGTTGCTGTTTTCAGTAACGCCTTTCCTGCTAATTCCAGAATATAAGTGAAAGTGCCACCAGTATACTAATGTTTTATATAAATGGTTTTCACAGTTTAAAAAATATACTTTGTTTTTTTTTATCGTTTTTAACTTGCTGTGGCCTATTCACAAGCTCCACCCATACCTGCGCCGCTTGTTTCTACAAGCCCCATGGGGCGTAGTGTGCCGGAAGAGAGCCGATATCAGCTACCCAAAAACATAACCTTATTCTTCTTACGCTTTTTTTTTGTGTGGAAACATACGTGTTAAGAAAACGTAGAACAAAAAGCACAAAAAAATGGCTTAACCTGTTGATTGCTGGAATAGTGAGCATTTGGTAATTGGGGCGTTGCATGCCACAGCTGTAGCTGGAAGGTAGCTCAATTGATGAACTACAACTCTCATGATCCCTGACATCGATGTATTCCTAAGGTTCTTGTGAGCTGAAGTCTCCAAGAGAAAAAGTAAATAAGCAAATAAAGGGTGTGGATGTATATAATGCTTTTTGGCCCCTTCCTTGATCCATACCTCCCCCCCCCAAAAATGGTCGGTATGCGCCTAAAAAATGTCAAAAGTGATCACCCATTATATTGTCGTTTTTATAAGATATTTGGTGTCCGTGTATCAAATGTCAGAACATCTGCCTAGTGCTTGTTTCTCCCCGCGCCAGATGTTTCAGCCGTACCCCTGCCGAATGCCGCTGCATGTGCTGACATGGCATATGGTTTGGGGCAGTTCTTACCTGATGACTTATGGTGTTGACTCAAAAATAGACACTTCACTTGGTAACATGCTGGGACTGAGGACAGGAATCTGGAGAAAAAAGACTTACAATGTCTCGGATGAAAAGGTGAGGGGCTTGCGCTACTCGGATACTCTGCATATGATGATTAGTAAGGGGGCTTTCACGCTTCACATTGACGCGGGTGCCGCAGTGGACGATCTACCAGATCTGTTGATCGGAAATGTATTGGCAAAGTGTTTTGCGTGAATTCTTTTCTTTTTTCTTTTTTGTTTTGTTTAATATCTGTTGATTGAAAGATTTTCAATCATGAATATTGGAATGAATATTACAACAACCTAACATTTTTTTTCTAATAAAAGAATTCTTATTGTAAAATAAATGGGCGTCTGTTTCTGAAACGGTCCAATATGTCGCCCTTCCCCCGTGTTCTCATGAAAAAGTTGTTTACATTCTACTGTTTTTTTATGTGGGAACAAATAAAAAAAAAAAACTCATCTCAAATCCACGCAAAAAGTATAAATGTTTTTTTTTTTAAATACACATTTTGGTTCGTGGGATGCCCTAATTTTGGGACAAATGCAGATTTTCTCTATCTTAAAAAATAAAGCAAGATTGCATTCGCTGGGGCGTGATAGATTAACCTGTAAATTCCCCCGATCCCAGTAATGAAGATTATAAAGAAGGGATAGGTGACCGCTTGGAGGGGGGGGGGCAGTTATATAGGGTTTTCATTTGCACACCGAGTAGTTGTTTTTGCCTCCCCTACTTTGTTGTTAAACCTAGGCTGGGGCTCACAGACAGAAGTCTAGACTGCAGAGGAGTCCCAAGTGGGGTCTTTTTCATCGTCGGGGGTCTCGGGAGTTATGGCTTTTAAAATCATGGCGCTCCTTGTTATTCTGTGGTGTTTGTTTTGACTTCTCTGGCTTTGAGAGTAGGGCTGAGAGGCAGGCAGTGGCAATGATCCATAGCTGATGGGTCACTGAAGTCGGCTTATTTATAGGATACGCTCTGGGAAGCTCCGTCTCTCCAGCCCGTACCCCAAACATGGACATTCCAGCCTCCATAGGCTGGAGACCATATATATATGTAATATATGACCACAAATGTAACTACGTAAAAGGGGTAAACAAAGGTGCGAGACACGTGTATTGTAATCATAAGCTAAGGATAAGGTCAAGTAAGGTTTAAGGTTACACCATTTTTGGTGATTACTCGATGGTGTAACGTCTAATACTGCCCCCTTTGAACATGTATATGGTGCCGAGTCCTGTTAAGGATGTTAAATGGCCGATTTGTGGAAGGTGTTGATGTGTATATGAGCTACGTCTACTTTTGTTGTGCAGTCGATAAACTCGAGGTGATAATTTGCAGATTAGAGAAGCAATGCATTTTCTGAAAAAATGGTAAAATCATGCACCGGTTACCAGCAGAATGTTACAAACCGCCTGTATGTTTTATATAATTTTAATTTTCACGGCCTTGGTAATCATTTTGTATTAGTATTAATGTTTCTTTAGATATTTGTAACGTAGCAGCGGCCCGACCTCGTAGCCGACTTCCTGTTTGATATGTCGTCTTCCTGTTTAATCCGTGTTTTCCCGGCTTGCTCGCCGCACACCATTATTGAAGGGGTTAAGATGACAAATGGGTGTCGGTGATATTTTTGTGTTCTCTGCCGAGCAGCCCTTCCAACGGGGATCAAACACACATCATTAGGCTGCTTTATATACTTGTCAGGTTCACGCATTTTGTCACCAGAGGTGCGACCATTCCTTCCCACACTTCATCCTTAATGGCCTGCGCGGGGATCTCTCACCATTGAGAAGCTGACATTTGGCCTGGAGACCATTTGGCCAGGAGATGCATTTACTCCACATGCCAGCAGTCAGTCCTGATCTGTCTTAAACAAATGGCCAATGTCTTCCGTTACATTATGGCCAAATAAACCTGCCCGCTGGGCATTTGTTACGTTATATCTGTTCTCATACAGTTCATCAGTAATGTGTTGGCGTCTCTACAGATCAACTCAATGTTGAGGCACCCAACGTTCATTCAACAAATCAACTATATCCTTATTTATTTAAATGCTTCTTGGTGCTGTCCGGGTTTTGTTGTTTTGGGTATCATGGAAACTTGATGAATTTGGTGGCAGTTCACAGCACAGACCTCCATTGATTTTACAGCACCCTGGGCCGGTCAGTAGAGATCTCCCCTGGGCCAGTCATTAGAGATCTCTCTAGCCCATGATCCCCGCTGGCCACAAATGCGGGACAGTGCCCAAAAATTGTGACTGTCCCACAATAACCAGCATACCTGGGAGATATGCTTATGTGTGCCTTTTTACCATTATACTAATAAAAATCCATTTGAAGACATTCATGTGCCCTTTAATTCTCATATTAGATGACCAGGAGAAACAACAAATTATAAAGTGTCCTTAGAAGTTTATGGCCAACAGGAGAGGGAGTATAGTCATTCAGGACTTCAGAGGTCCTTTCGCCGGATGGTATCATAAATTAATAGCTTACTTAAAAGCTTATAGGACATATTCTTCCGTTAGGATGTTGGCCACCAGTAGTATCTTCTCTGTAACCAACGGCATCTTTGCCTTCGTTATATATGATTTTTATTTACTAGGCACAGGGCACAGCTTTTCAAGAACATTCGAAGCCAATTTAGTCTTTTATTTCCCAAAAATGCTTGAAATGCTCATTCGTTTGCATCCGGTCGCAGTTACAAAGAGCGGGGTTACTCTGAATAATGAGAATATCCGGTACCGCTTATTATTGTTGAGGGTCCCCGTTAGTGTGTGATCACTATAGCAACCAATAAAGTGAATATATTGGGTCATTAATGACTTTACCACTTACTTTACTTTTAAAACACAGGGAATATAGTATGGCTCTAACGAGGTGCTAATTAACCAGATAGAGCGGTCGTTTACAAATTCTCACCCGTCGTTATCCCTAAAAGTGTCTTCATCAGACTGCCGTGATTAAAGCTTTAAATATCCGGTGCGTGAAATAAACACCTGTATCATTAGCCTTTGGTGCTTTAATCCAATAAATTGCATGGGGTTTGTATGAGCCATCGGCCATCATCATGCAATTCTTATGACATAAGAGGAATCTGTGCCGTCAGAGAGCGCTTCGAGTGTTTAGGAAGCCTGTGATTCATGAAATTAGCGTGTAGTTACTGCAAACTATTTTAATCAGACTGTATGATGAAGCGCGGTGAACGGCATGCACCAATAAATCCATATCCGTACGATGATAACGCGTATTCTCAGGACTGAATAGTTTAGGCGGATTATACTCTGTTAGCTGCTTATACCGTATACTCGTTCCCCCCCCGTATTGGAAGAGCTTGATGTTCTGCAGTGATGCCGGAGCACGTAGCCCCGTAATGTATGTAAATGATCGCAGGCTATATTTAGTCCCCGTGCTGATTATGATTTGTGTGGATCCGGCATCCTTTTGTGAACTCTGTGGGGCTGGTACCACTGAAGTCCTGATGATCTCAGGAGGAGAGGCAGAGTTCTCCAGAAGCAGAGGAGAGGGTCGGACCGATGAGTCTCTCCGGCGCAGGAGCGGAATGTATAGTGGGTCCTATTCTTCATGGCAGATCTGAATTATTTAGAAGTTTATATAGTGTTTTTTTTTTGTTTTGTTTTTGTTTTTAACTCCTGTCTTTCTTTTTATTTTCTTACAGGCTGCCACGGTCTCGGATGGAGGTAAGAACTGAATATTTGTGTTTTTGTACCTGAAAACTGCCGCTATTTAATTATTCAATATAATATCTAGTTTCTGGTTTTATAATTATTTTGTGGCTTCTATGAAAATCAGTTCTTAGACTAACTCTTTGGAAGCCAGAGGTTGTGTAAATTCTTGTTCTAGAAAACACATTGCCGCCCACCCCACCATCTGGAAGCCAAAGGGTTAACTCGTTGCTGGGTGTAGAGACAGGAAAACACAGATTGTTTTCACTTTTAAATTCTTAGCACGGGGCGTTGAAGCGATTATTACCCATATACTTTTATGATCCTGAGCAGAAGAGGATAGAAAGGGTATTGCTACTGTCTGCCGGTGTCTATGGGGGGGGGGGGTCTGCTGCGCGGGGGCCACACACCGGTGACATATCGTACACGCTGTCCGTTCTGCATCTGGGATAAAGCCTTAAATTATAATATTAAACAGGTTTTTCTGCAGTGGGGTACAAAACTCGTGAAGCAGTGTGCACAGCGTCCGGATCACTCGTCAAGGGGGGAAAGCTGTAGGCAACAATATTTTTTACCCTCTATAATTGCTTGCATGGAAGTTCTAAAGCATTGTATGCCGTGTCGATTAATTTTTAATAGTTTTTTTTATTTTGTACACAAAGTGCCAATTATTTGGGAACGACCCATCTATGTTGCCAAACCTTGTCCACCAAAACACTGCACGATGGCAGCTCTGTGTCATTTGATCCATACATTTTTATAATCTGATTTATTTGCACTTAATCCTCCTACATTGGTCTGATGTGATATGTCCATCTAACCACATACTCCAGATTCATGTTCCTTATACCGAAGACACCTTAACCCGCACTTTTAATTTTGGGTAAATGGAAGTGTTTTGGACATTTTCATGCGGTTTGTTGGTGCATGCTTGTTTTAATAAGCCATTGTTAGAGCCGTCTATGGGGTTCACAGCAGCTGTAGCTTTTGCTGTAGACTACAACTCCCATTATGTTCAGCCATCTGGTACTGGAGTCCACAGTAAATGAATCACGAGTTGTGGCTAGTCGGATGAGTTTAGCGCTCTTCACCCCACTGCAAAGTCTATCTTTAAGGAGCTGTCCCGGCTGTTCTGTACCCCAGCAGGCGGCTCAGAAGGTACAGCGCCTGTGATCTCGCATGACGCAAGCTGGAAGCCCGTAAAACTCCATAAAATCCCAGCCAGGACACATTTTTCAGATATACTTGTCTAAATCATTTTAATGTGTCTGACTTGTAAATAGATCATTGTCTTGGAAAAATACTCCTAATGTTTACAAGAGCAGGAACATGGATTATTATTCATGGCTTTTAATGTTTTAATCCAAGAAGTCAAGAAGCATTTGCTGTGTAAAATAAAGCTGAGGGGCATCAGCATTAGTTAGTGTGTGTGTGTATGTGTAGTGTGTGTGTGTGTGTGTGTAGTGTGTGTGTATATTATATATATATTTTTTATTTTTTTTAATGATTTGCAAGCAAATGTATGGATTAAGAGACAAAATAAGACAGTTATCTCACGCCTTTATCTTCTGTGTTAGCCCAATACACAAATAAATGCTACAGGAAGTAATTTACATATCGGGGCACAAAGGAGGTACGGCTGAAAGATAACACCCTTATTCCTTCTCTTGATCTATACGTTAGGGTGCCGTTTAACATTGAATATATTATTTTGTATGCTGTAGATACTGGTTATTACCAATAAAAACACTGTGTCTGAGTGTCTTAATCAGGCAGCTTTTAATGCAGAAATGTAATTTTCCCTTAATTTTGAATACTTCTAGAGTAAGTGATTGCAGGTGTGTTTCTGTACGGAACATGAAGTTGGTGTTTATAGCTTTCTTCAAGTTTTGCTGCTTTGATTAGCGAAGCTTTCTGTTACTTTATAATCAGACCCAATCAACATTGACAAGAATTTTTAGGTGAAAATAGTTTTTTTGCGCATGAGAATTTTTTTTTGTTTATGAATTTTAACTCTTCACCAATTCTTATAATGTTGAACTTTTCAAATCCATAATTTAGAGCTATATAGTGATTCTTCCCAAAGCCTGTCATTTGGACTGGAGACTTTCAGCCTAAAGGGTGAGCTCTGAATTGCCCCAAGTGGTCAAATATGGAATTGCATGTAAAGTCCTAGGCTGATTTAAAAAAATAAATAAAAACTCATCCTAGATTAGCTTTAAATTAATTCACTGGCTTTGATATGACTCCTGGGTAGACATGTTGTACCCCCCTGTGTTCTTTTAAAGCAAACACCCCCTCCACGGAGTCTGTGCCCTTTCCAATACCATCTATCCCACCACTTCCTATCTGTCTTTTATTACCCCAGACTGCCCCTAGTGCAACCCCTTGCCAGCAAGGGTGTTTTAGTGCCGCTACCCCAGACCCTCACTCATCTGAATTAGTCTGAGCTTTCACCCCAAATCGCCACCCCTGTGTTTCTATTTTGACTCCAAATCACCTCTCCAAATAGCCTATCTAATCTAAGCTGTTTACCCAAATCATACCCCCCCCCATGCATTCTTTGATATTAATCCTTAACGAGGCCTAATACCCTGACTCCTAATGATAGAGCTTGTGGAAAACAATAGAATGGCTCAGTCTTAATCACCCAGTCAGACACTCTGACTAACAAAAGTCTATCCGAGAATGGAGTTCGTTAGCGTTTCCGTGAAAATCCCCCAACATATATTTAATTGATACAGAAGTATTCAGCGGGAATGGACACGTTAAATCGGGGCGGTATGGCGAGCTCTACTCACTAGTGTTTAGTGGATCCGGCACCTACGGCACAAATCAGTGGATTTACGACTTTCCCTGAGCCTCGCATTACTCTTTCTCTAGGAAATAGTCATAAATACTACGCTTAGGGGAAAAAATGAACAAATAAACCTTAAACCTTTCTTACCGTATTTTATTTCCAGAGCTGCGGTTCCCAGAAGTAAAAGTTAATGGACGGGGGGGGGGGGGGGGGGTTTGGCGTCTTCTATCCATGATTTACGGGCCGTAGTCTGCTTTCTGCCCCTCTGGTTTTAGGCCTGCGTTGTAGCCCCTCGGTGGCGTTTAAACGCACAGTAATGTACCCTAAAGGAATGCAAGACGGGGCAGACTCCGTTTTTGGAGATCTAAAATCACCTTTTGTAGTTCTGGTTGTTCCCATGCAGGTCGAGTCATGCGCCTGTCCTTCACGTCAACGAACATTTCAATGCCGACGTTAAATACCCATGACTAGAGACATACATGCTATGTAAATATACACTATTGTTATAATGCCTCAATATTTTAACTGCATCCTCACGACACAATCTCAACCTGTTTCACTGAAATTTTCAATTAATACAGTTTTTCCTCCCCAGTTAAGCCCTCGTGCCAGTAAATTAATTTGCTTTTTTTTTTATTGTTTCTGTGCAAAGGCAACAACTATAAAACATTCTTTTTATCACAGTGGGCACAAGAGAATTGCACTGATAATGGTATTTTCTATGCCCCCGAATCTCACGACAATAAAAAGTGCATCATAAAAGCTTTGAAGACCTCGGAGATCTCTTCTTCGGATTTAATTGCCCTTTATTATTTGGCCAACGTTTGCGGTTTGTGCCGGATCACTAATCCTAAATAGGAGACGCCAGAAATTTCAGAAAACTGAATCCAAGATGAATATTTATTATAAATATTTTTTTTAAATGATGCACTTAATTATTATTTATAAATTGAAATGTAGATATATTACAAAATATTATTTTTAAAACATTTAAATAATAAAAAGAATTCACCTTTATGTGCCGCTGAATCCTCATTCCGTGTTCACTTTTATTCTTTCTGCCCTAAACTACCGTTTGCCCTAATAAGGCATGGAAACCGCGCGGCCCCTTTGGAGCCCTCTGCTATTATTATTAGCCGCTTTTCGAAGCGGCATCAATAATTTAGGTCCCTTTATCTGAAGCAGACTAAAGGTCCTCTTTTATTAAATTATTTAGGAGGTATTCCATGCCGCCTTTCTGTCCGCCCTATCGGCTTTCTCTCCTTGAAGCTATGAAGCAGAGAATCGGTTTGTTCCAACGGGCAGCCTGGCCGGCGTTCTCAGAAAATTAAAAGAATTTGTCAAAATTTGGAACGTTTGCCGCAAAACCATGCCTCGTTACTTTAGGAGAGAATGTACCCCGAGGGGGGCAGCGAGGTAGCAGCTGAATTTGGTATGGATTCCAATGGCTGGTTTTCTTTGAGCGATTTGAAGTACTTGGTAAGGTGGAACCATACGGGATCCTACCAACTATATCCAGGTAAAAGGTTTGACACTTTGGGAAAACTTCTGTTGTTTTTTTCCTGTTTTTACGACTTCAAGGTACATCTTAGAACATCTCTAGATAAAAAAACAACACATACAAATATCTCCTATCTAACAATACTTACACAGCACGGAAGATATTTGTGAGGTTCTTCCAGATAGCTGTGGACACAAGTGTCTTCTCCGTGTTAACACCGCAGTGAATTGTTTCACGTAAGCCTGATAACTAAGCTTTGTCAATTACTTTGTAAATCTTTAAAAGCCTTACTGTCAACATTAAGTTCCGACAACTCAGATGTGTTTGCTTTACTTTAACTAATTCTCAGCACATTGTTCAGGGATGGATAAGAACTGTGGCTTCTCAAGGTTGGGACCTTGTGCTTTTCTCCTAAATGTATCTCAGGAGGACTGAAGAATCTTAGGTTTTTGTTGGGGGTTGGTTTCTTTTTGAACCCTTGCCTTGAGCTTCCGAAAGAATGCATTGGCTTGCATCAGGTTTAGGAGGCTTTCCAGGGTTACTGAGATATCTTCATCATGAGTTGGAAGGCAGTTGACTTGGGTCCATGGTGGTTCCACGCTGCAGATATAGAACTTAATACTTGAGTCCAAACTATACAGAAAGTCCCTTTTTTTTTTGGAATGCACCATGGGTGGATGCTGGAGTATGAAAAATAATAAATCGGTGTACTTTTGTATTGTGGATGGATTTTTTTTATCTTACGATTGTCCCATTTGTTAAGCTCAGTCTCACCTAAAAGCAGTGACCGTAGGTAATGAGACACTGCTTTATATCTACACTTTGCTTCCTCCTTGGCTTGATATCTGTGTAATCACGCCGCTGTTTGCTTTCCTGCCACTTGATAAAATAAACAAGCAGAAATGTCAGCGGCCAGTAGGTAGCCATGTTGAGATCGTAGATTGGGCCCTTGGTATGTTCTTATCAGAAGGAAGCCCAAGTTATAATGTCCAGGAAGCAACTTGACAACAGGTATCGCTGGGAATGATGGGATCCAGGGCTACGAATATCCCCGACGCTCTCCACCGAGTCTATTTTTAGACTTGCATAGTACATAGTACATATAGTACATTTTACAAAATTCAGACATTATTGGACCAGCATTTTTGTAGATGACCTTTTTATTTATATAGCGCCAACAATCTGCGCAGAGCTTATTACGAGTTGTATCTAGTTATCATTTTTGTGACAGTGTGGAAAATGCACAACATAGACTTCAGTTTACAAAATATTCGTAAGTCAAATATGTCGGTTTATTATACTTTAATTTTTTTTTTTTTAAATTAAGTGCATGTATCTTTTTTTGTCAAATACGTTGATAAAGGTTCCAGAATTGGGATGAAAGGAACAAATTGTGATGACATTAATTGCACGGTGAAAGGGACTGATGTTTGCGTCTTGCGTTTTTTGCGATGTCCTTTTGTGGTTGTGTATGTTGGGTAACCGCGTGGAGAGTCTTGAAGTTTTGGGGTAATTTGCGTGTATCACAATTGCCCTGCGCCAAACTTTGTCAGTTGAAAATACGAAAAGTTAAGCTTGGAACCGTTATTTATGTTGTAGGTTAGAAACGGTTTAGCACAAAAAAAGTGTTATTGACACAAATCTTTAATTACTATTTAAATATTTGTATTATCTTGTCATTTTATAAATTTTAACCTCTTATGTACGGTGTGTGTTAAATGCTGAGTGCTATCTAAGGTGTAAAAAAATAAAAAATAAAAAAAAATGTCAAAGGAAGCCAAGCCATAGTTCTGGAGTAGCCAGCAGATACATGGAATGTGATGGCGGTTGGGAGCCATTGGGTCCATCTTGTTTGCCCGTTTGTCTAGCTGCTGCAGGATCTGAGCTGGTTTTCTGGTGACGAGGATAGCTTTATGTTTATGCTCTAGATTCTCACGCGTATTACCCCTTTTCTATAACTTCTGCTGGATGGTAATTCCTTGTATACACCACTACAGAAGAAATACCTTCTTGCGTTGCATCTAAGCATCCGACTCTTAGTTTTAGAGCAGTGTGGCTCATTACCTCTTTTGGAATCCCAACTCCCATGGTTCTCAGTCAGCATAGGGCTTATAGGCTTTCTGGGCATGACGGGTAAGTCTACCTTAACTTGATCCGGCCTCTTTAAAGGTAATGGCACCGCGAGTACCTGAGGGCTTTGCAGCTTGTTGGAGTGGCTGTTTTGAGTTGGGTCATGGAAGATGCAGCTACTGTCACCAAATACAAACCTGACCTTTATCATCTGACTGTAAACACTTCACTCAATGACTACTCCGCAAAAGAGCTGCCCGTAGGCTTCCTGACGCTTCTGCTCCCTGCATGCAGTCCCCCTTCGCTTTCAGGACTGGCTGCCGTCCAGAATGTGCCGGGGATCAGGGTCAGATACATTATCTCGGCAGGGGACTCAGGAAATGTTTGTTTGCTACAAATACCTTTACGGCAGAAACCAGATCGCAAATATCTTAAAGGGACAGTTACAAAAAAATCTCACCCGAGCTGCAGCCACCCACCTTCTCCGCGGTCTGATGATTCTTGCCCCAGATGAGCTGCTTGAAGTGCCCCACTGGAATCGGTGAGAGCACGTTCTGTGCGTGGGCATCCGAATCCCCCCGGCCCGCAGCGCTCACACAGCCAGGTGGTTAGTATGTAATGCGCAAGGAGCCGTGTTCTGCGAAACGCATCTCCTGCATGACAGGGGCAGGCAGATGAATATGGGGAGTCTGCAGAATTCCCCCCATACATTAGCAATAGGGACACCATATACATTTAAAGGGACCTCTCTTTCGTCATATGCATTAAAGCGCACCGTCCCTTTAAAAAAACTCATATGGTCTATTAAGATATAGAAACACAATTCTATAGGTATTTTTGTGTTGATTTTTGATTGAGACCAAGTTAGTTGACAGGTTCCCTTTTAAAAGAAGGTTTTGTCCTGATTTCCCCCCAATAACTCCTCCTCATATAAAATACAGCCCGTAATGTAGAGAATTTTGTACGCAGACAGTTTGCATTCTTCTTTTTTTTGTCATTATATTGAAGAATACTCTTGGGCATTTTATTTATACATTAAATCTCTCTATGAATACACATTATTCCACATGTTTCTGGCTTTCGATATATGTAATGGAAAGCGACGGACCATGTCTGATCCCAGAACCTGCGCTTTGCCAATTGACAGCCTGTGTAAAAGACTTGGTCCTCCCCACTTTCGGTTGCAGTGTTAAATGTCTTGGCAGATTTTAAATAAACCCTAATGAAAATAACATGCCCCCCGCCCCGGGCCTGCGCAGGAGACTCATTGTTGCGTGTTCGCATAATGATAGGGTTTCACCCCGGTCTTCTTTCTCTAGTCACGGTGATTGCCCATTGACTGCCATCCTCGAGATTTCTGAAGGGGGGGCGGGCGCAATTATCCTGACAGTCTTCTGTTTTGCGGATCTGTGGGCCGCGTGAAGACTTGATTGCTTGTTGTCAGAGATGGCACATCCCCTGTATTAGATCACAAATGCTCGCTAAATACGAGGCGTAGATACTGTACTTCCCGAGGAGCCGGCCGCCTTTGTACTTGTGAAATGATTTCGTATGGGGCATTGATTCCGCAGAATCCTGGCTTCATCTTTTGTACTCGTGCATGCGCTTTCAGTAATGAATAATAGGTTCATTTTAACCCGACCATGCGCAGGGGCTTGAATGGCTTTGCTGATTTTGAAAAGTTTGCTCCAAAGCGGGGAGGGAAAGTTATTTCGCTAAAAACCCACATAAGTGTTCTAGGCCATCTCCGAGCAGCTTGTAGAAACATTAAAGGGGCAGTTTAACACTTTTTTTTTTTTTTTAACTGAAGAACACATATTAAGGTATTCTAAATGAAAATATAACTATAGGACTTAGAAGCTGCAGTCCTGCTGCTGCAGCTGCCCTCCTCCCCATGGTCCGGCATGTCCCGCCAACAGCACTAGGATTTTTGTTTCCAATGCATTTAATTACAAAAAAAAGTGTTAAATTCCAAAAGTTGGAACAGCACCTTTACCTGAATAGCCAGCCATGATGGGGGAAGCATTAGAAGAACAGGAAATGAGTTACGGTACATTTATATAGCGTCAGCAGATTCCATAGCGCTGTTACAACCGGGGACAATGGAGATATTTAGCACATACTATTTCAAATACAGTAGCTGCTCGATTATAAGACGACCCCCCCCCCCCAATTTTAATAATTTAGGGGGGGGGGAGAAAAAAAACGAAAAAGACGACCCTAAAGGAAAAAAGTTTTTACTAGTAAATATTAATTCACATGTAAACTATTCTTCATATTTTATAAAAGTTATGATTGAGAAAAATGTGTTTTTTAAAACTTCCTTTAATTTGCCAACCTTCTCCCAGTTATGCACATCTGCCCCCCCTATAGGCCACTCACCCCCCAGATATGCCTTATACCCCTCTATATGCCACTCTGCGCCCCCCCCCCCCAGATTTCCCCCCATGCTCCTGGTGTCTAGTGGGGGCAGCACGTGAACGTCTGCGCTGTGCGAATAGACAACCTCACGCAGCGATCATATTTATTAGAGTGCATGCGATGGCCGGAGTGTCCCTTTACAGGTTGCGTAATAGCGTGTCTGTGCGCGCGTTCATTGTTTTATTGGTTGCCGGCGAGGTTGCCGTGCCCCGGAGCGATGAAGTCAGGCTTCGGTGCTGGCGTTGCGTGTGTTTTCATAGCCTTTTGGAGGTGACGGTGTTGGTGGCGTTTACGTCATTACTTGACTCTTCAGGAATCCTCCGGGCCGATGTTTTGCGTCTTTGCTGGTTTTGTCATTGTTGTTATGATCTTTTAACGAATCTTTTTGAGTCACTGATGCTTCGCCGTGTAAATATATGCAGTGTAAACATGGCTAATATCCCCAATGTGGACGTCTACTGATCATAACGCGGATAATTGTCGTAAGATCTTGGTCCCTGACCTTTTCGGAAATTACCCGCTACCTATGTGTTTGAAAGGTTATTATCATACACTGCCTTCTTCTTATTTCTTTGGGCCGTATATGTTCCAGTATTTTATACGTTTAAGACTAGGTTTATTGTGTTAAAGAATGCGGTTTTATTTTGTTTATTTTTTTTTGCGCTGTGATTTTTTTTTAAATTTATTTTTAGGTTTTCACTTTTGTTTTCTAATCCTTATATTACTACTTCTGTATTCCGTTGTCAATTTGGTGGAATAACTATCAGCGGGTACCGAGTCGGACTTTCCCATCTTGTAAAGGAGAGCCTCGGGCTAATGCAGAGAGCATCCCCTGGTACTCTGTATCTGTGTAGTGTCTGAAATGAGTTGAAGGGACAGTTTAATGTCCCAAACGCCCGGGCTGTAGACGAAGGCTTATTAAAGTCCTCTGTGAGTAACCCTAACCCTTTAACCCCTTAAGGACAATGGGCGGTCCCTAAACCCATTGAAAACCAATGCATTTTGAGCCCGTACATGTACGGGCTTTGTCATTAAGGGGTTAATATGCCTTCTTCCACCCCATGAAAAAGACAAAATAAAAGCACCTACTTGACGCGGTCCGGCTATTCTTGCCGCTGATTGGCTGCTTGAAATCACTAGGAGTACTTTTTACGCACGCGTACTCGAGTCTGAGCAGACCCCTGTCCGCTAAGCCCCCCCACCAGCCAGCGCTGTAATAAATCCCATGCCGGGACGGATGATCGGACGGATATATCTCCCGGGAAGCAGCGAGTGCAGAATCCCCCCCCCCCCCCCCGTACGTTTACACGGTGTATGCGAAATAAATGGTGTTCTTTATTCTAATTCTTCTCTCTTTTCCCCCCAGAGCTGAATAGCACCGAACTAAAGGGATGCATCAGCGAGAACAGTTTAAGCAGCAATGCCAGCCTTCCGAGCGTGCAAAGCTGCCGCAGGCTGGGCGAGCGCCGGGTAGCCAGCTGGGCTGTGTCTTTTGAGCGGCTTCTGCAGGATCCAGCCGGTGTCCGGTACTTTACCGTAAGTTTCCTCTACGTATTCCAGCCGTTGACTGCAAAACGCCGTTCTGTCTGCCCGTCGGTTTTAAGCAGCTACAGATTTTTGGGGCACTAAAAGTCACGTTTTGGGGAAAAAACAGTGAAAATCGATGTAGTATACGGTGTTCTAACAGTCATGTTCTACTTCTGTACGCATATAATATCTATCGCTTCCTTCTAGGAGTTTCTAAAGAAAGAATTTAGTGAAGAAAATATTCTTTTCTGGCAATCCTGTGAATACTTCAGCCGTGTTCCAGCGCATGACAAAAATGAGGTAACTTTTAAAATATTTTGTGTAGTTGTTACATTTTGTTTTATCATGAAACCGACAAACGCTACAATGTGTAACGCAATCTTTAACAAGAAGACTTACAGAACGGACTGTCCGGCATCTCGATACCTTGCGGTTGCTAGGGGTCAAATTGTTCTGTTCTAGAACAGTTTTGCAAACATGGTTTGGTGTTTAATTATTTACTTTCTTTTTTTTTTAATTCAGATTTCTTACAGAGCCAGAGAGATATTTAATAAGTTTCTGAGCAGCAAGGCGACCACCCCAGTAAACATTGATAGCCAGGCCCAGCTGGCCGATGACATCCTCAACGCTCCGCACCCTGATATGTTTAAAGAGCAGCAGCTCCAGGTATGTGTGTGATTTGAGGGCAATTCTCTACTTTCTGAGTATACAAACCAGACATTTTTTTTTTTATTCTTATCCTTTTTTTTTTGTTACCAAAGCTGAAAATGTTGTCATGGAGTAGCCGGTCCATTCACAAAAACACTTTGTATTCTGGCTACTGATATCCTGAATTAGATTCTCTTTGATGAGCATTCCCGGGAAGGTCTCCTTCGTGATGTTCCGGCGCGTTATTTGCCGCTACATAGATATCAGTAGCATTATTATGAACGATCTGTTTGAAATTCCAGATTTTCAATCTGATGAAGTTTGATAGCTACACCCGGTTCCTGAAGTCCCATCTGTATCAGGCGTGTATGCTGGCCGAGGTTGAGGGACGCTCCTTGCCTGATCCTCAGGAGATTCCCAGCAGCCCTGCCTCAAAGCACAGCATCAGCTCGGAACGGTCCAACATCTCCACGCCGAAAAAGGTATCCGGCCGCATCCGTTCCTCAAATCCTTCCTCAAAACTCATCATCCCACACTTGGTTACCACTCATTAGGCGCACCCCACCGTTGTAGCTAGAAGCATGTTCTTGTGGCTGCATGTGTGCGCATGTACACCTTCTGGTAATATACTGCTTTGGTCATTGAGTAACATGGCCCGAGATTGTAAGAAGTGGCAACGTGCCTTTCATAGTTCTTTGCACGAATCCTTTTGGACCAAGGAAGTCCTGTCAGAACGATGGGTCGGGCAGTAAGCGGATTAGAACGTTTTGGATGTTGTACGCCGGAATAATGTTTAAATGTTCAGCATACACGGTTCTAAGGCAGGGATGCATTGCACGGGCTGTAAACATGGAAGACTTTTGTGAATGGTGCGCTGCGATCGCTCCAATCCAATTTTGGCAGCTCCGTGTTAAAAAACATTCTCCTTATCAGCCGCTGGTGCATTTCACGACACACGCACGCAAGCAAAACAAGATAAAACATCCCACGTCAATAGATTAGGCATTGTTACGAATCTGCTTTGCTCTACTCCCTTTTTCCTGTGTGCAAGCAGCAGCTAAGTAAGAAAAACAAGTCCGGAAGATCCCTCAACGAAGAATCCGGGGGAGAGGAAGATGCGGATAGGAAGAAGAAAGGGACGTTTTTCTCCTGGTCTAGAAGTAAAAGCATGGGAAAATCACAGAAGAAAAGGGAAAACGGGGATTTTTCCAATGGTAAGTGTTATTAAATATATGATAAAAAAAATAAAGTACTACAAAACTAAAGAATCTAAAAGTCAGTGGGCACAGGGGTAAGGGGTAAGATCGTGTTTGGTGTACGGTGTATTTGTTGGAGAGGACGAGTGGATGGATGTCTACCGTGTTTGGGTGGGAAAATGACAGAGACGTATTGTGACGAGATGGTGAAGAGTGAGTGTTCGTTGCGTAATGGGGAGTGTGAGAAAGTGGGTTTGGGAAGCGATAACGAACATGGTTGTGAATTTGACGGCAGGTAAAAAGTGTTGAGCACATCAAACCAAACCTTAATCGGTCCTTGGTCTCGTCTCATAGCGTGTTATTAATGGGGGGGATTTTAGGCTCACCCCCACGTTTGAGTACAGAATATAGTTTGTTCTCCACCTTCATGTCTCTTCCCTCCCCTGTATCTAAATTCACTTTATCGTGACTTATTGGGTTTTCCGTACATCGCTAAACATTATTCGGTGTCTACGATGCAGACGCCATTGTTTTTAGCCTCTCGAGCTGACGGCGGCCATTACCCATTTCTCCTACAGATAGCGCCGTTATGAATGGAGGGTCTGGACGGAGGCGCGAATCTCTGGGCTCCGTGTCCTCTTCGGCAAGCCTTGAACTGATTAACGGCGGCATTAATGACAACGTACTCGAGGTAAGGATTAAAACGAGGGCTCGTCCGCCCAAGCCTTGTAATTCATGGACTACAAATTCTAGTAACTGTCGCATCTTAATGAAACGTCTCTCTGCATTGATCTTTCTGCGAAGAGACGTCTCACAAACAAGTCCCTCTGCTGTCTGATGCCAGAGTTTGATTATCTGTAACATCTTTATGCCTTTTTCGTAGCCGAGGTTGTTAAAAAGTAATTTGTAGTTGAAGAGATTGAGAATGTACTGCATTCGTATTCCTGCGTATTAAGAGTCCATGGGACCTCATTCACCGTACTTTTTAATTAATTTTTTTACAGTCAGTTGGGGGCATGGCGACCCCATCCACCTCGTATTGATTTACATTTTATGCTCATGAGTGAAAGCTGTGACCGTTCTTATAAATGTGGCATAATTTTTATGTCTCCGGTGTTAGGGATATTAATGAGACAAAATAGGCAAAAGCCAATATTTTATCACATACGCAAAATAACGACGCTATCAAATATTGTAGTACTACATCCACAATATTAATTTAAGGAGATACCCTATATTTTATCTCCGATCCTAAATTCTTTCAGATCGCCGAAAATTATAATTCAAATTAGATAGATATCACAAAAATAATCAATCAAAAATATTATTTATTGTGAATACAATTTATCAAATCTATATATGGGTCACACAGTGCATGATATAAAACACAAAATTCTTAAAACATGTCAAAATGAATCAATTCAAATACAGTATATTATCGATAGTTATCAATATAAGTTACTACTTTATAAGTAACACACAATTAATTTCCATCCCACTCAGCAACCAAAAATTGATAATAATCAGGGCAGTAATAAAGATATCACTATCTCTCAAATATTAGTTCAACTAATATAACAAATTAAAAATAATATAATTGTGTCTAAGAGTATTAGTGAAGTTCCTAATAGATGCAAATAATGTCAAACTTCATCTATAGGTAAAAATACCTTTTCATTATTGTTATTATCACGGGTTATAAGCTGCAGTCTCACAAGCCGTCATATACAATAATGCAATATAGTACTTCCCAGAAACAGGGAATTCTATATGAAGAAGACAAAATTCATCTCTATTCAGAATAATAAAACAATTATAATTACCACCACTTGTTGCTGTTATCCCACCGGTCCTTGTAGAAATTAATCCAGGTTCAGTGGCAAGAAATTAAGTGGAAAAAATATAACTGTCTACCAGTTATATAGGTTATAACTCAAAGTAACTCCAAGAGTGAAATATGGTGCCAGAATCTTAAGATTCCAAGTCTCTGGGGAAAATTTGGTGAATAAATCCGTCAGGGTCTGTCCGTTCCAGGGTGCGATCTCTTTTTTTTTTTTTAAAGGTCCCCCCCTTTTTTTTATTAAAGACATAAGCTTTTAAAGACAGGGCTTATTATCATAGCCTCCACCTTTTGATTGGAATTCTCCAATCATAACGGTGGGTTTTACCCACCAAAATTAGGATTTCTACTCATATTTACACTGTTGTAATTTCTTAATTTACCTGTGAGAGACGCTCTGGTCTAAGAATTAACTTAAAACCATTAAATATGTGTTTGGAATTTATCCTTGGTTACCCTAATCGCCAGGTGTTACCTCCTAGATAGTAACTCAGGCCTTGGTAGTCTTACCATGTATCCCCCATTCCAAGTTACATTTCTAAAGATATGCAGTGTCTACTCCTTAACTTTCTCATGGAAGATAACATTAATTGTATCATACATACTGAAACATCTCTATACATGAATACTTCTTTGTTCTCAATTATAGAGAGAACAAGGACAAAAAAAAAAAAAAATCATCACTACATGATTAAGTAAAATAAAATGGCTCTGACTCCATTTTGTGTTCATGTAAAGTACAGAATATATGGAATACATGTTTTCTATCATAAAATATCTGACACCGGAGAGAGGATTAATGTAGGGCGGCCATATCCATAATCCGCCAACGCAAAGAACTCTGGGAGGTAGTGACAATGGCTCGTTACGCGGTAATTCTGCATATAATAGGCCATATCCGTGTTTGGGGGGGGGGGTATTTTAGACATACAAAGACCACCATCCTGCTCTGCGCCATTTGGAATAAACAATAAGATGCATAGATAACATTTTAGTTAACAATCTGCTTGTTCTGCCATAGACGTTACTAGAAGGGGGGTCGTGAATGTGGTTCGGTTACACTGTGATTGAGGTTTATAGTGTGTGTGTTCGTGTATATAATCTACTAGCAGACCTAAACTAGCATTCAAAAGTTTGGGGTCACTTAATGTCCTTGTTTTTTTTGTCCATTTAAAATAACGTCAGGTGGCTGAGAAATCCAGCGCAGACGGTGTTAATGTTGTAAATGACTATTGTAGCTGGAAATGGCTAATTTTTATTGGAATATCTTCATAGGGGTACTGAGGTCCTTTATCACTCTCATCACTCCTGTGTTCCAATGGCCCTTTACCACTCCTGTGTTCCAATGGCCCTTTATCACTCCCATCACTCCTTTGTTCCAATGGCCCTTTATCGCTCCCATCACTCCTGTGTTCCAATGGCCCTTTATCGCTCCCATCACTCCTGTGTTCCAATGTTGTGTTCACAAATCCAAGTTTAAGTTTAAAAGGCTGATAGGATAGAGAACCCTTTCACGATTATGCTACAGCTAGAAATGTCCTTACTTTCCATGAAAACAGCAAATCACCCCCCGAAGAGTATGTTTACACAGTAGTGCACATAGTGTGGTTTATGATCGGTGGAGCGTCCAGCTCTTGTGTTATCTGCTGCCGCTTGGGAATAATTCACAACAGCCGGAGAATGGCAGAGGGTAACCAACTTGCTTTATAAATGCCCTGGTGAGCGCATGGTTAAACCAGCGAGATCAGTCATGGGACATACTATTTAGGGTGCCTTCTTTATCTCCTCCGCAGTTCGAGTCGTCGCGAGTGTCTTCCTCTGCTCCAGACAAAGAGAAGTCTTCCAAGCACTGTTACATCAGTCTGCCCGACGGATCCTCCTGTGCCGTGGTGGTTAAATCTGGCTTCTCAATTAAGGAGATCCTGGCCGGGCTTTGTGAGAAACATGGGTTCAACATTGCAGCGGTGGATCTTTTCTTAGTCGGTGGAAGTAAGGTAATGCATCGCTGCAGCACTTCACTTACACCTGCTTCAATATATATATAATATATAAAATGAATCAACACTCTAGATACCCCCGGGCAACCATAACACGTAAAATCACCGGTCCTGCGATAGGTTTTATTGCCGAAAGATGTAACAATTTTTTAGCATAATAAAATGGAAGCTATATTGAGGAAAAATTCTAATTGGTAAACAGAGTAAAGAGATTTCTAGATGACATAGAGATGTTTTTCTTTATATTTCTTTACATAGTGTTTATATCTAACGCATCTGACTGTAACTTGACCAGCACAATGTACAGATCAAGTGATATTCTCTATTGTGTTTTGGTAGTATGAGTAGCCGGGGATGATAAATTAATTATATAATGCATTAAAATCTGTGGCCGCCTTAAAACGAACAGGTGTCGGCCCAAACCCTCTGGCTACCGGTAGGGCACAATACGAGCCACCTCAGCCACAGACTTCTTTGTGTCTAGTAAAGTTAAGGGGGGGGGTAATTGCATTAATTGCAGGAAAGACTACATGATCTCAGTATGTATCGCCTGGGGGGGGGGAGAAGGAAGAGATCTTGTTGTCCTACCTGTAATGTAAGGAAGTTTTACTTTACGAAGATAGTGGTAGATAAGTGGAACTGCCTCCCGGCTAAAGGTAGAGGTTAATACATTGTGGGAATTTACACATACATGCATAAAAATGTATGTTCTACTCCTTGGGTAGTTGAGGGTTAAGCAGCCCCTCCGCTACCCGTAAGATTTGAAGTTGCCCGGTATATTAACCGTTTGCCGACGGCCATGGCTGTAAATGGGATCGTGCCCTGCGTGTAGTAGTAGCAGGCGGGTCCGTGAGCTCTGTGTTTTTATACTTTGCTGCGGCGTGTAACTTATGGTGCGTTTCTGTTTGTTTTGTCTCCGTGGGTAATGCAGCCTCTCGTACTCGGCCAAGACAGCAGCATTTTAGAGTCCCGGGATCTAAGAATAGAAAAGCGTACTTTATTTCGGTGAGTAAAACAAAATGAATCTAACAAATGTGATGTAGATGTGAGTTGGGCGCGCGGAAGCTTTTTCCATCGCAGGCCCTCCTGGCAGAGAGACGCTTCCTTCCTGTCTGTATAATAAATACATTTCACTGTAAAATCCTTCTTCTCCGTCTCCAGCCGTCCCGCGGGGCTGCGTTCTAACCAAACGATTACTTTGCGTTATCCGGATTCTGTTTTGGAGTCTGCATTACATACATTTTGGTAAATTAGATACAAATGAAACCGGTTACAAAATCCGAAACGCTATTTATTGGATCCGAAATCGCTGGGTGGCTCGTGTTGCGTAAAATGTAATGAGTAAAATGTATACTTTATCCCTCTTGTGTGTATATATGTTTTAATGCATATATTTCATTTTTTGCCTAGGTTGGATCTTGTACCAATTAACAGGTCTGTGGGGTTGAAGGCCAAGCCGACTAAACCGGTGACGGAGGTTCTGCGGCCGGTCGTGTCAAAGTATGGGCTGAACCTTAACAACCTGGTAGCAAGACTTGTAAGTGTCTTTTCTTCTACTTTTCAACTACTTTAAAGATATGCAGACTGGTTAAACGGGGCATCCTATGGGAAAAAATATGTCTGAGAATTAAATACAGTGCTGTGTACAGTATATACTGTGTACAGCACCAAGGAAAACTTAGCTTTATGACATTTCTTTGCAGTAAAGTCCCTTTATCTGCAGTCCTGGCTGCAGTTTGTCAGTCGTGATATTTTGGGTGACTTTCCCGGCTCAAACACGGACCTGACGCTGTACGGCAATGCTAATGAAGTCCTGCTTTTCTAATTTACAGTAAGAGTGGTGAGACTATGGAACTCTCTTCCAGAGGAAGTGGTAATGGTAAACTCAATAAAAGAGCTCAAAAGGAGCCTGGACGTGTTTCTTGAAAGCAATAATATTACAAGTTATGGATATTAGATTAATAGGGACAGAACGTTGATCCAGGGATTTATTCCGATTGCCATATTTGGAGTCGGGAAGGAATTTTCCCCCTGGTATGGGGCAATTGGCATCTGCTTCATAAGGGTTTTTTGCCTTCCTCTGGATCAACACAGTAGGGACACAATATGTATATAGGTTGAACTTGATGGACTTTGGTCTTTTTTCAACCTTGACTGTTACTAATACTCTGAAGTCTTCTCCTTTCGTTAATAATGTTGTCAGGCTGGGGATTAAGACTGTGCCATTCTGTTTACCAAAAGGCGATAATGGAGTGACCTTTGTGGCAGTTACTTAGTTTTTGATGCCAATGATAGAAAAATGCAATGAGCGTTCCTCTTTATGTTCAGAACTGTGCATTTTTTTTTTACGTTTTTGGAGAAAGTTCTATTATCTTCATCATAATGAAGAACGTGGCGCTGCATTAATTCACTTTTGGCTTTGCAAACTCTAGAACAAGCTCTGCTTTGGTTCTGGGCTAAACAATAATAATTTCACAGACAAAAGAAGGCTTTTTTCTGCTGCTGTTTTACATCGTTCCTAGTTTCATTGAGAAATGATTTGAATATTGGTTCTAATCATCTTGCACTGCTTAATAAATATATCGAGATATTAGGCATGGCCAGGGTTCTGGTACTGTGTACCCCAGGGGGGGGGGCAAGCCCAAACTTTAAGGCCCAATAATGCAGTTTCCCAAAACATTTGGCTACCTATAGCAAAGGCAACAATGCTCAATGCACATATAGGTGCCCCTATAGAAACGGGCTAATTAAAAAGAAAGAGTAAAAGCTGCCTAAAGCCCTTGGTGCCCGACCAACCCTGATGGTTATATATATATATATATATATAATATAATATTGGACCTGCTAGCAAAACACACAGAATAGGTTTCTGGCAGAGGCCCAAAATCAGAGCAGTCCAGGGGGGCAATTGCCCTCCTGCCCCAACTTGCCAGCCTCCCCCTGGACATGGCACCTTCTGGAGTTATCCGTTTATTTTTAAGTCCCTCGTTTATTTAGTAAAAAAAAATCTTGGTAAACTGACCTCGGCCAACTGAAGAAAAAAAAAAAGGAAGGGACCCTCTTTATTATTTCCTGCGCGATGTTCTAAGTTTATTCTCCAGCCCTTCCTCGATCGCTAAACAAGTTTCCACACACATCCTCACGTGAACAGATGCACATTTATCATTCAGACGTGACCCACTTGTGCACTTTTCGCACCGGTGGGAGAATGCCGTTGTAGACCGCTTTTAGAGAGTATCTGTTTTGAAAAGCAACGTTCCGTCGAATTTTCCGCTATCAGACTTCGCCCTGGAATTGTCTTTAATAAATACGGCACATACCATTATTCTTAACGGAACGCTTTCTCCCAAATGCATCTATTATCAGTGAAATAACGATAGGTAACGTGAAACGATTTTTTTTTTAATGAAATTATTCATTTCAGGGTGATGGGGGTATTAGAGAGCGTAAATGCATTAGTGAAGTGCTGACCGTACCTGAAACGAATGTACGATTCAGAAGCTACAGAGCTCTGAGAATAGATCTAATTATACTGCACAGTTTATACCGTATATTTATTTAATGTTATTTGGTTTTCCAAAGATCTTGTCCTTTAAAATCTAAAATGTTGTGTTTTTTTTTCTGATGCCTCAGAGTGGAGAGCAGGAGCCTTTGGATTTGGGGGTTCCCATTTCCAATCTGGACGGACAACGGGTTGTATTAGAAGAAAAAGATAATCTTAAAGGAAAAGGTGAGAAAAACAAATCCTCCGCGCGATCCGGTGTTACCTTTCATCTACGGCATTAAAATGCGGTCAGTATGGTTTTGCAGAACGAAAGCATCTTCCTAGATGTGATGGCTTCCCTCGGTTTTGCCATTTAGGGGACTGGGTGATGTCGTTGGTTAGTTAAAAAGCCGAACGCCTAATGTTCTTATGATCCAATCCCTTTGACTTCAAGAGCCATTTATTTATATATTTAAGAATGTGAAAAAACATATACAATTGCAATTAATGTAAATTTTTCACTATTGTCTGATTGCAGATAAACAGAAGGCGTCGGGTTCAAAATCAACCCCCGCGGTGATCTACAACTCCAGAAATAATGGGGTAGTTAGGATTCCTCATACGGTATTCTTTTGTCTTGAGTTTCTAAGATCTTTTTGCATCTGGAGTGTTGCTTGCGGTGCCGCCAAACTTCACTCCTTGAGGGTTGCGAGCACACCAGGTGTTGGCCCTTGGCATGGTGCGTAGATTAACAATGTTAGATCTCTGATTATCCATGTAAATTGTTTAATGGCATGCTAATTAGAGATGTCCTACATCCTCAGCAGGATTACTACCCCGAGGGTCTAGCACCTGTATTGCGTAATCTGGGTGAACGTTAGTAGGAAGTGCACTTCTCTGACGGCTGAAGCCCCGCTTCCTTCTTATTCTAGGGAGAAGACAGACCTTTGGTAAAATCTTCCTCCATTAGACTGAAGGGAGAAAACGGAAAAGTAACGAGGGATCCTCGACTATCAAAGAAAGATGAAGCGCTTATACGGACGGGAAGGAAGAAGCAGCAGAAAATTAATTTGGATGAAGCTGAAGGTGAGCACGGAACCTTTTCACGCTTTTAGTATTCCAAAGCTGTGACGATGATATTGAAGCGTGACAATAATAAATCCGACTTTAGTTCCGCACCTAAATTCTTCCTACAGCTGCTCCGGTCCCGCCGACTCTGTGTGTATATACATGCCGTATAATTTACTCAGCTGTCTTCCAGTCCAAACTGTCCATTTCCTGGTGGCTGCCTTGTGTGAGGTTTATAACCCCAAACGCATTCTAGAATCCCATCCACCTGGATTATATTACCGAGAGTTTATGAAACTCATTGGTGGTTTGAGCTTGTATTACCCAGACCACTGTAGTTTGACATCTTGCTATTGATTTATTATTATTTAGTCGTTCTGTTCTTTCTCATGATTGCTCATATCATCCAACTGTAGGCCAGTCCATGTAGTATTGTATTGTATTTAAGTTGGGTGTAAATGGGACGGTCCCAAGGGAGATCTTTTGTCTTCCGAACAGCGGCTACTCCCCCGTTCCCTTAACCCCAGATCTACTTTGGTCCAGGCCAGTATATGCCGCAGGGCACATGGCTCATCATAATACCCCAGCGAAAAGCCCTTCCATTGAAGCTGTTTCTGTGTATGCATAAAAGATGTCTCCTTAGACCCTGAGAATTCTTAAGTGAGCCAGCATTGGAGCCGGCTGTGAGTATATAGGCCGTGTGTAATAGCAAGCAGGAGACGTGTTTGACCAAAGACATCTCCTACAGGCCAAGGACAAAAATTCAATGGGGATGATATGGTTAACATGCATATGATTGGTGGAGTGTCCCTTTTAGAGCGGATAAACCTCAATCTGACATTGTAATAATTTTTTTTCCCAGCTTTTTTTGAGCTGATATCAAAAGCTCAAAGTAACAGAGCAGAAGATCAACGAGGTCTTCTACGGAAAGAAGATCTAGTTCTTCCGGACTTCCTGCGCTTGAGCCCGGCTGATCAGGTCTCTTCCACTCCAACAGCTGTAAACGGCAACAGAAGAGCCGAGCAGAACGACGGATTTGATAAAATGACTCCTTCCTCACGAGCGTTACAGGCCGGAAAACAAGAGTCCTCAAAGAATGGTGGTGATAAACCAGTCAGACCCAATTCACTGGATAAGAGAGACAAATCAGACTTTCTGCCGCCTGGTTCTAGGAAACCTTACGTTCCTTTCGATGCTCCGCTGTCTCCAATTCTGCATTTACAAGAGCGGAATACCCCCGCCCGGGAGAGACAGTCAAGAGATTCTGAAAACATTCAAACTATAGAGGACGATAACGTAGCAGACCTCACTTTAGTAGCCGAAGGAGACATTAGCAGTCCTAACAGCACTTTACTGCCGTATCCACCAACTCCGCCATCTGACCTGAGTAAACTCTCGCAGGCCAACTTTTCTCCCCCACCTCCAGTCACTGGTCAAGATTATTCTGGATATCAGAGATCAGGTATTTCTAGATTTTAATGTCTCCTTGTGTAGTTCCTCCCTTTAGTGTGTTTGTGTTTTTTATCATTATTTCATTTTTCTTCTTTTAAGCAGACTTTTGCACTTTTTAAATATCGCAGCATTGCACATTTTTATTTTTCAAGATTTTATTTTTGGATTTAGTTGTATATTTGAATTATGTTCGGAACATTATTTTACTGGGTTTTTTTTATTTGTTTTTGCGGGGGATGGGGGGTTAAAAATCCACTGACGTTTACAGCTTAAGTTTAGGATTGCCGAAAATGGCCAGATTTAAAGAAATAATATATAGTTTTGTTTTTTTTCGGGCTTATCCTTTTTAATTTTCAAAAAGACACGGCCAACATTGTAATGGTTTTTTTTTTTTTTTTGTGTAGCTGTACGTTTTATCAACCTCTGTGACTCCTAATTGGATTTTTTTCCCATTAGCATGGATGCATTACTGAAAATCGATTTATTTTAAATATTTTCTTCCATTCTCGGTTTAGTGCAGCTATATTAACCCTTTAAAAGTGGTGCCAATTATTGTTAGTCCATGAAATGACCACCGGCATGCGTTTCTTTTCTGCCAGTGAAAGCGATGACATAGACAAGGTGCAATAAATCCCTTTATCCTGTGATTTATAGTTTTTGTTTTCGTTCTATTTTACGATGGAAAATGGTATTTACCCGTGTATATAAATGTAAATATCGTCTTTGATTACCATATATTGCCACTATTGTTTTCAGATGCTTTTTAGTTAGAACAATTTTTGTAATTTCTCATTTTTCCTGCATTGCAACTTTAGATCGCCATTCTCGCGTCTCTTTTGTGTTTTTAACAGTAATGTAACCATCTAGAATTCCCATTTGGACATATTTTATTTTTAAATGCATTCATTTAAATTTTGAAACAAATTTTGGTAGACAAAGGAAAAAAGTGCCTTTTTTTTTTTAAGCATGTTGTGTGTTTGAAATGTGTTTTAATACAGTGATCTATATTGTGTTTCTAATAAACCAACCATTTCTAACGACCCTTAAAGGAATTCTACATGCAGTATCCCTGAAACCTCTCATCCTTGCAGCCATTGATTTAACTCTTACAATCCCTAATGTTCAATGACATGAAAGGGTTAGTATTTGGCAGCTTTTTCCTGTGTAAATAACACAAAAATGTGTTCATCAGTATTAGAACATTTTATAAAGGTGGTGTGTGTATACACACACACACACACTTAACCTTTTGATTACCTGAAAGGACCAATCTGTTATACGGATTAAACGATGAATGGGCAGGTCTGTTGTATCTGTGACAATCATTTTGTATTGTAGAATTCCTGGAAAGCATTTTGCACTTGAGAGCTTGATGTGATCAAATGACTGCATGTAAAGCTGATGCTGTTTGATCTATACACTCTGCTAATCTCCCTCCGCTTTGTAGAAATCACGTGTGCATACAGTATGTTGTCTTTCAAATTGTAATAAACACTGTCAGTGGACTTGGTTTCATTCTCCATTTCTCTCTATTTGAAAACAATTAATTATTTTCTTACAATGTCCATAATCGGTCTGTTTCATACCACGAGTGAGTAGGTATAACACAGATTTATAGAACCAATCACGTTGCTGTATTGTCAAATCTAATCAGTGTGCCACAATTCTGCATGCATGGAGTCTAATTCATATCGTCGCACGGGTTTGGCAGCAAAAAATTGAGACGCAAAAGCTCAATAATGATGATGTCATTCAACGACACCAATGGAACTGGTAGGTTTGGGCCATGGATATGCCCTCCTGGTACACATTTATCCTTCCGTGGGTGTCCAAGAATTGGATGCACGTGGAAATTTAAACAGGGACTCCCACCGTCGCTTTTTGTTGTTGTCCTGTGGTTGTAAGGAGTGCGTATATAAAATGCCTCAATGAACTGGGAACTTTTATCATTTAGTTGTGTGATTCACACGAATATACACGTACCCATCACTATTTGAGAAGCCTTTCGTAGATTGTAACGTTACTCCGGCTGTGCCACGCGACGCAGCGTACCACTCAATCACGTAAATATTTTTGCCGCAGGCGGCACCGAGCCACATATTTGTTGCAAAAATAGCAAATTGCTTTTATTTGTGATAATACGCCGGCTTTGTGTCCGGCTTGGTCCAGGTCTAACTCCAGCTAGGAAAGGCGACACCGAAGGCAATCCTACGCAGCACACATTGCAAGGACCTCTGACGATACACGTGCCACGTACAGAAAACAAAAAACTGCGAACACCCTTAAAGAAAACCATTACATTACTTTTTCTGCTGTCGGAAACGGTGTATCTTAACAAATATACATACATTGGGATTGGCTTTACTCAAACCCAAGTTAAGAGATATTTGCCAATTTCTTTTTTTGTAGAACTACAATACCCTTAGTAATAACCATTTTATTTGTTGAAATTTATATTTTAAATTAAACACATTTAATTAAAACGTATGACATTTTTGCATTAAAAACACGGTAGCTGAACATAGATTCCAGTAAACTCTATTAGTGTGTGTGTTTTTTTTGTTGGCTGTTCCTTGTTCAAAGGACTATTTACAGACCTTGGTAGAAAGTATATAATGCGTATTTTCGATTTCAATATTTACATTTTGATATGTTGGCGTCATCAGGGTGATCTGCCCGACCGAGTGGACGTAATAGTTCATTAACTATTACTTTAAGATTATTACCGTATTTCCCCCAAGTATAAGACACACCTTAATTTTACGTGCCGAAAAGTTAAAAAAAAAATATATATATATTACATAAAGTTATTGTACTGGCTGCCTGGGCATGACATGAGTGTGATTGATGTTAGCTGCTAGCAATTGTTAGCAATCACACTCCTATCATGCTCAGGCAGCCAGTACATGCACATCACTTTCAGCCTCCCTGTGCCTCCTACACACGGATCCAAGTTAACACACACATGCATACATACATACATACATACATACATACATCTACTCCCCCACCTTACCTGAACTGCAGATCTTCTGGTGCCGCTCGCAGACTTCTGGGGGGCGCTGCTTCCCCCTGCGTTGCTCGAACAGGAACTGAGTGGAGTCATGTGATGCAATGTGCAATCACGTGACTCCACTGGGTTCCTGTGTCACCGCAATGAATCAAGAGACGCTGCTGAGCAAAACAGGTAGGCAGCGGGTCCGCTTTCCGGTCCCCTTTCTAGTAAAAAAAAATAAATAAATAAAATAAAAAATACATTTCCACCACTGTATAAGAGGCACCCAATTTTTAGACCCCAAGTTTTTAAAAAAAGGTGCGTCTTATACGTGGGGAAATACGGTATATTCATTTGTATAGGGTCTATGCATCCCTCACAGAGATTGTGTTGGGGGCTTGCTTACGGTTCTGTTTACATTATCATTCGGTTACAAAAAGTGTGCAGTCCTGGAAAAAAGTTAAATAAAACCTGATAAACACCCAGCAAATTAATTGTAGACCCGGCGCACGTTCTCTTGTAGCGGGAAAAAAAGGGGGGTCAACAAAAAAAAAAAACTTGCCTTATGAGAAGCTGCAGCACAACAGCCCCCTCTGTGGTTCTGTTTTCACATCACTGATTGGCTACTTAAAGCAGCCATTCAGTGGCAGGAAAGCGCTTCCGCCGAATCCCCTCATGCATTTGTAAGGGGGGACGCCACGAAAATGGGGCCACACAGCTGTCATTGTGAGTTCTCAGAACGCTGGTACTTAGCCAGATATTGGCTTCTTCAGAGCTTTATGTTAAAAGCATCAGAGATTCCTGAGATACTCATCCAGATGTCGCAAACTTGTAAACATAAAATAAATGTTGCGGATAGTTTTCTGGAGAAGTGAAATTATTTTAGTTTAATCTAAAAGCTCCCTTTCTTCGGTTTTATTGTCTGGAATGCCTACACTTTAAACCTCAATGCAAATGACGATCGCGATAGATGGTTGTGATGGAAAGGACATGTTGCGAGATAAAACGAGTAAGCTGAAAGGAGTTGGGCCAGCTGCTCTGTTTGTGAGTATACATGTCCTTGGAGTGATAAATTAGGAGATCGGGGGAAGTAAACATTACAGTCAATTGTTTTTCAAGGTCTTAAAAAAAGCAAGTAGTGGAAGATGGTCTTGAGATAAGGCCAATTGGACAAACCGGAGAGGTCGTTCATCACAGGCTTGTCATTCCAACAACACAATTTCCGTAACATGTATTATATGACCCGGTGCAAAAATCACAATGCCCAGAGTTATTATTCACCGATTCATTTTAACCAAAATCAAACAATATTATATTCTGCAGATCCCTTGAGCAGATTTGTGCTCCCCTTCTACTTTCTTCTGCGTTCCATACATCGTTTGTTCGGCAAATATCTCTGTTTATACCTCCTGAGACATTCCTCTTTCCAAACTACCCTGTTGAAAGCAGTGAGACACAATAGTGATTTACCGTGCTAAACGTTCCTAACTGTAATAGTATGCTGCAAAATATGATATGTTTAGTTTTCTCCCTTTCAATTAGAAAGTGAAAAAAGAGGAAACATGCCATTTTTAATTGTGTAACCAGGAAGCATTCGGCCATCTAGACTGCCTGTTTTTTTGTGCTGTAAAGACTTTAGTCAGTCCTTGGTCTTATTTTAGATTGAGGATAGCTTTATGCCTATCCCATGCGAGTTTAAATTACCTTACTGTTAATCTCTACCACTTCTGCAGGGAGGTTGTTCCACTGGTCTATCACTG
Organism: Spea hammondii; assembly: GCA_029215755.1. Classification (NCBI taxonomy): domain Eukaryota; kingdom Metazoa; phylum Chordata; class Amphibia; order Anura; family Pelobatidae; genus Spea; species Spea hammondii. The sequence goes on from JARDYJ010000001.1 coordinate 12,554,659, forward strand.
TCACTGTCAAATCACTTTATACATCACTTCTCCCTCTTCTCCACTTTATACGGATTGAGATCCTTTAGTCTTTTCTGGTAGTTTTTATCCTGCACTATTTTAGTATCATTCCACATAACTCTCATCTCCTCTTTGTGGAGACGAGGTCTCTGAACAGATACCAGACCAGAGATTTGCAAAGTGTCAGAATCGCTTCCCTCTTTTTGCTATTAACTTACAAATATTAGTCTTATCGGTAAGTACTTTTCAGTCTTCTGGCTATGATTATTAGAGTACATGCCAGAGGGGGAAAGCTTGGTCCTCTGGCCTTAAGGTCATGTAGACTACGAAGGCCAAAGTACTTACAAAAACCTCTGGTATTGTCCTCCAGGACACTGAGCACTTGGGTGTACTGCGTAAGGGCACATTTTTGGACCTCGCAACTTGGCCAGTAAACATACTATTAAAACACTTGGACCCTTTTAAATTGCCCTAGCCTATGGCTGGTGGGTAGAAGAGAATTTTTAGGACACCAACCTTGGGACATTCACATGTTCCACTGCACGCATTGTAGTTTGTGGTCATGTAATGCTGATTTTCATAGGAAGGTTTTTGAAAAACACCGCAATGGAATCGACCACAAAGGTAGGCACCAATATAACTCATGTGGACATTTACTGGGGTCTGTGGTGGTGGTTCTATGGGCCTTCACAAACCTTGCCATAGACACCGGTGTACTTGTATAGACACTTTGCCTATCCTGGGTCTCTGAAGATTTTTTGGATGGGGATGGATGTGCAATGCCTTTTGGCTGTCATCGCCCTTGAAGACTTCAATGGGTCTCCTGCTGCATATGCCATTGTTGGGTGGGCATCCCCAAAAGACAAACTGGGGTCCTGGTATCCATTGTGGCTCTTTCACTTTGAAGCACCGGTTCATTTTCCACAATTGACAATGACAACGGGAAGCAGTAGGCTTCATGCGGGGGGGGGTAATTAGTAACTAATAAATAACCTTAGTTATTTATGGACTTTATTGTGGTGAAAACTGGTTGCAGACTGCCCAACACCAACAACACATAAAGCTTGACCGTCGCTATCGGTACAAATCAAGGACCTTGTTCTTGATGTAAAAATAGATGTTTATCACGTATCCTTTCAGGCTTCTTTGAACTGTATTGTAGTTCACAGGAACGCCTGGCATTGTGACCAGTTGGATGGAAAGTTTAGATAAGAGTTTGCTATGATGTCTTCAAGCAGTGTAACCGCTTTCTAGTCCAGACATTGTAAATCACAAATAGTACATGCCCGTAAGACATCCCCTGAAGGCGACCATTTAACTGGATAGATGCAGCAGTCATGGGAAGAGGCATAATGATGGCTGTCATTGATGACCAATCAATTGGAAAGAGACCTTTTGAATACAATGGAGGTTACGTATGAAAATGGTTCTTCTGATTGGGCAATTTCATTGATTGGGCAATTTTCATCGTGTTGAAAACCCCACTTTGTAGACAATTTTTATACATAATTCCAGGGATGTTTATTTTTGCCCTTTATTACAGGGCATATTGGGGTGCGCTCAGCCTCCACTGAGAACAAAACCAAAATATAATATTATATAACTACATCTACATACAGGGTCTTATTAACTCCTATCCCCTAGAGATGAAAGGAAAGGTTTAAGGGAAAATATAAGAAAGCCAAGCTAAATATTATTATAAATATTATTCTATTTAGAATTTAGTGATCAGTTTAGTTTTTACTGACCCTGTAAAGTACACTGCAAAAAAAACCCAAAAGGCTGATCCTAAATATAAGTCTGTAGTTTAAAGCTAAGCAATAGGAATATCAATGTGATTTTTTGTGTGTGACGTATCTGTAAAAGTATCTAGTACTTGCGGCACCTCAGCTTGTTATTTTTTAATGTTCCATTTTTATAATATTTTAATTGAAACATTTCATCTCTTACGTATAAAACAAACTAACCAGGGTGTCTCAGATTGTCTTCCATTTTCCCATTCTATTTCTCAAGCAGGAATCTGTGGCATAGAATCCACCTACTTTGTTTTTAGCGGTCGGCAAACAAGCCTATAGTGTAATTGTTAAAGTACGTAATCCCTCTATAAAGCTATACAAATATAAGAAAGATCACTTTTATATTTTAATGAACCTAAAAATAAATCATAAATAAATTTGATAAAGGGGCAAGAATTAGAATTTGGAATATGACCTTTTCTCTTTAATCCGAAAAAATAATCTGAGCTCAATTTCTAAAGCGTATAGGCCGTCGCGTTTCCCGTGTTTGCTTAGATGTCATCACTGCAGGACTGGCCAGGGAGGTGGTTCACAGGGCTCCTACAAATGTACTGTGTCTTTGCTTCCAGTATAATGGGCAGCGGATTCCACAGCAACCCAAATCTCCCCAAAGCTTTACCTTTCTACTTTCTTCCTCTGATTCTTGCCCAAAACTTTCCCGTGTCCAGCACCCTCCCTGTTCACCCAAGGCAACACAAGGAGCAGAACATGAAGAAAGAGAGCAGAACCTACTTCTCTACATGACCCCAAACTAGTTCAGACATTCTTCCTCTTTCTAGTTTACTATCACAACTGAAAAAAAAATAAAAGTCAACCACATTGTTAACTACCCAAGGAAGAGATTTATAAATAGAGTTCCAGCTTCATCTGTAAAAGAACCTGGAAAACACCCTCCTGTCAAAGAGAGAAGTGGGTACACACATATATATATATATATATATATATATATCCACGTGATGCAAAGGAAAACGTGATTCATCAGACCAGCCATTGCTTCCATTGCTCCATGGTCCAGTTCTTATGCTCACGTGCCCATTGTAGGCACTTTCCACAGTGGACAGGGGGTCATCCTGACTGCTCTGCGGCTACACAGCCCCATACACAACAAACTGCGATGCTCTGTGTGTTCTGACACCTTTCTATCAGAACCAACATTAACTTTTCCAGCAATTTGAGCTACAGGAGCTCGTCTGTTGGATTTGACCACACGGGCCAGCCCCCCCCCCACGTACATCAAGAACCCTTGGCCCCCCATGACCCTGTTGCTGGTTCACTGTGACCCTGTCGCTGGTTTCCTTCCTTAGACCACTTTTGATGATTTACTAACATATTATTTTTTCCTATCAGACTAACAGCATGATTAGTATGTAGTGGTGTTAAAGGTTTCTTCAAAGTCCCTGGCTGCAACTTTGTTTGATAGAGCTTGGCCCCTGTTGAGTTCATTGTTGTCTGTATGAAGAGTTGCAGGGTGCAGCTGAGCTCAGTAGGAAGCTTAAGCTTTCCTGGCTAGCGTCAGACTATAATTTTGAACTGAAAGTCACAGTAACAGCGTGTTAGGGTATTAAGTGCCTTGGTGAATAGAGAATCCTCAGTGATGGGGAACACATAATTCCTCGGTTTACCTTAGTGGCCAGAATTCAAGGAATTGTGAAATGAGTTTTGGTTGTATTTCATTTTATCTTGATCTGTAAACCCTACAGATGAGATGGGCTCAAATCAGCTTGAGAGCTTTTTAAGCGAGGTAGAACTTTGGAGACATTTCTTCTCACCATACATTGCTCCATAAAGCTCATTTACCATCAATAGGTGGTTCCATTTAAACTACTCATTGTGTAGCTACCTATGTGACAATGAACAATTTCATGGTGATCTCTAATCAAAGTTAGTAAAATAAATTGTTTTTTTTGTTCGAGCCTAAACAGAAATATTGTTTGACTTCTAGGTAGTAGCGGAAAAAAGAAGTCACTGTCACGTAGCTCAGAAAGCTTTTGGGATCAAGCAGCAGATAGATCAATGGACGATAAAACCCTTAGACCTGCCGACAGGAGTAATCGGTCAGGTAATCCCCTCCCATCTAGCAAAATTATTGACGTTGATGAAGTTAAGGAAGGAGCCAGGAGGCGATACTCCAAAGAGGACGCAGAAGGGAACCTGAGTTTTGAGGGGTACATGTCTGAGCTGAGATCCTGTAAAGGCAGGATGCGCACAGGTGTTTATAGGACATCCGATCTTCCGTCAATGGTAACGACCAAGAACGAACAACACAAAGAGCCGGACACTGCGTACAAAGCTACATTTGTGTAACACAATCACAGCTTCCAAAAGAGCGGCTGTCATCAACTCCTTGGATGTGTCTGAAACCGCAGAATGGTAAACAAGAAGAAATCGGCCAATTCAAACAGCTTAGTCCAATGATGGTCAATGTTTTCTAAACATCATATGTGAGTTTTAAAGGGATTTTACTTTAAGATATTTATTGATCTTTGCCAACTTCTCACTATGGTGAGTAAACCCGGCCAGCCGTTAGTCCTTGATGTTTGTTGGTGGGTTTGCAAACCAGAATATGGACACCTATTCAAGGCTTCGTTTCAGTAGATAGCACCAGGAGTTACCATACTTTGTTAGCATAGTAACATATCAAGGCATGTTATTCCATGATTTTGCACAGGTTTGTCCGAAGGAGCCCCAATCACCCCCGTGCATATGTATATCCATCCTATACACCTGCCTTATTGTAAATGTGACTTGACAGCCAAGCATTAAATGATCTATATGCTGGTTCGTAGAAGTATTTACTCTTTGAAGCACTTTCATCATTGCTTACTGTGAATGTTTGTGGTTGGGAACATATATATATATACATTTCATGAATCTTATTAATATCCCCATGTTCTTTTCAACTTGGTGATAACAGTATCCTGCTAAATTATTCTGTGTGCATGTGTAATCTCAAATTTGATATTGAGATGGAATCGTTTTAATTGTACAATTGTTTCAGGAAATAAAAAAAAGAATATTTTTGTAATTAGACTTGAATTGTCCCTTTTTTTGATAAACTCAATACATTAAATATTGCGTCCCCCCCCCATTCTGATTTAGCAGATATACTACAGTTCCCTGTTATTTTTTACTGTCCAGCCCAACACCCTTAATTTATGTGAGCTGTGATATGTGAATGATTTATTTACCTCGTATACGGCCTTCAAGGTATGAGTGCAGTGATTAGCGCTTTGTATTTGTAATAAAGTGTAACCCTAACCATTTTCTGAGCCCATTTTGAGCAGTGTTCTAGAGTTACTTCCAGAGTCAATATCTTTATTCTAAAGTTAAACGCCTTTGTGATATACCTTCTAGCCTTTTCTGTCTTTGCCAACTTGCCCATAGTTTATTTATTTTGATTAATTCCTCATCCCAAAAGGTTTTCTCCTGTATCACCAATCAAACCAAAAAGTGATTGTGATCCAACTATAATAATGAAAAAGCCTTATACTTCCCGATGGAACACAGATACAGATACTCTCCGAATACTCATCTCAGGTTCTACAACAATAGGATCCATGTGGAATAATAAAATTACACTATACAGTGTCAAAAACTGGTGATTGTGGGATGAACCTTTCTAATACAATATACAACACATCTACAGAGATATACAACATATCTTATAAAACATACATGAACATTACTACATACATGTGAAACACATTCCACCTGAAACCACATGGAATGCTCAGACCCAACAAGTCCTGCAAGTTCATGGCATTACCTGCTTTCTCTACAATACAGAGCTTCTATTTATTTATTTATTTTTTTGCATGTTCGTTATCTATGTTATTCTGTATGCAATAAAATAAGATAGGGATGGACTGGTTAATAAAGTCGGCCCTGGCAAACATGCTATAAACATGTCTTGGGTGCTGTCACCAGGCACCGGACCTTCAGGTCTGGGTCTGAATATAACAATTTATGCTTATCCTAAAGACCTAACTTCGAATGTCTAATGGGGAGGCAATATCTGGCATGCGTAAAATAATGTTGTTAAAATTAGATTGAATTTTACTTATTTTTGGTTTCCATGGAAACTAAGTTTTATAAAGGTAAAGATGCAGTGTTTTTGCAGACATCAGACATTCGGCTATTGAACATACATGATTTCTAGCAATTATTGTATAATTAACTTAAATTTTTTTTTTAAATTAACTTTAATTAAAAAAAAAAATTAAAATGAGAAGATAATGATGAGCTTCTCTATAATATTTATTTCTCAGAGGCTCTGTTGGTGACGCATTACGAGCAAATGTGTTACGTATACAACGGGTTGGCTGTTTGGACAGGATTGTCAGTGCAGAGTTTGTACAGAAGCCTGAAACAAGAAAAGGTCCTAGAGGTCTGAAGCTTTAGCTTCCTGCAGTTACTGTGACCTACATGTGCTTACGGGATGTCTACATTGCGAAAATATTCTCCAAAAGAGAAGGAGAAGCTAAATGGTCAAACTATATAACTCTCAAGTGTCCCTCTTTAGGAAACCCTTACGAAAAAATTACTGCAGTTTTTCTGAAGTAATACTGCAGTTTTTTGGACATGAAAAAACTGCAATACTGCACTTTTACTGCAGTATTACTGCATTTGTACTTCACTGTACTGCACTTTTACTGCGGTTATTTTTTTACGGAAGTACAAATGCAATAAAGCTGCAATACATTGAAGCACAACTGTAGGTTTGCAATATATATAAAAAAGTGCAGTAAAACTGCAGTACAGTGAAGTACAAATGCAGTAAAACTGCAGTAAATGTGCAGTGATACTGCAGTAAAAGTGCAGTATTGCAGTTTTTTCATGTCCAAAAAACTGCAGTATTACTTCAGAAAAAACTGCAGTAATTTTTCGTAAGGGAAGACAGTCCCTCTCTGAGCCCCAATTCCCTGTCTCTTTTTCGTCCTCTAATGTCCCGCTTTTCTAGGAGCTCTCAGAAAGTTTGCTGGGCTTACATGTATCATGGTGTGATACAGCCCCGAAAGTCACAGTTATGTTTATAGAAACAGGAGGAAATTATTTAGAATGAATTGTTGCCATTCAAATTAGCTTTATACACATCAGGAGTATGCAGGAGAGTTGCTGTTTCACTGATTTTGCCGTGTATTCTAAAATGCCAGCTGACCTGGCCGTTTAAAACATAGTCTACTTTCCGACTTCTGGGTTCCAGGAATCCCTTTATAAGCTCCTACACAGAGCCTACGGCACCCCCAAACTATTGTCTAAAACTAATTCTAGGGGCACAGTCTTATGTAACAAATGCAGGTATAACTTGGAGCCCTGCATGCTTGTCTGCCCTTATCACCGCTTCTTGTGCCGGGATCTGCCCTTTCATTCACCGTCTGACAAACCGCGAGTCAATGTTGAATAATCTCATTATGGGCACTTTATGATAACACAGGCATTAAGGACATTCGAGAATGGACTCAGGTTCCTGGATGTTTGGGAACCTTATTTTCCAACCCTACTATGTATCACTCAACACGTTAACTTAGCTTTCCAGAATACTTGATGATCCTACACCTGTGCCTTTCCCAGATGTTAACAACAACCTTCACCTTCCAATAGCTTAGCCCCTTCAGAGTCTTTAGAGAAACAGGAGACACTCAACTCCAGAACCCACATCAAGAGGACAGAAAGTCGGGAGGAGGATACTGGTCGCCTCAGCTCATTCTGTTCAAGGTTAGTACGGTTGGACATTTTCAATATAGCTGAAACTATCAACGCCTTTTGTTGTCTTATTGATTTTGAAAAGTTTTTGTTAAGATTGTTATTATCCACCACAAAGCAGATCTTACCTCTCACAATACCGGGCTGGTCTGTCTTCTACAGAGGAGCTTTCAGCATACGACGAACATTCACCTGATCTTTTCTTGCCATCGAAGGTCATTTCCTTCATATAACACACAAACTTGAGGCACCAAATACACGCAACCCACACTATGACACTTGGAGACAAGAGCGCACGTTCTTTAATCAACACCCTAGCTTAATATGTCTAGAGTGATTTATCCGACTACAAATGTGGAAAGCTCTAATGTTTAATTTCTGTATGACCTTAAGAAAACAATAAACAGTCTTTCAAAAAAAAAAAAAATCAGTGCAGTAAGATTCAAGTATTCTCACTGATTTAATGATGCATGTTACAGGGGTGCCTTTCTTGCAGGAGAAGCTCCCTCTTAAATGAATTAACCCAACCCAACCGTCTATACAAATTGACCCACGCAAGCACCCCTCTAGGACAAGAACGTGCGTAAGGATACTGGGGTCCCGCAAATGTAAGAACACAAAAATCAGTGAGCCAAGGCAGAGAAGGATATCCCCTCACCAGGGTCTCTTTCCCCACTCCTTAGTCTGCCAGTCCATCAGGTTGGGTCGAGGAGCCACATAACAGGGAACCAATCGACATACCTGGGAACTCCAGCTACCCGGAGCCCCCCTTGGAGGATGTGGCCAGGGCTACCCGCTGACATCAGTGGGTGCTCCTGCCAGTGTCAGTGGGCATTCCCAGTGATGTCACGAAGCACACCCCCATTTAAGAGGGAAATGGGCGGGGAGTGGGGCATGTCAGGACCCCGCTCCTTCGACCCGGAGAAGCGGCGCTTCTCCTGGAGCCTCCGGGTGAAACCCAGACAGTTCCCAGCTCTACCTGACCTACTGCCCTAAGCCAAGGCCACGATACCCCACTGATGATAATACTTTCTGAGCAGATCACAGGTGCTTCAGATGCTACACAAATTAAGGCCAAAAATAGGAACCCTTTTTTAAAGAGTATACTTTAAATATCTATTTTTTACATAGGTGTGCAATCTATTATTATCACTGAGCCCGTAAATGACAGATCTGCTATTATGTAGAAGACATTTTCAGTGAATACTGAAGACATCGTGTAAAGCAGCATAGGAGCTGATAATTTCCTTCTTTAGAAAGGAATAAAGTCACATTGTATTTTAGATGCAGTTAAGTGAAGATTCCCTCCTAAGGAAAATTATATACCTTAGTTAAAAATAACCTAAAAATACTTGCCTTTTGGCATTTAAAATTATTATAATGGTACAAAAATGATGCGTATTTTTTTCTCGATTTTACTATATATATGTAAATTTTGTTTTTGTTTTGTTTTATTATACATGCTGTACTTCAAAGGCAGAGGGAATTCTGTGTGAGTATTACGTATATTGATTCTTGATTGAATGCTGGAGATTTTTTATTCACTTAAAACACCTATATAGTTATAATATATTACGTTAAATTTTATTTTTAGAGTGCCAGCAAATCCCATAAAGCTATTAAAATCACAGAGACAGTAAAAAAATTAACAATGACATTAAAACTTCCCCGTGTTTTAGTCCTCACCACTACATGTTGCCCACCTTTACACCTCACTATTGCCTCCTTTTCAGATTTCTTGCACCCATGTCATATTCCTTGCCCCAGCCTCCTGTCAAATGATTTGCTCTGCCAAATACCTAGCCCCCCGTAATACCATATATATATATATATCTTACATACACACTGATTGACATATACACACTGTCACATACACATAAATACATTTTATATTATATATATTAATATACGTCACAGGAGAGTCGAGAAGTCTCCTTTACTTAAAATTCTCATTTAATGTCCTGGATTGAGGCTGCCCGGGACTTAAAAGTTCCATTGCAGGTAATCCGGGACATGTGGTCACCCTAATAGCGCCCCAGCCTCTGTATTGTTCCCCATGCCTGTATTGTCTTCACAGCCCCTATATTGTCCCACAACCTCTGTATGTAATCTGTTTTCTTACATGCATGTTTACATTATTTTATACTCTAACATATAACACCAAACCCATACTCACAAATTCACATTTATACACACCTGTATACAAACACATCTTCAGTCCAGTTCACATGTATATTTTAATCTATTTTTATAAAGATGTTTTTTTTTTACACCTGCTTATCTTACTTTACACACTTACATACTTATCATACTTTACACACATATTAACATACTTCACACAAAGTAATATACTTCCACACACACAAACTTCCACACACACTAACAGATTTCCACACTCACACTTCCACACACACTAACATATCTTCATACACACATACCCTACAATAATATGCTAAGACATACACTAACAAACTTACACACTCGTTAACATACTTACACACACAAACTGGCATTCTTACACGTTCAAACTGACATACCGTATTTACACACACACTAACATATACACACATGCACTAACGTACTTACACACATACAATAACATACTTACACACATACATACACTAACGTACACGCACACATACACTAGCACACTTACACAAACATATACTAACATACTTAAACACTAACATACTTATACACACTCCCTTACTTCCATACACACATACACTAACGTTTTTACACACACAAAGACCAAATCATGTTTTAAAGTTTTTTACAACAGGAAAATGATCTTTAATTTATCAAATTCTAATTTTCTATATTTACCAGACTGGGTAGCGAGTTTCAACTCTCTTACTGCTTTTCAGTGATACTTTATGAAGCTCTCCATAAATGAGGATCTGGATGTTTGAAGCTCACCTGCTTAAACTTCTTTTTTACTCATTATTCTGTAATTATGTAAAAGCGCATTTCATTTGAATCCTGGAAAATACAGACAGCTGTGAGTTGTTTTATGTGAAAGCGATGACAGTTATCTAGCTGACGACGATATTGTGAATGATAAAAAACTGAAAACATTTGGGAGGAACAGGATTGACGCCCTGCACATCCTTTTCAAAAGTCTGCGCATCAACAGGAATCAGCAAATTCTTCCAAGTTCAGATAAGATAGTTTTGGGTGTTGTCATATATAACAAAAAACATAAAAAATAAGAACCAGGGATAGACAATTCCCATACCTCCATTAGGAATATGCAGCAAAAAGAGCGTTCCTCATGTTTGATTATTATTACCCACTTACCAGTCTTTAGTGGTTAAAATACAACCCATGATCCTCAGCAAGCACCGCGTGGTACACTCTACCTAAACATTGTGATAAAGACTTGCACCATGTTAGCCGTAAAAAAATCAAGTTTAGTAACAGTACTGTTAAAGACCAACTGACGTAAAATAGGTTACAAGATTTTAAGACCATCTAGGTCCATTTTTAGGTATAATATGCTAGAAACAGAAACCTGATAATTTATTATACTTCAGTCAGCCAAAAAAGGTATCATCTCTACCCAATTTGCTGTAAATATTATGAGATTCACAACAGATGGAGAGCTTCCGAGCCTAGTATAGCTCTTGAAACATTCTATTGTCCCTATGGTTATTGTAGCAGGTTTGTCAGTTGTACCCAGAATAGTTCCATTTGTGCCTTAATAAATGTGGCCATCTGCTCCGGTTTAACACCTTCTAGTCCTTGTTTACAAGAATGTAAAACCTAATAGGGAGGGGAAGAAGCCACAGATGGAATGATCTATCTTACTGTTATCTGAAGAGTTAACTGTAGAGTCAGATAGATAACGTACTGTACCTGGCTGCATCTAAACCAAAGAAAAGAAAAAGTAATTTGGTCGACAGTTTGTTAAAGTTTCGGTAATTGGTAATCGAGTGGAGCATTTTTTTTTTTTTTCTAGAGAAAACGTGAGTTTTATTTCTCAGATTAATGTGGTGAATCTTTTGTGTCGAACATTTTATTCAATGTTAAATTAACCAAGCACAGTGTCAGCAGATGTAATGGCTGTTTTTTTAATTATAACTCCTGCTGAGTATCAAACTGCTTTAAAACCTAACAACATTCAGTCTTAATTCCACTTTATTCTTTGAGAAAGTATACAAAATGTCCTAGCAGATTGTGCGTCTTCACTATTTTATTACATATATTCCAGCCTGACTTGATGATCACAGAGTCAGTTTGTATAACACAAAAACATTCCTCGGCAGTCTGCTATATTACACTATAATCCATTGAAGAATAAATCTGTATATAGTGGTAGCAAATTGTAGCCCATGGAAAACAGAGACATTTTTACTTCATCCCACAAAATACACATGCATATATTCTGTTAATGGGACCTTTAAGTAGAGAAGCCTTATATTTTCATGCAATGAATGGGTATCCGTTTTTCAGTGGTATATTTGTGGTATATTTGGATAAATAAAGAATTAGTATTGACATTTAAGGACTGCTATTAGCAATCTTGGGGCCAAGTACAAACATAAAGAGGTTAATTCCCTGAAAATGCTCATGTCTGGTAATAGAGGCATTCATTCTGTAAAACTGCTCATGTCTGGTAATAAAGGGGTTAATTCTCTAAAACTGCTCATGTCTGATAATAGAAGAGGTAATTCTCTGAAATTTCTCATGTCTGGTAACACAGGGGTTAATTGTCTGAAGCTGCTTATGTCTGGTAACAGAAGGTTTAATTCTCTGAAACTGCTCAAGTCTCGTAATAGAGGGGTTATTTCTATGAACTGCTCATGTCTGCTAATAGAGGGGTTAATTTTCTGAAACTGCTCGTGTCTTGTAATAGAGGGGTTAATTCCCTGAAACTGCTCATGTCTGGTAATGACTGTATGTATATTATAATATAAATATATTATTAAATCTGAAATCAACAGTTTATATAATAATTTATATAATATATTATATATAATACTGTATACCAAGTCCCTAATGAAATATCATTCTATTGGAATAGATAAACAAGACAGAATGGGGCAAACAATGTATTTTGGGACAGTAAAACTGCATATTTGCAGCGTCTGTTTGTGGTCTTCTTTTACAGTACATGATAAACGCCTACATCTAACACCAGTGATCCAGCTGCCTTTTGTTGTTTTTCAGTGGAAACATAAGAAGGAGGACACAATGAGTGGGAATTACATGCGATGGTGGCTCGGAGATGCTGCAATTATACCCTTTTAGAACAGTAAATGCTAAGGAGTAGTTTGAGAGGCAAACTAAATACAAAAAGATATATAAGCGAGGAAGCCTTTCTAAAGAAGTGCTTATAAGGCAGAAGAAGTTAACCCATTCGCAATAAATTGTCTCTACTTGTAATCAGCCAAAAGTTCTATTAGAAATATTTCCACCCCTGCTTAGCAACACAAACCGCAGTGACAAAGAAGTCAAAACATTGTTGGACTGTAACAGTTTGCACTTTTTATGTCTATTTTTTTTCTCAACTAAGAGAGCTTTATGAGGCAAGGAAACATGGACAGGTTGGCCTGGGGGGTAAGGGGGAAATGGCCCCTGGGCCAGTCCAAGTTTTTCAGACAGTTAAGTGTGTGATAGAGTGAATGAGTGTGTGATAGAGTGAATGAGTGTGTGTGTTCGCATGATATACCTTCACCAGGCTAATCACTTGGCTTGCTTGCTAAACCCCCCAGACCAAATTTCATTTTCAACTTGACTACATTCTTCCTGTGCTTGTTTTATTGTCTTTCTATACACTTTTCTTTTGGTGAAATCGACGTACCTGTACTGAACAGGCTCACTTACCCATAGACATCTTCCCCTCTGTTGTAAAACCAGGGCAGATCACTCTCTTGGACGATCAGGCCTTCTGTTGGGCCTATGCCCAATGGGTGAGTTACAAGGGAGATCTCTGTTCTCCCCAAATTTACACTGGTGCCAGCATAGCTTTCATAGGATGCATTAATTACATCTCAGAGCTCCACGGTGAGTACGGCGGCCGCGTAGGGGGCAAAAATATGTCCAAAACATAGCATTTATAGCATTTGCACTATACATCTACTGCATGTGTATAGACAAGAACTAAGCATTTAAAAAAAATCAATGTTTCAACTAAAAACACTAAATTAAACATAATGTTTGTCAGATTTATCAAACCTCTTCCATGGTTTCTTCATATTAATAGGAAGCTGTGTATTCTGAGATTTTTTATAGTATTTCGCCTCTCTGTGTTTAGTAATGTGATAAACTACATGACGTCAATAATCTAATAACAATGCAGTTTCACTTCTCTGGAACTTCTCTAATTTCTGAGACATTCCCAAATATTGTTCTAATGCGGCAGTGCCAGTTTAATTACTGAAAGTTAAAGTCACTATTCATTGAGCATTTTACATTGAAACTGACGGACAAAAAATTTATCAGCCAAAAAATTCTTAAGCATTTTGCTTGAAATATAATTTACTGCGATTCTATCACATTTTAGCCCAATAGTCCAAATTAAGAATCTGATGTTTAAATACAGCCAATATATTTAAAATCTACATATTAATCATAAAAAAAACCCAAATAATAAAAGTAAGTGCAATAAAATATATATTTTTCTGGCTAATTTAGAAATGGTAAAAGTTGAGAAATAATCGAGTATTGATACTGAAGTGCTGACACCTACTGGTCAGACAGAATTCTTCACAAATACAGAAATTGTGAATTATTCTATCTTACATAGACTTATAGCATTTGTTTTTTTATGTAGCAGAATTCTGATGGCAATTGTTCAATCTGTCCAGCTAAGTTATTGTAACAAAAGAATTTGATCTAAAATATGGAACATAACATTGGACTGTGTTTAACAACTGTCTTTCTTGAGCCAATTCTCTTTTTGGACCACAGATAAGCAGTCTTCATCAATATAAGACTACTGGGCTAATTTTCTTATCCCATCACTCTTCATCTTCTACCCCAATGTGTCAATCCGGATCATGTATAATTGGCCACAATCAGCTTGATAAATTACTGGCCTCTATAGAGATCACACTGAAAAAAGTGTTCTACATTAAAAGTCACTTGGTGGGCACCCCAATATCCCACCACTCTTCATCTTCTACCCCAATGTGCCAATCCCTCCCCTGGATCCTCCATACTGCAGAATTAAAGCTACCCTCCAGCCATCATCAATGTGTCACCCTATACTCTACATTTTTTTTGCATGCAAACACATAAAGGAATTAATCTATATTCTCTATTCAAGCACATTGTTTTCCTACTCTAGTTCCTTAGCTTGCAGGAGATGCATTTAGCCAAATGCATCTCCTTCTTACTAATAGACGTACTTGTGTGACATTTCCAGAGGGTCTAATTAGAACCCCTGCATGCAAACCTATAAAGTGTTCCTACAAACTACCGGTATAATGAATCTGAGAGTGGAGGGTGCAAGCGGTATGCTCATCATTGGTAAGACTGTTTAGTGCAGTAGACTGTCTCTTTTTAATGTTAACTGGTGACCCTAACCTACTGAGTCATTAAAAACACTTACCCCCCCTATGTTTCCACTGTTATCTCTAAATACTGTCCTAACCATCCTCATTACTCTTCCCATGACTTGAGTTTCTTCGACGGTTATCACTTTTTCTTATTTGCATTTCCAGGATTTTCCCTGTGCTGTAACTATTCTCTAGAATTCCCTACCTTGTTCTCTCAGGCTCTCCTGTACTTATTCTAACTTATAAGAAAGCCGCATGCTCGTAGACGCATATAGTCTAGCCTCTTCCTTAACACCCACAACCAGCATTCTGAAAGAAAACATATGTACTTCCCACCACCGAGATCTCAAAAGCACAGAATTCTCCACATTAGCCTCACTACAATCAAATCATCATCTCCCAAGCTGCCCCCCACCTTCTGGCTCATTTGCCCTTAACCTTCAATTAGGCTGTAAGCTTGCAAGAGCAGGGCCTTCTTTTCCTTCTGTACCAACCTGTCCTAATGTGTCATTATTTTTTGTATAAATCAGTCAATAGAAGATGCGATACTGTTTTCAAACACTGGGTGTCACTGGTGCACAGGACTATATAAACATGCTTCTGCACAGCCAGCAGCCATTTTTCAATTGGATTCCTTTAATTTTTTTTACTGCAATTTTGGTCTTCTTTTCCTGACTTTTTTTTAGTATTTTTAATGGCCCTGTCAGGAACCAATTTTTCACTGCCTGAACCATGGCTTTTTTATACCTGTGGCGTTTACATCTGCGACCACTAGTGGCCACCCTCCGCCCTCTGGAGCACTCAGAACTCAGGTGTGCCTTGTTACCTGGGTTGAGCCCTAGTCCATACATCCAGCTGGGCCTTGTTATCTGGATTACCCTGCCTTTAGGAACCTGCCCTGCCCTTCAGTCAGGGCCTTTGTATTGAAGTCTATGGACCTTCCTGCTGTGGCTCTGCACCTGTACTGTTCCTGGTTCCCTGCTTTGTGTCCTAATCAAGTGGATTCCCTGCTATTGTGTACTTCCAAGTGGACTCCCTGCTATTGTGTCCTTCCAAGTGGACTCCCTGCTATTGTGTCCTTCCAAGTGGACTCCCTGCTATTGTGTCCTTCCAAGTGGACTCCCTGCTATTGTGTCCTTCCAAGTGGACTCCCTGCTATTGTGTCCTTCCAAGTGGACTCCCTGCTATTGTGTCCTTCCAAGTGGACTCCCTGCTATTGTGTCCTTCCAAGTGGACTCCCTGCTATTGTGTCCTTCCAAGTGGACTCCCTGCTATTGTGTCCTTCCAAGTGGGCTGTGTGCCTTTTGTGCCCTTCCAAGCGGGCTGTGTGCCTTTTGTGCCCTTCCAAGCGGGCTGTGTGCCTTTTGTGCCCTTCCAAGCGGGCTGTGTGCCTTTTGTGCCCTTCCAAGCGGGCTGTGTGCCTTTCGTGCCCTTCCAAGCGGGCTCTCTGTCTGTCGTGCCCTTCCAAGCGGGCTCCCTGCCAAAAGACTTATTACCGGTATTTTATTTTGCCATACGTCCGGTTACTTGCTTAGACTATATTACCCTTATTTGCTGGTCCTGTTATATACATGAAATACACTGCATTACCTGGATTTCTGTTTGTGGTGTCTTTGTTTGCATAATCATGCACCGTGGGTTACATACTGAACCCCAAGTATCCCCTGCGCATGGGCTCCTACCCGACCTGATCACCCGAGTCCTGACAGGCCCCTTTCCTAAAAATAGAGGAGCAAGAACTCATGGATCATGGTTTTGGTTTTGGTTTTCTTACAAGTATTTTTAAAAGGGCAGTATTTGCCAAAACATGCACTTTCATATACCATCGTAAAGAACTTAATAGTAAATCTGCAAGTGTTGGCTTGCAAGGGCATTCAACTGGAGTCCAGTCAAGATGGGTGATTAAGACTGAGCCATTTTAATTTTGACGACAAGGCAATATGATAAAATGAGTCAGGAGATGTCTAGTAGATTGGGCTAAAAAAAAACGTTTGTAAAGACTGATTTTAATTTTCAGTGCGCCTAAATCAAAGTGTATGTGTGACTATAGCATTCACATTGTATGGAGCAAGTCCAGCAAAACCACTTTGATTTTCTCTAAAACAAATATATGACGTCGTCCTATCTATTACGCAACAAGCACAGGGATGAGGAGGTCCTTCACTTGTACAAAGTCTGTCCAAAATTTGGCCAGTGATCTCTTAATCATTAACTGGCCCCTTCCCCTCCAAAGGAAATGTGGTTGGGGGAGGGAAGCTTGGACTCCACCAGAGAAAATCACTTTCTTGGTCAAAAAGCAAAGCTGGTTATCAGGTTCCTATTTACTTTAGCCACCTGTGTTTGTGTCTCAGCAGGATAGTACCACCATTTGCAGGAGAAGACGCAGCATGGGAAGGGCTCTTCAGACTTGTGCTTTGATTTTTGCATTACAAATTGGGCTTATTTATGGAGCGGTGGTAAGTATTCCAGCATTTTCATTCAACCGGATCATGTATACTTGGCCACAATCAGCTCGATAAATTACCGGCCTCTGTAGAGATCACACTGAAAAAAGTGTTCTACATTAAAACTCACTTGGTGGGCACCTCAATAGAGATATCTTCCAAAGTTCTGGATTTCCAAGGATTATTATTATTAACTAATTATTCATTATAAACCCGTTATTGTTCATGTTCCATATTAATAATTGTTTCTAATGCAGAGTAATACCTATATTGTAGTGTTTGTAAAACCGTATAAATCGCAGCAATAGAACCAACAGAGTTTATAAATTGTATACATTGTATAAAAAATAATAATTCTTCTTCTAAATGTCTTAATTACTTAAATAGCTATCAACAGGTTAAAATGTCTCAGTCAAATCCTTACCCCGAGCCACTCCTCTGACTACCTCCCCTAAAACAAGAGTATCCCTCTTGGCCATTTAAAAAATGTTGGGAGGTATGGATCAAAAATAACCTTTTGTACATCCCGTATTTAAAGACGGGTCTGAGAGCCCTGAATTTAAAGGTTAAACATATTTTTATCCCTGGCCCTGATTCTATTTCTCTGATTTCTTGAAATTTGCCATCATTTCCTCTGCCCTAGCTATAAAAGCCCTCTGTAATAGTGTTATTAAATGTCAAGCAACGGCTTAAGGGACAAAATGGAAATTTTATGTGAAGTCTAATGCTTTAAATGCCAAACAATGACATTAACAGTAAGAAAAAGTCTCCACCAGTTGATTTTTGTTTATCATTGACGATAGTCCTTATAGTCCTTAAGTAAACCTTATATAAGTGTATCAAATGTGAGATTACTATTCCTACTGGGAACTACTCCCACCCGACGAAGGACATTTCTACATGGCTGGATATTGGATTGGGGGAATACACAATCTTACATAAATGTTTTGTTTGTTTTATATATATTTTTTTTAATTCAGTATTAAACTTGCCAGCCACTGGCAGGTTGAGAAGCAGTATTTTTTTTTTCCATGTTACTTTTTGTAGCGGCCCAGCAAACATTTCTCTGGATGTTGGGAAATTTGTTCTTAATGAAAAAGTATCGCCACAGCCGTTACCTTGTCTCAAAGTGTCTCTCCGTCTTTGGGGTGCCCCTCCTAAAGTCTGTTAGCCTCCGATTTCCTATAATACGATGTTTTTCGGTTTCCTATTATTATGAGAAAGGAGGACAAAAGGGGGAAGAGGTGTCAGCCAAGTAGACAATGACAACTTCAAGAGAGGCCGCTGGTGCATGTACTGCATTCTAATATCTATAATCTATTTTGTAAAAAGTACTATTATGGATCCACGTAAATGAAAAATTGTATTGGTCAACTTTAATGTACACAAAAGATCTCCTCAATTAGACCTAAAGTGCAGACGTTGCAGATAAATGAAGCGTTCCATTTGCCGGGTTCTGTGCTTACCATAGTAAATAACGACTTCATCAACATGTTACTCCTGTAATGCCGCTATAGATAGAGTATAAAAGATAAGTATTTATTTATTTAGGTGAATAGTAATTTAATCGATGTGAATTTTAGGACAGATATGGAGTTTTTAGCATGAGATTCCGTGAATGGTCCAGAGGTCGCACGAGGGGATTTGGACATGAGATAACAAGTAAGGCATATGACATTTTCTTCTTAAAAACATATTCTTCCATGCATTTTTAAAGTAGTGACTGTATGCAGTAATTATATATATATATATATATATATATAGTGATTTATTGGATTTTTATTTAGTGCCTTCAGAATCATGTTGCATTTTATTAAAGGGAAACGGCAATCAGTATATTTAAATACATTTTGGAGTTCATTTTGCTTTAGCTCCAGTGCATTTATATGGTGCGTGTGTTTGTTTTCCTAAAGAGTTAAAAAAGAGAAATTTAACCCCGTCCTGCTTCTATTGAAGCATGTGTCACTGAGAAAAAAAGGGGGTACTACTTTCATACTTGGAGTTGAGTTGACATGCGCTGCTGTAAATGTGTGTGGGAAGCATACTTAAGTATGCTCCTTACTTCAACGGAAGCAGCGAGGGGAGGAGGAATTTGATAGATAGTCTCATTCTCTAACTTATTTAAGATAAGAAAGCAAGCAGCAGGTGTCATGAGCTAAAATGCAAAGGAGTCCATGGAAAATGGGTGCATTTTCCTTGTGTTTGGAGCTGCACAAGAAGCTCCTATTTAATACGTACAAATTAGACGTCAAATTCTGATCCTCGGTAACCCCACCTGTCTCGAAAAAAACAGTTTTGTTATTGTTGATGAATCTGCCGAGACATGCAATTGGTTATGAGCCAATACAAAGCTCTTTGTCATAACAGTTTTGCAACATAAGTAGTTCTTCACAAATTGCCTCATACATTTTTCAATATTATAAAATTCTCCAGCCTTGGAAAGTGCTGAACTGCACTCAGGTAAACTTATATTATTATTTTTGTTCTGCGCAGTTAATTTGTTTTTTTGTTTGTTCGTATTGTTAGATAAGCGTCCCCGAGCTAGGCTAGAAGCGTTCACATTATGCTGAAAGAAATTGAAAGGGATCAGCTGAAATTAATTGCTCCTTCATTATTTGCAAGCGAGAAGCCATTATATTTTATGATTTAATGGCAAATTCCCATCTTATTTTTTTATTGAAATTCACAGAATCACAAAATAGTTTCATGTTTAATATCAGTTTCTGTGAAATAAAGAATGTTTGCAGGAGCTGACCCGGTGGGGGGGATTCACCCTGAGGCTGGTCCAAGTTCCTCATATGATATCATTATATAAATATATGCAGGGCCAATATAAAGAGCTCTTCAGTGACCTGCTCATTAACAGAAATATACAAAGAACAAGAGGTCCCCCACTGAGACTGGAAGAGCGCAGGTTTCATAGATGACAAAGGAAGGGATTCTTTACAGTGAGGACAATAAAGGTATGGAATTCACTTCCAAGGGAGGTAGTGTTATCCAATACATTAGATACCTTCAAAAGGGGTCTGGATATTTTTTAGAAAGGCAGGACATACAGGGATATAAATAGAATAACATTAATATTTTAGAGCTTCTTGATCCAAGGAGAAATCCGATTGCCTCTTGGAGTCAAGAAGGAATTTTTTTCCCTTGATGGCAGAATTCGAAGTAGCTTAATTAGGGGTTTTTTGCTTTCTTTTGGATCAAGAATAGAAGGGTTGAACTTGGTGGACTTAGATCCTTTTTCAACCTTATGAACTTTGTAACTATGTAACCTTGTGCCATCCAGCTTATCGGTGCCATACTGGTGATCCCATGGTGGCTCTGGCACTTTAAAGCCAGGGGCCGTAATGGCTCCATCAGCCACACACTGCAGCACCCAGATCAAACAAGTATGGGGTGCTTTTGTGTGGTGGGCCAGATGGTCATTTCAGGCCTGCTGCTCATGGGAGGGCAGTGGAAGGTAGGAACGAGACATTACCCGGCCCCATGGTTATAGCATGGCACCTCACACTGTGCGGGCTGCTGTAGTGTATTGCAGTGAGTGCGCATCAGGTACAGGGGGGCACAAATAAATAATAAAAGCATTAATATTTTATAGTGGCCAATAATTAATAATAAAATAAAAAAAATGGTCCTTTCATTTGTTACTCCTGTATTATACAGTCCAGTATACAAAATAAATCAGTAAATGATCAATTCAACTGGCAGTGGGACAGAGCCTGAAAATCACAACCACCCAGCATGAAGCAGGACTGTTAAGAGGAATTAAACTGTTCTCTAGAATCCCCTTTCTTATTTTCTTAGACTCTACCTTATTTACTTATTCACACTTGGTAAAAATCTGCCTTTTTAATGAAGCATGCAAGCCATCCTATTACCGGTAGTAGGCACAGCCTTCATTCTGAAAGAAACCGGACGTTCTCTCCATCTCCTGCATCCCGAAAACAAAGGGCTGTAACGTTGTGACTAGGAAAGCACTGTAGGTGAATGTATCGTCCACAAACCTGATTCTTCGTTTGGGATAGAAAATACATATATAGAATATGAAAATCTGTGTGATGTTTGTAAAACGTATTCTTGGTTGTAAATATAAAGTGTTAAAGCAGTTGAAATTCTTATGGACTTTAAGCTTTTCCTCCCTTTGATTCAGTTCTGACGGAGAGCGGAAAAGAATGCAAATTTCCTTTCCGTTTTGGTGGACAACTGCATTTCTCATGTACATCCATAGGTCCTTTCTTAAGGAAATGGTAAGTTCATCTTAGTTTTATATTTTACTGCAGTGGTCGGTACCTATCAAAAGTGGTCCAAAGAAGGAAAATCGGTGAACCGGCGACAGGGTCATGGGCGGCCATTGCTGAAAAAGTTAATGCTGGTTCTGATAGAAAGGTGTCAGAACACAGTGCATAGCAGTTTGTTGTGTATGGGACCGCGTAGCCGCAGACCGGTCAGGGTGCCCCTGCTGACCCCTGAACACTGCAGAAAGCGCATACAATGGGCACGTGAGCGTAAGAACTGGACCACGGAGCAATGGAATGGCCTGGTCTGATGAATCACGTTTTCTTTTACATTATGAGGACCTGCTGTTAACGTCTTGGTGCAGATACCACAGCAAACCTTCAGAGGTCTAGTGGAGTCCATGCCTTGACGGGTCAGGGCTGTTTTGGGGGTCAAAAGGGGGACCTACACAATATTAGGCAGGTGGTCATAATGTTATTGCTGATCGGTGTATATACCTTTAGATTGTAAGCTTGTTTGAGCCATATATGTTTTTTTTATTTTTTTACATTGTACAGTTCATGTTGTTGGGCCCCATACATATATTTTAGGTGTCACCTCACAGAACCCCATTGTTTTATAAGGCAGACTCTAAATAATCCCAGGAGCTTTTGTCATCTAACACTTTCCCAAACACAGCAATATCCCCAACACATCATATTAATAAAACTAGAAAAAAAATAGATATACAGTATATTTTTAACAAACCAAGATAATAAAAACTTTTTTTTCTTTCTAAAATAAAAGTTACCCATCACTGTTGAAAAAACATATTTATTTGTCAATGTTTTATGTAGGTTTACTCATTAGTGGTACAACCACTTTTAAATGTAACACATGTAAAAATATGTGCAAATAAAAAGCCTAATTTGTGCAGAAAATATTTTGCCCATTTGTGTACTCGGCATGTTATGCACTATGATTTTTCCTTCATTGAATAATAATAATAGGAATTATTATGACAATAAGAATAACAATTGCTTTCTGGAAAACAATAGCACATTTTTTTAGTGACTCTGTAAATACATTTCTGGAATAAAAAAACATCTGTTGAAAAGATGTGATTACAAATATTATTTGCTTAGGACTTTTGCTGTGTGTCTCATACGGTATATGTGCTGTGACTCTCAGAATTGTATATTTACTAAAATGTGAAATTGAGAGAGCAGAAACTTCTCCACCGAATCTCATATTGGTGATTACGCCCGAAAACTAACCCGGAAAGCTTCTTTTGTTTTCTTACATCTTTATAAGCAAACCCTAAAGATCTAATTTAGGATAGAAATGTTAACAAAACAACGTGTTACTATTTTGCACAAATTCACAGATTTTTCCATTGAGCTAATGGACAGTGAGCATGAACGGCAAAAACGTGGTTAATTCATGTACTGGCTGGCAGCTGGCTCTGGGGACTATCCGGCCCCGACGGGCATTCATATTTACACCTCTCAATGCTACAAAAGGAAGGACTTTTTGGAACTTGAGATTGTGCCCAATAAATGCCAAGGGGGTCAAATGATATCGGTAGGGGGTAAAGATAATGACATGGAATCGGATGGCTGGGCAAGCATGAAACAAAGGTTTAGTTGGCGGGGATTTTAACCGTTACGACCACGTGTTGTAGAACAGCTTGCATTCCTGCGAGACAGAGCTATTGATATCAGGAAATAACCAGCTCGGTGGTGCCAAGAGTCCACGCATCCTAAGAAATAATACACGGATAGCAATAAGGCATTGTTCTGACAGCCCCTACTTACTCTGCCAATACCTCGTTATGTGATTGTGCCATTCTCGTTTGGTCCCTTACACGCTTTATTCCTCATAAACAAGAGAGGGGGACATTGCTGGGCTACCTGCCCAACATTCTACAAATAAACAAGGCTTAGAGAGATGCCCACAACGCTGGAATCTCTGACACTAAGACATCTACGCCTCAGCGTTTGGAGATAACGAGACACCCACGGCAAACTATATGGTTACGAAAAGTCATTTGTTTTAAATAACAAACCGTTGTCTGTCAAACGTACCGGTGACCTTTATCCATAGGGCAGAGATAGCATGTGCCCAAACCTTCTATAGGTGATTAAATGGACAAAATGGAATGTCCATGATGATTCTTCCATTTTTACCACTTGCCACCATATTTGCTCATTGTACATAACCCCCAGTGAGTGTGACGTATTATACGTATATATATATTTATATATATTAATGTTCCAGAAGGTTAAATGTGTTTCTATATTCCAATTTAGGTGCGCCACTACACATAACTATGATCGAGACAAAGAATGGGGATATTGTGTAGCTGTCAGAGTTACAGGTAAGGCTTTCTCAGATAGGTAAGTCTCTCCTGCCGATGGTACGGTCACGAGAAAACGACCACAATATGAAGAGCGAAAATATAGATTTTCTGCAAATGTAGGTGTTTGGAATCTTGTTAAAAATTAGAACTTCACATTGTAACAGTTGACCAAACGATGAGAACATCATCATCCCAGGGTGCTATAGTTACTTATGTTATGGGCTTAAATCTGTCTTTGCCCGCTATATAACGCACCCTATAACCCCCAGAACGTATACTAAAAAGCTCCATCCCCTGCAATAACACATTACACCGTCCAATGTGACCGAGACTGATTTACACTCCGGAAAAATTACTTTTTTTAGTAGAGGAAAAATATTTTTCAATATTTCCTAAGATGTAAAGAATCGTTTACATCAAACGACTTTAAACTTCCTTACAAATTAAATGTGAAATAAACCTCAGGCCTGCTTTACTACAACAAGGGTATTATCCTCCGAGGGCATTTATCCAGGAATACTCGCATTATGAGGTGCTAAACCTAACCTGATATCAGCGCTGACTGAGAGGTCGTTATATGGGGTCTGCCATCCCCTAATTGAGTCACTTTATTCCGCCTCCCCATGCAGAGGACCCGCAGCAATGATTTACTACTGGTTTGTGTTGGATCGAGGCCATGGTTGGCAAGGATGGAGCCGAGACAGGAATTTCCTGGTGAGGCAGAAAGTGGCACGAGGAGAGCTGAAATGAACTAAAATTCATTCATTAAAATGTGCTGGAAATAGGCACAATGTATGACTGCCAGACACCATTCTTTACTATACCATGTTTATTTTACCAGAAACGTGTGTTTAATGCACTTAACTCGTGATGCTACCTGTAAACCTAAAGAGAAAAGGATTAGTCATGACTTTCATTTGCAACCATGTATTTTTCCCTCCAACATGGATGACTTAAGAGCTTGGTGTAAACCAAAAATCAGTGGAGTCTTTAAACATAATGAAGTCTGGGGCAATCTCCCCTGCCCTCCTTCCTCCGTGGCATCCGTGCCACCTGCTGCTGGGCACTGGGATATGATGTATGAGGAGGAAGCATTAGTGGGGGGTATGTGGTGCGGGTTTCACAGACCGTCATCTCCAGAGTATGGCAGCTGTGGAGGGGGCCCAAGGGACAGCTGTCACGGGGCCCTGAGGTAGGCCTGGACACAGGGCAGCTGCCTCTTTCACCCCCACAATAATGACAGCCCTGCCAAAACCCCTAAAACTTAAAAAATCCTGTTTAATACGGAAAATGACACATGTTGCCTTTATATAAGGATACTTGTGCTTTTGATAAAAAAATAAAAAAGGGTAATAAATGTGTTCAACTATGTGCAAAAATCAACATAATCTACAAAAGATGAGTTGCTAATAACAGGTGTAGAATTCCAGGTTTCCATTGATTGCCCCCCTGAGTAGCAGGGGGTGATTGTGGATTTAGTGGGATGTCAGAGAATCCAAGGCTAAAAAGCTAATTGTTAAAACCAGCGGAACCATTTCAGGGCAAGAAAATACCCCCCATGTAGTATTTCACAACAAATACTGCCTTCTTTGGTTTTACCCCTTGATTCTATGCTCTAAAGTTTACCTTTAAGGTCTGTCGAAGAACAAAAGTATCGCAAAACCATTTGAGGACACTTGACCAAACCAACATGATTAGCAACTTATCTATTCATAAAAATGGAGTTGCTGTTGAGTAGGACATTGTGGATAATAATAATAATAATTATTATTATTAATTAATTATTATTATTACTACCTTTTATTTATTAAGCGCCAACAAAGTACGCAATACGCAAAAAAAGAAACAAAATGACATTGAAAAATAATTTCAGGTGTGTTCCTTCAAAGAAAACATGGCACTTTTTATCCATTCGACTATTTCAGATGCAATTATTATTCCATCTTCTGCAATGAGCAATAACTTTGAGTTTCTAGACAAACGTTAACTTATTGCAGACTTTTTCTGTGTGATTACCCCGAACAAACGGAGACGAAGCTTCCCATAACTATGAACGTCTTTACGATTTATCACAGGGGGCCAAATTCCATGAAGAATGGAACTTGTCTAAAAAATCTCAGATAATCTTCATTATCCTGACAGATAATATTCCCTGGTCACTTTATGTACGGCAATTTAAATTCTCAATGTCAGGCAACTTGTAATCAGCTCAACTTTACATTTATTATTTACTCCAATGTGGCTGCTGAGGATGGATCATATTCCTGAATTTTTTGCAAAATAGTTTAAAAATAGTTGTTTTTTTAAATCGCTATGGCTATTAATCTTAAAAGAAAAGAAAATAATCATGGGCTCCCCTGTGCTTATACACAAAAAATCGTTAAAACGTGGTGACTGGGTGCATGATTATTTCGGATTGCTATATTAAGAGCCATAATGAATGGCCATTTTTTTCTCTTTGGACACGTGGACCCTGGGGAATGCCCTATGCTCCTTTTCGCAGAGGCTAGAGAGTTGGCTAAAGCATTCCGTCTCTGAGTATTAATATATTTACATAGGCTCGGGCTTCGCTGGATAAACACGGGAAGGCAGCAAATAAATGGCAAACAAATAAAGTTAATTTGGCAAAATTCTTCTCTTTATTTAGCAAATCCAACCATTTTTAAATGTGTGTTTCACTTCCAAAACTAGTATTACTGTGGCGAGTGTCGGAGCTTTACTGCTGTTGTTAAACTCCCATAATAGTAAGCATTTGGCTGGCCACTGGCTGGCTAAGGATCATAGGAGTTACCCCTGATTTGTGGTGAGCATGCCAGTGCTGAAATAATGAGAACAGCTTTTGGAATTATATGTATTATATTATACAAACCTAAACTGTTTATTATAGTTTTAATAAGGGGCACTTTTTCTGTGGCAAAAGGTGGCATGTCGAGTTCTGTAGGTAGCTGTGCTACATTTCCCTCTTATTTGTGAAGGCTGGCAAAATAAACCAGCTGCTATCATAAAGGGCAGCGACGAAAGAGGATAACTCTCTTAATGGGGAGGAATAATCATTCAAATCCTGATAACATACTGCCAGTGCTATACATATATAATCGCACAAGTGCATAGACTTTATTACGCTACATATTTATAGGATGAGGCTTTGATGTATAATTTAGTTTGCAAAGCAGTGTTTATTTAAATGGAGATTTTGATTTTAATAATTAAGATCAAAATCTCAAAGCAGGGAAACAAGGGAATACATAATCACAAAAATCTACGAAAATATTCAAAATTTCAGTTATATTGTACTCCCTTGTTACGGCGATTTGCAAATTACTGCTGATATACGCCGTCATTTAATGGTGAAATATATAAAACGCTCGTTTTAGATCCCTTCCGGTTTGTTTTCCATAGATGCTCAGGATCACTGTATATGGAACCCGTGTCTAAACGGAGGAACGTGTAATAATGCTCTAGACAGGAGCACGTATTACTGTGTGTGCCCAGACGACTACACGGGAGAGAAGTGTGAAAAAAGTAAGTATAAATCAAAGTTATTCTTTAATATTCGTAATACTGGCCTGAGACTGGCAACAGGCTTAAGTAAGTTTATAAAGTAAATAAAAGTGGTATAAAAACGCTCTGAATGACAAGATTTAGTTGAAACAAGAGGAAAACCACATAGAATGTGATGGTAGATCTCTCGTTGATAGAAGGCTGTTCCGTTTATCTACCACCCTCTTTACGTTACATCTAAACCTCATGTGCCAAGTGCCAGGACTGGACCGGAGCGATGAAACCAGCCCTGGCACTTTACATCATTAGAATTTTATTAATACCGCTCAATGTGCGCATGATCCATGCTGGGCCATGGCAGGCCAACGGATGTGTTGGATTGTTATGTTATGTTGGACCACCCAGTAATAATTTCCCCATCTTAGGTGGACCGGAATGGCCGTTCCTCTTATGTATAACGTCGTGCGATTCTGATAATGATGACGTTTAATTTCGCTGTTTAGGAAGATGTTTTGATGAAGCTCACTATGAGTTTTATGACAGCGGAGAGAGCTGGGCCAGAATACACCGAGGCAGAGTGGAGCAGTGCACCTGTGACCACGGAGTCATAGACTGTCACAGAGGAGAGAGATTCACGGGTAAGTGCCACTCACACCCAATTATTATTCACCTCACTATACCGTGTGTTCAAGCAGGTTAAGATTTCAACCTCTAAAAAGCGCTACAAAACATTGCGCCTAATTAGGCATTCCATGTCCACGTTAAATGCTTCTATTCATAAGCTGTCTTATATCTTCGCACAATACTGCCAGTACTTATGACACAATGTAATGACATCACTTGTATTTTCAGTCTGCACAGAGAATCCCTGCCTTAATGGAGGTGCCTGTCGACTAATGATTTCAACTGGGAAAGCCGTATGTGCATGCAGAGGGAAATACGTAGGAAAATATTGCAATATAGGCAAGTATGGATTTGGGACAATATAAAATGAAACAGGACTTTGATTAAACCCAGTTTGTAAAATGATACAAAGTCCGAGTTTGCCCACGGGCAGATGATTTTTCAGGCTGTGCTTAATGTGTATACTCTTTCCAGCTACCCCAGCAGATTGCCCTTGCTTCATGCCCAACTGCACAGCTGGTCCGTGGGTTAAACTTGGCTGGGGTAGGACATTCCAAAGGACATAGACAGCCCTTGATAAATATGAGCATGACAGGTAGAGATTACAATAGAAGGCATGTAAAAATCGTCACTACTGATGCAATTGCTGCAGGGCCCCAGCAGTGTGAGGGGCCCATACATCTCGGTACTCACAGGATGTGGTAACTACTACTGGTCATAGTGATTATAAGCTGTGGCTCACCATGGCCTCATGGGCTATATGGGAGCATCACAGCCTAAAACCATATCCAGTCCATATACATTATGGCCGGTACAGGCCAAACGACACCAGTATTTCAATTAAAAATAAGCAACATTGCATTAGGATAAAAGAAAAGACCGTAACACAAAAATAATGTTCTAGCTGAATGTATGTTCCGTTATTTAGATGTCAGCCATCAGTGTTATGACCATGATAATGCAACAGAATACCGAGGTATAGTTAAAAAGACGCAGTCTGAGCACTACTGCCTTCCATGGGACTCGGACTTGTTCCACCAAGAAATCCACACTGGAACCGTAGTGAATTTTGCGAGTAGAGGACTCGGATCCCATGCCTATTGCAGGTGAGACATGCGCTTGCTTATAGTAGACGGTTGTGCAACATGTAAAGAAAAACAAAATTCTAGGACAGATTCATTAGGCTGTAAAAATACATGGTGCTATATCACGCCGTTGGGTCTCTAAGGGTTAAAGAGTGACCTTATGTATTACATACATATTACATAAGGCCAAGAATGCAACCAATAAATGGTAAGGACTTAGATTAAATATTCATGTATTAACATTAATTCCTCTTGATCAATAAACCCTATGTAGTAATATGTTTTGAAGACTTTTTACGTCGTTAGTGTTGTGAGTGTCCCCTTCTGTTGGAGTGCGCTGGGCTATGATGTCATATTTCGGTACTTGTTTTTGTATGTCCTGAATTAAGAGGGAAAAACTGAGACATAAAAGACTTTATTGCAAGTTTGTAGTTTTTACCGTATACTAACAGCAGGGAGAGCTCACAGAGATTGCTAACAAGAATATCTAAAATTGTATTTTCTTTTTTTTTTCATGCTGTATAGAAGTCCAGATAAGGATGCAAATCCCTGGTGTTATATAATGAAAGATAACCACATATCCTGGGAATATTGCCCTGTACCCTCATGTCGTAAGTACAGAATTGACCGAGGCCTGTGTTTTGGAGGACGTAGTCTCTTTTAAAAACTCAGTTGCCTCTCTCCAATATAAACATGATCTGCGCAACCAGGGGCATCCAGCATGGATCAGATTTTTGTTGTGCATTTTGTCAAAATTTAACATGAGTTTCTTTATTTACTACATTGGGAACACTGTTCCAACCTAAATTTCCAAAACAATTCCAAACCAGGGCCCATAAATCCTGTAGTTGCTATGAATCTAGAACTGGCAGGTACTTGGCTGTTCTGTAGCTGAGTTGATACTTGTAGAGTTGAGTGTCTACTGCATGTGCAGCTATATATATATATATATATATATATATATATATTAGGGACACTGAGCCCCACAAAATGTCTAGCCCATTACATTGATTACATTACATTATGATGTAAGAGCCATGCTTGTATCAATGTATAAGCCTCTAGAGCAGAGGTGTCCAAGTTTTTTCTGCAGTGGGCCACTTCATCAGAATTGTATACGTGCGCGGGCTGCACTCATTTTTCACTGAGAGAAAATATGGCCTTTAATAAGATATGCAGATTAAAATAAAGTAAATGACACAAAACCTTTACTTTTCCTCTCACTGATTTCTGGGATTTCTGGGCCTACAAATTCAGGATTCTGTATAAGTAAAAATAAAATAGTTCTATTTATTTTAGGGATACACTAAAATGAAAATTCTGGACCAAAACCGAAAATTCAGGGTTCACTTAGCCGAAACTGAAAGTGACCCCCCCCACACACTTTTAATAAAAGTAAGTTACACACCAAAATTGTACAAAAAAATTATATATTATGATTGTTAACAGCAATCTCAGGCATACCCAGATTCCTGCATGTACTGGTTGGCTGGGCATTGTATTTTTTGTCCAATTTTAGTGTGTAACCACAACTGGACAATACCACACCACAACTGGACAATAAAAATCAACAATATGACTTGGCATGATAGGAGTGTGATTGCTAACAGCAAACACACTCTTTTTATACCCAGGCAACCAGTGAATGCTGGAACCTAGGCATGATGGGACTGTGATTGCTGTTAGCAGATTGCTGTTAGCAATCACACTCCTATCATCCCAAGTCAGCCAATACATGCTGGTACAGGGTGGCTGTAAGTGCAGACCCCATACTGCTGGCAGCATCAATACACAAGGGGGGCAGCTAGCCAGGTTTCAGCATGTACTGGCTGACTTGACATGATAGGAGTGTGATTGCTAACAGCAAACACACTCTTTTTATACCCAGGCAACCAGTAAATGCTGGAACCTAGGCATGATGGGACTGTGATTGCTGTTAGCAGATTGCTGTTAGCTGTTAGCAATCACACTCCTATCACCCCAAGTCAGCCAATACGTGCTGGTACAGGGTGGCTGTAAGTGCAGACCCCATACTGCTGGCAGCATCAATACACAAGGGGGGCAGCTAGCCAGGTTTCAGCATATACTGGCTGACTTGGCATGATAGGAGTGTGATTGCTAACAGCAATCATAGTCCCATCATGCCTAGGTTCCAGCACGTACACATCCATGCTATCACACACACACACACACTCATTCATATACTCATTCATTCACAGATTCATTCCCTCAGACATACTCATTCACACAACCTACCCCACCCCCTTACCTGCTCTACAGCTCTCGATGCCGCTCACAGACTTCAGCAGGGGGCGCGGCCAGGGGCGGACTGGGCCGGGGGGCAGGGGGGCAATTGCCCCCCAGGCCGCCCTAAATCCGGGCCGGTGGGCCGGACTGACGAGCATTCAATGCGGCTGCGGCCGCAAAGTTAAAAACTAAGCGGCCGCGAGCAGGATTGAATGCGGCCGTCATGCGTACCTGGCGTGGGGGGGAGGGGGGCGGTCCGCCCCGGCTGCCGCTCATCTGAGGGGTGCCACCATGCCGGCACGCCTTCAGAAACGATGCGCGCGGCACAACATTGAAGCCACGCCCACCGTCTTCCGCGCTTAGTGCACCGGAAGGACAGGAAGAAGAAGAAGAGGAGGAGGAGGAAAAGTGAGAGTGAAAGAAGAAAAGGTAGGAAAGAGTGGATTAGTAAGTGTGTGAGAGTGATGGGTGTTATGCTGAATGTAAGTGTGTGAGAGTGATGGGTGTTATGCTGAATGTAAGTGTGTGAGAGTGATGGGTGTTATGCTGAATGTAAGTGTGTGAGAGTGATGGGTGTTATGCTGAATGTAAGTGTGTGAGAGTGATGGGTGTTATGCTGAATGTAAGTGTGTGAGAGTGATGGGTGTTATGCTGAATGTAAGTGTGTGAGAGTTATGGGTGTTATGCTGAATGTAAGTGTGTGAGAGTGATGGGTGTTATGCTGAATGTAAGTGTGTGAGAGTGATGGGTGTTATGCTGAATGTAAGTGTGTGAGAGTTATGGGTGTTATGCTGAATGTAAGTGTGTGAGAGTGATGGGTGTTATGCTGAATGTAAGTGTGTGAGAGTGATGGGTGTTATGCTGAATGTTTGTGAATGAGGGTTTCAGATAGCATGGATGTGTAAGTGTTGGGGGATAGCTTGGCATAGGGAGTCCGTAATCACATTCCTTTCATGCCCAGATTCCAGCATGTAGTGGCTGCCTAGGCATGATAGGAGTGTGATTGCTGTTATAAATTATTTTTTGGTCCAACTTTGGTGTGTTAACACTTTTATTGGACAGAATAATTCAATGACAGTATTAATATATATATATATATATATATAAAAGTGCAAACAGCAATCACACTCCTATCATGCTAAGTCAGCCAGCACATGCTAGAACCTGGGCATGATAGGATTGTGATTGTTGTTATATATATGTGTGTTTGTGTGTATATATATGTTAATATTGTTGTTGATTTTTTTGTCTAATTTTGGTGTTACTTTTAATAAAGTATTTTAAAGGGTTTTTTTTTTCAGTTTTGGCCAAGTGAATGCTGAATTTTCAGTTTCAGTCCAGAATTTTCATTTCGGTGCATCCCTACTATATACTATGCCAGTCACTAAAGTGGTAAGCCTACACCACATCAATGTTTGGCTTAGTATATAGTGATAGGGGTTGTCAGTGTCTGGCTCAATGTATAGGCACACATTGACGGTGGTACCGCATAATCCCTAAGCATATAATGATAACAAATATGCTGTACCCCTGTCAATGTTTGCCTAACCATAGAAACTATGCAGTTTTAAAGTGTGTGTGGGGGGGGGGTGCCACATACAGGGTCTGCCACAGGTGCCAAATACTCTCGGTACGCCCCTGCATCATGCGGCTGTCAGACCCAATGGCCATGCCTCAGCTCCTCTTCCCACGTCTTAAAAGTGGTGGGATGAAGAGCTGAGGCATGCGGTGCGTGCACGCCGGCCACTTTAATTTCATTAGGCGCTGGTGGAGTGACTGCCGCACGACGGCCGCTTTCAATGTCGCTCGCAGCCGCTTTGATGGTGCAACGGGCCAGTTGACTAGACTTGCCCCCCAGGCCTTAGGCTGCCAGCCCTCCCCTGGGCGCGGCCTCCCTCGTTCTCCCCACAGAGGAGGCAGGACTGGAGCAGAGAATAGACCCTCCCACAAGTAAGCGGCAGGGCTTGTGATCCTGGCTGCCGATCTCGCGCGGGCCGCACCTCGAGGTCACGCGGGCCGCATGTTGGACGCCCCTGCTCTAGAGAGTCAGAGACATAGATGTAATGTAAGGAAGTTTTACTTTACTGAGATAAGGTAAAGGCTAATACAGCAAGTGAATGTAAACATGCATGGGATAGACATATGGATCATCTGAATCTAATGCAAGACCAATGACAGATGTTTAAATCTTTACAACTGGAAAAAGATGAGCTGAATGGTTCTTCTCTGTTAAATTCTGTGTTTCTTTCTTTTCTTCCCTATTCTGTAAAGGATTCGCTTCTCTTACTCGTTGTTCCTTTGCATACATGCTTCGATCCATGAAGCAACCGACTAAATCATAGTAAATTCATAGTAATTAATATATTTTGTTCTTTCCGCCTAACATTGTAAAACGTAACATGTATATTGCAGATAGGGTAGTTAAAAGGTAGATCCCCAGATGTCAAATTAAAAGTTCCATGATATTCAGCCAACCTTTGCCATGGGTCGGCTTTTCCCCTCATTGGTTCCCATTATTCAATTTTGGCATTTTAGTAGATATGGCGGTTTGGCGTGATTACAGAACATATTATTGTAATGTTTAGAAGGGGATGTGGAGCTAGATGCGTGTGAACTTCCAGTATTAACTTGCAATAATTTCGTAGATGACAAGTCAAGGAGAGTAGTAATGCATAATGATGATGAAGTTCTGGCCTCAAGGCCGAAATGTGGGAAAAAACACGAAAAGAGAGTTGTTGCCCGTGGTCGAATCCTCAGTGGGACATCGGCATTACCGGCATCTCACCCCTGGCTGGCAGCCATATACATTGGGAATTCTTTTTGCTCTGGAAGCCTGATTCAGTCCTGTTGGGTGGTCTCGGCTGCTCACTGCTTTGCACACAGGTAACGATAACGCTTTAGAGAATGAAAGATGGGATATTTGAATATAACTTGCCATCTCTGGTAATGTGAGGTGAAATGTGAATTTAAAATGCCTTTCCCTTTATAAGAGACAATTACATGAAATAATGTAACATACATACAAAATGCACCTAGGGGGTGCTGGCAAGTGACATTTTGGGAGTGTTTTGGGGAAATTTGTGCACATTCAGCCAAAAGAGCATTTGTGAAGTCAGGCGCTGACGTTCTCTGTTCCAGTTCATCCCAACATAAGAGTACCTTGGAAGCTCTCAAGATTGTGTATAATCATTATAGAGACAACATTTTTTGTCTTCCTGCAATTTTGCGTTACTTCTGATTGATTGGAGTTGATGTACCTGACGGGGTTGACATTTCTTAGAATATGTTCACATGGATATCATATTGTTTAGCATACCCTAATGTGTCAATGTTATCATTCTGACTTCGGCTTTATAGTGAATTCGGTTTGTTTGTCATTTCACAGCCCCTCAAAGTCTTCGATCAAGGTAGTCCTTGGCCAGCATTTTTACAATCAGACAACAGATGTGACGCAGACATTTGAAGTTGAAAGATATATTTTTCATAGCAAGTATTCTGTGTTCCAGCCCACCGAGCATGATATTGGTATGTTTGTATGTGTTGTGTATGTATACCCACAATTTATGAAAACATTTCTGACGTTCTCTGGGCTCTTACTTCTTAGCATGACTCCCAACATTTCAGGTGTGGGGTAGAAGCAGGAGAGGTAGGGCTAAGGATGGGAGAAGGTGGTACTCGGCTTCAGAGCATCGCAAGAAGTCCATGTGGGAGTTGCAACAGAACAAATCTCCATGGATTTTTACAGCTCCCTGGGCCTGTCCGAGGAAAACCCCAACCAGCCCATTATCCCCACTGCCTGCAAAAGCGGGACAGTTGGTCAACTACACAGGGCAAAGCCCAGAAGTCGGGACACTTGGGTGACATGTAAATGAACAAGGCCTGTTTCACTATCATTTTGGGAACTTGCTTGTAAACCAAAATTGAATACAATACAAAATGAATACAATTATGCCCATCACATAATAAATTGACATGAGTTCTCCCTGACATTCTAAACTTGGGTATAACTTCTTCTACCGTCTGATTTTTTAAATTCTGTGCTAAGAAACTAAGACCTATTAACTAAATAACTTAATATTTTTCTCTTGTTATTCACTTGGTTTAGTGTTAATAAGACTTAAGAGAGTCAACAATGTCTGTGCAAAGAGAACACAGTTTGTTCAACCAATCTGCCTTCCGGATGAAGGCGTCACTTTTGAAGATGGCCATTACTGCGCAATAGCTGGATGGGGCCGCATGAAAGAAGGTAAATTATCATAATAATTAGATCAGATATAAATACCAAACATATATTTTCATATAAAAAAGGGTTGTTACTTTGTTTGCTAAAAGTAATCTACACTATTGTGTTATTGTCAACATTCTTGGAAAGATGATTGTGGCTCATACCTAAACAGAAGCCTCAGGCAAACAAATCTAAATTGAGTTCTAATGGTGTAGTATAACAGCAATATATCCTTTAATTTGCTCAGTTTGTGTCCTTCAGCAGTCTCTTTGGAGAGGAAATATGGCACATGCAGACTGTTTGGGAGTAGAGATGGCACCGACAGGTTGTCTAAGGGCCCTGATAAGCTGTTCAGCTGCAAAGAAGGTACAGGCAGGCTTTTTAGGAGCAATATGGCACTGGCAGGCTGTTTGGTAACACTGATAAGCCTCTTGAGGTCTAAGAATACACTGATAAGCTGTTTGGGGGCAGATGTTCCTCTGTAGACATGTTGCTTGGTGAAGTTGGGGGTTCTGTGGGCAATTTTTGCTCTGTGGCCCCTTACTTTCTAGGAACCAGTTGACCCATGTAGTCCATTTTTCTGAAGTAGGTGTATGCCTGTTCAAAGTATTTTTAAATCCCCTCACTGTATTAGGCTCTACCGCTTCTGATGGTTTAATTTATCTACCAATTTCTGAATAAAACAAAACTTACATTACATCTACATTACTCTACAGTTTGACATCAGTGACCCCGAAACATTTCTTTATTGCAGATGCAACGGACTACGCTTACGTCCTGCAAGAAGCAGTTGTACCGCTGGTCCCTTATAGCAAGTGCAGCAGCCCAGAAGTGCATGGTTTCGATATCAGTGAAAACATGGTGTGTGCTGGATATTTTGACTGCAACATAGATGCCTGTCAGGTGAGGACATTAATTAACATATTGATTACAATGTTATTATTGTCACTGAGCTAAATGTCACTGAGCGTAATGTACTCACTTTGCAGTCTAAAAAAATGTAACTTTTTATTGGGCAATGCCCAACTGTCTATATAGCATGCACAATTGTATAAAGAGTTCAGGAACATATATAAATATATATTAAGGCAATACTAGGGCAATGCCACAGCTAAAGGTTCACTGCAGAAACCAACAGATCATACCTGCTGATTGATCTAAATTACACTACTTGGACAAAAGTATTGGGACATCTGACCACTACACCAACAGGGACTTTTATGACATTACATGCTGAATACATAGACATTAATATGTAGTTGGTACACCTTTGCATCTATAACAGCTTCTACTCTTCTGGGAAGGCTTTCCGCAAGATTTTGGAGTTTCTGCTGGAAATCTTTTCAGTACATTCATTCAGTAGAGAATTTGTGAGGTCAGGCATTGATGTTGGA
Organism: Spea hammondii; assembly: GCA_029215755.1. Lineage (NCBI taxonomy): Eukaryota > Metazoa > Chordata > Amphibia > Anura > Pelobatidae > Spea > Spea hammondii. Next base: position 12,591,763 of record JARDYJ010000001.1, read on the forward strand.
TGTTTATGGGAACAGTTTGGTAAATGCTGTTTTCTACTTCAGTACGAGTGACGAATTTTAAACATAACCACTCATGTTTTGTTACAGGAAAACTAACCTTTGTATGTGTTTTTTTTTTTGATTGTTTCATATTTTTAGGGTGACTCCGGGGGAGCTTTGGCTTGTGAAAAGGACAAAATATCCTATCTGTACGGAATAATCAGCTGGGGAGATGGTTGTGGTAGAGTCAACAAGCCAGGAGTTTACACCAGAGTATCTAACTATGTAGAATGGATCAGGAGCAAAATCATGCCAAAAAGAACTGAAGCAGCTACAATTTAATGCTTTCAGTGCCAGACCTCGCCATCGGCCAAAAAGAAAGCTGGCGCTGAAAGCTATAACACAGTAGAATTTTGATGTGTTGTATTTTAAAGGTGCTGTCTAATGTTCCATACAGCCCCACCGATGAAGAATGCATATTAAATACGTCTGTAAGTATTTTAATATATAGTCTTTAGTCACTCACTTACCTTGAAGAGATGCTGCGGCAAACCAGCCCTTCCGTGGTCCAGTCCTTAAATATGGAGCAAGAACATGGCGGTATCTCCTGCAAGCCTAGAAGCTGGCGAGGCTCCATGCCTCAATAAAAAATGTGTTAAGATTCCACAACTTAATCCTGTCGATACCACTGTTTGATTAAATAATGTATTTTCCAGTAAAAGAAATAGTATTTTAAGCAAGAATAACATTCTATTCTATAGTGTTGCGTTTTTCCCCTTCTGGATTTGAGAGCCTGAGAAATGTTTGTAGAAACACATTTTTTCCGATGTCGTGTTTGAGGTCTCAGCACTCTGTGTCGCAGAACAGTTACAAGATAATGGCCCAATTTGTCTGGGGATAGCTGACCGCATGGGACCTATTCGAGATTTCTAGGCCACAAAACAACAACTACATATAGTCACAATTATTCTATCACGACGAGCACGTCAGTAATCAGAAGCTTCATTTTTAAGAGACCGAATTTCATTAGCGATATATGCATATATATATATATATATATATATAAGTATCTTGTGATACCTAAAAAAATTCTCATTATTAAACTATTATCTACTATTATTATTTTCTCAGAAACGTTTTATTTATTCTTTTAGCTGTTTTTGATTACTATTCTCTCTGTACTTGTGGGTATTCCCCCCCAACATTGAGGTTTGATACTTATTGCCATTGTTTCTCGTTTTCCTGTATGATGGTGTTTGGGAACGATCACACTATAAGCAGCAATTTATTGTGGGGTTGTGTTATGCCGGCAAAGTATGGAGAAAAGGATGCCGGTTCGCAGATTTTAAATCAGACAAAGGAGTGTTTACCAAACTGTTACTACAGTCTGTTTTACACATATTTTGGGAAATAGGTCAAAGCTTATTATATAGTGTATTGTGTGTAAAATGTTGCATGTTTAGGTGGTAAATTTATCACTAGCTACAGTCTATAAACCTAAAAAAATAGCAATAAATAAATACATACTGAAATCAATCAAAAAACAGACCCTTAAGGAATTCATTTATTGATCTGGAACAATCCAGATTAAATTGTTGGACCAACAGATATTTCAGTATTCAGCAATATTATTTGTGTTAGTTCTATAAAAGTGATTCTGGAACAATGATCACACAATCGCTTCTACTAAGAACACATGGTGTAGCTACTGGCGGTATATGTTGCATTTATGCAGTGTCAATATGCAAAGACTACACAACGCCATCAATCCCGACACCACATGTTTAATTATGTTTATAATTTGCGTAAAGGGTATTGAGGACTTCCCCTTAATTTGGTAAATTCATTAATAAGGATGTGTGCATCTCTAAAGGGTAATCGTACTTTATCCACCTCATCCCACCAGGCATCCATTTCTTTGTGAGTAGACCTAAAAAGTTTATATCCACAGCAAAAAATGTGCTTATAAAATAAATTGTGTAAATATCTTAATATTCTCCTAAAAATTGTTTTCTCAATTTGTTTTTTCAATTATTTGGCCAATTTAAATGATGGAAAGTTAATGGAAGTTATGAATCTGTGTAAATACAGTGCCTCGAATGGTGGTTGCTTTGCAGTTTCTAGATTGCAGCCTAACAATTGATTTTTTAAAGTTATCAGAAATCAGAAGGTTTGAACAGTTTTTGTGTCCACGGTATGTTTGCTCTGTCTGGATGACAGCTCATAATGTAAAAAAGATCAACTTGCAATTTTTCATAGAGGTCTATAACAGCAAGTGCATGTGGGCTGTCAGAAAATGATTGCAGCAGCCAGCTTGCGTATTCCCTAATGTGAATCATATGTACACAGGCAACCCCCCCCCCCAAAAAAAAATGACACACACAAGAGAGTCATTTTCCAAAAATAAAGTAACTTGCAGATTAATTTAATAATCCATTGAGTTAGAGAAGTCAACTCAGGTCTATTGGGCTCATTCAAGTCAATGCATCTTCTATCAAGTGCTGCAGTACATGAATATGTATGCACACACGCAATACAGTGGCCGCTTTATTGGGTAAATTAAGGATTTTTTGGTGAAAATGAAGACTCAAGGGAATCGACAAGCATTTCTAGACTCCCCCTAAAATATAAGATAAAGCCTTTTTTCTATTTAGAGTGATAAAGTTAGCACATTAGCTCCCATGTACATAGCCATAGACTACAACCAGACACTCAACACAAACACACATTCACACAGACACACACACACTAACGTACCCACAGACATTCACACTAACACACACCTCGACGCTAAGACACAGACACACACGCTGACATATACAGAAACACAGACACACACGAAACACACATGGACACTCACACTAATGTACACACCCAGACACTCTGTGAGGTATAATAGAAAGCAAAAGAAACCACCTTCATGTGTAGATGTGGTATTAAAAAATATATATATATACCCTATACGTTCTGCTGCTCCCAAAAAACACTCCTCACAAGTGTTCAGAGAATATATATATTGAAAAAGGGGCGCATGAACACGTGGAGAAAAACAAATAAAGAATAATAGTGTAATAAATTCTGATCCAAAAAATAATATATGTGTATTGAATGCACTCACAAAAGTGACTTTCAAAGGAAGCTCATCAACAAGACCTGTACATCTTCTTAGGGTCTGTAATATAGATGAAAAACCACAAATGGTGCAGTAAATACTCGCAGTAGTTTAATAAAGAAAAGCAGAACAACTTACAAACAAGTTGGCATAACGGCTAAGTTATGCATAAAAGCGGTAGAAAAAGTCTCAACCGAGAACGAAGAAGGTATGTAGGAAGAGCATACCTTAGTTTAAATGGTGGCACTGCCTCACTTTTTTGTATCTTTTTTACCTTTTTTATTTTATCTTTCTTATTTGCCATTTAAATGTTTCATTCTCTTTCTAACTTCTATTCTACCCCCTCCCACATGCATACACACAATATACATACACACATATACATGCATACACTAGCGTTCAAAAGTTTTGGGTCACTTAGAAATTTGTTTTTGAAAGAAATGCAAATTTTGTCCATTAAAATAACATGAAATGGATCAGAAATACAGTGCAGACATTATTGTTGTAAATGACTTTTGCAGCTAGAAACAAATGCTTAATGGAATATCTTCATAGGTATACAGAGAACCTTTATCACTCCCATCACACCTGTGTTCCAATGGCCCTTTATCACTCCCATCACACCTGTGTTCCAATGGCCCTTTATCACTCCCATCACACCTGTGTTCCAACGGCCCTTTATCTTTCCTATCACTCCTGTGTTCCAATGGCACTTTATCACTCCCATCACACCTGTGTTTCAATGGCCCTTTATCACTCCCATCACACTTGTGTTCCAATGGCACGTTGTGTTCGCTAATGCATGTTTAAGTTTAAAAGGCTAACTGATTGTTAGAAAACACTGTTGCAATTATGCTACAGCTAGAAATGTAATTGTTTTCCATGAAAACAGCAAAGTAACCCCAAAGATATACACGTACATACAGTATACACGCACATACTTATATACAGTATCTACCACACCCTCAGCCTCCCCCTGTGTGATCATTCTGGCCTACAGCTCCATTAGTGGAGATTTGATCGGGTCGCGCAATGTGCGGCACCATCCTCCTTCACTGAAGCTGTGTGACGAGAAGTGAAGTCATTTTTGGGTGCGCAGTGTCAGTGATGAAGGATGACGGCGGCACATCGCAGGACCCAATCGGATTGCCGCTTTGTGAAACAATTGAGAGGTATAGACCCATCAAACATCGGGGGGGGGGGCCCTGGAGAAATTGGTGCAGGGCCCCTCAGAAAGCCTGGGCCCTGGAGCATTTGCTTCACATGATCCATTGTTAATCCAGCCCTGAAAACCACACAGAGATTTTGTGAACCCCCTTTAGTGAATAAACCCCAATAAGGAAAATTCTGTGGCTTCTGCGTCCTCAAAATCTTTCCTAATGCTGGCCTAGTGATAGCGCACCTTGATAATTTTTACAATGATTTCAGAATATACGATGCATCTTGAATTATTACGAACCATTAGGATTACCCCATGCATGGACGCGGCTTAAATTGCTGATTTATAAATTGACAGAAATTCAGCAAACGAATATCGAAATCATCAAAGAAATTCTACTTAATATGTAGGAGCTACGAGTATCTTCTTCAACAAAGCACCGTTGGAGCTGCGAGTATATGACAGCAGATAAGAAGCACCCGACCCTTCCAGTCTGGCCTTTTCTTTTATACCTGCTGATGGCAATAAAGATATTCAAGTAGAAATGGAAATATTCAACATGTTCTATAGTTAAGAGTTTCAGTGCAACATCAGAACCTGTCATTTTCACGCGGAACCTTTAGAAATACCACTATTATACTTTAATTGTCTCATGGCAAAAGGAAGGAAAAGAAAGAAAAAACTATTATGCCTGACAGCTTTAGAGTTAGGCTGACCTGTAAAACTAGTGGAGCTTGTACCATTCTTAATAATACACCTAGCCATAAGGTAACATTTTCAGATATGTATCTATATCATTCCTTGCAGAGGAATCGGCAATACGGCAGTTTTAATATTAAATTATACATGTTTATTATCTAAAACCATAACTTACCTTACCTAAGGTGGACTTGAGGCAGAACACTGGGATATGGTCTTCATGAATTTTACAGCTCAGTGAGCCGGGCACAGCAGATCGTTTGATCTCCCTAACTGGCCCATGATCTACTCTAAAGCTTGTGGAGACAGGAGAAGAGTGCTTCAAAATCATGAACGTCATGGACAGCTGGCAGGTGTTTATTGATGTATATGTTTTATTCAGCATAATTTTGACTCATTACTGAAGCCATGAGACATCAAGAGTGTGAACAGTGAGCACAGCACTCAGCAAATACAGCTTTCACAAACAGAAAACATCTCTGATGTCCTCCTTCATCTCCACAACTCAAAGCCATTTCTCCAGACCCGTTCAGCCTGTTCCTCTCCCTGCCCTCACTGGTTGGCGTCTGTTAGAATAGATCAGCCTCCTCGCAGCCCTTGTTTTTTCAGCTGCTGTGTTGTTGTCTCCACAATGGTATCAAAATGCTACGCTCTGCCGCCAGCTGCTGCTCTCATCGAAAAGATCCCAGTACTGGAGCAAAAGTGTGCAAAGTGCGCCCGGTGGGTTTCTGCCTTACATCGTTTCACACTTTTGGAGCTTCAGTGGCACATCGATTGCTGTAGCGTGAATAAAAAATGTAACCTGTGGCCTCTCACATCCAGTCGCTGGCTGTTCTTACGATATTAGGCGTCTGCCAGCCTTAAAGTGCTAGGGCCACCTTGTTATACATATTGAATCTCACTAATGCCCTGTGATGGAGCTTTACATCATAGGAAGGGACTGTGCACTACTATTGAGAATGTTTTCTCTTTGATACCATCTACAGCTGTACAAAATATATATTTTGTAAAAAATATGAAATGAGAGCAGAAAGTGTCATGAACACAGAATATCTGGGACTGGTACCGTGTCTCCCTCTAGCTGGCACTGCAGAAAGCAGCCTGGTCACCCATCCCTAGTATAGGAAAGTCTCCCCTTACAAAAAATTACTGCAGTTTTTCTGAAGTAATACTGCAGTTTTTTGGACATGAAAAAACTGCAATACTGCACTTTTACTGCAGTATTACTGCACATTTACTGCAGTTTTACTGCATTTGTACTTCACTGTACTGCAGTTTTACTGCACTTTTTTATATATATTGCAAACCTACAGTTGTGCTTCAATGTATTGCAGCTTTATTGCATTTGTACTTCCGTAAAAAAATAACTGCAGTAAAAGTGCAGTACAGTGAAGTACAAATGCAGTAATACTGCAGTAAAAGTGCAGTATTGCAGTTTTTTCATGTCCAAAAAACTGCAGTATTACTTCAGAAAAACTGCAGTAATTTTTTCGTAAGGGATCAGGTTCTTTGCTGGTTCCTTTCTAGGCTTCCTAACCAAGGGAAAAGAGGCTGCATTCCCCCGCCGCTCCGATGCTTTCCCAATGACCCAGTGGTTATGGTAAGATGTGGGGAAACAATTAGGGGCAAATGTAAGGATTTTTTTTGTTAAAAGAAATTAGCTGATCTAATTTACCTAGACCTGAAGGGCCTCATTCATCTCACAGTAGGGGTCAGGTCCTCAGTTGCCCTCTCAGGAGTAGCACGATTACTGGTGTATGTGTACATCCTAGTGACAATATCATGATGCTCCTTCCTTATTACAATCAATGTTATATATACAGTATATTGTTTTACCAAATACAGATAGGGCTTTCTTTTTATATGTAAAGTTCAAACACAAACATATTGTCATCACGTAATGGTGCAAGTGTTAGAAACAAAATCATTTGTCATATATATCAAGCCAAGTCATAAAAATAGCAGAAACCCCCCTTAGTAAATGTATCCCATGTGTGCATTACGTGGGAAGTTCCCATGGTGATCTACCTGTAGCTTTCACTGTTTTGGAGAAAGGGGGGTAGTCATGTGTGGGGCGTGGCTAGCCACTGTCTGCCTCCAGTGGGTGGGGCTAGCACATAGCCAAACCCTCCCTTGTCTGGGCCTTTTTTTTTTAAATGTTGCTCTAACGTTTCTCCTCCCCGTTTCAGATATGCTCCCTTCCTGTATTTTGTTAAATGCCTCACTCTTCCTTCCTCCAAACGATACATATTAAGGTCACTGAGATTTTCCGTATAATTTATATGCTGTAAACCCCTTACCCTCTTTGTAGCCCTCCTCTCCAATTGTTTGTAAATGATCATTGGTCAGTGACCAATTAGCAATATCTTTACCACTAGAGCCTCCACATCTAGTGGAAAGACATGGTTTCCATATACAGTCGGTCTTACATTTACACAATAGGGAGGCTCATGAGAGGTAGCCCCCTGCGCTGTAACTATCATGATTTTTTAAATCCCCTTGGCCATCCTTTGGCTGTGACCCTCCTCAATTTTGTGGTAGTGCTGGCCTATATTCCCTTGGTAAGACCTACAGCAGAACAAAACATTGATACATCACTTATGTTTTGAATGAGCATGTGAGAGAGTGAGTGAATGTGGGTCCACGAATTTGGGATGAGAATTCTGAGCTTTTTGCTTAGTTTTTGTCTGATTAGTGCCCCCCACATTTTTTTCAGGGCTTCATACAAGTAGCCAAATTAAAAAAAAAATGGTAAAATTCCAATTTGTTTCACCATTACTGTGCCAGTGTATTCCATGGTAGAACATGGTTAGCCAGCTATAATTTATAGAGGCAATCATCTATCCTTCTGTTTAATTATTTAAGTGATTTTTAGTGAATCACTCCCGTTTAAGAGGACATGAAAATACAAGAAATGAGAGAGGCTTTAGAAACAATAACCGTGGCTGCAGTATATTAATCCAGTGTTATGTACACTAGTATTTTATATTTTTTCTACTACTAACTGTTATATATTCAGTACTGACTAGCATTTTATTTTTCTGCAAAACTTTCCAATACAGATCTTTGGGGAGAATATAAATTTAACCCACACCTTGCCGCCAGTGATAAAAGGCACCTGTCTTCCGCGTGCAACTCTTGTGAGCTTTGCCTTTCTCAGGCATCTTCAGATAACTATTATTAAAAGTCTACGCAGCTGCTCAGCTCACTAATCTGCACAAAGACCAGAGGAATGAGCTCAGACTGACAGACTGTGGGAGATTTCCCTCTCAGGGGGCATGGAGATTATTTTCAATATAACACAGACATGAGATGGAAATATGAGATTTTCAGGCCACATAAAAATGTTGGTGCATAAACATTCTGAATGCTTATTCATTTCTTAATGTGGTTTGAGAAAGGGAGAAAGATTTTAATGAATCAATAAATATGTCACAAACACGGGTCCCTTCACTAGTATGAGTGCCTCCTCTTTCCTCACTTCATGTGAATTGCAACTCACATTTTCTAAACTCACAAGAATACCCAGGAACTTTTTGTGGTAGGCTAGCTGGAGCACCTCTTCTTCCGGGGGGAATGCATCCATGTAGGGGTCCATTGGTGTGCAAAATCCTCATATTCATTTGCCCCATTCCTCACCCCCAGCTACTTGGGCTTCAAAAGATGTGTGTTAAAAGGGTTTAACTAAAAATGCATTTTAAAAAAACAATGCTGGTCCCCCTTCAAAGGTAGGGTGACAACCCAACGTCAACCTAGTTTTCATTTAACTCTCATACCCTCACCTGAAATTCGCAAGATTTAAAGTAGCATCCACTTGCATGTACTCGCAAACAACCTTTGAATTAATAATGTACCAGTTGCTTTGTGAGTGTTACTATTTGAAGGCATACCAGTGAATTTGAGTCTGTTAAGATGCATTGAATCTGAACTTGGCTTTCAAATGTATCACTTTTGAATTCACAAACAGCTTTCAATCACATTGTAATATATAACCTAATTTATATTTTATTTATTTTATTCAAAGAATAACTTCCGTTGAACTTTGCCTCCTTCATACGCTTTAGATTTACAAAAGGATTTGCGGAGGAGAACACAATACCAACATTAAATCCCTTGCTCTAAATGCTGTTTCTGTTTTCTCTCTCTTCTGTAGCCCAGAAAGTATAGTTTCTTCAACTTAACAGCCCACATAGCCACCTACACCAATAAGCCCCACAGATAAAAGAGAGAGTAATTAAGATTTACAGGGTACGTGTCTCAACAACATCGTACGCCTACTTAGATCAGAGCTGCTGAGCGTTCTGGATATCAAATAAAAGTTTTTAATGCTTGCATAATTCTTATCCTTAAAGGGCCGCAGGAGAGGGTTCAGTCTCTGTGCCCACTGGAGTGTCGGAGAAGCCTGGTGAGAGCCGGTGGGTGGTGGCTGCAGAAGTTGGTGACGATTTGCTCAGCAAGCTATGTGTCACTAATGTACCCTGTTTGTGTCTCCTGCAAGGCCGAGCTATTAAAGCTATTTTGAAAGTGACCCTTCAGCTTAAGTAGATTCAGAAACAGAGGGGAGAGAGGGAGAGAGGAGGGAGCAGCTGTTTGGAACCATGACTGAAGATGACGGATTCGGTTGTGGTGGAGGGACAAGTCAGATTGAGAGATGGAAAAAAGGTCAGCGAATTGGACATTTTTCCCCCTGTTCTTTGTCTATCTCCTGGAAACTTTTTGCCTCGGAATTTTAAGGAATCGCTCGGACAGTCTTGTAATAATTCTCTTTTGCTTTGCTTTTATGTTTTCAGTGGAAGAATAGGTGGGTGGTGTTCAGAAAACCTTCCCCTGTTGCAGGTACAGTATTTGCCAAATGCATGGTCTGTTTGAGTGTCACCCCCTGTGATAGAAAGACAGTAGAGCGTAAAATTAGGATATTTTGTCTTTAGACGTATTTATTGTCTCATTAAGTAGCAGTGTTTCTATTAATTGGGGGGTATATACTATATATAATGGCATTTTTGAAATGGGATTTCTAAGTATTTACTATTATTCATATATCATGTATCTCTATCTATTGGCAAAATCAGAAGATAATATCTGTGATATCATCAAAAATAAATTAAAGGGTGTATGGAGATAACCACTGAAACTTTACAGTTGTAAAAGTTATCTAGAATGTTTTTTTTCAGAATAAAAAAAAACAACCTGTATTATTTGTTAAATAAAAAAAAATGTATAATGTAAAAAAAAGTGTATATTAAAAAGTTAACATGTTTCAGCTTCACAAGTATCATTAATTATTTGACAAGGAGTTTTACTTTTTAATAAGTTGTTTTTTTAAGTAACATTTTGCGTGTTGTGCTTATTCAAGTGCTAAATTCAGTGGGGGGAAAGTCTCGATTTATATTATTTACTTACTATTTACTATTTATTTGCTGAGACAGTTTACTGCCGCTTTAACGGTTTCTCTCGCATTCCGTCTAACCCTTCAAGCTGTGTCAGGGTTCTTGATTTCTTTGCAGTCGTTTAACTTCTGATTTTAGCACTTAAGCCCTGTCTTTCTAAATATGTCAATGAATTCCTGGAGCAGTTAGGTTTCTTCGAAACACATTGATCTGGCAATTACCGAGAGGGGATATAAAATTCTCACTAACGTGTTGGAGACCTGTAGGAAAGGGGGGGGGGGGGGGTAGGGAGGGGGCTGGCGAGGCTATATTAGAGCATTGCTGTAGGTTTAGGGTTTCTGTCAAGCCAGGTTGGGGAGAAAGAATAATGCAATCCCTTATTTAACCCTTTTGAGTGGGTTGGAGGCACTTAGCACCTTTCAGATTTAATATGAATTTAATATGACTTTAAAATTCAATATTAAGTGAACACATTCATTATATGAAATTATTACAAAACAATTAATCGAAGTAATTTTCAGTAATTAAGGCTTTGCAAGGTGGAAAACTCAGTGGTTACCAGTTTTTGCAGACGGTGGATTTTTGAATCTAGACTCATAGAAAATGGGGCAGATCAGAGTGATTTGTCTCATCTTGCTTGTCCGTTTTATTCTCTGTTGTAAAAAATCACACCTTCGGTCCTTAGGCCCTTATATTCAGTATGGCCTTATGTCTATCCCCTGCATGCTTCAATTCCTTCGCTGTATTAATCACTTCTGCTGGAAGGCTGCTCCATATCTCCACCATTTCTTTAGCAAAGTAATATTCTCTTGCGCAACAGTTAATCTTCTTGGTTCAGACTATTATCTCTTCTACCAGCATTCTATAATAGATATTATATACTCTAATATATAATGCACATGTATAATATATATTTATGGTAGATGTAGAACTTCATGTTATTTTGTATATGTGTATTATAAGGTCTCTCCTGTCCCGTATTACCAATTGCTTGTCTGTTATTTCTTCATGGATGTCACAACACTACCTGAAACTTAATCTTTCTAAAACTGAACTCATTATCTTCCCTCCCTCCATCTCCACTCCACTACCTGAATTCTCTATCACCATTAACAACACGACTATCTCTCCTACTAACCAGGCCCGATGCCTTGGGGTCATCCTTGACTCAAACCTCTCCTTCATCCCTCACATTCAGTCCCTCGCCAGATCCTGCCGCTTGCACCTAAAAAACATCTCTCGAATCCGCCCATTCCTCACCCAAGAATCCACAAAAACCCTGGTTCATTCCCTTATCATTTCCCGTCTTGACTACTGCAACACTCTTCTGGTTGGCACTCCACTGTCTCGACTCTCTCCTCTACAGTCTATCCTTAATGCGGCTGCTAGGCTCATCTTCCTTGCACGTCGCTCCTCTTCTGCTTCCCCCCTCTGTGAAACCCTCCACTGGCTCCCAATTACCTTTAGAATTAAATTTAAGATCCTGGTACTGACATATAAGGCCATCCATAATACTGCTCCTCCGTACATTTCTGACCTCATTAGCAAATACTCTCCTACTCGATCCCTACGTTCCTCCCATGGGCTAAGGCTCTCCTCCTCACTCATCACCTCTTCCTTTTCCCGTCTACAAGATTTCACTCGAGCTGCCCCATATCTCTGGAATCTGCTCCCAAGGAACCTTCAGCATTCTCCCTCCCTCCCAACATTCAAGAAACATCTAAAAACCCACTTCTTCAGAGAAGCCGCACCATCTTAGCTGCTAGAACTTCCTTGTCATCGATACAACCCCCACAATACCTCTCACCCTTTCTCTATGCCTTATGTTTGTCACCCCATTTCCCTCTAGATTGTAAGCTTGCGAGCAGGGCTCTCTCCACCAAATGTATCGGTTTGTCTTAGTCTGTCAATTCTTGTCTTGTCATATACCTTGAATTTATGTATTGTATTAAGCGCTGCGTAAACTGTTGGCGCTATATAAATAAAGGATAATAATAAAATAATAATAATAATAATAAGGTCCCCTTTTCTACGTGTCCTAAAAAAGGGAAATGTTAGCATACGTGGGATTTTATAGTATTACTTAATACTTTATGTATTAAATCAGCATAGCTGGGTTTTGTATAATGTATGTCCTCTTTTTAAGCATCAATTATGGGAGTAATAGTTGGTGTTTCTTCTCTTCATTCAAGTGAATGCAAGTTATTGTATTTTTATGTGAATATAAAAATGCAAAAGGGATGTCCAGTATGAAGCATGCTGAGATGAATATTTGGTAATTCATCACCTCGAAACAAAAATGAAGCCCAAAATCTCTAAGTACTTTTATTTATAAAGGCAATATGTGTTCTGTGCATTCTAAAACAGTTATGTTATTTTACATAGTTAACTTATTATTAATACATTTACTTTTGCATTTTCATCTCCTAACCTGCTCTGCTGTATCTCAGAAATGATTTAAATAGTAGTTGTTTGGCTTGATTTTTTTTGTTTACGATAGAATGTTCTTTCCAACTTTTACTAAATTCTGCAGATGATTTTGGAATTGCAATTTTTTCATTTTTCACTGTGACAAAAAATATGGCCTTTAATAAAATATGCAGATTAAAATAAAGTAAAATGACACAAAACCTTTACTCTTCCTCTCACTGATTTCTGGGCCTTGAAAGTTTTGCGACTACAAATTCAGGATTCCCTAGATTTATTCTAGGGATGAACTAAAATGAAAATTCTGGACCAAAACATTCAGGGTTCACTTAGCCAAAACCGAAAATGACCCCCACCTTTAAAAATAATAATAAAAACTCACATGTTTAATAAAAGTAGGTAACACACAATTGGACAAAATTAGCAATATGACTTGGCATGATAGGAGTGTGATTGCTAACAGCAATCACACTCCTATCATACCCAGGCAACCAGTAAATGCTGGTACCTAGGCATGATGGGACTGTGCTCGCTGTGATTGCTGTTAGCAATCACACTCCTATCATGCCAAGTCAGCCAGTACATGCTGGTACAGGGTGGCTGTAAGTGATGTGCAGACCCCATACTGCTGGCAGCATCAATACACAAGGGGGGCAGCTAGCCAGGTTTCAGCATGTACTGGCTGACTTGGCATGATAGGAGTGTGATTGCTAACAGTAGTCACAGTCCCATCATGCCTAGGTTCCAGCACTTACACATCCATCCAGTAAATGCCGGAACCTAGGCATGATGGGACTCTGATTGCTGTTAGCAATCACACTCCTATCATGCCAAGTCAGCCAATACACGCTGGTACAGGATGGCTGTAAGTGATGTGCAGACCCCATACTGCTGGCAGCATCAATACACAAGGGGGGCAGCTAGCCAGGTTTCAGCATGTACTGGCTGACTTGGCATGATAGGAGTGTGATTGCTAACAGCAATCACAGTCCCATCATGCCTAGGTTCCAGCACTTACACATCCATCCAGTAAATGCTGGAACCTAGGCATTATGGGACTGTGATTGCTGTTAGCAATCACACTCCTATCATGCCAAGTCAGCCAGTACATGCTGGTACAGGGTGGCTGTAAGTGCAGACCCCATACTGCTGGCAGCATCACTACACAAGGGGGGCAGCTGGCCAGGTTTCAGCATGTACTGGCTGACTTGGCATGATAGGAGTGTGATTGCTAACAGCAATCACAGTCCCATCATGCCTAGATTCCAGCACTTACACATCCATGCTATCACACACACACTCACACACACTCATTTATTCATATAATCATTAATTCACAGATTCATTCCCTCAATCACACACACTTATTCAAACACCCTTCCCACCCCCTTACCTGCACTGCAGATCCCTCGATGCCACTCACAGACTTCAGCAGGGGGCGCGGCCTCCCTCTGCCTTCTCTGCTAAAGCACAGAGGAAGTAGGAAGTCACGTGAACTCCGCTTCCTCTGTGCTGTCCAGAAGACCCTCCCACAAGTAAGTAGCAGGGCTTGAGGTGCGGCTCGTGTAACATCGGTTGCCCTGGCTGCCGATCTTACGCGGGCCGCACCTCGAGGTCTCGCGGGCCGCATGTTGGACGCCCCTGCCTTATTAAAAAAAAAAAAAAAAAAATACGTAAAAAAGATTTCGGGCGGCCCCTTGGCTTGGGCCCCCCTGCCGCCGGGGCCCGGTCGCAGTCGCGACCCCGGTAGATCCGCCACTGGTAAATAGCATATAAACACAGCGCCCCTGACTAAAGGCACCCCACCAGTGAATGATGAAATCATGTCCAATTGGACAAAAACGGTCACATGCCAGAATAACCCTAATCCCACAGTTATACGCTTATTTATTTATAAAGTATCAATTATTTTATTATTTATATTTAGAAGTAAAATTTGCCAATACCCTTCTCTGTTGAGCTTCTGTGCTACGTTGATGCCAGAAATGCCAAATGTAATTACCTCCCTGATTTTTGCGATCATAGCTTTATAAAGCAACCACTTGGTTATTATTAATAATATCGTGTGCTAGAGGCGTACACACGTCTGCTACTTCTACTTGGATCACTACTTTCTTCGATTTGCAAGACATTCCATAACAATGCCTTTTGATAGAAGTTATATCCGGTACATTTAACTCTTTATAACTTAAAAATGAACCTACAAATAAAAGCAATAGTAACCAGGGACAATAGTGCTAGTAGATATGTCTTAAAATACGGTAACATGATTTCCAGAATTAGGTGTAATAAAATAAAAGGAATATAAACCAAACAAAATATATTCATAAAATGGAAGAGTTCTAAAACCTCATTAGAAACAACACCCCAGTTTCTGCATGGCAGTAACAGAAGGGATGCTTCCCATTGACCATGAATTGCGCTCTAAATGATCAATGACTGCAAAGCTTCAGAATACTGATAGAAAACTGAAAAAAATAAAAAAAGAATTCAACTGAGGAATAACACAGTTTCCAGAAAGAATATTCCTTTCGTAGGGTATTCATTTTATAGTGAAGTGATATGTTATCGTTTGATTTTCTGTTCTGTTTGTTCAGCAATGCAGCGAGTAACGCATATTGGTAAACAGCTTGTGTTATATGAACTGAAATTGTAACACACACCAAGATGGTGACAGATATACGAGTCTGTAGGTTTGTATTATATATGTAACACGGCCAGCTGGTTCAAAAAAGGACAGAGAAGTGTTAAATGCATTATCTTGTGTATGTATACATCAAGAGAATGTTGCCTACTTTGCCAGATCTATAAGCAAGCTTATTAATTCATGTTTTCTATAATTATGCATGCTTTCCTGTATGTGTATCGTATATGTATTTTGGGGAGTTTGTTTCTTTTTTGGCCAAATGTTGGTATTTACCTTCTGGGTTTTTTGTCCTGACCCCCCCCCCACCTCTGGACTCCTAGAAGCCATAATTCTGCCTCTTTTAACCTAAAATTACTTATCTCTTATTTCACCCCTCTCTTTCTTCTCTTGTAGCCTTTCTGTTACATCCCAAGCTGTGTGCTAGCCGCCTTCTGTGACCAAGCACTAACCCACCCTCTGTTCATTTTATTTATATATCCTCTTCTGAATCCAGAGAACACTTACTCCTAATTACCGCTACAAGAGAGCTACTACTCCCTCTTTTCACCCCTCATTTTGTTTCACTTACCCCTACTACTCCATTTGATTGCAAGGGGTCAAGCGGGGCCCTCAAAAGCCCACCAATCCTGCCAGGAACATTGTGTAAATTACCATAATGCTAGATGACAAGCTCACGGGCAGGGTTCTTATCTTCTGAAGTGTCTGTATGTATTAATGTACATTTGTTATGTACTGTATGTGTTAACTGCCACATTCAAATTTTACAGCTTTGTGTAATTTCTTGACGCTTAATAAATAAAAGATAATAATATATACCACTAGGGTGTGTAATAAATGTTACAGTTGTAAAACATTAATTATTGTGCTGTCTAATCATACTTGGGAACTGATTGGTTTCGATCCAGAGCCTCCAGGTGAAGCCCTGCGTCCCCGGATCTCTGGACTGCTTTCTTCTTTCTCTGGGCAGGGTAGTGAGGTGTGGCCACACCCACTCACTGTCCCGGTTATGCCTACACTCCTCCCACTTTACCCTGCTCCTCATCCATGCTCCGCCCTGTGCGTGGTTAGCTCAGCTGTGCACACAGCTAGCCCCACCCCACACAAAGCCACTCCCCAGAAGTGGGAGAGCTCCGAATAGCCCACCCAGGGAAGGTTTAAGTGTATAATAAGGATAGGCCTTTCTGTAACTGTCTATTGAGCTTCCATTCCTTTGTTTTCAGATTGTCTGTTAATGCTGGTGTACAAAGAAAAATCAGAAAGGACAAAGGGGCACAAGGAACGAAGCAGCGTAACGCTAGAGGATATCTGTGGCTTAGATCCGGGGCTCTCGTACGAGGGCATGAACCAGACGCTGGCCATCATCTGCTTCTCGCAAGTTGTTATGCTCGGTTTTGATAACAAGGAGATTATGAATGCCTGGGATGTACGACTACGTTACAGTTTGGGTGAAGGTAAATCAATTCCTTCTTCACTACAACCAACCAACAAACTCAGAGTCACGTGACAATAATCAAAACTATAGCGCAACTCATGTTTTTGTGGACCTTGGTCAACGTTGGTCAACCTATTATTTTGTTGTGCATAATACAGGAGATATGCTCTTTAAAGTAAATAAAGTTGTATAATGTTTTTTTATATCATGGTGCATTTACAAAAAAAAAAATATTAAAATAAAAAGTTAATCACCTTTTTTTCTTGATTTATATATTCTACATCACTGTACAATGGGTTAACTTGACATAACTAGACAGAGGCACCGAATGCTATTTATCTGCTGTCTTCTATAACAAGTAGTGCATCACATAACAATGTGACCTGCCGCTACAATTTAACAATCTATATTGTAACTTGATAATAAAAAGTAGATGCGACCAACCATTTCATTAGCGACTGCATTGTGTAATCCTATTCATGCTAGACGACAGCTGTGGACCTTTTCTTATGGAGTCACAAAAAGGAAATGGGGAAAAACAATGCATTGTGGAAATAATAATAATAACAACCTGGAATTTTTTTCTGAAAATATTGCTGCCCTGTATCCATGAATTTATTGCCCTGCACAAGCCATAGCTTTTATTTTAGGACTTTAATCTAACCATTAATCTGACTGCCGTGGTCATTGGGCACTTGTTTTGAGCAGACAACAATTTTAGCCAATACGGGACAATGTATACTATGATTTACCGATTTATTTAGCACCATCGTATTTCACAGTGCTGTACAATGGTATAGCAATATATTATAAGTAATAGAATAAGTGTAGTGATTGAACATAAACTGACCATCACAGTTTTCAGTATATTTAAATTCATCTTTCAGAACTAACTATAGCTTTTGCTTTAATGCTTTGCTAATCAGTGGAATTGTTATGAGAGTTTTTTGCGATAACGATAGTGTAGAGGTAACTTTATGGGGGTTCTGAGAACAGTAAATTAAGTTGGTTATTCGTATGGCATGTACGTAATGGGTCCTAATACATGAATATGCACCATTACATTGGTGTATTGAACGTATAGTATTAATTAAAACATAGAATTTGGTGAAAGCATCAGATTTGTTTAAGAACTCAATTAAATAATAAATGACTTTCTCAGTTCACAGATTTCATGTCGGAGTCCTGCCGGGTACCAAACTGGAAAGTGGACCCGCCACCCTCCATTTGTGCAATGACATTCTAGTTCTAGCGAGAGACATCCCACCAGTGGTTATTGGACAGTGGAAGTTATCTGACCTGAGACGTTATGGAGCCGTAGCAAACGGGTTTGTGTTTGAGGGTGGAACGCGATGTGGCTACTGTAAGTAATACTCATTATCATAATATATTCTATCGTGTAAAACATCACACGTTTCTTACCAGTTCAATGTCATCCTTTTGTTCCGTTCTGCGAATTGCCTTCAGATATATGATTTGATAAATTAATGCATAAGATATATTGCTGATGTGAACGTTTAATTGGTGATGCAGTAGTATCTTAATATGCTGTTCCGGTTCTGGTCCATTGTAGGGACAAAGTTAACTGGAGCAGTGGTCTTTTTGCACAGGTCAAGTGACTATGAAAATGTCTGGGCCGGCTTAGGCCAATTTTACAATGTAATGGATGCTTTTTGCATGCAAAAAAATGCACATTGTAGTGGGAACATGTAAATCAAACTATAAGACTCATAAATAATGTAACCGGTGCAGAAAAAAATCTTATGTATAAAGGAATATACAATAGTATGATTTCACTCAAACATTTTTTTTCCCCAAACATTTTATTGGACATGACAAAGTATTACATACTGTAGTACATAGCATCCTTCGCTGATTTTTAATTGGCACTTGGTGCATTTGGCTTAGAAGGAAAGTTACTACATAAAGTAGGTGTCCAGTCTACCCACAATGTAGATGACATATATGTGATGGGTTATCGGCTGGTGAGACCTAATACAGCCTGGTTGCTCTGCTGAGAAACCACAGTAAAGAGAAATTGCACCTAAGTAGACCAAGAGGATTTGGATGCTTTGCCAAATTTATTTTTTTGAGGACCAGAAACAATGAAGCTTTATGGTCCCAATGAGAAGTTTGGTTCTGTATGGACAATCATAACATTATGATGGCTCTTCAGAGATAAGGAAACCAAAAGAACCTAGTTGGCCTAGAGGGCCAATGTAAGCCTTATGCAGATCCTGGGACATTAAATGTAATGAATATATTGCATGGGGTAGGTGAGATAATCCATATGGATGCCTCAACTTTTCCTTTAGCCTCTCAGAAAAACAGTTTACTGTAATATGTTTTTGACTTTGGCCACGTTTGTAGTTTTGACTTCTGCGCTGTAGTTGCACTTGAATGAAAAATTTTTACATTTCAAATGGTAAGCAAAGTGTGTAGCACAATGTGGGTGGCAAACATGTTTAAGAATCTCTCTGACTTTCTGATTACCAAGATAAATATCTAATTCATCTGGAGTCAATGGGTTCTTTTATTAGAAGGCTAAAAACCTAAACACTGTTTAATACGAACAAAGATAAGGTGTTAAAGCTTCTCATATTTGCCAATCGTCAGGTTTTCAAATACATTGTAGCTCTTCAAATAGCCTTCACAGCTGCACGCCATGCGTTTTCTACATTGTCCATAAAGTATCCATTAAGGTCGGCTAAATTTAAACCAATAGGTGTCGGAAAGAGGTCACAGTAACTGATCTAGGATTTAAGTGTATGAATAAATGTATGGTCACATAACATAACGAAAACTCCTACGGATTTCCACAGTAAAGATCTGATTGATAATCAACATTTGAGTGCCGAAGTTTGATTTTATTCCATCTAGAAAATCCGTAGAGCTGGGGTTGCTAACATGTGAAACATGGTGCATTGTCACAAGGGAGAATACATTTTGCAATGGAATTTGAAGTTGGAATGTAAACTTAAGATTTTGCTAGCAACCAGCAATATGTTTTTAATAACAAATAAAACTAATATTGTCCTGGTTATATATTGCATCAGGATAGTAAAAAAACCCAATAATATAGCTTATACTTTCTGAGCTTATGGTCATAAAAACGAAAGTGGCAAGAAAAAGTAAAGTAACCCTTTAGATTTACCTGATTTTTGCATTTATTGTCCATAAAATGTGATGTGATCTATATCCAACAAGTATAGACAAACACAATGTGCTTAAGCTAAAAACACACATACACTGCTAATATTTCATGTCTTTATTGAACACACTTATTAAACATTCATAGCACTGGTGTAAAAAGTAGGTGAACCCTTGGATTTAATAACTAATCGAACCACCTTTAGCAGCAATCACCTCAAACTGGTAGCTGCAGATCAGGCCTTCACAATGTTCAGGAGGGATTTTAGACCATTCTTCCTTACAGAACTGATTAAGCTCAGCCATATTCCTAGGATGCCTTGTGTGAACGGCTCTCTTGAGGTCATTCCACAGCATCTCTAACGGGTTAAGGTCTGGGTTCCGGCTCTGCCTTCTCCAAAAGGTGGATTTTCTTTTTTGAAACCATTCTGATTTACTTTGATGTTTAGGGTCATATTTGAGTGGTTTGTTTTATGTCAAAGTAGCTCTAAAACACACCTCTTATCCTGTTACATTGATTGGGCTCCAGGTTTGCTAACTTCTGACTCCAATTAGCTTTTGTTGAAGTGATTAGCCTAGGGGTTTACATACTTTTTCCAACTCCTACTGTGAATGTTTCAATGATGTATTCAATATGGACAATAACAATACAATAATTTGTGTGTAAAACAGATTGTGTTTGTTCTTTTTTTTTGTTTGTTCATATCATATTTTAAGACACATTTATACTTAAATGCTGGCAATTCCAAATGGTTCACTTGCTTTTTCGTGCCACTCTAGTTGGTGTATACAGTTAAGTGTATAAATGTACATTCACTTGTCAGAGTCTAATTAAATGCAGAGTAAATATATTCAAGTTGCACGTATTGGAATTGTATGTAAGTATTTTTTCAATAAAGTGTACTTAATATTCGACTGTATTACACTTTAACACTTCAGCTGGCTTTTACAATATATCCAGCATAATTAGTACTTAGTGCCTTCTATTTACAGCCAAGTGATTGGCTTTGATCTGCCATTTGTTCTTTTATTTAAGGCTAACTTTATTTGAGACAATTATAATAGATTAGTGAAATCAACCAAATACCAGAACAAAAAAAGACATCCAAAGAGCTATTGTACACATCATCAGGAATAGCGTGACTCTTGACATTTATGCTGCATGTCCGATAATATTTTAAATCTCAATGTCACCCTGAAGCACATTGTCATTAATGGATGCAAGTTTCTGATCTTATGCTCTAATGGGTCACGTTTATGAATGTCCTCTGTATAGGACATTCAAACACACGTAAGCGCCCTGCTAGCAGTGATGTGTGCATATAGGAAAAATAAAACGGATTTAAAAAAATAACCTCTGCTGTGTATCCCGAAATACTAATGAATAAATTATAGAAGCTTATTTTGATATGGAAACACGCGGCAATACCAAGATGGAAAAACATTAATAACATTCCATTGGTTGTCAGTGATAACATTTTTAGAATTGCTCTTCATAAACATGTCCCATTGAGTCATCAGGAGTCCCGGGACATCATGTCACGGTAGTTTTCATAGATATGACAATGAGAACCCATATGCTCTGCAGAAGTGGTGTGACTTCATCCTATAGATCCCTACTAATTATGTAGGTGACCCTACCACCTCCTATGCTCAGTGACATATTATTGTTCATGTAGGCTAGGTCATGGGTGGAACGTGTGTGTATGTGGCGGCCCCTGTCTAACAACTTCATGAGTCAACCTGGAACAATAAGAGATCTTACTTGTAAGCAGAACGTTTACACTACAGAGGTCTGTGCTTTGACCAACACAAACCCCTTTGTTGGTTTCATTTGTCTTGCCCAACAAGAACTATGAGAGACAATGTAAATAAATGAGTTGAAAGCAGTTGAAGTTGTATTCCCTGCACAAAGTCTATTAGAGTTTGTTCTCCATAGGTTTGTGGATGACAAGATGATTTTACAGGTGATATCCTCATCTTTTACAATTCCATTTGGCTTCCAGCATCAATATAACTTTTGTGGCCTGGCACACACATTGCTTTGTGTTGGTGAAGGGATGCACCAAGGTCGCTTGGAAATTAATAAGTGTAAATTGGGATACTTGACTGACTTTGTCCTACTAAATAATGAATCAATTATAATTCCATTCACTATAATTCATGTAAGAATAAATTACTATTAATCTTTAAGAACCAATTAAGCAGCCGCTGTTAGATTACAGCTGGCAATTGAAAGCCTTTGGAGAAAAATATATCAAAAGACTACGTATGCAGTAGTCAGTTATAATAAAGTATTATTTTCTTTATTTTTGATATTAAGATTGACAATGTAGTCAGGTACTGCAAAACCTGTGAATCGCGGGGGCATATAGGTTGTGATCTAATACTGGAAAGAAAGCCTCATGCTTTGCTAACACATAATCTGAATAAGGACTTCCCGGGCTATTAGGGAGCGAGTTTTTAGTGACATTGGGGTTTCAAAATGTTTCATGCATGAAATAGAACGTTTTATAAAATGCCTAGGCAGTTTGCCGAACGTCTAGAATTGTATTTACTTATAGAAATATGGGTATTCTGTTATACAAGCAAATCTTTCTCATACTTTTTCATGAGAATAGTTGTATTTGTTCCAGAGATTATGGTATTTTGCAGAGGACCAACATCCCCAGAGTAGAATAAAATGTTTTCAAGACCACATACGTTGCTTCCTCGGAAATTAATTCAAAGGAAAGTAAATTTTAAGAGAATAGGAAAGTTCATTTTTAGACTTAAGTTTACTGGAAGGCGAATTTTGATATGAAATAATAGATCCTGTTTTATCTGTTTCACATAGAAAAATATATATTTTTGGTGATTGCAGCATGAACTGCAGAATACCGTATTTGCTCGATTATAAGACGACCCTGATTATAAGACGATCCCCCAAATCTGAATATTAATTTAGAAAAAAAAAGAAAAAGCCTGAATATAAGACGACCCTATAGGAAAAAAGTTTTACCCATGATATGCCTTTTAACCCTATATGCCACTGTGCCCCATGATATGCCTTTTGACCCCGTATGTGCCACTCTGCCTCCAGAAATGCCTTATACCCATATATGCCACTCTGGCATTTAGAGGGTTAAAAGGCATATTATGGGGAAGAGTGGCATATAGGGAGGTTTAAGGCATTCAGGAGGCAGAGTGGCGTATAGAGGGTTAAAAAGGCATTTCTGGAGGCAGAGTGGCATTAAGGGGGTTAAAAGGCATTTCATAGACCACTCTGCCTCCAGAAATGCCTTATGCCCCCCATTTAACACTCCCCCGCCCCCCCCAACTTACCGGTTGGTTATGATGGACTGTGGCAGAGCCTCAAGGTAAAATGAACTCTTCCTCTATAGAAGGAGTGCATGGGAACAGTGATTGGCCCATAGTCCCATCTAATTTGTAGATGTAGGTAAATTAAAAAAAACCCCAACAAATTAAACTATCTTTCTTGGAAACAGGGAGTTGGTACTTTTAGTATTATCAGCACAACTTCCTTCTGAGGTTCTGTACCTAATATTGCCAGGCATGGGCTATTTCTAGATTTTCTTGAAAAAGAGAAAATAATAATTTATTGTCTCCTTGGGAATTCCAAATGAGAACATCTAAATTCTGCTCCTTTCCTGCAGGTATAAAAATAATCAGTGAAGCCTTTTTTTTTTAAAAGCAAGCGGAAATCATTGTTTTGTGAATAATTTTATTTCTTATGTGCTCCTGCCATATCAAAAAAAGGGTAACAATGATACGTCCTGTCTCCTGCAGGACAAAAAATACAACTTCTTACTAAAACATATGTATTATTACTTCAGTACAACTTGAATTTTCACATTTACCTGATTGATATTATTCCCCATGTATTTAAAAAATCCATTGTAAAATGATCGTACAGCCAGGCTTTGCTAATGACGGGGATTAGTCTCTTAGCGTCTTTGGTTTGTGTAGATTGCGTTTCCAGCAGACCCTCTACACATAGAAAGAGAGAGCCTTGTAACTAGTAAACAGCTGCTGGATATTACGGTGACGGATGACATATGGAACTGAACTGCCAAATAGTTGTGGGATGAACTCAGCGCTAAGACATTACTGAGATATGGAATAGTCATGGTAGGATTTATCAAACGGGACTGGATATACTTTCAGCATTTGTAAGGAGAGAATACATTGATAAAATACAGCCCAGATCTTTAACGCTGCGCTGGTTATTACCGACACTTCAATGGAAAACAAGTTATAGAAATGAGTTGTTGTGTTGTAAGCTACAGTTTACTTCCCAAAAGGAGCATGATGGCAATTAGTATTTAAACAAAAAATGTTCAGCTCTTAAAACTACTAAAATGCACAGTGGATTAGATTTTGCATGGACTCTCGTCATTATATTGTTTTCAATCAGCGCCGTATTTCCCCTCGCAGCTGCTCTAGGCCTAACCCACGGCAGCTTTACCAGCCGCCCCCTCTGCGCTGCCGTTCTTACTGCTGACTGTTGGAATATGATGTCATAACCTGCCATTCCACTGAAAGTAGTAAACTAAGGTTATGCTGATTCAGCACAGTCCTCGACAGTGTTAAAGTCATCTCCCTTTTAACCGGTCTATTGAGCATTGGCGCTACAAAAAAGCCATTAGGGCAGTTGGCTCCCTGTTACGTGGCGGAGGGGCTGTTGCTCCGCTGGACTGCTGCCCTAGGCCTGAATCTGCCCCAGGGTAATGCCATTTCTCTCCTGGTTAAACCAACTGAACCATGATTTTCCAAAATTTTGCAGTTCAATCTTTCTAATGTTGATCACAGACATTATATATATATATATATATATATATATATATATATATATATATATATATATATACACACATACATATAATGGCCTTGTTACCGTGGAAACATACTAGGCAGTCCTGAAAGTGAAGCGTACTATGAATCATATGCTATGACCTTTCCTGTCCGCTCCGGCTGAGAATTTAGACCAATGATCTGCCAGTAATTAGGGGCCATAAAAAAAGGAAAGAATAAAAGATACAACTAAAATGAGGAACAAAAGCAATGTTCATTTTAATCTACATTCTGAGAAGCATTGCATGGTTTTCTTAATCGTTATAAGACGGGACATTGAATATTTACTGGCAAACAGTTGGTGTCTTGCCGCATCTATACAAAGGCTCTAAATAGGATGTTATAAGTTGGTACACGGTCATATGCTACCAAATCTAACTCTATAGCACACCTGTGTATTTAAAATAATATTACATATATATATATATATATATATATATATATATATATATATATAAAGGAACCTGCTTAAAAAAATAGATTATAATTCTGATATTTACAATGTATTTTAGTTTTATTTAATGATATACAACCCCATTTTAGATTATCCTGGTTTTAATAGCACCGGTCTGTCAAAGTTACGTGTTATGACAATTAATATTACATACATTCTGGCAAGACAGGAATGCTGGTTATTTGTAAGATCTATGGCGGCTTCCGCTTTTGTGGGTTTAATGGAACATGTCACACAGTATTTATGGTTTGGCACAAGCATGCCGTTGCATTTGAATTATTTATACTAGGGCAAATGTTTTTAACCTTTTAATTCAGGACATCATGCAGAGCTGCAATAATTTTAATAAAACCCAAGGGTATATTATTTCCTTAAGAACCCTAGTCAAAGGTGGATGATTGAGAACCCAGAAAAATGTGTAGGTCGGTATGAAAAAATTATTTTATATATATAAATAATAATCATACAAGGGATCTCTCATGGTTCAGCCCAGATCCTAAGAGAACAAGTTAATTAATATGTAATCAAGTTCACACAAAGTGTACAATCCTATATATTTTTATTTTGTAATGAGCCTATCCTATTCGTTGTTTGAAGCCTACGAAACACTAAGAGAAGGTCCAAGGTTGGAATATTATAAGTCCTGTGGCCCCACGGAGCTCATTCCTCTGGCCCAACTTAGACAGGACCTTAAATTTTGGACCAGCCTGGGGGGTACCTGCGAAGCCAGCCTACCCATACTTGCAGATTCTCTGGATTTCAGCCCAGTTTAGGTATAGACAAGGAGACTTATTATATGTAAGAAGTGATTTTGTTGTGGACTTTTAAAACAATCTTGTCAACATATCAACCAATTGAATGTTTCAACAATCTGGGACATTCTATTGGTTGCTATGGTGATAAGTCCAGTTTTGAAAAGTTGTAGAAGGGTCCCAACCTCCTGATTCTGTAAGTCAAATTGTTATGTGATGCACTACTTATTATGTCCTGTTTACCCATTGTACAGCTCTGTGGGATATAATGGAGCTACATAAAACAATAAATAATAATAATAATAATAATAATATAACCTACTCTGTGTTTCCTCCGGAATAGTCTCATTTCTTTATACGCAGTATATTGAAGATACATTATATTTATCATAGAAAAGAATTACAGAACACAGTTAACTTTATATCACTTAATAATCCCTTTATTTGTTGAGGGAGCTGCTTAAAACCCAGCAGTGATGAGATCTGCTTGTGTAGAATCGTTCTTTATTATGAAAGATACAGGCGCAGCACAAATAGCAGGAAATGTTTACGAGCACAAAATAGGTTGTATCCATTAGGGTATTCTACAGAGAAGTCTATATATAAACTATATATGTGCGGAGATGTTGACCTCACCTCACATTTTTTTTT
This sequence comes from Spea hammondii, assembly GCA_029215755.1. NCBI lineage: Eukaryota > Metazoa > Chordata > Amphibia > Anura > Pelobatidae > Spea > Spea hammondii. The sequence continues at coordinate 12,618,466 of JARDYJ010000001.1, forward strand.
CTTTTCGGGTGACATTTGATCCAATTCCAACCAGTACATTATGGATTAGTGTAACGTGTATGAACCAAGTGCTTCAAATTTCAAATTGCAGTGAGGAGCACTAATGAGCAGTTTGGTTTGTGAACATCATACCATCTAGGTGCAGATCTTTATTATTATTATTATCCTTTATTAAGCGCTGTACAATTTAATGGCACAGTTAACACATACAGAACAAAATACATTAATACATACAGATACATCATCATACCTGGGAACTCTCCGGGTTTGACCTAGAGATTGCCGGGTGAGCGCTGCTCCTCTGGTTCAAGACCCGAATCCTCCGGGTCGCGGGAGCAGGGTCTTGACCCCCCTGCTCCATGGACTTTTTTCTTTAAATGGGGGAGTTTCCCACTGCCGTCAGGAACGTCCCCGACGTCAGCGGGACCGCCCAGCGACTTCAGCGGGACCGCCCACCGACGTCAGTGTGCAGTCCTGGCCGCGTCATGCAATGGAAGGCTCCGGGTAGCCGGATCCCAGAAGTTCCCTGGTATGTACATCACAGGATGAGAACCCTCCCTGTGAGCTTGCAATCATCCTTATGGTACCGTATTTGCTCGATTATAAGACGAGTTTTTTTCCAGAGCAAATGCTCTGAAAAATACCCCTCGTCTTATAATCGGGGTCGTCTTATAATCAGACCTCAAATATGTCTGACTATGAGACTAAGATTCAGATCCCCAGCAGCAATGCAGGGGACCTGGATCCTCCTGTGTTATGCCCCCCCCCCCAATTTACCGGTGCATCTGAGTCCCCGGTGCTTAGTCTGGGCAGTGTGTAGAGCTCTACGCGATTCGCGTAGACAACTTCCGCTACACGGTGCCCGGACTAAGCACCGGGGACTCAGAAGCACCGGTAAGTTTGGAGGAGGGAGGGGGAGGGAGTGTTAAACGTGGGGCATAAGGCATTTCTGGAGGCAGAGTGCTCTGTGAAATGCCTTTTAACCCCCTTAATGCCACTCTGCCTCCAGAAATGCCTTTTAACCCTCTATACGCCACTCTGCCTCCTGAAATGCCTTATACCTCCCTATATGCCACTCTGCCCCATAATATGCCTTTTAACCCCCTAAATGCCAGAGTGGCATATAGGGGTATAAGGCAATTCTGGAGGCAGAGTGGCACATAGGGGGTCAAAAGGCATATCATGGGGCACAGTGGCATATAGAGGGTTAAAAGGCGTATCATGGGGCACAGTGGCATATAGGGGGTATAAGGCATTTCTATGGCAGAGTGGCAAGCCTGGGGGCAGATTTGCATAACTGGGGGGGCAGGTTGGAAAAAAAGGAAATAAAAACAAAATATTTTTCTCAATCGTAGCTTTTATTAACAAACAATTGTTCACATAGTTTACATGAATTAACATTTACTGGTTAAACTTTTTTCCTATAGGGTCGTCTTATATTCAGGCTTTTCTTTTTTCATAAATTAATATTCAGATTTTGGGGGGTCGTCTTATAATCGAGCAAATACGGTACACAAAGTTCATGGCAGGATTGGTGGGCTGTTGAGGGCCCAGTTCATGAGCTAACAATTGAATGGAGTAGTAGGGGTAATTGAAACAAAGTAAGGGTTGAAAAGAGGGAGTAGTAGCTCTCTTGTAGCAGTAATTAGCCCTTGTTATGGTGCAGGAAAGCTACAAACGTAGAAAAAGAGAGAGATAATAAAGTTTAACGTTAAAAAGGAGAGGGGTTGTGGCTGTAGGAGGCCAGAGGGAAAGGGATAAGTAAAAAGGAATGTGCAAAAGGGTAAATAATACCAACATTTGGCAGGCTGCTTGTTATGATGCAGAAAAGCTTTTATTATAGCTGTGTGGCTTTACATTTTTGATGTCCCACGAACAAGGTGCAGCATGTATCTCAGGGACAGGGCTTTATAGTTTTTGAAGAGTGCATATTAAACTTCACATGGGGTATTTTATGATGCAATTTGCCATAGTGGGGCTGTTAGTGACTGAGCGTTTTTAGTTATGTGACATCTCCCTTATCTTATTGGCTAAATGCATTTTATTAGCCCTAAAGTTAAAGGGAAACAGACATAGCTCTGTTGCTCGGCAGTCTCACTTTCTCCTGTTAGCCTTGGGCCGGCCAGAACTAACTTCAAAGATGATGGATTTTCCAGTTGGTAACACCTCTATGTACACAGCTCAGCAGCTTAAGTGGTTGGTGGTCCCAACAGCTGTTCCAAAGTCATTTAAAGGCTCATCCTAAACAGGCTATGAAATCGGCAGCAAAACTGTGTGGACTGTACAGGAAAAGTACCAAGGGCACACTTGACATCATCCTTTAGTCTTCTTTCTATAAAGTGTCCAACCCTAGGTAGCGGTCACTAATATGAATTCAACTTTTTATATAAAGATCACTTAAAGGATTCAGTGATGGTGGAAATATGTGTAACTGCCTTAATGAGAATACAATTCAATAGTACCACTCCTATGTAATTTAAAGTGTTGAATTTGGGCCGAGGTAGGGGAGCGTGGGATGTAACCTTAGAATAACAGCTACACCGGTTCTGGATTTTAGCCTCTGCCCATAGTAGTGTTTAACTTCACCATTAGGTTTAATACAAACAAAATCAAATAAATGTATATAATATTAGTTTAAAAGCATCAGCTCTTCTGGCGTAGCAGTTAGCCATGGCCGGGAAACACCGTATGTAACTGTAAGTATGTAATGAGTGTATGTGGCAGAATAGCAGCAATTCCACTTCTATGTATGAACATAAAGCTAGTACTTGCCAGACGCTGACGTTGCTAAATATAGATCCTTGCTAACAATGTAGGGAGCGTGTTTACAAATGCTTTACTCGTAGGCCAGCTATGCACTTTGCATGCTACGATACGCTACTTACAAACAACCCAGCAAACATAAGCAAATTCTTCTTAGATCATTTTGCTTAACCACAGCCAGGCCAGCTATGCCCCCCCCCCCCCCCCCGTTCCCTGACTTTGGTTACTTTTTCCTTCGTGTATTTTTAGGCAGATTTAAGGTAGTGATGTGGGGTACATTATTTTCTTTGATCCCAAAAGAGTTGACATCTGAGCTATTGATAGTGTAGCAATGTCATCCCTGAGAATGTTTTTAAATGAGTACACAAAACAAAGCAAAAAATCAGCGCACATACCATTCAAAAAACACCTACCTAACACATAAATATTGGGGATTCCGTCACATTCTATGGCCATATATTGCTTAGCCCGCCACTACGTCAAAGTACCCCAAGTTTGCCAAGTTGCCAAGGAACTGGATCAGTGGGACTGCGCTGTACTTTAATCCAATAGAGACTTAAGCAATTTAAAGCCCTCTCTGGACATCATTACTGAGGCTCCTGTGCGGCAGGTGGAGGACCTCAATCCTAGGGTTTGGTCAGAACCTGTTCATATTCACAACACAAAAATATATATATAAAAAAATAGAGGAGCGCACAGCCTAAAATGCATTAAAGGCATAAAAAATTTGATTCTAGGGTTGCAGGTAAAATAATAATGACCAAAAAAACACAAAACAACGCATTAATTTGAGCTCATGCCCATCAAAAAACACCTGTTTGAGGCATAAATATTGGGTAATCCGTCAGACTATACGGCCAAATATTGCTTAGCCCTCCACTACATCAGAGTCTTATCTTATTTTTCAAAATGATTTTTCTAAATGAGTTCACCCTGAGACTCTTGTAATAAGGGATTAACCCTTTAACAGCCTATCTCAAAGATTCTATTTAGTGACTTGCCAAATGTGGCTATAATAATGCCACATTTAATAATATGGAAATCTTGACGTGTCATTATTTAGAAACAAGTTTATTTGTGTCAACTGCTTTATAAACATATCAACCATAACATACTGGAAGCAAAAAACAACTAGCAGTCTTATATACATAATACTAAAAAGGTTTAAATTGATACATGTCATGGTCAGAATGGTGCAAATCCACATAAGAGGCAACATTCTAACTGATTTCATTTGATTGTAGTGACATAATGTGGTCAGAGGAGGAATTCCTATTGGGTTAACATACACACGCCATAAAGGGGGAGACCAGTATTTCACACATTTGCGGTGACATGTTCTGAAATTCTGTCATTTAGATATTAAACAGGATACATACAGGGGAGGGCTGGCAGCCTAAGGCCTGGGGGGCAAGTCTAGTCAACTGGCCCGTTGCACCATCAAAGCGGCTGCGAGCGACATTGAAAGCGGCCGTCGTGCGGCAGTCACTCCACCAGCGCCTAATGAAATTAAAGTGGCCGGCGTGCACGCACCGCATGCCTCAGCTCTTCATCCCACCACTTTTAAGACGTGGGAAGAGGAGCTGAGGCATGGCCATTGGGTCTGACAGCCGCATGATGCAGGGGCGTACCGAGAGTATTTGGCACCTGTGGCAGACCCTGTATGTGGCACCCCCCCCCCACACACACTTTAAAACTGCATAGTTTCTATGGTTAGGCAAACATTGACAGGGGTACAGCATATTTGTTATCATTATATGCTTAGGGATTATGCGGTACCACCGTCAATGTGTGCCTATACATTGAGCCAGACACTGACAACCCCTATCACTATATACTAAGCCAAACATTGATGTGGTGTAGGCTTACCACTTTAGTGACTGGCATAGTATATAGTAGGGATGCACCGAAATGAAAATTCTGGACTGAAACTGAAAATTCAGCATTCACTTGGCCAAAACTGGAAAAAAAAACCCTTTAAAATACTTTATTAAAAGTAACACCAAAATTAGACAAAAAAATCAACAACAATATTAACATATATATACACACAAACACACATATATATAACAACAATCACAATCCTATCATGCCCAGGTTCTAGCATGTGCTGGCTGACTTAGCATGATAGGAGTGTGATTGCTGTTTGCAATTATATATATATATATATATTAATACTGTCATTGAATTATTCTGTCCAATAAAAGTGTTAACACACCAAAGTTGGACCAAAAAATAATTTATAACAGCAATCACACTCCTATCATGCCTAGGCAGCCACTACATGCTGGAATCTGGGCATGAAAGGAATGTGATTACGGACTCCCTATGCCAAGCTATCCCCCAACACTTACACATCCATGCTATCTGAAACCCTCATTCACAAACATTCAGCATAACACCCATCACTCTCACACACTTACATTCAGCATAACACCCATCACTCTCACACACTTACATTCAGCATAACACCCATAACTCTCACACACTTACATTCAGCATAACACCCATCACTCTCACACACTTACATTCAGCATAACACCCATCACTCTCACACACTTACATTCAGCATAACACCCATAACTCTCACACACTTACATTCAGCATAACACCCATCACTCTCACACACTTACATTCAGCATAACACCCATCACTCTCACACACTTACATTCAGCATAACACCCATCACTCTCACACACTTACATTCAGCATAACACCCATCACTCTCACACACTTACATTCAGCATAACACCCATCACTCTCACACACTTACATTCAGCATAACACCCATCACTCTCACACACTTACTAATCCACTCTTTCCTACCTTTTCTTCTTTCACCCTCACTTTTCCTCCTCCTCCTCTTCTTCTTCTTCCTGTCCTTCCGGTGCACTGAGCGCGGAAGACGGTGGGCGTGGCTTCAATGTTGTGCCGCGCGCATCGTTTCTGAAGGCGTGCCGGCATGGTGGCACCCCTCAGATGAGCGGCAGCCGGGGCGGACCGCCCCCCTCCCCCCCACGCCAGGTACGCATGACGGCCGCATTCAATCCTGCTCGCGGCCGCTTAGTTTTTAACTTTGCGGCCGCAGCCGCATTGAATGCTCGTCAGTCCGGCCCACCGGCCCGGATTTAGGGCGGCCTGGGGGGCAATTGCCCCCCTGCCCCCCGGCCCAGTCCGCCCCTGGATACATACATGGACAGTGGGGGCTTGACGCATGTTCCTGGGAGAGTTTTGGTAAGGTGATCACAATGGCTGTTTTTTTCCAGGGTATATGTATATTCAATATTATTATAATATATGGTCATTATACTTCTTTAGCCATATTTTCCCCCCAAAAAAGAATCGATTGCATCCCAAGTAAAAGTAAATTAACTAAAATTAAACTTAGATTACATTTAGATGTTTAACTAAGTAATTTCTCTCTACTCGATCATCATTTGAAATCAACATTTTATAATTGAGAGGACAAAATTAACATTATTTCTGTTCAATGATCAACTTGACATGACTAAGGATGATGTCTATCCCAAATGAATCCATCTTGAATTGTCACTAATAAATCAGAATCATAAGACTCACAAACACTATGTTAATATGTGCACCAGTTTGCCTCTTTCGCTGATGTATAGGTGTCATTAAAATGACTGATCACTTGTTTATGCAATTTTGACATTTGCAGCAAAACAGGGTGTTTTTCAGACAAATAATGACTCAAGATGAACAATTTGCAATGCTCCATCCTTCATAATCGGTTGAAAGTTTAATGAAAGGGAAGTAATCCTTATGGCTTTGGATAATAGCGTAAAGCCAATGTGATCAATAACTAGCAAAATAGATTATCTTGGGTAATTATGTTCTCATTTTATATTTACATTTCATAATCATTAAGACTCAAAGGAGGATATATCAATTTTTCCAATATCATTTTCTTTTTAAAATAAATAAACCATATCCTACACGGATTTTAAAATAGATGGATAAACTTACATTTTGCATTGAGAGGTTTACTTTTACACGGCGGCCTAATATCCCTGTGGTTATATATATATAGGGAGGTTCTGATGTGAAGGAATAAGGACCGTTGCCTAAACTAAGAATACTTTTCTTGGTTTTATCCTGCAGATAGCTGGCTGTCCATGGGCAGGTTCAGTAGGCCTGGTCATCAAACATTGCACAATTCTTTGCTGACCAGAAAACGTGACAAATAATCTTAAAGGATCTATCCAAATATGTGTTTTATAATTTAGGGGATTATATGGTCTGGCAATGCACCAATAGTGGAAATGTTTTGGAATTAAAAGGCACTAGAAGTTCGAAGACCATCTGGGTTTTGTATGTTCTAATTGAATCAAACTTTAAGTTACAATATTGCGCATGCATTTGCTTTTTCGTTTTATAGTTGATATCTTCCCATTTCTAAAAGTTCTATAAAACGCTTCAGTTTTTAAGTATTTTAAGAATGGAGCATGAACCGCTTACTGCTTACTGATGAAATGATTTGCCCAACTTAACTCGGGTTGCGCAAACCATGCAGACTGCACTTGCTCTTATTCTAAGAAGACTGATTCATGAACTACTTCTCCTTGACGTCAGAACGAATGTTACGGTCAGTCACAGCCAGGCCTCTGTCAGAGATGTTCTGGGCCTCAGTCCAAAACTAAAGCCTCGGTCCCTTACCACAATACGGGTTGCTTCATCTTATGATTGGGTCTGCCCAAAAAACCTCTTTTAACGTCATGATTTAAAAAAAAGGGTTTAAATAGAAACCATAGTATCTGTCGTATTAAACACTCGCCTCTTATTCAATTTGTGAAAAAATAAAAGATTCTATCCCACCTTTCACCTAATCGACAAGTGCATTCTGTTCTAGTTATTTAATGCCCTGCTGTAGTTCAGAATACAGAATATGTTGACGTTGTATATATTAAAAAAAGGTAACAATAATAGTTCATTAAATATATTCAGGCTGTGAACTATTTATTTGTCTTGTTTATTATGTTTGGCCAGACTTTTACTTCTATTGCGTGACATGACGTTTAACCATCAAAAGCTAAAGCATGGACTATTTTCCATGCCAAGAGCAGAGAGAGTCAAGAACAAGGCGTATACCGCGATACCCTAAATTTATGTGTGTAATAATTACATCATAGGAGTACATGAATTCAGATTCAATGACATGTCTGCACTCTGATGGTTATATTCACGAAGCCTCAGGATGAGTTATGGAATAAAACAGAAAAACAAAATACATCTAGACAAGTCTGGATACATATATGTACTATTCAGGAGCTATTTTTTTATGTTCCCCTGTCGAAATAGTGCTACAGAATTTGTCACTCTATAAATAAAATGTACTAAGAAAAAATGGGTACATAAGCACATGCACACTTTGAAGAGATTTAAAAATTGTATTATATGCTTTATGTATTATATACTATATATGCTGTGAAAAAACAATGTGCCTTTAATCTGTATATAACCTAGATCATTTATAAAATAATATATATTTCCCTATATTTTGTTTTAAAAAAAAACTGGGTATTCTACAGCCCATGCAAACCAAGAGATTACCCCTAACAAGGACAATGTACAGGGCAGCAGAATATCACTGCCCCTATATAAATCAATAATAATAATAATAATAATGTTTTCTCCCAGCAGAAGACCTTTGCTAGTGTCCGACTTCACATAGCGTTACTATTCTGATTTAGCTCACATAAAACATAAATAGAGTTGGCGAATTATATCTTTTCTAGACTGCCTACAACAAACCAACAACATGACTAATTATACCGTGGTGGAACGCAACTTACTGCATTCATTACTTCAGTACAACAACACAGATGGGACAGATAACATGACGTCAAAGTGCATGAGAACGGCCCTAGAATACTTTGAACCTCTACGCTAGCGCTGCCTTATCCTCTCTCAAAATCCTAACAGATTATAACACAAGATGGGCCCTCTTTTCCTTCTGTACCATTATATCTTAACATGTGTTAATCTTTTTGTCAATTATGTAGATTGTCTTACTGTTATTGTTGGCTTTCACTATGCCGTATTGCAACACTGTTACGGAATCTGTTGACAGTCTAAAAATAAAATGTAATCTATAAATGTAATAATGAATCAAGCTGACTTTCATGTTTTGGACTGAAATAAGAGGAGTGATTATACATGTGGGATAAGGGTATTTGGCTGTAACATTAACGGAAGACATTGTCTTGCTTCTGGTACTCTTTGGATGCATGAGAGGAGGCTGATGGACTTGTCAGCAGCTAGAAGACTGAATTCAAGCATTTTATTCAAGGAGTGAAGGCAAGAAAACTACCTAGGGACCATATGACCGTGTGAAAATATATTATTAAGAAAGTAGCTCTTTCACTTACTTTGCTGATTTAAGCATCTTTTATATCTGAAATGCAGTATAAGAAACAAAATTGCGAGTGCTATTCAATGTCCCAAACCTCCCCAAAAATAATTCTTTAATTATTTAAACTGTTGACTCCAGGAACATTTTATTGTTCTGTGTGAAGCAGATGCAGATTTTGCCATAGGTTGTTCTTAAACGATTAGACCTACAGAGGAAAGAGTAAAAAGTCAGAAGTTGTTAGCATAAAATTAGCTTAACGAAACCTAGAAGAGAGCACAAGCAGTAAATTGGGGGTTCCAATATGCAATATTACCTACCCCCCAGTAAGTAAGGTGTGCATGAGGACAATTAGACAATCATTCTACTAGATCCAAAGCTTATGAAGGGGAGGACTGACCAACCACAAATCGACATTGGCAATGGTGTATTCTGGCCTAGGCCGACAGGTCCTGGGACACAGCAGAGGACCTGTCGGCCTAGGCCAGAATATAGGGAGCCTGTTGCCCCCTTGGGCAATCAGACTGCCTGTAACACCACGGTTTAGTGGGGCAGTTAAAAAGGAGATCTCCACCACGACCCACAAATGCTATGGATATCTGTGGCGAGTCGGCAAGACCTTCATGGTTCACTTCTGCCGGCGTTGAGTGTCCTTAAAAGGTGAAGCGTCGGGATATGATGTCATATCCCGGCATTCGGCAATAAAGAGAAATGCAGAGGGGCTCCTTTAGTGATGAAGGATGTTCTGAATAAAATGGAATATTCCTGCCAGTGCAATGGTGAGGATTTTGAAATTTGCCGCAGAATAATTTTTTCGTATTTCCTACTGTATATCAGTATAACACGTCATTCTTTAAGTTCCGTACTAAGGGATAGGTTAGAAATACATATATGTGTGTGTGTGTGTGTGTGTGTGTGTGTGAAGAATTCAATTACTGAATTTTTGCAAACTCTCTAATTATGGATAATTGCAAAATGTGCCGATCTAATCTTAATGCATCTATGATAAATTGTATTTGACTAATCAGACATTGTATAGGTGTCTTAAAACAAAATATATAAAACATAATTAAAGTTGATGATATTCAGCCACATCGGATATTGTTATATAATTATATATAGGAAAGTGTTATATGGTTTTCCTGCCACCACAAAAAAAAACCCCATTTGTTGCTTCAGGGGCCGGAGTTTTCTTCCTGTCCTGCACAGAAGGAGATCAGATCAGCTTTCTCTTCGACTGCATTGTTCGTGGAATTTCTCCTACAAAAGGCCCGTTTGGTCTGCGTCCAGTGCTCCCAGGTTAGTACAAAAAGTGCATGATAAACGGGGAACACCAGGGATTTCCATAGATAACGCATACGGCGCGGGACATTTATAATACAATACCGCTAACGGGAATGCTATTCAAGGAGCAAAATGTATATATTTTAAGGCTGAATAACCTTTCTGGTGATAAATGTATCCTCACATCTGCAGTTTACATTTTCAACCACTGGCTGAAAAAAGTGCTAAAAAATAAAACTTCATTTTCTGCTGGTAGTGGACTCCCATGTTAAACTTCCGACCTGAAGAAGAGAGGATAACTCTCAAAAGCTTGTCTTTTAAATATTTTGTTAGTCCAATAAAAAAAAAAGTATCACTGCATCTTGAAATACTTTGTTTTTTGACATTGTGTCTACTGGACTTATACGGCTAAACCCATTTACTAATATATATATATATATATATATATATATATATATATACTGACACAGTTATACCTAAATGCAGAAGTGACCGAGTTGGTGTAGTGTTGCACAGAGAGTAGACAGGCACCATGTAAATCAAATAAATGAAGAACGGAACATTCTAGAAGAATTACCACCTACTATTAATAGTGCCCGTTAAAACAGAATCTGGGTTTAATTACGTTTATTTTTTTCCTTCTTAACCGTGTTGTATAAAACATCCTGAAGCACACAATATTCACTTAGACTCCATGTGTGCTTCATGATACCCCATTGCATCTACCTGTAGCCTTCCCCTGACAACCCAAGCAGAATGATGGCTTAAAACACAATGAAAAGTAATACTGCCAATGAAATCTTCTGTGCAGTTGAGGCGAGTTGAGGCTTTACCAAGACTTTTTATGTAATTTTAGAACTTTTGGTATTTGGAAGCAGAATAATGTATTTTATGAAGACAATTTAATTTATAAACATATTTACATCTGTTTTTATGTAGATCTGCGTAGGCTTATACTCTGATTGCCGCAGCAATCATCATCCAAAACAGAAAACACAATGACTATATTAGTGCTTAGCTTGTAGGCCACAGCATTATTCAGCATTATTTTGCCAAACGTAGCTGTTTAACCTTTTAACTGTGAACCGGTGACCATTATTCCCAATACAGCAAGTGCCATGAGTCGCCACCGCCCCAAGCCCATTTGGATACAGTAAAAGTGTGTTTCGAACAAAGCACGGGCCAGGCTGGACAGGCTACGAAACAACAGAAAAATAGCAATACAGAAATAGAAAACCCACGTAATAATAGGGGGAGGTCAGGCAGTAATACTGCACCTTATTTTATGATACAGACGGGGAAATAAAATCTGACATCATTTTAAGACCCTTCATGACACCGTTGCAGCTCTTGCCCCGGTATGACTCAGGAGCTGCTCCAACACTCGTGCCCTCGCTCTTATTGCTAAATAGAAGTCATGTCAAGGAGGATCCCTTTATAAATACTTTAAGCCAAAACGTACAAAACGTCTTCACTCTTACTCTCTGTCCAAAGGTGGCAGACATTACGTCTGTTCTTTACTTGACGTAATTCTAGAAAAACTATAAGCCTTGATGTGTGTTCTAGAATATCGTACATAGTCATTTGCACAATTATTATTTGTAGTATCATAAATGAAAGTGTGCTCTGGATATTGTTCTATTAGACTCCTTTCCTATTGCTCCATGGGGGGGGGGCTTTATTGATACTTTTAAGGCTATACAGCACTTTGTAAGTATGGATGCATATTGTTCTAACTTGTTTTGAATTTATTGTCATAGACCCAAATTTAAACCCAGCCTACATGGAAGAAAGGGTGGAACATGAAACATTGCAGCTGGAGAAACGTCTCAGTCTCCTCTCACATCAAAGCCTCGGAGGTAAGATTAATAACATTTAATCTATGTTATCCTCTATGACATTATGGAAATTTTACAGATATTTACAGGACGAGAGTACATAAAAAAAATAAATAAATCTCTGATATTGGGTTATAATGACGAAACCTAAACTGCCCTTGTCTATTGATGAATACGTTTGCACTACGCAAAGATAGGTAGCGTTCTCCTGGTACAAAACCCAGATTCGCCCATTAGATTTCCAGATAGTGAAGTGTGGTTTAAAACTCAAGAGAACTCATTTCATTGCATGTGCTCATGTTCCTTCCAGAGACCCTTTGAGCTACAGAGGACAGGCACTTTTTACATGCTACACGTCTCGGCACGCTGTGGGCCGCTCTGCGCATGGACTACCGCTTTGTGGCTGAGTAGCTATTACTTCTAGGTGTTTCAGCTTCACAATAATAACCGCTACGGTGGACCAAGAGAGATCTAGCAGGGCAGACATTGTGATGACAAAAGTGGCATCTTGAAAAGCAGGGTTTACATCCACATTTAAAGTCCTCAAGCTCTTCATTACGGCCCGTTCTACTACCAGTGCGTGTCTATAGAAATGGCTGGCCATGAGCTTGACTGTATACACCTGTTGGCAATAGGTGGTGTGAAACACTTTAACTCAATAATTTGGAGGGTTGTCCACATATTTGGTCATATACTATGTATGTCTGAAGTACACCCACAAAAAGGTGCTTCCTCCCCCCAATGATCAGGAGCTCGTCCAGGTATTTCTGTATTCCCTTAGGGTAATGGTCATCCTGGCCCTTAATAAATGCAGTGCTCATCATAAAATGTATAGAGCTGATATCAGCGCTTTATAAACAGGGAATGAGATTTGGATTACCCTTCTTGCTAATTGCAATATCTGTTATATTGTCATCCAGTCAGCCTGCACAGAGCCGATTCATCTAGTCCTGGCATCTCATTGAAGCAGTTATGCTCAGCCACATGGCAGCTTGATACAGGGGCCACTACTGGACTGTCCCCTCTGAGACTGGCTTTAAATGATAGTCTTAACTATCAATCCTTAGCCATACAATTTGAAAACTCCACCAAGTTCTTCCAGTTTAAACTGGGAAAACACATTTAGATCTTATTGCATATCATTCATCGGTGCAGATGTTGAGAAAACCAGCCCCCACGGAATGTGATATGATCTATAGTATGTTTCCATGGTAAATGGAGGGATGTGGAAGAATACCAAGGTTATATATAAATTCTTTAGTGTGTGCTAAATCCTCCCTGTGGTCACATATGGAATTACAAGAATATTGGGAGAAGGAGAGAAATTATTTCACAACTACACAATTAAATAGTTGGCATAACATTACATTGTGATACACTGAGCGTGGCCATCTGATGATTAAAAATCTCTGTTTTATTGATATGACCTTTTATTATTAGCAACCACCTAAAAAATGAAAAAGTAATAATTTATGTAAAAGTAAAACAGGTAAGAATATATAATAGGTAATATGCAAAACTACAGTTTCCAGGAGTTCTATTTTAAATGTAAGCTCCTTATCATAACATTACACTCAGATTTTACTTTGTATTGCAGGCAGCAATTGAATACAACCAGGGTTATAATCCAATTCTGGAGCAAAGTGGTAAAGTCATTCACAGAATGACAATGATAACACTTCCACAAGATGACAACTTATAGACAACCACGTGACTCGTGGCTCTCACAATCACACAACTCACAGCACATACACAAGAACACAGCTCACAACTCAGCCGCTCCATCGACTGAGTGCCTTGGTGTGGTGCCAGAAGAAATTTCAAGGACCATATGTAACTTGCGGGTCATTTGTTTGACAACTATGATCTGGTACACATGGCAAATGCCAAATGGGCCACTGGCTTACAGCGCCTCACACTTACCTGATCTGCCGCTCCATGCACAATTTGCGAGTATAAAAAAGTGCCATGTATATCTAGCCAGCGGCAGCACATACATTATTTGGCAACCCCTGCTTCTAATTTAATGCGTCACAAAAATATGGGTCTTCATCAAAGAAATAGAAATATACAAGGGGGGCACACAATCTGAAAAGCATACACATTCAGATTCCTGGGTTGCTGGTAGAATAATAATTACCAATTAATAAATAAAACAAAGCAAGAATTCAGCACATACCCAGTCAATACTATTCAAAATACACCTGAGGTATAAATATTGGGGATTCCGTCACACTATATAGCCGTATATTGCTTAACCCGCCGCTACATTAAAGTACCCCAAGTCCTGACTGATTTTCCATTGCTATAAGAAATACTTTATGTAAACCGTAACTCAAGCATGAATAATTATTGCCTTTACACATGTGTAAATGTGCTTCCCTATTACTTTATTTTAGGGGATGACAGAAGTTTATCAAGTTCCTCTACAGACACCAGTCACTCAGATGCCAGTGCAGGAAGTAGACTGACAATCTGGCCAGAGACATCGTCGGCCAGCACTTCAGCGGAAAGTCACGGGATGGCAGCAGCGAAAGGCATTCACCTTGGAGAAGATAAAGCCTATGCAGATGCTCTTCATTCTGCAAAGCCCCCTCCTAAGCCTGTAAGGTCTAGACAGTTGCAGGAAATAGGTCGTCAAAGTTCTTCTGACAGTGGCATAGCTACGGGTAGCCACTCTTCCTACTCCGGGAGCTTCTCTTCCTACGCTGAAAGCCTGGACATTTGCCATGGTGAGGAGTTTGGCTCATTGCTTAGCTTGCCATTGAACTTTGCTACCGACCAGAATGTATGTACTTGCCAACATACTAATCCCCAGAGAGGCTCTGAGTATCAGATTCCTGGCTCTATAAGACATCTATATGACACACCCAGAAGTTTACTACCGGCAGCTGGTAGATGTACTCAACACAAGAGTTCAGATTCCACATTATCCAAGGACCAGTCACGTGCAACTCAAGGCATTAGTGATCCTAAGCTATTGGTACCGCACGTGGAGGCAAGAACAGTTGAACAAAGCCAAGATCGGAGTAGGCATTCATCCTTACTCCAAGAAAGCAAAGACGATGAGACGTATGTGGATTTTGTTCCAAGGTGGACTGCCACAAAACCTCCGTCACAGGTTCCAGAAACAAAAAGTAGCGATGTGGTTACGTCGGTTCCAGGGGCAACTGACACTTGTGAAATATGCAGTCCTCAACCTGGAATTACTAGAGCCCTGTTTGCAGCTTGCCCTGTCTGTGGTGGACTAAAGGTAAAGGTTTATTTTATAGGCTTTTTTGCAGTAGCTATATCTAACCATAAACATACTGATAATTATACTTACTCACCAATTTGGTTAATTATTCCCCAGAATTTGACCTACACAGGAGGTTATGCATTTGTTTGTAGGGGGAGGAAACGGAGGCAGATCACCCTGTTAGGGGATTATGCTCTCTGATGCACAATTGCACCATCGGCCTGTTGGAGTGGTTGGTGCCTAGTTGGCATAGCTTCCATAGTAATCTTAACTGGCTTAGGGCATCCATACGAGGTAGAGTGCCACCATATGACATCATAACCCAGCTTTTACGGAAGCTGCAGAGGCAAATGCTGATGGCAGTTGAGGAGCTGCCCGGGGTCAGGCCTAGAGCAGTGCTCAGCCAATATACAATACTGCATCCATCGGTGGTGGCTCATAACGCCTGATCAAACCAGTGTCAATCATATCAGGACAAAAATAAAAAATATAATGCGGAGCACAACATAATATTACACACTCCACACAACATAGGGGTGGGGAGGGGACTAGGCACTTACGCTCTTTTAAACTGACCTAGAGTTGCTATCATCTTTAAGTTGCAGTAAAAGATCCTTCACAGCCTGTGACGGGGCACACAAGCCCAGGTAACATGCAGGGAAAGGATAGGGAGGGCAGTAAAGCAAAGGAAGAGGAAAGAGACTAAACTGCCAATCAGAGCACACTCGATGACCTAAAGCCCTCCCACTCTTCCTGTCTGAGTGCAGATAGACACTTGGAGAGAGGAGCCGGCTCTGCACTTGATTAATCCAATGATATCTTTACTTGCTGTAGAGCAGCTCCTCTCTACTAGTGTCCGCCAGCAGTGTTCCCTACAAACCAAGCCTACTACAGCGTAGAGACTTAGGGCCCCCTGGGGCCCTGGAGAGATTGCTCCATGTGCAGCTTGGTTAATCTGACCCTGACTGGGTATCATGGTTTGCAGGGATATCCCATAGAGAAAAGGGTCTCATTTTTATAGCTTTCACATCCACCCTGACAGTACCCTATGGCACCTAATGGGAAATCCAGGCCTGTGTGTTAGTAATCTGATTAGGAAAGGCAGCTATGCGAGAGGAATGGAGACAGAGTGTTACAGTATCTGGTGTCATGGAGATTGTGCTGTAGAAATGGTACGTATCCGTTTACTGGATTTTGTAAGTAAAGAGTTTTGTACCGAGTGTCTGCGTGTATTAGCACTGCTGAAAATAGACGGTCTGTTACATTATTCCCACCAAATTCTGCTACCGGCTTTGCGCAACGAAGCATTGATCATATTAACAGCTTCTACGAATGGAACACTCGCTTCAAGTGAAAGTGCATGGAAATAGATAGTATTCACAAGGCCTTTGGAATTCTGGATAAATATTGTTTAATATTTTACTCAATAATTATGTGAATTGATTTCCATTGGAACCTTTAAAAAAAGCCAAACGGCTTCTAAATGATCATTCGATCACCAACCTTTCAGTTTGCAAATAAAAACTTCACAGATCATATGAAGTCGATAATTATGAAGGCTGCATTTTAATTTCATGTGAGAATAACCTATGCTTGCTTGCTTGCCTGGAGCATCCCATGCCATGTGAAATATTTGCCCCAGCTTTCAATTAAATAAATTACCATGGGTATTAACCCTTTCCATGCCTTGCTATGTATATTTTTGTGCATAGTATTTTGTAATATGGTGACCAGACTTCCTATTTTATCCAGGAAAGCTTGTAAAATGCCTCACGCAGGGCTGCAATGACGAATGCATTTCTGAACTCTGTTATTCATAAACCTGCCACACGTGGTCCTGTTCCAGGAAGGATGGTCCAGACTAGGGCTAGCTTTCAGTCTCTATATATAAAAAGGGTGAGGGTGCAACGAGGTAATGTGCGACTGGGACCAACGCCAGTTGGGTGCAGAAGGGGGTCTCGAATTGGGTAGATCAAAAGAACTAACATGGACCATTGTAATTGGCTGCATTTTTTGCCGCCTTCATGTTAGATCCAGCAGAGTAATAGGAACCCATATAACAAGGCCCATCATAATAAATAGGAACCCATAAAACAAGGCCCATCATAATAAATAGGAACCCATAAAACAAGGCCCATCATAACAAATAGGTACCCATAAAACAAGGCCCATCATAATAAATAGGTACCCATAAAACAAGGCCCATCATAATAAATAGGAACCCATAAAACAAGGCCCATCATAATAAATAGGAACCCATAAAACAATGCCCATCATTAAGCGTATCAGTCATAAGTCTATCCAATTGTCAATTTTGTAAAGTTGTGATGCTTGTGAGGAATTATATCACAATAGGTTATTGTGCTTAAAAAGCATGCGACCAAGAATGATGTGATTAGCGATGAAGGGTAACCTAAACAATTTGGGTTATTTGCTTAATAAAGCTGAAGAAATTACACCTTTTCAGTTGATAAAATGATTAGATTTAGATTAATAAACCAGCAGCTGACCTATGATGTTAATAGAGATGCTGTGTGTAGTATGGTTAGTAATTGTTACCATTTTCCTGTATAAGGCTGCTGTGTGTAAAAGAAATCATTGATTTGGCCTGTACCCATGCCTGCCAGACCAATGCTCTAAACCAAATAAAAGCACACGGCTACCAACCTTATAATGACATCATCCATAGCTTTATACAACACAGTAAATAAAAGAATGCAAAGACGAGAAGGTGGTGGGCATGATGCAAGCAGTGGGGAACGCAGGGCGAGCACCAGCCTGCAGAAGGCTCTAAAGCATATTAGAAATGTAAAATTTGATGACAAATAAGAACCATTCAGCCCATCTAGTTAGTCTGTCTTTTTCTTGCTTCAAGCCATTGTATTGCAACACAGTAGCAAGCATTTCCCAATGGGAAAGAGGGGCAGACGGTGGTGGGGGGGGAATAGGCCAGCAGCCATGCCCTCTTTCCCCACCGGTCCAAGGGGTGTTTTCCTTAATGTTGTTATTGCATTCTGTAGTTGCTGTTTTAACTGCATTGTAAACTTTTTGTTGTTCTTCAGGGCGCCTCTGGTCTGCATTCAGGACTTGCCCCTGCACAAGGTAAGATTAGAAGGAATCTATTCTGATTTAGGAACTGATTTATCCCGAGCTGTTCTTACATGTTTACTCACACGTACTCCACGACAAACATGAATACATCTCTATATATATATATATATATGTAATAGGACATTTTTAAATCACAGCAAAATACCTTGTAATGCAAAGAACAGTTTTTCAAGTTAAAAAATTTAGTTTCCTGAACTTTGTGTGTTTTTTTAGATTGTGTAAAACAAATATGTCCCCGTGCATAGGGTGCTTACTGTAACGGCTGTCTGTTTCCCTGTCTGAGGCACTTACTTCGAACGTGCCGCTAGATTCTCGCAATCCTGGCTTGTCACCGTTAAAATCACAAACACTCCAGGAATTAGTGAATGTGACAAACATGTATCCCACTACATTCTACCTCAAACTGCACCCACCAAGTACGAGTTTAGGCCTTACAGCAGACCAGGTGAACAAAGTGGCTCGCATCTGGTGTTAACGGGTCAAGAGCTTCTCGTCTGGTCTTTCTTTATGACTTATCCTAATTTTCAGTGTTTAGTCTAGAACGGGAAAGTGCTAATAATTAATATGTTTACTAGTGATTCCACTATTCCCAGTAAACAATGTAGCAGCCAAGTAGCCAAGTCATCATTGCTGTTGTTTATCTAAGATGAAATTAGCATTAATTATGTTGACTCTCTCCCCATCTTTGGTGGGCTGACATTACAGGAGCATCCTCTTCATTGGTACCAGGAGCGGCAAGACCTCCAAAGGGACAAGCCACACTTGCTAGCACAGGTATGTGTCACAGTAAGCCCAATGTGATGGTTGCTGTTTGTACATTTATCCTAGAAAGGTGCAAATATATCGGGACCAACCTGTATATCCCTGGGAGAAACATGAAAAAAGCATTGTTCATTAGCCAGACACGTGTGGAATGGCAGGACATGGAGGCACGTGCAGTGATCATAGTTTGGAACGCTCTGATGGTTACGTGTGAAAGTGAGGCACTGGAGGGCAGTCAGTATTATTCAGTCTCTTAGGGTTTTATTTAGATAATCTGCTTTAATAGCATTATTGTTTGTTGATTTATATGGATCCATTGTGATGGTAGTTTTGGAGACTTTCCGCAGCTGTGATTTTTTTGGAGATTTTTTGGCCACTTGAACCATCCTCTTCACAGTGAATTAAGACAACATGGACACACATACTTTTCCGGGTTAATTCATAACACTTCCTCTTGACTAGAACCTCTTAATTATTGCAGTGATGGTGGAAATGGGCATTTTCAATGTTTTTGCTATTTTCTTATAGCCACTTCCCATTTTGTGAAGCTCAACAACCTTTTGCCGCACATCACAGCTGCATTCATTGGTCTTACCCATTGTGATGAATGACTGAGGGAACTTGGCCTCTGTGTTACCCAATATTTATACCCCTGGTCATGGCTGAACATTTTCCTGTTCCTAGTCACCTAGGTGTACTAAAAAAATGTAAACCATCAATAGGAATATACTTCAAATATATATATATATATATACATGTCTATGCTGTATATAACACCGTTCAAAAGTTTGGGGTCACTTTGGCAAATTTTGTCCATTAAAATAACATGAAATGGATCAGAAATAAAGCACAAATCGGTGTCTTAAAGAGAAGTAATGACAGATGACAACATGCACCCGTAACCTTTACTACAGGGTGCTTATTAGCAAATGAGTATCCATTCAATGACATACCATAGGGAGAAATGCCATGTATCATATTGTTCCATTAATAATCCATTGTTTAAATATAGAGAGCCTTCATTTTTTCCTTATTAATGTTTTACCAGTCTCTCACTTTAAATGTCTGCTCACCGTTCACCTGCAGCAGTTTTTAAATTAACCCCCTTTCCTGTCCAAGTTCTGATACCATATATCACGGCTAAAGGATGGATATTCCACGGTTGCTGAGGATCATGGGGTTGTATGTCTGCAGAAGTTGGAGGTCTGCCATTTTGTCAGTCCAGTAAATTGCAAAAAGTATTTTGGGAGATGTATCGGACATGGCATTTACACAGATGTGGATATATACCAACTCTAATAGCAATAATGTGTGGACCACCTATTCCCGGATTATCTACAGGACATTACTTCAAATAAATTAATTTCACCAATCTAAACTGCGGTTCAGAGACACATTAACAGCATTAGACAACCTCTGTACAAAATGTGGTGCTGTGTTCCACACTTTTTTTTTTAAGGGACTAGTCTTATTTTTTTTTAAGGATCTTGCTGCACATAATGTGACCTCACCCTGAACACCTATCTCCAGGGTACGGAAACCAGCACAGTGCAGGTGCTGCTATTCAGCTTTTGGCAGTGCATTAATTATTCAATCTTTTTACATTTGTGTGTGTATGGGCAGTGTATATGTGTGTAAGGGCAGTGTATGTGTATATGTGAGTTTATGAGCAGGTGTGTGTATGGGTAGTGTATGTGTATATGTGTGTGTGTGTGTGTGTGGGCAGTGTATATGTGTGTGTGTAAGGGTAGTGTATGTGTATATATGTGTGTGTGTGTAAGGGCGGTGTATGTGTATATGTGTTTGTAAGGGCAGTATATGTGTGTGTTTGTGGGCACTATATGTGTATATGTGTGTTTATGGGCAGGTGTATGTAAAAGCAGTGTATGTGTATATGTGTGTTTATGGGCAGGTGTATGTAAAAGCAGTGTATGTGTATATGTGCGTTTATGGGCAGGTGTGTGAAAGGCAGCGTGTATGGACAGACGTGTGTAAGGGCAGTGTATGTGTACATGTGTGTTTATGGGCAGGTGTGTGTAAAGGCAGTGTTTAAGGGTCCTGGGAGGGAGGCTAAAATTAGCCTTTTTTAATAAAAAAATAAATCTCTGCTGCTGTTGACTACTCTTCAAATGTTACTCAGCCAGCTTTATGGTGGACACCTGGCTGGCTGAGAATTGTAGTTCACAGCCAGCATCTGCACTTCCCATGATGCTCAGCCAGCATCATGGAAGCAGTATGTCTGGCTGACCCTCATGTGAACTGTAGTTAATGACAGATTTTGGGACAGGTGTTAGTTGTGAATTACAACTCCCACGGTGTCTAGTCATGGTGGACACCTGGCTGGGGGAGCACGGGAATTCAATTCAATGTGTTGGTTATTTTTAATATGCATGACTGTGCGGACAAAAATAAAGCGTGTTTTAAGTGGCGATGCAAGCACGACATTGTAAAGTGCAATTGCTTGTATTAGTGAGTTCAGCACGAGCGATTTAAAAAAATAAAGTGTCCCTCTTTCACATTTTGAAGTGTTGGGAGGTATGGACTTGAGTGACAGCTTAAAATGTGGTTACCTGGTTGATTTTGTTTTAGAAAATCAGACTGAGAGTTTGTACTGATGCCCCCCTGGAGCTATAGACTATTCAAGAATAATTTGTAGGGGTTATTCTGATCTTGTTTTTCCTTATGCAGTGCAGTTCACTTTAGTGAGATTATTAGATGCCCAGGACAGGGATTTAATTAATAATTACAGAACCTAAGGCTAAGGTTATGACATAGTACTTGGCTACCCCGAAACATTAATTACCTCATTAAAGGGACACTACTGCCATCCAATGGTATTTTAATAATAGAATGTCCCTTAATATAAACATGTTTTCTGACTTGCAAATGCATCGAGAGTTTTCCTGCCACCAGCTCCATGTAGTGCAGGGGTAGGAAGGTGTGTGCGTTTTATTTTTATTTCTTACAGGTAAAGAATGCATATGTAAGTACACACAAGGTACTTTATTATGCATTCGTCATTGGTGGGGCTGTATGTGGCATTGGAGTGTCCTGAATCCAGTGTAATTACATTAATTCATTATAACGCAGTGTCTCTGCACTCAAGAAAGAGAGCATAATCTACTAGAAGAGGGCAAATAGGAAATCCTTGCTAAATAAACAGCAATCAAGACCTCTCCACGAGGCTGCTACGCTTGATTGCATGGCGGTAAATAAAAAAACTCATACTTGTTATACTTGTTATATTAAAGTACTTCAATTTACTAGCAATACTATGAAAAAGGCATAAACGTTTTAAATGCATTAATTTTCTTTAATCTGTTTTAATCTATTTTACTCATGCGCAGGTGCCCTAAAAATCTTTAGGACACAACAAACCCATGTTATGGCAGATTGTTTTACTTTCTGCGTTACAGAAATCTGTAAGAACATTAGAGAATTTTTTGATGGCATCCTTGCTGGCATCTTTGTAGTTCTCAAAGATAGTTTTTTTAACATTTAATGTGCATCTCCTGCATATAAATCACTAGATTTCTCCTCTTTCTATTTTTATCATTATTGCTCCTTATCTTTATCTTTCTTTTTATCTATTTGTTCTCTTTATCTCTCCTCCTCTTTCTTTCACATTTCACTTTATCTCTCCTCCTCTTTACCTTACCCTATCTCTTTCCCCTTCTTTTTATCTCTATTTTCTCCCTACCTCTCCTCTCTCTTTTATCGCTCTACCTTTTCGTTGATCCCCCTTTCTCATTAACTCCCATATTTTTCTTTATCTCATCGCTCCCCTTTTTCTTTAACTGTCTTTTTTCTATGTGTATCCTCTTTTTCTTCCTACCTCTATCCTTTCTCTATTGATCCTCCTGCTCGTTAACTATCCTAATCTTCCTCTTTATCTCTCCCCTTTCTTTTCATCTCCCTTTGTTGTCTTTGTCTCTCCTCCTCCTTTTTTCTCCCATTTCTCCAATTTCTCTTTATCTCTCCTTCTCTTTACAGCACCCCTTATTCCATACATCTCCCCTTTCTGTTTAATGCTCTTCTGCTTTGTTTTTTTAATCTCTTCTCCTCTTTCCCTTTCTCTCCCATGCTTTTTCTCTTTGTTTTCCTTCTCATTATCTCCATCTTTTCTCCCTACCACTCCTCTTACTCTTTTATCTATTCCCTTTTATTTGATCTCTTTATCTCATCTCTCCCATTTATCTTTATCACTCTCCTTTATCTTTATCTCCCCCTTTCTCTTCATCTCATCTCTCCCCTTTCCCTTCTTCTTTCATTCTATATCTCTCTTCCTCTTTATCGCTCTTTATACCTGTCTTTTTTCTCTTTATCCCTCTTTCTTATTATCTCCCCATTCTCACAATCTCTCCTCTTCTCATTATTTTTCTCTTCTTTCTGTTGCTCCTTTTTCTCTCTCCAACTCATTATCCCTCCACTATGGCTTTACCTCTCAGTTCTATACTATCTAACCTTTATGAAGTCTTGTGGTGGGAGCACATCTTTTTCTTACACGCCTCTGTTCAGGATTCCACTGTGGTGTGCCCAACCTTACTGCTGAGCGTCGCGACATGACATTGTATTCTGTCGCTCAGCATTAATTACAGGCAGCATTGCGAGGGAATCAGTGAAACGCACCATATCTTGGTGCTCAGCAGTGAGGTCCGGCGCACCACTGGTTAAAGGGAGATCTATGATTTTCCTAACTGGCCCTGCTCCAACCGCAGCGGGCAGTCCAGTCCGACACAGTGGAGGCACCCCCAAATGATCTGCACTCTATGCCACCGCCTACTTTGCTTATAGATAGCACGGGCCTTGGTGGTGACACTTTCGAAGCATTAGTTTTATCTTCACCCATGACACCTAGTGGTGTATTTTTGTCTAGACTTACTGGTATTAGAGTGTCAGTTCCATTGGTATGGTACCCCCTCTGCCACATAACCAGGGACAGATTACCCTATTGACTCAGCTTCCATAGCAAACTTGCTTGTCTTCTTTTAAATGCAGCTTGCCAGAATATAATGTCACGCTCTGGTGCTCAGGACAGTGGCTGAAGACCTGACCTGCTATGAATTTGAACAGCATTTCATCCTCTAGGATGAAAGTGGATCGTTCATTAAATCCATCACAATTCAACTTTTAGTAATTTTTACCAACATATTTTGCAGCACAACAGTAAAATGTGTATGTTTTTATTTTAGCAAAACACATGAGAGTATTTTACAAGTTTGATGTTTCCAACACTGTGAAACTTCTTAGAGCTGTGTTGACAGCAAAATTGATTATATACCAGAGAGCGTCTTAAGACCCAGGAAAATACGTTATAACAAGTGAGACTGTATAAATTGTAACATCTTATTAGCATAATAACCTTTGATTTTTGAAGAACCTATTTTGAGGTCTCTGAGAACAGAACCTTGGACTCATTATTTATATACGCACAGCAGGGAGTAAAACGGTTAGCTCATACTGCTTACTGTATGTTTGGAACCCAGATCCGGGACTCAAACAAAATAATTAGAAAAAGAGCTGATCAATGTTACATGTGCTATAGAAATCTGCATATAATCTGCCATAATTATATGTGTCTACGCTTAACGGTGTTAATAATTGAAAGATTAATGGTAACCTGTACTTGCTGGAAAAGCTCACTGGGATAGCCCTTAATATTTAAGGTGAAGTCAGGAAGCTGAAGTAGTTCATGATTGGTGTTAGAATGATGTAGCCCTGGAGTTTCAGGTTCATCAGCCCTATGTTAATCCGGACCATATGTGACCATATACTGGTCACATATGGTCCGGATTGACATAGGGCTGATGAAGCTGAAACGCCAGGGCTACATCTTTCTAACAGGCCCATCAGTCCAACACCAACTTTCTTCCTGATATAAAGTATTAACAATAATTAGTTATAGGCTGTTGTAAAAGCTGGGAGTGATATTGGAAGAAAGATAGTGTCCTCAGTGGCGGAACTACCGGGGTCGCAGGGGTTGCGACTGCGACCGGGCCCTGCAGTTCTGCCAGTCAGGGGGGCCTAAGGGGTGCCGAGCGGTCGTTTTCAGCAAGCGCTCGGCGCCCTTCTGTCACCTCTGCCACCGCCGCCTGCCTCAGCGCTGCCCTGACTGCAGTGTTGGTGAGGCTTCTGAGGCGTCATATGCCGGTGCTCAGCAGTGAAGCCATGCGCACCGCGGCAGAGCAGCGAGTCAGAGGCCTTGTGCCCCCACCACATGACTGCACGGTAAGTGACCTACAAAGGGGGGTAGGGGTAGGGTAGATAGTGAGAAGGGGGGTGGGGAGAGGGTAGATAGTGAGAAGGGGGGGTGGGGAGAGGGTAGATAGTGAGAAGGGGGGTAGGGAGCGGGTAGATAGTGAGAATAGGGGGTAGGGAGAGGGTAGATAGTGAGAAGGGAGGGAGAGGGGGTAGATAGCCTGAAAAGGGGGGAGAGGGGTTAGATAGTGTGAGAAGGGAGCAGATGGTATGAGAAGGGGGTAGATTGGGGTGGGGGGGCCCTTAACAGATTCTCGCACCGGGGCCCTGAGGCTTCTAGTTACGCCCCTGGGTGTCTTCCTGGCTGCTGTGTATTGCTGTGCGGCTGTAAATTGTACTGCATTTCCGCCTGCCATCTTTGTTTTCTAAGGTGCTACCAAAATTTTCAACTCCAAGCTCACAAATCCCTTTATCTAATGTGCATTTCCTATAAGAAGTAAGCATGGGTGCAGTGAAATGATAGGGAAAGCACTTCAGCTAGGGGTGGTGCTGCTGTATATACAAACTAAATGTACTGAGTGACGTACAGGGTGCTTGGGTCACTTTTCTATGGTCTAGCGGGGCCAGCCGCCTAATGAAGTAAACGTGACTGGCAGCTGGAGGTAACAGGCTCGGTGTGCCAGAGGGCCAGTCAGGGCCTGGAGACTTCTGTTAAAAACAGATGCCTTGCACTTACTCCTTAACCAGAGGCAATGTCTAGGGTATAAGAGAAGCCATTGTATGTTACCAAGCAGGAGCTACTTTTACTAGTTGGTTTGGAAATTATGGAGAAATATTTTTTGTGTCACTATATCATGCTATGTGATGCATGGTTTGTCTTAAACCAGTTATCTACGAATAGATTAATTTGTCCTAAAAAATAGATTTCCTTAATCAAAGTGTAAGCTGCTTGTTGGAATGTTTCCTAAATACCAGTAATAGAAAAAATCTGAAACTTTATGTGGTCACCCATAGACGGAAATGTGCCCTGACCCCAGGACTTAAATAAGCACCGGTTTGAGCATATGCGTGTTCAGAATAAATAGATTTAAATATGCAACTTCCAACAAATATGACCCCTCTACATTTTCTTTTAGGAAAAGCATACAGAGACTCCCTCAAACATGTTTATTTACATTTTCTGGGGTAAGGTCAAGGTAAACCCTGACATCCGGCTGTGAATTACCGGGGGGAAATGTGTATCCCCCACATGCTTATCCAGCATACTTTAGCTTTAAGTATTGCTTGTAACATTAGTTGCCTACCTTAGAACCTTAAAGATTATATTCTCCCGGCCCCAGGTCCCTTAAGTTTAATGTAAATATAACATTCTAGTGTATGGCTGGGTTCCCCTCGAAGCCTCAGTCACTTGGAAAGAGAGAATCCCCCATCTCAATGACATATTTATTTTTCTTTTCCTTTATTTCCTTTGGACCTCACATAGCTATCCTTGGTGAGATATCCTGAACCCTCTGTTATTACTGGATCGGTACTATACTCATATTGTTGGGTGGTATACTTCAGCATCTATTTTGTTTTTACACTTATGAATTAACACAAATATGTCTGCTTCATCTGGTCAGCAGGGGCAGCAGGTTATCCAGCCGAGCCACTGGTTTCTGACCGACCTCGCAGTGAAACAGCAACATATGTAAATATTCCTATCAGCCCAACATCAAAGAAACAGATCCATTACACGGCATTAGAACTGCAAGAGCCTAGTACAGGAATAAGAGGTAACATCACTGGTCTCATGCAAGCAGATCATTTAATCTTCACTTTAACATCTATCCATTGTGAATCTACTTTATCAGCGCTGAGTGTCGTGTGTAAAGGGTGAAGCTGGATCAAAGTTCTAACGTTATTTGGTCAACGTAATAACCATATGGTCCAGGTTGCAAACTTTGCACTAGAATCACTTTTTATAGATAACCCCCATTTACACAGATCTAAAAACAGCTGTCATTCTTAATGATTATTTGGTTCCTTTGGACAGGTTGGGTCCATTTCCTTTGACATTCATCTTTTAATTCCATTTTTTTTTTATGGTAGTGAAGTTCAGGTCTGGAATTATATCTAATGTGCCTGTAGATATGCTCTCTACATCTCCTCAGTTAGTAATACAGGTAGTTGTACGGATACAAGCATGTCTAGATTTCACCAAGCTAACTGGCACCGTAGAAAATGTAGCCCCTGAAAAGTTCATCGTTTCCAAACCCGCATCTTCCTCATATTCATATGTAGTACTTTTGTTCTGTGTATGTGTGTGATTTTTTTTTTTATAGTAGGGGTAGTCAGAAGGCCAATTAGTTCAATACAGAAACACCAAATGAGGTGGGATCCAAACCCACTTCACTCTTAAACCAAGTGGGGGATTGTGTTTAGTTCTATGTAACTGCTTACATTGAGTTTAATGTTAAGGTGGACATCCCATATACTATATTATTATATTATATATTGACACATCAGCTCATTCTAGTTGAAAGGTTGGTAGGTTGCTACTTTTACAAGCTAGTAGCATTTATGTATTAGGAAACAACTGTATGTCTATACCATGGGAGCAATCATCTTAATATTTCATGACTTAATATTTGCGTCTTGGACGAGAGAAGAACGTATATCAGCAAATCTATGACCGAGGGCTTGTGCTGTATAAAGGTAGTTTTTGTTTTTGATTGATTTTTAAAGTATGAAATATGCTTCATTTTCAGTGTAATCAAGTTCAGATTTGGGGGATTTCTGGAAAAAGTGGGCATGAATTTCCAGAAGTTGTGCAGATCAGAGAGATGTATCGATATGAAAACGAAATGTAAAATAATTAGTTCTTGTATAGTTCATTATATCTCATTATCTGTTGCTACAAAGGGCACATCATTACTCCGCATACCACTGGTAATTTAGCTGCCTGACTCATTTAGAGAGACCAGAATGAATTTATTTTAATAATAAATAACACGTGGAAACACACATAACTGTGACAAATGATTTGCACGGCAGAGAAAAAATATTCACTTATAATGAGGAACCTTAGCATATGAAAATTAATGACACTCGCCCGTTTGTTCACTGCTGAAGTCATTGCAATAAGATATGTTTTGTCTTTGTTTTAATGAATGTCTTCTCTTGGTGCTACGCTATAATTGGCAACTTGCAATGTCTTCTTTGCACCCTTATTAAACCGTGACACCGGTATTCATAGAAGGTTAACGCAGATTAATGGAGTGATTAGTAACACATAAATAAACTGCCATGGCAGAGAAAAAGTGGTCCTTCTAATTCGTGCACATGTTTAACCTTTCGAGAGCCAGAGGGCAGAGTAATGGATTTTATATAGATAGGGTACTCTTAGAAATGATCATTATCCAATTGTTAAACATTTCAGTACTTCCTTTCCCTGCTCAAAATTAAACTGCTTCTGATACTATCCAGGCAGAAACCTAGACTTTTACACCTTTGTACACGTAATTGTCTGTATTAGCACAATGGACACATAAGTACTTAGTTACTAGTCAAATGTATCAAAACCGTGAGAAGGTGAGAATGGATAAAGTAACGTCATGGGTGGGTTGATACTAAGTTCCCAGCTATTAAGGGCATTGCAGTTGTGCATTTGTATATCTACATTCAGAAGAAGTAAAAGTCTTTTCATTTTAGTGAGCACCAGGAATCGGTGAGGCAAACACATTTTGCTTTGTTACTTTCCTTTTAATATTCCGTTTGCTCACTGTAGTCATCTTTACTTTCATCATATGTGCAAATCGAATAAAACATTTTTATTGATGTTAGTGCATGTTGTCCCCACAGCAGAAGCTCATTGCAATCATTGTATCACAGATAGTAGTGAGGATATAGACAGATAATGTTGAGATATTTCTTAAAAGTCACCCATACATTTAACTATACATTATGCAGGGCCAGCTCAGCAGTTCTTGCATGAAAAGCCTATAGGGTTTGGCCTTCACAATGCGTTGCAGGTTTAGTGACTTGAGATATCCAGCTTTTCCAGAAAAAACATAGGGATGAATTTTACAAATGTGCAAATTAATTTTACAAATTATTTTTTTTTTATCGTTGCTGTCACAAATAAAGTTCCCCCGCCCCCACGATATAGGAAACAGCAACACATAAAAAGGTTTATCTGGTAAACTATTGCAAACAAAGTGGAAATAAAAATGGAGTAATATGTGCGCATTAAACAATATGTTCATGTCCTTAAGAAGAAAATATGGTCATGCCACCACAGCAACCAATAGTATGCTATTCATTGCTTGTTAGCATTAAGACTGATTGTCTTCAGCTGCTTAATGATGTTGGCAATGACTGAGGTCCTGAACAAAAAGAAACTGTAAATAATGGTCCACAATGGGAGAGAAAGCTGCTTTGCTGTTTAAAGTCTGAGTGATTTGTAAAATGGTCCATTTTAATGCTTTAAATCAATACTTGATGTTGAAATCTGCTATTTCCAACACTGCAATCCCATGCACCATGAGATCCTCACGTCTTTCCATATGGTGCCATCATACCTGGGAACTCCTTGGAGTCAACCCAGAGTCTCCTGTTGAAGGGCTGCTTCCCTGGGCTTCTGGGTCAGTGTCTTCTGTCTCTGGGCAGGAGGATGGTGTTTGGCCAACCCCTTCTCTTTTACCCTTCCTGGTAAAGGTTGTCTGGAGTTAGCCCTGCCCTGTCATGTGGGATGAGTAGCCTACCCTGTGAATTTTCCAGGTTTTCATTCATACCTTCCTCCTATTACCTATCATTCTATCCATTAACTTCCATGATAATTAAATTCTCTCCTCTCCTAACTAATCATTCAGGCAGAAATTGACCAATATTTTTCTCCACAAGCATTACATTATTACTTCTCTACATAGTGTCCCAAATGTCAGAAACCTATGCGACAATATGCAAACGTTTTACTTTTACTTGTAATTTTCCACTACATTTTTGGAGCTAATCGCATCTTATGGGCAAAACTCCTGTTAATAATCGTGTTTCTTTGGTTTACAGGCAGTGGCTCCACCAAGTATGCGCAGATAGACATTGCCGCAACTGAAACGGCACACAAAGTGGGATCCCAGCATGCACAGTCCAGAGAAGACCGCCTTCCAGAACTAGAACAGAGAAAAAAGGGATCTCAACCATGATGTCATTGGCAAGAGGAACTTTATATAATCTGATTTGGGGTGCTGTGGACAGTCAACTCAAGACTGGCCGTGTGTTCCATAGTCTTCTATTAGAGGCCCACCTATGGGATATGGGTTGTAATTACTCAGTAAGTTTCCTGAAGGATGTGTACGTCATAGAGGGTTGATTGTACATCTGATTTGGGCAACTCTTGCCCATTGGCTGTTGTTGGACTGCAATCAAGATTGACTATTGCTAGTGCAATATATGATATATATCAGGTTTGAGTTAACTAGTCCCTATCTGCGGATTGACTACAGTACAAGTAATTCTAGGGTGTATGTGAGTTGTAGTCCAGTGACAGCTAATCGGGGACAATGCTTGAAGGGCCAACTCCTAGCTATTCAGATCTCACTGTAGAAACTGGAACTGAATTGTATGTAGCATGTCGATAAAGGGGTCATTCCAAAGCTGATATTTCCTCCTAGAAATCAGGCAGATTAGTATGGTTGGTAAAATGCCCAATGTCTTGGTGGCAAAATAACATTTTACATATCTGCTGGTATTTACATTTAGAATTCAGAATTTCCTGTAATGTTGCAATATTGTTTTGTAAGCGTATTTATTTTTTTTGTCAATCATTATTTAATTTTATTTGTGTATCATTTTATACCAAAAACGATCTGCAACATACCTCCTCAGGTTCATGGTCTTACACATACAGGACTTTTATTTTGTTTTTCCTTAGTAGAAATGTGTATGTTTCCGTTTTACCGTACCCGTTAACCCCGTAATTTCCAGAGTGGGTTAACTCAGTCTGGCTCACTAAGGGTTAATATTCTATTTCTGGGGGCATTTATGTACAGTATTGATATCCTGAACATTTACTGTGGTTTTTTTTTTTTTTCTCTTGGTTTTAATCTCTGCGGTATTGACTTTTTTTTTTTAATAATTATTAATTGTTTCAAAACAGAAAAAAATTGCAACATGTAACAAATGGAACCGTACTAGTAATTTTAAGTAATTGTAAGATATTGCATGTATGTAATTTGTATAAAAATATAATGCAATAGTGGGAAAATGATTCATACATATGTGGCATGTACTATTGAAAACATACTTTTTTTGTAGAATATACAATAAGTATTTAAAGGAAAGTCACACTAAAAAATGATTACAAATATTTGATAAAAATATGTTTTCAAAAGTATTGGGCAGTTTTATTCTTTTTAAAGAAGTTTTTGCATAATATAATTTTTTCCGGCAGCTGCATATTAGCCATTTCTATGTGTTATAGCCCTGTTATATTAACACAATCTACTAGACAAATCCCCTGACTTCCTATCATACTGCCTGTGGCAAACAATAGAATGGCCCAGTAGCAATAACCCAGCCTGACACTCTAATGAATGGAAGAAAGAATTGTATTGTACAAATAGGACTTCATTTGCATTGCCATAAAGTATCATACTTTTGGGCAAGGAATCCAAAAATATTACACGACTGACAACAATTGCAGCGTTCAGCGCTTCAGAAATTTATTAGAACAAAATGAAATAAAACATGTTTTTGTCCATGCTAACATATATATTACTTTATGAAGCACTGTATGCTCAGAGAAATCCATTTTTTATAATGGGACATGCTATTTTAATACTGACAACAGCTTTAAAATCCAGTTTTTAGCTCTAACGCTGCTGTAAGTGATTTAGATTGATTAGTGCAGGCAGAATTTCATACATACATGCAATTATATGTCAAAACAAAAAATTTATTTCTATTTTTTACTGTTGTAGACTATTTTTCTACTATTTTCCTAAAACACATTCAGTAGATGATGGGTGTGAAATATATTGCTTGAACATAGGTTTCATTGCCATCGGCTACTGGAAGGGTTTAATTATTGTAAAATGTAATGATTTGTTTTGAAAATGATGTATACTATTTGAGATTGTTATATGTAGATAACACTATTAGAATTATGTATAAATATTTGTCATAGCATCTGCTTTTATCCTTTGAGACAGATTTTCACATGGAGCTTTTTCAATACGCCCATGGAACTCAAAGGGTTAATGGATTACTAATAACACACTGGCTCCCATTTGCTGTTGAACTACAAGTCCCACCATGCCCAGATGTTCTTGGCTTGTTGGGTATCATGGGAGACTTCTAGATGTGCAACAAATGACCGAGGCTATCATCATTTTAGTAATAGGGGAATCTATTTTTCTTACATGTGTTTGAAATCATGTTTTGCGTCATCATAAATAATGGACAGTTATGGAAACATGCAATGCTATTTTTGTACATGTATTTTTTTTTTTTTTTTTATCACAGGCAAGCGCTGCATTTATTTTCCTACTCACTGTTAGAACTGTAGAATTCTTGCATTGGATCTGTAACCTTTACCATTTCCAAACTTACAATTTGTTACAATATATGTACTAGAACATACCTTATATACCAGAGGTGAAGCCATCTTCATGTTCTATTCTCAGAATGGGTTAAGCCACTCTAACTCCCTATTCTATATATTCTCATTTTCAGAAAATCTATTCAGGTGACAGTTACCCTGTAAGATCCGAAATGCATTAATAATTCTCCATATTGAGGATTTTTTACATTTATGTAGTCATTGAACAGGTGTATATCTGGTATGTAGGGTACATTCATCAAAATCTCTTTATTTTTACATTATTTGATCTTTGAGTTTCTTGATTATGATATAAGCAGAACTGCATTGATTCAGATATGATTAGGAATATATATATATATATTTATATGATATATATACCGTATTTGCTCGATTATAAGACGACCCTGATTATAAGACGACCCCCCAAATCTTAATATTAATTTAGGAAAAAAAGAAAAAGCCTGAATATAAGACGACCCTATAGGAAAAAAGTTTACCAGTAAAAGCTATGCTTGAGAAAAATATTTTGGTTTTATTTCCTTCTATTTTCCAACCTGCCTCCTAGTTATGCACATCTGCCCCAGAAGTGCCTTATACCCCCTATATGCCACTGTGCCCCATGATATGCCTTTTAACCCTCTAAATGCCACAGTGCCCCATAATATGCCTTTTAACCCTATATGCCACTGTGCCCCATGATATGCCTTTTAACCCTATATGCCACTCTGGCACTTAGAGGATTAAAAGGCATATTATGGCATATAGGGAGGTTTAAGGCATTTCAGGAGGCAGAGTGGCATTAAAGGGGTTAAAAAGCATTTCACAGAGCACTCTGCCTCCAGAAATGCCTTACACCCCCCATTTAACACTCCCCCTCCCTCTTCCAAACTTACCGGTGCTTCTGAGTTGGGGGGGCGCATAACACAGGAGGATCCAGGTCCCCTGCATCTGAGCCCCCGGTGCTTAGTCCGGGCAGCATGTAGAGCTCCACGCGATATAATCGCGTAGAGCTCTACACGATACAATCGCGTAGAGCTCTACACGCTGCCCGGACTAAGCACCGGGGACTCAGAAGCACCGGTAAGTTGGAGGGGGCATAACACAGGAGGATGCAGGTCCCCTGCATCCTCCTGTGTTATGCCCCCCCCCCCCCCCTCCAACTTACCGGTGCTTCTGAGTCCCCAGTGCTTAGTCCGGGCAGCGTGTAGAGCTCTACGCGATTATATCGCGTGGAGCTCTACATGCAGCCCGGACTAAGCACCGGGGACTCAGATGCACCGGTAAGTTGGGTCGGGGGTTAACACAGGAGGATCCAGGTCCCCTGCATCTGGGTCCCCAGTGCTTAGTCCGGGAAGCGTGTAGAGCTCTACGCGATTGTATCGTGTAGAGCTCTACACGCAGCCCGGACTAAGCACCGGGGACTCAGAAGCACCGGTAAGTTGGGGGGGTGGGGTTAACACAGGAGGATCCAGGTCCTCTGCATCGCTGCGGGGGATCTGGATCTTAGTCTCATAATCAGACCTATTTGAGGTCTGATTATAAGACGACCCTGATTATAAGACGAGGGGTATTTTTCAGAGCATTTGCTCTGGAAAAAACCTCGTCTTATAATCGAGCAAATACGGTATATGATTATATATATATATTCAAATAGAGTACATTAAATTGATGCACATATTAATAAAAAGAACAACATTTGCCCCCTAACCCTTTGTCATGTGTTCTCATTTTTGTTTTATGGTTTGTACCTTACGGAATGTTCTATCATGGAAGATGTGGCCGTGTTTTAACAGTGAGCACAAATACATGCGCACAATTCTACACGACTCAGAAGAAGGGGAAGAAAACAAAACTATTATTCCGCTTAGTTCTGGAAAAAATAACTAATTTTTTTACATTTTTTGTTCTGTTTTTAAGTTATTTAGATTTACATTTCCCAAAACATTAGGGGAATGTTGTGTTATGTCCTGTCCTACGATGTGGTAACGTTTCCTGGACTATACTTATTTTGGCAGATTAAACATGAGCCTCTAGTACAAGGTGTACTGTAGAGATATCACCACTATTATCTTAATAACAAATAGAATATTGATATTCATACTTAAATAAGGGAATTTTAAAGAAAATAATAAACTGGTTTTACATCTGTGCAAAAATTAGAACCGGGAAAATCTGAAATGGGACAAACAATTCTAAAACCTTACCCGGGAATTTCTTTTTCTTGTCTATTCTTTGGCAGCACGGGTGAAATAGTCTCCTCTCGTCTGAAGAAGGGTAGGAAAAGCAGAACTATAAGAGAGAGACCTCCCCTCCCACATACCCACTGTAATAACAAAGACCTATACACAAATATATTGTGTGGGAACCAAATATATACTGCCAAAGGATATGCAAGGAAAAGGAATTCCCAGGTAAGAATTTACAGTTTCCATGTTGTCCTAGACAGCACAAGTGAGATGTAACAAAGAGAGGATATCGGATCAGGACGTGACTGCTTCTAGATTCTCATCTGCCAAAGGAGGAAATGTCTAACTATAGGACTTAGAGAAGGTGTGCAGATTATTTCATATCGCAGCTTTGCATATTTGGTCAGGAATAGATTCTGACATTTCAAAGGTAGATCTTTGCATACCACCTTGTAGCACTTGCGAGTTGCTTGAGTAATCCATTTAGCAATGGTGGGTCTAAATTCTAAAGAGGCTGAAGGATCGCCTTGTTCTCATAGAAGATGTTAGGGAAGCAACCACCATCTCAGAAACCTCTTGACTGATACAGGTATCCGGACGTAGCGATCCAAGGAATACAGAGAATTGTCCCATGCTTTGAATAGGAATGATTGAAGGGCTATGCATAGGCGAGGGCCCAAGCCACTGAGGATTGATTTGAGGTCACCAGGACCAATAGACAATATGTGTCGAAACGTTGCCTGTGTGAAATAAAACTCACCTTATCAGGCCCAATAGAGACATCATGGTCCTGTTCCTCTAGTATGGTATCTCGTAAGATGCTTAGGACGGAAACTTGGACCTGAAGGGTAGCCAGTCTCAGGTCCATTTAAAAACCTTGCTGAAGAAAGTCCAAAACACAAGGGAGAATTAGGCAAGATAGAGGAGATCGTCCTAATGTGATCTTTGGCTAATTGGAGATACTCCACCAATGCATCTGTGTGGTGATATCTGGATCTGATAGACCCTTTTCGCTGTTTGTTCTATCTATAGACCCAGGGGCGCCACAACCATGGTCACGGGGGTTGCGACTGTGTCTGGGCCTGCCCCTCTTGGTGGCCCAGGCGACCCCTGCAGCCACTTGTCTGCCCCCTAAAAGCTGCTCTCTCTGCATGCAAATGCCCCCTGGGCCGATCACAAATAGACCATGTTTTTCAAATTGATAAGCCTCCCTGTTAGCTGAT
Organism: Spea hammondii; assembly: GCA_029215755.1. Classification (NCBI taxonomy): domain Eukaryota; kingdom Metazoa; phylum Chordata; class Amphibia; order Anura; family Pelobatidae; genus Spea; species Spea hammondii. The sequence goes on from JARDYJ010000001.1 coordinate 12,655,021, forward strand.
AAAGCCTTATTCTATACTAAAGAGTACAGGAGATTTGAAACACCACCCCTGGTTGTTTTTTTTAACACATTTAGTGTTGTATTGTAGCAAACAGATTTCATATCACATCTGGAAGTAGGTCAAATTATCAAAAAGTCTGTTCAAGTAATAGTTTGTATGGTGCCTGAACAAAGCAGAAGGAGCTATGTCACAATGAAAACCCCCATTCACAGCATCCTCTAAAGCCATGAAAGTCGGTTATTAAGCATTTTAGCCACATTACCAAGAATGGCCTTTCTCTTTTTTAAAGAAAGAACCTCAAACGATAGTAACAAAGCATTGCAGGGAAGCCATTGAAAGCCTTAAAGCTTCTCAGGTGTTTTGGATCAGCTACAGACATGGAAACCTTAATAAGCAGGACAAAGACGATATAATGAGCTTCCTGGTAGGTTTTCTAATCCGATAGGTATGAATTTTTGATGCTAATATTGATTTCATTGAATTAAATGGTTGTGCAGATAGATTTTAAACTCACACTCCAAAAATTGGATTTGTAAGTATATGCATCATTGAACCAGCAACCCTTTTGTAGGTACTATACCTAACCACTAAGCCAGCAGGCGGCCTTTGGTTTTTGTCTCCCTATTGATATTGGCTGCATGTCTGCCTCTACCTCACTGGGGCTTGCTAGGTGATCATGGCCCTATATCTTCCGCAGCATGCTCCTAGCTCCTTACTAGTGCATTTGTTTCTGACCCTACTTGCATCTGGAGGCTTTTTATATTTCTGCTCTGTATTTTTGGATCTAACCCTTAGCATGGACTTTGGCTCAACTAGCCTTACCCCTATGTAGTGTGTTTAATTTTGATGACCTGAATTTTGACCTATTTGACATGAACATCTCTTCTGGATCATCCCCTGGTACCAAGCTCCAGACCCACCTCTGCAGTCTGCACATAGCTGCCTGCTCTGCAGACCCTTTGGTGCCCCAAGGCTAGTGTCTACAGATGAGGCCAAAGAGAGCTAAGGCAGACAGCCATCTGCAGCTAGACAAAGCAACACGTGTCTCTCTTGAGCACAGTCCGAAGACTGATCCTGCCCCTAGACATGGACCGCCACCTGACCCATCACCCATGCCCCTGACAATGGTAGGTGATCAACTCTGCCCTTCCCATTGGAGAGACTTGCTGGGATGTCCCTTCATAGGAACATATAATTTAATGGCAGATGAGAACCATTTCTCCCATCTAGTTTGCCCATTTTTCCTGATGTAATGTATTTAAACCCCAGTCCTTGCTCTGACCCCCTTAATGTGCAACGCTTTATTGCATTGTCTGCTTACCTTTACAGAAATAATTACTCCTCAGTCACTCTCTTCCATTGTCACTGACATAAGTGTCCTCAATGCTATATTCTGCCTTGGGTTTTTTTGGTCTAATAAGTCATTTTCCATTTGACTTTTTCACCCGGAATGTGTTGCAGACCTTTTGTGTCATCTGAAAAGAGGACATACTATACCATTAAGACCACTAAAATATAATAATAGGCCCCAATACTTATCCCTGAGGTACTCATCTGTTGTGAAGATGAAGACTAATTGTCTATCTGTGCCCCCGCCGACAAATAGCAGTTGTCCCTGATTCCGAAGAGATGAAAGGAGTACAATGCAATAATTGTATGGTGACTGGCGTTCGCTTCACTGATATCCATCTTCTAGTAAACAAAGTAGTGATCAGCATAGAATTGTTGCTTATTTGTATTCCTACCCGCTAAGCATCCCAACCACAACCGTTCATGCTAATGGAACCTTAAGCCTGGTAGACAAAAAAATGGAAGAGGTAGAACCCAAGCAGGTCTGCAGGTTACATAAAACGAAAAACTCTGAAGAATGTGGATAGATGAGGGGATAGATAGAACTTAGCCACAATAATATGAATAATGTAATCTAGAACCTTACATTTAATAAGTAAAGCTGTAATGATTAGTCTTCTGGATATCTTCTAATAAAAGGAGTCCAGAAAAGGGGCTACAGAAAATATGCTACAGGGCTTCATTAAGGTGTAACCCGTGGGTGTATCTGACACAAAGTGTAGAAACACCTTGAGGAAGCCCACGATAATATATACTTGGGTGAAAATCATCGTGTTTGGAGATTTAAAGGCACCCGGTGCAGTGTAGTTGAACAATACATGGACTGGTGGTTATCAGCAGCTCTTATACAGAGGCAAGGCAACCGGATTATGAACCCACTGGGGTTCCTGCCGTTCTTTACTTTTAATGCGGTTTTATTATTGTTTTAATATATTTTTTATATACTAATATCTATACTTTTTACTAATCTTCACCAATTATATACTAATTTCCTGCTTACTCTCCTATCTTGCTCATATGTGGAGTTACAGGCCATTTACAACTTAAACATAAGCGCTCTACGAGACGAAGTTTCACTTATATCACAGATACCTTAAAGGGCTGTTATAGCGCAGTATGCTTTCCTCAGGAAGAGTGACTGCATATTTTTATATGTTTCTCACTACCTCATATCTAAACTAGATATATTACTGTTGTTGTGTTTTGTTTTCTTTTTCATGTTCTTGCATTCCCTGAATTATATAAGCGGAGTACTGAGTTTATGTACTACTTATTTGTTGGTGTGTAGATGTCAGCGCACTATTTGGGGTTCATGCAGCTTGAACTTCTTTGGCATGGTTATCGTGGTTATCGTATATAGTTCATTTTACACTACAGTACTAGCTCATTTTTCATGTTTTTGCCATGTCTTTCTTCAACCGTTATCAATTGCTTTCTCAAGTAGGGCTTTTAAAAAACCCAAAACTATATTGTTCTATATAGATAAAACAACAATAATGGATTTAAATATTTATTCAGTTTTACAGGCATACATATTAAACACAACAAATACCAAAAATATATTCATTGACCTGCCCTGATTTGGAAGCCACCCTATACAGCTAAATAAGTTTACTTTTATGCCTACCTTACTCTAATTTCCCCACTACCCCCCCACCATACTTTTTACACAATATTATCCTAAAAGTATTTATAAAAAAAAAAAATTGTATACATTTTTTAAAACCTGGGTTTTAGGGCCCAATCAATTTCTATTTCTTACTGCCTTGGGTCATTTAAACGGTATTTGTTCTGGTGATTGTTGTAGAAGTGATCAACAAAACCTGAGACTGTATTTAACCCATGACGTACCAAGGAAGTCATTGGTCCTGCAGGGACATCTTTTTTACATGTACCTGGTCTCAAAGGGATAAAATGCTTCATTACTCCTGCTCATTCGGCAGATAAAAACCAGCCAATCCAGTCTGCCTGTTTTTCCTGATATACCAAACATGGTATATGATAAGAACAAACACTGATTAAGGTTTAGTATAATTTCCTCAATGCATGGGCATCACATCATATTGTCTGAACTCACCAGTATCGAACCATTTAATAATGAAATAAAAACAAATAAAACTTGGGTTCATAAAAAAGTTTATTTCAAGATTTTAAAAATCTAATAATCGTGTTACAGTAAGTCATCTGGCACAATGATATACAAAACCTTTAGTGACTGAAAGAAGAGGCAATAAGCGGAATGTGAAATGCACTTCAAATTTATCTCATAAATCACCTAAAACTAAATACATTACAAATGACAAATAAAAACAGGAAAAAAAGATGAAACCTTTGGCAAATCTAAGTTCCTTCTCCAGGCATTTTATATTGATTGATGAGAATATACCTGAAGAAGAGACCTACATAGTCTCGAAACCTTTAACAAGCTTCCCACATCAGTATTACAGTGAACTAATCTCCCCCACTCTGAGAACATTCAAGCAAGATGGGATAGATAACCTTGGCTCTCCAGCTGTTCCTGCAGTATCGACCCCTCACCAGTAGTGTACCTAAAGCGAGTCAGGGGGTTTCTGCCCCTTGGTGCCACTCATCAGGGGAGTGCCCAACGGCCACCTAACGTGGGCCCACGGCTTACCAGTGCAGAGCTCTCACAGTGTGCACATCGCGCGGGCGCTACAGGAGTATGCCGCGGGCCCGCATTAGGTGGCCGCCTCGCCGCATAGATGTCTGTGCAGCCCCAGTGATGCTCGGCAGGCCCCTGGACCAGTAAAATCCGCGAGAGGTAAGGGGGTGCAGGAGAGTGAATGGGTGAATGAATAAGGGAGTGTTTAGGGACAGAAATGGGATAGGCAGGCTGTTGGGGGGGGGCAAAGGTGGCACAGGCAGGCTGATTTAGGGGCAGCGTTGGCACAGGCAGTCTGTTTTAGGGCTAGCGGCCTACCACGTCAATGTCTGGCTTAGTGCATAGTGATAGGGGTTATGCTGCACTAACATCAATATCTGCCTCCGTATATAGTAATAGGCGTTATGCTGTAGCATAACTGTTCAGTAAGTGTTGTTTATTTAAACTTATAAGTTAAATTATTTTTTCAGATTTGTAGTTTTTTTTCCAGTTGACATACAGTTTACAAATTTGTGAAATAAATATTCTTGCCAACAATAATTTGTGTGTGTGGGGGGTGCCACATAGATGATTTGCCCCGGGGGCCAAATACTCTAGGTATGCCCCTGCTCCTCACCATAGCCAAATTAACCAATTAAAACCTACCTACACTTTGTGCTTGTTTGGAGATATTTAAAAGTTCACTTCATGGAAGCTGAGATTTGTGTCTGATTATGACACGAACAACATTTCCTAATCAATTTCCGTTCCCAAATAACCTTAAGGGTTAGACAGATGAGTGAAAACTTAATAGAGAACTAATCACGCAGATGGTGGGAAAGGGAAGTTAAGGTGGCTGTATATATAATTTGTGAACACCATGACATGAGTTGTGTTTAGTCTCTAGAACTGTAAAATGTAGCATGTGGAAAAAGCTAACGAGAATGGGCGGCCTTCCCTTGATCTGTGGCTTCATATCTACTGCTATGAAAACTGGATTTCTGCTATAGTGACAGGTGGGTGTAAAATAAAAAAATCAGTGGGAAAAAGAAATGAACTAGCGAGGCACAAATATATATATATATATATATATATATATATATATATATATATATATATAAATAAAACTACAAATTTTGCAATATTAATCATGAGGGTTTTGTTTTGGTTTTGCAGAAATCCAAATGTGTTGGTTTTTGTAAAGCACAATTTATTTTACTAATATACGAGCAACTCTCCCTCCCACCCATGAAACAGGCAGGAAGTTTAGACTGATAAACAGTAATGTTCCGCACTTTACACAATATTGGGTACAACTTGATGAAATGTATAACCTGTCTTTAGTTAGCTTAATTCTTAAGTTTACGTTGATGGAAGGGTTGCTGGGTCACAATCAGAGCTCATTGTGGTTCAGACCGTTTTTGGATACCCTGCTGGTTAAGTCTTGGAGATGTTTTTTCACCTGATTCAGAAGGAAAACAAAGACATAGGAATTCAATGATCGAAATGACCGATGACTAGAGGGGTAAAAACCTACACTGGCTTATAGTAGACAAACGAAACTAAACAAAATCTAACTAGATAAAGCAGAAAAACTAAAAAAATATTTTATAAAAATCGTCTTAAGAATAATTAAAAAACATTTGGCATGTTATTACACTAGAGACATTAGTAAAGGAAGCGCCGTGTAGAGCTCAAGTAAGCATGTTTGGAAAAAAATTCAAACTAAAAAGTATCATTCATGTCACTTGCATGTTTCAAACCACACAGTCAGCTGTAGTTGGCTACAAAAACAGAAGCCCTATCTCGTTAAACTGTCTGAAGCTGTGCACACCTAACCATTACACTTTCTCAGTAGTTAATTATGCCTCATCTACTAATAACTAGCTTTATATTGTTAACTCATTTTGTAAGACAAAGCCGTTTGCTCTCACCTTGTACCCCAATTCTTTAATCTTATCTGTTAGCATGGAGTGTTTTTCTTTACTCTTTTTCAGGTGATCCTTGTCCCCGGTCTCGGCAATATGCTTTAGCTTTTCGTGGGAGATTTCAAGCTGCTTCTGGTAATGCTGGTGTTTCTCAATTTTGGTCTCAAAATGTTTTAGCTCCTCCTAATATACAAGTCATCAAATAACATAATACAAATATATATTGACTGTTCATGGGAAATATTTTTGCTTCTTATTAAACAAAAAATAAAAATACAACCCCTAAATGCCTGATCCACTCCTATGTGCATTGCAGAAGGGATTCTATGTGAAAACGTTTCTTGTTTCTTACCTTAAACGATTCCAATTCAGAATCAGAAAAGTTTCCATCCTTCGCCATTTCCCATAAGTCGTTTACTCTAGGCTCATTAAAATCTGTAATAAGCGGACATAAAACCAGCAGTGTAAAAGTAAAATAAAACATTAAGCTTTATTTTAGTTTCTCCTTTATTATAATAAACACAAACTAGTTGAGGTTTCCCCTGCTCTTACTAGCTCGTTATCCCACATTGCCCTGAATAACTCTCATGGGAAAATATGTTTAAGTATCAAAATTAAGCGTCAAACAGCAATGTACTTTACTTGAGAGAATAAATGTGAGTCGGACTTCATTTTGTCCAAGTTCACTTCTTTTAGCTGCAGATCTGGAAGCTGCCATTGTTATTTTGGGCGGCTTTCCCTGCACCACATTGAGCCGATACTTTATGGCGATCCTATTGAAGTCCTTTCCTTAGTCATAGTTAGACTGTCCCTCTGCGTGACTGAGGCTGAACACAAAGCAAGATGGTAAGGAGTTGGTCTATTTGTCTAGCAGAATGGGCTTAGATAATCGAGCAAGAACGCATGTAAAGGACTGATATGCATCTGAAGCATTATGTGCAAAATAGAACACAGAACACACTATAAGATTATAACCGTTTTTAATTTGATACTAGTATTAAAAAACGGTGGCAGCTTTTCTTTAAGTATAGAATGCCCCGGATACTTGAAAATATTTTATTGTCTGCGATTTAAGGCATGCCTACTGATGGGAATCTGAATCTGAGGTGCATTGAACTTTACAATGAAATTGAGAGATATACACACACATAAATATAATTAAAAAAATAAATAAAAAATAAAGCATAAGTCTTTGATGTCCCTGGAACCTACCCCGGCTGCTTGTGTAACCCTCGTGACTTAGTTTCCGCAGACGTTCAAATCCATGATTGATGCTACGTAGCTTCTCCTTGAGATCTGCATGTTTGCTGTGCAAGAAATCTTCCTTAACTTCATGTTCGTCTGGGTTTATTACATTTTTGTGGATCTCTATAAAATAAACCCAAAAAACGATCAAGTTGGGGTAAATAGTGAAAGGGAAAATTGCTGCTTCCCCTATTGTTCAAATTCTTGCGATGTTCTCTGATCAGTGCAGCCGCTTCAAAGATATACGTTGCTTATTTTAAGCTATACATTTTACATGGGTTTACTTAGCGAATTGAAATGTAAATGTAGGATCTGTTAAAAGTAATATATCTGCTTAAAAGCTAATAGAGTGCACTAAGCTCATGAAAGAGGTCATTTAGTTAGTGTGTGCATCATGATGAAGCACACTATCAGCCCCCGCTGATGTCAGTATCGAGCAATAAGATTGATCGCCGATTGATTGAACGCGTATCTAGATGCCCCAGTTTTCCACATAAAATCATGCCTTCCGCATGTCTTAAGCAATTAGTCATACTCTGCGGTAAATCAGCTACCCAACGTGATCCATGAATGTTTCCTTCAAAATAGTTGCAGTGAGTCACACAGATGCATTCAAAGGAAAAATATATTTATTTGTGACAAGATAGGTAATTTATTTTTTATATAACCTCTCACTCAAACTCCCACTCCCCTGCAGAGTGTTAGCTATACGTGAGATACACTGCAGGAAGCTGCAGCATGCAACTTTTTATTAGACGACCTTCTTAGCAGCTTGGTCTTGAGATGTTTCACCCCGAACCCTACTGCTAGAGAAGAAAGCCTTGGCAGAATTCCCAAATTCAAGAGGCCCATGAGGAACACATTAATGTCCTAGCGCCAGACCATGCGAAATACTTACCTCCGGGGTGTTCCGGTGATGGCTCGGAGAATGTCGCGTATGGAAAAGAAAAGAGCTCCCATTGATGTCCCAAGCAGCCAATCAACTCTCCGGGATGGCAGTCCCATTTTTTGTGTTTTAGTTAAATGAATGCATATGAAAATAGTTACAATGTACTTTCATATGCATTCAATGTTCAGATACTGTTGCTGACATTCCTAAATTTTATATTTTTTAACCAATATATAACTCTGGTAACACTTAGCAGGTGGTATACTTTAGCCAAAAAAGACAATACTACTTTTTTTTTTTTTTTTTTTTACTATATGTAAAAATAAAAGCCTGCAACAAAAACAATTTTCTATGAGTTGGCTTTAAGTAGGAAATGATTCAAGGACTATTTAATGAAAGGATAAAAATGGCGTGGGCTTTAAACCTTGTACATTTCATTGTTACACAGCTAATTAAAATAGTTAAAAAGAAAAAAAAAAGAAAAGAAAATAAAATACCACGCACAAGAAGACCAAGCTCCACCAAATCCATCTCGAGATCATTAAACCACATTAAGGCAGAACAGCCTGTAGGTAGGGGCAATTATCGCGCTAATCACACTCCTAATCGATCCCATTGGTAATAACTTCAGCATGCGTCCCTTTAGCCTTTTATTATTTAATTCCCACAAAAAGAAAAACAAGTGTGTTAAATATGAACTTTCCTACGAAGGGTTCAATTATTCCTTTTATTTTCAAAAGAGTAATAATCTCAGCTTGATAACTTCTTTTTAACCAGCTTTCTCAAAAATACGTTCAATATAACAGAATGGCTCGCAGGACACTTATTAACGCCTTGAGTGGCGGGGGCCAGACATATCCCCCCCCCAGGTGGACCCATTTTCCCCCCTGTATTTGCCAAACAAAATAACAGTAACAAAACGAAATATTTTTATGAAAGGCAATATCCGTCAGAGAATGTATTTGGTCGTTGATGAAGACTATACACAGTCCATATGCTATACTGTAGATGACGGTATGAAACATCACAGGCTAGATGCATAAAATATGCATTATATGCTATTACACCAAAAAACAAATATTGGCATTAAATTACATTTTGCCTTCCTTTTTTGTACATCTGGTGTACCTGCTTTGTAGGTTATAGCTCCTATCCATATTCTTCTGAGAGTCTTGGTAGCTATAATCCACGAGAACTCGCCTGTCCTTTTTTTGTCACATAAAAGTATGATTATTGGTTAATTCATTTATAAGGGGTTTTAATAATTGGGAAGCATGTACCACATCACAATGTCTGATCCTTCCACGTCAGCATGCCCAATCCCCCATTTCTATTGTTTATGAATACACAGTAAACACAACGGGTTGAAATAGTTAATCTCCAAAGTAATTCCACCTCTCAAAGTTTTAAAGAATAAATCACTTTTCGCGTGATAAGCAGTACATTTTTTGGAGTTCAGAAAGCAGTAATTCAGATTTCCATGAATACGCAGAATAATTGAATTACCTTCCGTCCGGCTCACGGTATCTAATAGTATGTTATATTCATTTATCTTCTCCTTGTGATGCAAGAATTCCCGCCACAAGTTTTCTAACTCTTCTTCAGAAAATTTGTTAGATGCCTTTGCCTTAGAAAGCAAAAAATTCATTTATTTAAAAATGACCCATTTAAGAAGCTGAATATAGTTCATCACAGTTCAGTCTGCTGCGTTACCATTTGGACGGTCGCACAGAACGCACATATCCCTTCTCAAAGTTTACTGGGTTAGCAGCCACAATTACCAAATATGTTTTAGGCAAAAAGTTAAAAAAAAAATTTGGCAAAATTGAATTAGGTGAATATTCCAAAAGTAAAGATTATTATTAAGACGAATTATAAATAACGCAGAAAATTTTAAGAATAAATTGACCACATTTTCCTTACTGGCTTCCTCTACACGCAGCCAAAATATTAAATTAAACCCCTGACACACATCATATACTCTCACAAACAAAACGTCCAACTAACTCCTTGCACCATTCACAATGTGCTAGGCCATCATGAATAGGTGTGCTTTATATCCTATGGTAACGGCATAGAGCATTATGTATACAAGATGGTTCCTGGTGCAGGGGTCTGCCTTACCCAAACGCCCTTTTTTTTTTTTTATTTTTTTTTTGTGGAGGAAAAAGAGGTGCGACGAGTAGTTTTCGCTTACCCGCTTGGTGCCCCTCTCTCTCCTCTGTGAGCCCTCTAGCTCGGTCTCGGTGCCAGGTTGTAATGCTGAGCGCTGGAAAATGACGTCATTTCTGGCGCTCAGCAGTAAAGCAGCGCGCTCCGTGGCAGAGCAGGGAGACTCGCTGCAGGACTGCTGAAATGTAAGTGCAAAGGGGGGGGGTAGGGTAGATAATGACCTCTGGTGTCGGCGGGGGCGGGTGGCATTTTAAACTTCGCCCCAGGTGGCATTATGTCTTGGGCCGGCCCTATCAATGAGTGTATTGTTTGGCCACTCCAGAAAGATGAAACTTTAGTGGTACTTAATCTGCCCTCATTTACAGCAATTCCTGGCATCAGTAGCCACATTACCCAAAAATGCAGTTTATGAGCTTTTAACTAAAAGTAATCTGTACACCAATCAGTCACCACCCCGAATCAAACAGGAAAAAGAAAGCTGAAGTAGGATAATGTACCTTGTATTACACCAGTTATTAAAAAGGGACATCGAGAAAGACAGTGCAGAAACATATGCAATATATCACCTTATTCCATAGCTTCTCCAAACGCGGATCACTTATGTCATCTTGGCTTCCATCTTTAATAAAATTGTTATCGTCTGGTTGAGATTTCTTTTTACCATCCAGTCCATACTTGGCCATAATCACTACAAGGAAAAGAATAATAAATATAAGAATCACAAGTAATACACCAGGGCAAAGAGACAGAGAGAAGGTTCAGTGCTTGATCGTTATCCTCATCCTTAGATGCAAATGTCAATTCTAGCTGGTTAGTGGAACTCCAACTGGAATGACATTTGTAGAATCTGACAGAGCGGACTTTAAAATATTCATTTGTACATAACACCTATTTGGACATTGTCATCTATGGGGGGGGGGGGCGGGGGGAGTGAATGACCCGGCTGTTCTATGTGCTACTTGAACGTTTTCTCTATAAGGTATGTTTGTATCTCATAGGCGCCGTTACCAATTTTCCGAATCAGTAGTTTTAAACCAAAGCCACCCAGGGAAAAACATTCACGTTAATCAACGACTTCACAATGGAAAAAGTTTAATTATCAACATACATTAGAATGTCAAGTCTTCTGCGGTCATCTGTGTTCAACCAACTAAAACAGCCCCTTCAATGGAACATCATGGCGAAAAGTCTCTATAATCTTAACGGCTGAAGTCTGCCACTTGTACTGCAACGCGGCTGAGATTCATACCTGTCTGGATCGCCTCGCTTTCTACCTCTCGGCTTAGCCTTTCTCAAAAGACAGCAGAACAATGAGGTCTCTGTAAGCTGTCAGATGATACCACTGCTAATTCTTTTTCTACTGACGCTTAGCCAGCAGCGATCATTCAACGCACTGGAGCCAATATCACCGGGAAGTACCGAAATGGAGATACGCTTATTAGACAAACAAACGGGTCCCAAAAGAGTATGGATTTAACCATAGCGTTTCCATTCCCTTGCCATATATATATTTTTCCTTGTGAAACCCTGCTTTAGTTAAAAAAATACCAAATGCCCCGTATACTTTCCTATATCAAAGTGCTGAAGCAAACCACTATGGCTAACGCCCCTTTCCAAAGAAGTACTATGTCTATGCATGTTTGTGAATATATTGCTTATTAAGCAATCCAAGGAACGTTAATGAGTGAAACGCTGCTGAGTGGGAGACAGGGCCAGTGACCCCCAACGCAGTTCACTTCACTCCTACCTAAGAGAAAACCGAAGCTCTCTATAACACCTTAACGACGAAGGCTGTCTTTCATCCTTTAGTGAATAGATCAGGAGGTTAATAAGAGGCTGTCAGAGTAAGGGATTCTTTCCTGAAGTGTCAGCACTCACACACCAGGAGAGGAATCCTCCAAGGCACGTTGAGGTATACAAATCCAATATGTCCCGTGTAGCGAGGTCGGTTAAACGTCAGCAGAGATCTCTCTTACTGCTATATATTTATACATAAGTTACGGTGGGTAAAGGCGATGGAAAACCCTTCCACTTAAAATTAAGGACGTAGTAGACGCATTATTACACACTCATCTACAGACACGCCAGAAGGCTTGTTTTTCACTCAGAAATCTCATGGTGCTGCCACAACCACAAGGGATTCTGGGTAGGCGCATGCAAATAAGGTTAACAATGATCACCTTTTGCCTCTATATCAACTTTATACATGGATCCCTTGAGTAATTAAGTAATTGCCCGCTGTACAGGACAGCCCTGCTATATATCTACCATTCAAAGATCGTCGGAGCTTCGCCTCCTTCTCCCCGTCATCATCCAGGCCTTCTGCCTTTAGCTTCTTCCAGTTCAGTTCATCCTTCTCTTGAATTTTCAGGTCGCTGTGAAGTTCTGCTAATTTTACAGGCGATAGCTGGAGCTGAAAGGAAATAAAATATCATTGAGCTTTCTTGCAATGAAACCGATTTATATTCAGGCAGAATAAATCCGCTCTCTGCAACGACGACACCGGGGGTAATCTGCGAAAGGGGAATAAACGCAAAGCCAAAGATATCACGGTATAGGAAAAAAATAGTATTTAGTATAAGATACTCGTATATTTTCCAGCTGCCCTTAACGTCGCATTACATTTTTGGAGTTTTAAGAAAATTATTACGCAAACCTTAATTATATAAGGGTTGAGTAAGGGTTGCAGAAAAAAAATATATAATTAATAGACCTTATTATAGGACTGTACAGTAAAACAATAATAATAGATGTGGCGTCCGTGAAGCAGAACAATCATTTTCTGCAGCATTTGGTGAATTACGGTAGTTCACAATGCGAAGGGATAATAATTACATTTTATTTGTAGATTATTTGTAGATTCTGTAGTCATTACACATTATATAACTTACATAATATTTTTGTTTGTTTGATTTTATATTTTTACATAGAATTTAGTACACAGAGACAGTTTTTTCCCTCTTGATTTTTCTAGGAGCCCAGAAGGAATATACGTTACGCGATTAAATATGCATTGTAAGTATAACTAGTCGCCATGGTAACCAGGCTCACTGGATATATCCACACGGTGTGGGTGCTATAACAGACTTAAGAAGTGCACTTCCAGCAAAATCATTCGAAGACTATACAAAACAACAATAAATGTCCATATGTGTCCAGTGTGGATCCAATAATTATATTTACGTTGAGTGTATACACGTCTAGGGATTGGAAAACAACTATAGAGTGCAACTTAGATGGAAACGACATTAACAGCTACCAAGAATTTATACCGATAATGGGGCAAACGGCCAAAAATACAGATACGTGTTTGTCTCTGCCAAGAGATTCATTTGTATTGCAATCACCTGCTTAATGTTTACACCTCGTAAAGTGTTGATTAGATGACATTTAAAGTATACTTTACAAAGACGGCGCACAATGGATAAACGCGCCGCTCACTTTAAAGGGAAAACACCCAAATACGATGACCTTTTGGGCCGACGATCAAATTCATTATCCAAATAAAAGCACATTAACGGATTATAATAAGCGCCGAGCGTTCTGTATGCATCACTCTTGTGTGGGTTTTGACGTTCTGTTTACAAAGTGACTTTGATCCAAGACCCGATAGATAAAGCGCAGCTTAAAACACAGCCGATGGATCCTAATCCCGACCTTTATATCAAACATTAACCTTTCTTAAGTCAGCGATCGCTTCCCGCCCTTTGCTGTATAAGCAGTTTTGCCGACAGACAGTATCCTCCTCCATCCATATCTCATTAAAGATAAAATACGAGACGTTCTTCCTATTTTAAATACTTTTTATAAAGTGGTCACATTACCATAGCAACCAACGGCACAATCAAAACGTCCCAAGACTTTTCTAACTTTGCACTATAAGAACTTCTTTCCTGGGCTGTTACTCTTCCGGGGGCATCCGGACCACGTCCTTTGTTTTTGGAAACGCCTGGGCAACGGACCCCAAGTGGCTGATCCCTGGCCACCGAAAGCAGTCCTGATGATAACTATTTATTGCTATATATAGCGCCATCATATTCCTGTACAAAGGGTAGACAGGAGCACTATATAACATAATTTGACTTACAGAAACGACAGGTGAGGAGAGCCCTGCTCAGAAGAGCTTGCAATCTAAAGGATGGAGGGAAGTTATTATAGAACTTTACACCTTTTGGATAGGTGGGAGTCGCAGCGCTTTGTAACGAAGCAGCATCTCCGACTCCTGTACTATAAAGGAGGGCAGTTAAAAAATATAGGTATAAAAGCCTTGTTGCTATGGCAGCAGATGAGGCATAATATAGATTTAGGCGTTCTTTATTTTAAATCAAAATAATGAAAAAAAAAGGTATTCTTTATTTTCTTTGCTCGATTACCCAGAGGACATTGTCGGTGGAACAACCCTGCGCCGGCTGTTCTGTTACCGTATTGAGCAATGTGCTACAGCAAACAGTTACAGGAGACCATCAGATCCTGAGTCACTAACAGCCTCGTAACCTGCGGCCGTCAGATGGATCTCAGATCCACACAGTATTCCGTTAGCAAGAAACCAAATACGAAAAGCCTTTATATAGCCCTAAATCAAACTGAATTCATCCAGTTACCTAAATCTAAACTTTATCAGAAGTTTGCCTTCCATCAACCGAGAAACTACATTCCATCTATATATGTTTTTTGTTCCAAACAAAATTTGTCAAACATACATATGTTACACAGCATGCAAAGATAAACAACGCATTTATAAACAAATAAATGGAAAGTATAAACTAACATAAAACAACTCATCCATGCGGACAAACCGGCCAAAATAAGTTTTCACTCAAATTCAATCGCTGTGCTGGTTTATCCTGCATGTTATAGGGTCCATTTAAATGCACCGCTGTATACATTAATCTTTCATTACACCTTCCTATAGTGATCATAAAACATCCACATATTGTGTGCTGGCCCAGTAGGGTGAAAGGGTTAATATTATCAGTGATTGAGTGGCACACATGGGGTGCACGAGAGAAAGTGTATGAAGCTGACTCTCTGCTGGGTACCAAAAAGAGGAACAACACAGATACCCCCTGAACTGTGCCTCTGATACCCGGCGCAAGCTGCAGCCTGGGAGCTTATTACACCCTGCGGGGTAAGAACAGCCAGGAAGGGGGGCGCAGAGATTGCAGAGGGCATTTACAGCTCGGAGGAGGAACTCACCCGCTGGGCTTTCTCCCAGACCTGGTTCAGCTTCTGGATCCTGAACTCGCCGGTGTCCCGCTCCGACAGGTTCTCATTCTTCGCCCGGGAATACTTGCCGCCTTCATCTTCGGCCAGAACCCCCAGCCGGGGCAGAAGGCAGAGAAGCAGCAGCCTGCATACCGTAGATGGCATCTTCAGGGCGAGGAAACAGGCACAGTGCGGGCAGCAGGACGCAGCAGCTGAGTGCAAGGCCCAGCTCGCTCGATTCCATTGGTCGCACTACACTTCCATCCTGCCGGGGCACACGATCTTAACGTTCATTGGTTAACCTCTAGAGTGTTTCCCCGCCCCCTGGAAAGAGTTAACCCCCCCAAGCGCTATAAGACTAGTCTGCAGCAGTGATTGTGTATGGTGATCAAGTCAAGTTATTGTTATATAGGTCTGACTGTTAATATAATAAATACATAATAAAGAGTAATAATATATATATAATAATTTGTTTAGTCAAAAATATAACAATAATGGTTACAGCTATAAGCTTAAAATGCTGTTGAATTAAGAAAATAAAAAATATTAAAAGACTACTACTAGACTCGCTACTTTTCTAAGAAAAGTTCAACCCCCCCCCACAAAAACATGGCAGATATTATAATGTTATTCTTTTCTTATAGGGGGTTTAATGACTTCACAAAGTAACTCAGAAACTGTAAAGAAGTTTTCCTCGCCTGTTTATATCAACATCCAACCAGAGTGCGCCAGTACAAGCACAAATATTGTAAACCAGGAAAATCCATACCGGTAACCTCCGCAGACTACAAAGTTAGCTGTCATTAGATGATCCAAAAGTCGTTTATTCTTCAGGGGCCTAAAAGGACATCATGGAGGACATCACTGATAATAATGCAATTTGACGGTGCACATTTTTATATTGGTGAGCTCAATAAGGGAGCCATCTTGTCCTCCTAGCCTTGAGTTTATTTGCCACACATTAAAACTCCACTTGAGAATCTTACACACAATTGACAACATGCTACGAGGTACCATTTGTATCCAAAATAGTATATTTACAGGGAAAGAGGAGCTCACATGATTGTCTGTCATGCTGGGCAGGGTTATACTGAGACTTTGTATATAATTTTGTCCTCTATCGATTAAGTATGTAATGGAGCGTGTGCGTGCGCAAAATTACGTATGAAATCAGGACAGTGGGATTGCGGTCCTAAATACTGATGTCCCACCGAAAAGCGGGACAAAGTTAGAGCTCGGTGGGACAGCAGGATAGAGCGACAAAATCGCTACTGTCCCACATAAAGGCATGCTCTCTTCCCTAACACATACGCACTTGCTCACACACCCACACACTAATACTGTACATTAACTCACACACACTAACACCATGCGCTAAAACACACACAATCACACTCGCACACTCACACTATCACCTTACTCTTCAAGGAAACTCATAGATGGTACCGGCTGAGCCCCTCAGTTATAGGGGTGCCGGGGTGCAGTGCCCCCCACCTCAGTGTGCCCCGTGTATAAGCCCACTTTCTGTTTATACATGCATTATGGTGGCTCCCGGGCTATAAAATGCTTGAATACACCCATATCCAATAAAGAGAGGAAATGGAGAAAAAGTAGGACACTTGGTCCCAAAAGGAGGCGTTTGGCAGACAGGACCGGACCGGCCCACAGGCCCACTGGGCAAATGTTCAGCGGACCTAGAGTTGGCAAGTGGCTGGTATTGGATCAGCTACCTGGCAGATACTTTGTGAAAGGCTCACACACTTACATATAATGTAATGGATAGATTGTAACCAAAAGCTGCAGACCAACCTCTGACTTCGGCCTCTGGGTGTGCGATTAAGGGACACCCCAGTCTTTCCAACAAAGAATGCATGTTAAAGATCTTAGTTTGTCTCATCTTCATGCCACAGGAACATCTTCCCGCCGAAATCATTGAGAGCTCTTTCTTGCCACGCACCCGAGGCGGTCTCGTTCAGGCCTCTGCAAGCCATCTGGCACATTCTGCATAATCCTCCCCGCATTAACAAAGGGGACCGCATTGCTTTGAAGTGCATATCATGGCTGAAATACCCCCTTAACCTCTTCAATGCACTTAACCCATTTAGCACTGAATTGCAAAACTTGTATATGTATGAAGTTGACCTTTTTCAGGTCTTGAGTGTAAAACTTTCATCTGTGTAGTTAACCTATTCAGTGCCACCACTGGAGAACAAACCTTTGATGGCATGACATAGTGAATGTGTAAAACTGACGCGTGGGTCCATGGCAGCATGGATGGGGTGGGGGTCCCTAGGGCGCTGTTTTAAGACACATTTTTTGTTTTCATTTGAAGTTGGCAGAAAATCAATGAAAAAGTGTAAGAGTGTAACAGCGACATATAATTCATCACCCACTTAAAGTATCAGAACAAATCTAAGAGTATGGAACTTTATGTTCATATCTTATTTTACTACAGCATGAAGAAAATTACGACATTATTAATTGTATATTAATTACACCATAACATTATGTGGGCCTTTTCCAGGGTTTGCCTAAGGAACACAGCAGCACAACTGACCTTGTTTGATCTCTGCAGCAGGTTTTGATGACTTATTAGCTAGACAAATGACGACATCATACTTTATTGGATATTTTGGCCTCAACTGCCCATTTATTATTGTTTCTCAAGCTAGAACTATATTTCCATAACACTTTCCCCCTTGCTGTTACGCTGAACGGATTTATTGGTCTGAAACAATACGCCTTGGAATGGCCACCTGAGATGATGGAGGTGAGTTGGAGGCACTGTATTTGCCCAATGTGACCAGCAGTCAGTCCGGGCCTGCTCACAAAAATAGCTAAGTCACATAAAAATCTTTATAAAGTTACATATTGCAATTTGTGGCCTAGTTACATTTATATTCCACCAACATGTGCAGATGTTTCATTCAGTTTGAGTCCCAGTGTTGGAGCAAAGTCACTTTAACCAAAAATTAATTCTGTGCTCCTTATTTAGAATGCAAAAGTAATTAAAAGTAACATGCAATTTGAGAAGTTCTCATTTTAGTCTGTAATTATGTTATCTTCGTACCGCATTTGGTGTCATTGGACTTGATTACTTGGCAGGACATTTAATAAGACAATTTAAATCCCTAATTTATTTATAAAGTTAGCCAGCTGATATAATTGTGAAATTCTTTAATATGGGAAAAATTATATTGATCTTTATTATGTAATCTGTTCTTAGTGTGATGTGGATTTCTGCTATTCTTTTAGGGCTGTTTTTTCTAAACATCATTCTATTGTATTCTTGGCAAACCTGAAAGACCCTGCTGAACATCACCATTGAAGTCACTGCCTCATACTAACCCACCTCTACTCAAGCAGGCAGAGAGCATCAAAGGTGTTCTGTTGAGCGTCATTTTATGATGATCAAGATACCTTGAGGCAGACCCATACTGGCAGATGCTCAATGGGCCGCGGGTTATCGGCATCCTGTACTTACCTGATCTGCCGCTTCAGCAGCTGGGTATGTCACGCTATATTAGCATAAAAACCTAGTGAATCGCCGTGCATATCATTAATAAAGTGCCAGGGCCGCCCCATAATTGCTAATCTGGTCCTGTCTTGAAGGCATAATGTAGTCCTTTTTTGGTATTGAATTCAAGTATGTTTCTACACTATGCATTTGCCGAGTGTAAAAAGAACAAATGAAGACATCAAAACTCTCGGAATAGTACGATTTTGGAATATTTTCCAGTCGAACTTCTACACTGCTTTAATAATTTACATCCCCGTAACATACTTTCCAAACTGATGACCTTAGGGTTTGAAATCCTCCATTGACTCAGCCAACCAGCCGATAAACTTTTAACACCTAATCCTACAGCAATCTTTCAGCACCAATTCTACACTAACAACCCTACACTATGGAGTCCACCAACTCCAAATCATTTTGTTTTTCCTAAGGTGAATGTCACATGCTTCATTTTAATAGCATACTATCTCCAATGGAAGTTACCTTTTTAACATGTGCATCAACTTTTAATCATCTATTTGAATTCTGGTTCCCAAAAAGTTTCAGCTGCTTAATACAAAAAGGTTCTGGTTGGCGGTATTCTCCAGCATTTGTATGCACTATGATAGATATATATTTGTTGCATCATAATTAACATTTTTTAATCCAAATTCATAAAGAGAATAAAGACAAAACTTGAGGTTTAAGATCCCCTTTCACGCATGCACATTTAATACTCTCATTTTAATAAAAAATGGACACTAAAGAAGTTCTTCAATATGAATTAATTGATAAGGTTGTTCCTTTAAAGATTTGATTAATGAATATATTGAAGCACCCAAGATAAAATAGGCCAAAATAGCTCTACAAAGCTACCCGAACTTACAAGACTCTTTGAGAAGATTATGCATTATTCTTAGGAGTGATGGCATTGCAATTTTATTACATACATTGATCTGAATTTAAATGTAATTGAACAACAGAGTATAATCTCTATACACAATATTGATCCAGAATGAAAATACCATCATTTGTATTCTATAGGGAGGTGCTGCAATATTCTAATTGATCCATTTAAAGACGAATATGTGTACACAAAGGAATTCGTTTACTCTCCATCACTGCTGACAGATAAATGCTTGCTTGGTTACATATGGAAACTGGTGTCAGATAAATTATTGGTGAGGACACATAGGAGAGCCTATCTTTCATCTATTGGCACTTACAATGTGACATTGGTCTGCAGAATTAAGCCTTACATTAAATACCTAGACGCACAATTTGCTTTTTAATGTACTCTTAAGAGAACACAACCTCATTCAGGTGTTCCTTGAGTTATTCCCAATAAGACTTTTGACCTTTTCGTCTTACTCACATCAAAGGGTAAGAAAGCCAAGTAAAGAAGATAAAGTGTCAAATGGAAGCAAACATTCCTTATTAGTCTAGCCATGCTCTAACGCATGTGAAATGCTCAATATACGCCCCACTGTTGGAGATCTGGGGTAAAGGCTTCACCATGTCTTCTTAGGTGACTTCATGATTTTATATCACTAAGTAGGTATTCTAAAACAACAACAAAGTATCATGGACTATCTTAGTTCGATATATCCTAAGAAGCTTTCTGGGGCACCTACATTAGGGAGGGCACAGCATACCTCCCAACAGTCCTGTTTTTTTTAAAGAGTTCCATAAAGATGTCTTGCTTAAAGTCATCCAACTGAGACCTATGAGTTTGCAGCACATACCTTTCGATCAAAGCTCCCTCTGCATGACCTGTTGAAGCTGAGCTCACTGGGACATCAACTAAGAGGAGAGAACAACATTGCTACAAGTGCTGCACCAGGCCACTTCTGTGATCATGCCATAGCATGGTCTGTATATCCGACTGAAAGTGTTTACGGTGATGCACCGGCTGCGTGCTGCACTGTTCTATAAAGTGGTTGTGTGTATATCCAAAAATAATCCACATGGGGAGGCGTTAGAGAATTTCCCTTTTTGGGTACTATTCGGAGTAGCACCGGCACAACAAAGTACCTAAATTAAACAAATTAATTTATAAAGTGTTTTATTGATATGAGACACTTTGACATCCTTGTATGTGCCGAACATCCTAGAAAACAGTACAAAAGTGCAACAAAGGGGCGTTTGCCACAAAGTGCTACTGCCCCTTCAAAACAGGCACAGTTTCTGAAATAGCCTAAACTCATATGTTGGAATTTCCCAGCATAGACTGCTTGGTTCCCTCTGCTTTCTGGCTTCTTCTAAGAGTTGGGTCTAGGCTAGGAAGTAGGCTGAATCTAGGCAGAGAACATCGCTTCACCTGGGTCAAACCCAGAGAGTTCCCAGATATTAGGTGGCTGAGCTTTTGGTTGCATTTTAGGAGCTTCTTTGTAACCGGTAAATCTTTCTGCTTTGTGTGGAATTCATCACCAGAGAGGGAATAAAAAAAACATGCAAAAAAAGAATAAATACAAGCCCCCATAATATTATGGATATTATCCTAGATGTACTCGACCCCACTTAAACCAATTTTATATTGACCACACTCTATACACACACATCACTCACACACAAATACACCACACAACTACAAACCCACCATGATCACCAGTATTCTCCACATCATCTTCATATGATAATGTACATGCCCCCCCAATACCACTAGTGCCCCCTTCACTCACATGCCTATCATCCTCCATATACTCTACCATCATTCACTCATAATAATAGAGCAGAGTAACTTAATGAGGGGGAATAATCATACAGTTCTTGAGATCCTGACATTAAGGTGGCTTCTCCCATGACATACACGTTTTTAGTACATATATTGGTTATTTTAATCTGTTAACGTCATTACATTACTTTATTTATTGTATTGAACTGTAAAATGCAATGGGAAATTGACAGTTCCAGTTTAAAGCTAAATAAAGTGATCAAATAATCTGTTGTGGTAGCGCTATTTAGTGGCTTAATTGTGAGCATTTCACGAATAGTATTTTCAAATCCAAACTTTGGTGATTAAGTATTGAAATTTGGAATTGCTTGGAATAATAAAGCCACACTGAAGGTAAAATTTAGTAGGATCGCCCACCCACTTTATTAAATGCTAGAATTGATGATGTAATAATACTGCATATATTCTTCTTCATCCATATGGATTAAAATAGTTTCTATTAAAATAGTTTCTATTTAAATGACGGATCTGCTAAATTTATAATAGATCTATGAATCAAGTATAAAATTATTCTAATGTCTCAAATACATCAGTCTAATTTTATAAATAAGACAAGTTATTGAATTCGGATAATAATTTCAATAAAATAGATAACAGGCAAAGGCTAAAGGTCCATTTATATGGCCCAGTAATATTACATAAAAAAAACTGCATTAGAAAACCCTTAAGAATAGGATAGAAATGATAACATTTTTAAGGGGTGAACGCTGTTTGGAATAAATACTCAATATGTGGAACCATAAGAAGAAAGAACAAAAAGACAAAAAATATTTCAATAATAGAAGCCTGGGGGGCAATTGTCCCCTTAAACATAAGATGTTCCTGATGGGTGAGCAAAAATCCATATTCTGGTGATTTATCATAACGATGACCACATTCTCCCTACTTTTCAAATGTTGATGCCAGAGATTAGGGAATAATCCTGGAAGAACTCCTAAATTATACACGCAGAAAAAACAGATACTGTATCTCTTCACACTCGTTACAATATTAAACGCCACGATCAGACATTAGCCTTCATTAAGCAGCATAACGGACATTTAATAAATATCGCACGTGTGAAGATATATATCTGTCTGGCTTTTATAGCGCAATCTGTCCTCTTATGGTTTTTTTTACTTCTATGTTTTCCCCAATTGGGAATCAATCCAAGCCGGTTTTGATGTCATACTGGAATGGTAAAATTAGGGTATAGGAAATACTCTAATATTTCTTTTCTCCCTCCTCTGAAGATTTCCGTGGATTGTTCTGAAAAAGGTATTAATAAGGTAAACAGAAATATAACCATATACATCCAAGTTAAGATGGCGCCGAAGGTGATACCTTTTTATTGGACCAAAAAACTTAAGAAGAGACCTCTGAGCTTATGTGACCCTTCATATTATTATTACTATTATAATTATTATTATCTTTTATTTATATAGTGCCAAAAATGTACGCAGCGCTTAATACAATACATATATTCAAGGGGTATGACAAGACAACGATACATTAGGTGGAGAGCCCGGCTCGCAAGTTTACAATCTTGATTTCTCTAAGCATCACCTTTGATTAAAAGTAAAGTTGGCGACTTACAAATCCTTGAAACTTTACTTTTTTTACTCTTTTCCCCCAGAATGAACATGCCTCGTTTATTTAGCTGATTAGCTGCCTGACCTTTTGCTATTCATCCTCTTGTTCTAATCACATTGTGATCTATTTCTGTCTTAATTTGCCTATAGGAAGTGAATTCGTCACAAACCGGCATTTGTCTAAAGAGTTTAATTAAGCGCTGATGTTTTTAAAGGGATAGGATGCAGGTGTAACGCGTACTTGTCCTGTGACCTTTCAATATGAAACTTTTTTTATGACGTTGGTTTGGTCAAACATTATTACTGCTGCTTATTTCAATAGCTGATAGTTTTGCCAGTCGTAATTATCTGAAATATACTATATTACTATACAGGGCCGGCCCAAGGCAAAATGCCGCCTGGGGCGAATTTTAAAATGCCGCCCCCCCCATTATCTACCCTTCCTCTCCCTCCGTCCCTGCCGCCCCCCCCCCATTATCTACCCTTCCTCTCCCCCGCCCCCCCCCCCTTGTACTTACCTTTCAGCAGTCTCCCTGTTTGGTCTCGGTGCCGGCTTGTAATGCTGAGCATTACAAGCCGGCACCGAGACCGAACAGGAAGACTCACCGCAGAGGAGAGAGGGGCGCCCAGCGGGTACTGACAGCTTGGTAAGCGAAAACCACTCGGCGCCCCTTTCTCTCTCTTTCGCTTTTAAAAAAAAAAAAAAAATGGGCTTGGGGCGGCAAAGTGCCGCCCCTTCAAAAGTGCCGCCTATAGCACTCGGTTACAATATCAATCTACACTATGCTGTTGCATGGCTTGCAACTCTTAAATAGGGCTGGACTGGGGAATCAAATTGTCCCTGGCTCGTTAAGCCCAGTGGCCGATAAATGATATACATGCGGTCGAATCATTAAAACGCAAGACTTGTGTTGGTGAAAATGTTGGATCCAAATCAAAAGCTGTGACACACTTGTAAGAAAAGAGGTTGCAAATTTTGAAGAAAAAAAAACTCCAAAAAGAATGTTTGTTACCTATTTTATCACACAAGGAAATTTTAAATAATCCGGAAAACTAATAGATATAAAAAAATGGTATTTTACTTTTTACATTCTGTTAATCAAGAATAATTGTAATTGTTTGATGCTTCTCTAAGGGATCTGTTCTATGTAATGTCAAAAATATTTTTAGCATATGTAATTTGCTATACGCACGGTACTTATATTTACATCGGGTTAGTTTTCAGGTATTAACAGCATAAAATATATGAAGTCTACTGAACTATACTATATACGGTTATGTAACAGTAGAGTATATATATATTATTAATCATGACCAGATAGGTATATTTTATGTATATTTATAATCGCAGTACAGTTAGGCTAGGTTTCCACTTGGTTTTTTTTAGCTAAAAACGCCCATAAAAACGCCAATAGCGCCACCTGGCCAGATGTTAGCTGTTCTTCAATAGGAAATCGCAGAATGCCATATCCACTTGGCGTTTTTCTGTTTGGCGTTTTTTCAGTCCTCTTTGGCGTTTTTCTGCTTTTTTGGGCTCTGTGGCAGTTTTTCAGAATCGCAGCATGTTGACACTCTGGCGTTTTTTGCAAGGAAATCTTGGCGTTTTTCTCCAATAGAAGTCTATGGGAGAGAAAAAACGCCATGAAAAAGCCATGGGGGTTTATTGCCTTGGCGTTTTTTATGGCGTTTTTTCCACAGTTACAATGCAGAGGATGGACCCAGTATCTGTGTGTCCTACGAGAAATAGGCTGGAAACAAACAGTTTCACACAAAACAAAGTTCATATTGAATTTTACACCATTTGGAACAAACATGCCATTACAAACAAACATACGCGACGCATCAACTGGATCCTGTGCGCCAAAAGCAACAGCAAACAATTTGCACCATCATTTGGGGCCAATCTTCCTAGAGGAGCAGACATTCGGAATAAAGCATGCCTTACAAACCACAGAAAAGTGACAAAAGGGTCCGCCGGGGCGTTTAAGTAGAACTCTACCAAGTAAATGACATCAGGGGGCAGATACTTGCCATTTATCCTAATCCCTTTTAGCTGGGTGAAACCTCTAACTTGTAAAGGCTGGAAAAACTGCCTAAGGTCAAAAAAAGCAATTTCCACAGAAAGGCTAAAACGCCAGAAAAAACTCCAGAAAAAAACGCCAAAACGCAGGAAAATGCAGTGGCAGTTTTCTTGGCGTTTTTCATCAAGAAAAAAAACGCAGGACAAAAACCCAAGTGGAAACCTAGCCTTAGGCTGTTTAAACGGAAGGGGGTTACTTTTAGTGATAAAAACACAGTAAATATGAAAGCAAGGTGAGGCGAGTTAGAGTCTGCCATGTTGTAACCTGGGATCAGACTTTAAATGGATGTATTTAATGAGTGTACGTTCAGTTAATTTTGGATAGGAGGTCATTAGGGCATTAGTGTGATACTGGTATAATTACCTGTCCAAACGTCTCTATCTGTTGATGTGTATCTTAAAATTTCTTATATGAAAAAACCATGAAAGAAATACAATTTCCGTCTTGCAGCGAGAAGTAATGCATCTTTATTGCACTTAAATTAGGTTTGTGCATAAGGGATGTCTCCTACCAGTATGAAGGTCTTGGCTATACTGACCAACTGAATAGAATGTCCGGGTTTGAAAGACTGCAGCTCATGGCAAGGACGTTATCAGTTAAAGAAAGCAAGCGTCAGATCGGTCCCTGGTAATGCGTCTACATCCCTGGGTAATGAAAGACTTAATCGTCTTGACTTCAGATGTCCTTCTGGTTACCATAGGGGTTCCATTTGAGTATCCAGATTTTAGGTTTCTGGGTGGAAGGGTTTCTCTGGGTGGTGATGACCAACAGGAACAGGTGCTCCCAGTTTCAATAATGAAGTAGGCTAATTAACTGTTTTTGAAGGCATAATTATTTTATGTTTCGCCCTGAAGGGTTTCTTCACTGAAGGGTTGACAAGAGAGTTTGCAGGAGAGTTGGGTTTCAGCTCCTTGACTTCACTATACACTATGATGGGCCAACCCCAGTGACCTTCTGCTGCAGGAAGAGCTTGGCTGGTCCTGTATAATGTATAGTTAAATCAGGGAGATTTCTTCAAGGAGTCTTTAGGCATTAAAATATACATTATACAGGGCCAGATTAGCCCTTTACATGGGATAAACTTAGTAGTGTTGTGTTTATAACAAATAGTGAAGTGAGTTAAAACTAGACTTGGGCACCAGGGGGCTCTTCGTGTTCGTCTTCGTGCTCGTCTTCGGGGGGGAAAAAAATGTTCGTATTCCGCGAATATTCGCCCGTTCCTGTCTTCTCTTCGGGCGAATATTCTTGGACATTCTTCGTGTTCGGTTTTTCTTCGTTTCCCCAGTTAAGGGGTTAATACGGGGTTAACGCAGCTCTTGTGCCAGGAGTTTAAATGTACGTATGAGCAACTCTATTGGTCGTCAACAGGGGGCTCGTCTGCCATTGGTTGATGGCAGACGAGCCCCCTGCTGGCGACCAATAGGGTCGCTCGTACAGACTGTTAACTCCTGGTGCCGTAACTTACCCGGCACATCCCACTGGTCTCCCTCCCTGTTCAATTAGTTAAATGTCCGTACGAGCGACTTTATTGGTCGCTCGTACGGACATTTAACTAATTGAACAGGGAGGGAGACCAGTGGCATCTGCAGGGTAAGTTGCAGCATTGGGGTTTTAAAACCTCAATGCTGCAACATACCCGGCACATCCCACTGGTCTCCCTCCCTGTTCAATTAGTTAAATGTCCGGACGAGCGACTTTATTGTACCAATAAAGTTGCTCGTACGGACATTTAACTAATTGAACAGGGAGGGAGACCAGTGGGATGAGCCTATTGGTCACCTGCAGGGTCTTCCTCTGGCATCAACCAATTGGTTGATGCCAGAGGAGGTCCCTGTAGGCGACCAATAGGCTCATTCGCACTGCCCTGTAACCCGTGACGGCGAACCTGCGGATTTCCACTTCCGGGAACTTCGCGATGCCGCGAAGACAAGGTAAGTTAGAAGGGGGGGGGAGAATGGTAGACGAAGACGAAGACAATCACGAAGATCTTCATGGTGTGTGTCTTCGTCTTCACCTACGTTTTACCGCCGCTGTCTTCTCTTCGGCGTGTCTTCGGAACGAACACGAAAACGCACTCTTCGTGTTCGTTTTCATGTTCGCCCGAAGACGAATGCACAAGTCTAGTTAAAACCAACAACTCTCTTGCCAACGCTCCAATAGACCCCAATGGAGCTGCTTCACATTACATTGTATTATATATACATTAACAGTACATCTCAGCTCTCATATGCACCTTAATGCAATAGAGTGTAATCTTGTAATTAATTATTTTTTTGATCCAAGTGGATAGAGGGGTTCATCAAATGCCTCTCTATACATTCGGTCTGTTCCCCGTCCCCTGATCCTTTGCTCTTCAGGAGATATATTTGCTTGAATGCATCTCCCGCTTTGTAGTGCACAATACTTAACTCCAGCCCTGGCTCTTCCAATATTTTCCGGGGTCCAGTCAGGCACATTTGTCGCTCCCAATGTAAAATCATAATTTTACACCAAGAATGAACCAACTAGTTACTTATCCAATTAAAAATGTACTACCGAAAATACATTTTATGGGTACTTTTTCAATATTGTATTGTATATAGTTTTTGATCCTTTACCTCATAATATTAGTGTTTTTCCTTTAATATCTGAATATCTGCAACAGGCAACTTTTTAAAGAGATATCACAATCAATGCCAGTATATGACACCATCATTTTGTTTTATAGAACTGGATTATAAATTACCATCAACTTCAGACGTAAATGTTAAAAAATGTTAAAAATGTGTTTTTCATGTCAATCATACCCATCGTTTGTTGACAACGATGCTCTGATACTCTGTAAATTCTATGTATTTAAATATTTCAACGCAAATAGCTAAACTTTGTCCACTGTAGTTTGTTTGTTCAATTAAACTTCGTAGCTGGGTGAGTAAACGTTCAATTGTCAAATTCATTCAGGTGTAAAATTAATACAAAAGCTGTAATGAAGCTTCTCGTGACTTCCTATCAGAGAAAATGGTTTTAACTAAAAGTTATTTAAAATTACGTTGCCAAGCATTGTGAGTTGCCTTGAACTGAATAGCTGATGGCGCTAATACAAGATCTCACTGTGTATTCAACAGTCACAATATTTTAATGTTTTAACAGCTTTTAATATGTTTTCACCGGGGCACAGAAAATATGGAATTAATACTGGGCTCATTTTATCCACTTGCCTAATGAAAGGCTAAAGAGAAGATAGATATAATTAAATAAATTTAAATGCTTACACCGCCTTGGGCAAAGTTATGAAAAAGCACAGAAATTAATTACATTTCAAACACGGGATTAGTGTTAGGACAATCGGCGTTTATTTAAAAATAGGGGTCGGGAGCTTGGATGTAAGTAACTTCTTGAAGTAGGACCTCACTGGGGTAGACCATTCATAATACATAGTGATATCAGAGAGTTGGATATTGTTTATAAAGAGTCAATCTGGGGTTAAGTTGTAAAAGCTGTGTAATCATTAGGAATATCCAAAGGCGTATTTTAGCCTAGAGCGACTAGGACTAGCAGGCAGGTCCAAAGGAGGGCAGCCAACAGGAAACCTCATCACCCTCTTGAATGGTAAAAGGTCCCTGTAGCCCCTCTACTCAATGGGCTGGTTAAAAGGAAGATGCCTAACCACTGGCCCATCAACACCATGGCCGACTGTGCCAAGTCAGCATAGTCCTCAATGGTTTCCTTTTGCCCGGCTCCATGTGTCCTTCAAAATAGAGTGCCAGGATATGAGGTAATATCACAAAGTTCAACAATAAAAATGGTGACACAGAGGGGGCCGCTGGTGGTGCTTCCCTTGGTTAGGCCTATGGCAATGACAATTGTAAATACCCCTTTGGGAATATCCTTTTGGTTTCAGTGTTAATTGGACCACTTATGCTCAATAAATATTCCTAATAGTAACTCCATTATTGTCATGACCAGTACCCTAAACCAAGAAAGAAGGGTGTGCTTGTACAGTACACAGGAATTTGTGCTTGGAAGACTGTTTGCCAAATGTTTCTTGAGTGATTTGAAGGTCTAACATCAAATGTATGTCTCTCATTGTGTTCTTATTTTTTCCAATTCAGGTAGTGTCACAGCATCTGAAAATGATGAGGAAATCCCGCAGGATTAATGGAATCAGATTAAAGGACAATATTTTTCCCTACCCATCTAGACGATTCCGAAGAGGCCGGCGGTGTATGGAGATGGGGTTCAGACCATCAATACTCAGTAAACATGGCCCCACAGATTGTTATTACCTGCCAGCACCGGAGGACATTTTCATTAAAGACATGTTATCCGAAAATCCTCGCTTCAAGAGTTTAGCCCAGAGCAGGTCAGACAAGTACTGGGGAGACGTTGCTGCGGTTATACCTCCATATCGTGGTCCATGGGAAGAAAATCACTGAGAGCTTAGCTTCAGTTTTGCATATGGTCCAGAAAATAAAAACTAAACCAACAACATTTTAAATATTCTATTTTATTCATTGATTCCGCTATCGTAATGTAAGGCTGCAGAACAATACATCCTTGTGTTGATCTATGATGATATAATACTAATCTAATAAACTAATATAAACCAATATAAACATGAAACATGCTACAAGCTCAACATGTAGCATAATAAATGATGTTAAACCTTTATGGACTAAAACAAGATAGTCCTAAAAATAAGTCTGCCATTCAGTATGAAATAAAAAGCATGTTTCCTGGAATGTTTATGGGGACGATCATTAGTTGTACAGGCGGCTAAGGTGGCTCATTAAGAGCGGTAGAGTAGAAGTTGGACAGACCAGCTCAAACTCTTACTCTTGTTAAACATTTATATTTTGGTCCTCACAGGCATCATTTTGGGCACCCAAGAGAATAATATTGCTTAGCGTACCCATCTCTAGTTATTTTGACATTTCTTTAAATTTCTTTCTCCCTTGAAAGACTTCTTCTTATCTAGTTCTGTGTCTGAAGCACTTTTTATTATAGTGATTAGGTGTGCTGCAATGGCATCTTTACTTGTTTGCCAGACTTCTAGCTGTCATACGTCTGTCAAATAAGTCCGTCATAACAAAAAAGACATTTCAAGTCATATTTAATACAGTGCACAGGCAGTAGTGTTATTAAGCAAAAGGGATAGGGCCACTTCCCCGTAGTGGGTTTAAGGATACATAGCAGCCATGGAATAAATTAGCATTCTAATTCACGGTGTTACAGGATAAGTATGTAGCAAAATATGCAAAGAGAATATGTCCACTTCACATGATTAAAGGCACCCCTTTCCTCCAAGGGTTGAGCCATATCTAGAAAGGTTGGAACAAATATTTGGTATTTAGAGAGCCTATTTACTGAGAGACTAGAGACAATGAAATATCACTAGAGAAAAGAGGGAAGGGGAATTAAAGCAATGAAAGGCAAATAAGATTACAGTTGAAGAATAAATTAGTGGAAGGCACAACTAACGTAAAATCTCAGGAAAAATACAAACCTGTGTATAATATGCAGGTACATACTTTTATGAAAAAAGTACATGTGTATAATATGAACCTATAACACCACCTTCACAGGTAGCTTCACGCACAGTTACATATACTCACACTTACTGATACCACACAAATGTACATTGAGGGCCCCCTCGCAGCTTAGCTACCTTTATAGGCTCAGGAGGAGGCTCTTCCCTCTTGTGGTCCAACAGCTGGAGATGGCTCTGGTCTTCTGCTCCCTCGCAGTCCTCACATGCTGCATGCATCTGGGCTCTGGGAAGTTACGTTATATCCCGGGGCTCAGACATCGTGCAGAGACTGCAATCATTAGGAATTCAATATATATGTATGATATGATGCCGACAGAGGTGCTAGCGAAATATTCTCTTACTTTCATTTTGTATCTGCACACAGACGTTTTCTCTTACACTCTTTGTCCGGATCCCTATTCGTAAGTTCCTGGCAATCCCTGGTGGTCCTCTGCATCCCAGGCAATCTATGATAAAGGAATTTTATGCTTTTTGATTGGTTGGCAGAAACTATAGGCAAGAAAATGATTAAAGTAGCCAGAAGGGGGCATTTGCCCCAGCTGTGCCTCTTGTAGTTACCCATTATGGTTTTTTATTAGATGACAATTGTTTAACTTAATTGGCACAGTAAAAACAATGCATTCTGGAATGTTATATAAATTCCAGTTTAGGTGTTTGTATGACAATTATTATCCGAACATGTAAGCCCATTAAATACCATGTGACCATAATGGGAATTATATAGCCGAAGAGATTCTCGTGTAAGCTTTTAAAAGTGGAATATTTCTCCTGGACGGACAGTTTTATTGGTTACTATGGTTAAAAGACAACCAGAATCGCTTTTAGATAGTCCCAGTGCCTACATTTCTATTACCATAGTGATTTTTGGCTTTACTATTATAATCAGTTAATTCATCAATATTTTCCATGTGCGGGATAGGTGCAGGTGGCATTTTGTGCCATTTGAATTGATAAACTGAGAATTTGGGGGGTTTTTTGTTTATTTTTTATTAAATTTTTTTTTTAAATAAGTTAAATAAGTTAACCATTATATACAGACCTTATTGAGGTGCTCTTGGAAATGGAGGTTGAAGCAACCAATAACGAAGAGGACCAAAGAAAGAATGAATGTGACCTTTAATCAGTTAACTTATGCAACATTTAGTAACATAGTAACATAGTAACATAGTTCAAAAAAGACCAAAGTCCATCAAGTTCAACCTATATACATATTGTGTCCCTACTGTGTTGATCCAGAGGTAGGCAAAAAACCCTTATGAAGCAGATGCCAATTGCCCCATACCAGGGGGAAAATTCCTTCCCGACTCCAAATATGGCAATCAGAATAAATCCCTGGATCAACGTTCTGTCCCTATTAATCTAATATCCATAACTTGTAATATTATTGCTTTCAAGAAACACGTCCAGGCTCCTTTTGAACTCTTTTATTGAGTTTACCATCACCACTTCCTCTGGCAGAGAGTTCCATAATCTCACCGCTCTTACTGTAAAGAACCCCCGTCTGTGCTGGTGTAGAAACCTTCTTTCCTCCAGCCGTAGAGGATGTCCCCTTGTTATAGATACAGTCCTGGGTATAAATAGGTCCTGGGAGTGATCTCTGTACTGTCCCCTTATATATTTATACATAGTTATTAAGTCCCCCCTAAGCCGTCTTTTTTCCAAACTAAATAACCCCAATTCTGATAATCTTTCTGGGTACTGTAGTCCTCCCATTCCCCTTATTACTCTGGTTGCCCGTCTTTGAACCCTCTCCAGCTCCACTATATCTTTCTTGTACACTGGTGCCCAGTACTGTACACAGTATTCCATGTGTGGTCTGACTAGTGACTTGTACAGGGGTAGAATTATTTCCTTGTCGTGGGCATCTATGCCCCTTTTGATGCACCCCATGATTTTATTTGCCTTAGCAGCAGCTGCCTGACACTGGTCGCTACAGGTAAATTTACTGTTAACTAAAACTCCTAAGTCCTTTTCCATGTCAGTCGTCCCCAGTGTTTTCCCATTTAATACATATTCCCAGCCTGGATTTTTCTTCCCCATGTGCATAACCTTACATTTATCTGTGTTGAACCTCATCTGCCACATCCCAGCCCAAGCCTCCAACCTATGCAGATCCATTTGTAATCGTGCGCTGTCCTCTATTGTGTTAACCACGTTACAGAGCTTAGTATCGTCTGCAAAGATTGATACTTTACTATGCAATCCCTCTACAAGGTCATTAATAAATATATTAAAAAGAATAGGACCCAAAACTGACCCCTGTGGTACCCCACTAGCAACAGTCACCCACTCAGAGTATGTACCATTAATAACCACCCTCTGTTTCCTATCACTGAGCCAGTTACTTACCCACATACACACATTCTCCCCCAGCCCAAGCATTCTCATTTTATGTACGAGCCTTTTATGTGGCACCGTATCAAATGCTTTGGAAAAATCAAGATATACGACATCCAGCGATTCACCCCGATCCAGTCTTGAGCTCACCTCCTCATAAAAGCTGATCAGGTTAGTTTGACAGGACCGATCCCTTGTAAACCCATGCTGATATGGAGTCATACACTTATTTTAATTGAGATACTCCAAAATAGCATCTCTTAGGAAACCCTCAAACAGTTTACACACAACAGAAGTTAAACTAACAGGCCTATAATTCCCCGGGTCACTTTTTGTCCCCTTTTTGAATATTGGCACAACATTTGCTATGCGCCAGTCCTGGGGAACAGACCCTGTCACTATAGAGTCCTTGAATATTAGAAATAGGGGTCTGTCTATTACATTACTTAACTCCCTTAGAACGCGGGGGTGAATGCCATCTGGACCT
Organism: Spea hammondii; assembly: GCA_029215755.1. Lineage (NCBI taxonomy): Eukaryota > Metazoa > Chordata > Amphibia > Anura > Pelobatidae > Spea > Spea hammondii. The sequence goes on from JARDYJ010000001.1 coordinate 12,688,648, forward strand.
GGTGATTTGTCTATTTTGATTTTTTTTAGGCGGCACTGCACTTCTTCCTGGGTTAGACAGGCGACATGTACTGGGGCATTTATCTCATCCTGCTGTATATTACCTGGCATTTCATTTTCCTCTGTGAATACAGCAGAGAAGAATATATTTAATAGATTAGCTTTTTCCTGATCCCCGTCTATAACTTCTCCCTCATTACTTTTTAAGGGGCCAACGCTTTCATTGTTAACCTTTTTACTATTTATATAGTTAAAGAACATTTTGGGGTTTGTTTTACTCTCTTTGGCAATGAGTCTTTCTGTCTCCAATTTTGCTGCTTTTATCTGATTTTTACATATTTTATTTTTTTCCCGATAGCTTTTTAGTGCTTCCTCACTGCCTTCCTGTTTTAGTAGCTTAAATGCCTTTTTTTGCCATTTATTGCCCCCTTTACATTTTTATTTATCCACATTGGTTTTCTCTTGTTCCTGACTCTTTTATTCCCATACGGCATGTACCTTTCACAGTGAGAATTTAAGATATTCTTAAAAATCTCCCATTGAGCGTCTGTACTCTTGTTTTTGAGGACATTTTCCCAATTTACAGTGTTAAGGGCTTCTCTTAGTTGATCAAACTTTGCCCTCCTAAAGTGCATAGTTCTTGTGGCTCCTCTAAGAGTTCCCTTATTGAAGGACAAGTTATAATGCATCATATTGTGATCACTATTTCCTAGATGTCCCCTGACCTGCACATTAGTTACTCTGTCAGGTCTGTTGGTTAATATTAAGTCCAGTAGGGCGCCCCCTCTGGTCGGGTCCTGTACCATTTGGGACAGATAATTATCCTTACTTATAGTCAGAAACCGGTTTCCTTTATGAGATTCACAGGTCTCGGTTTCCCAGTTTATGTCTGGATAGTTAAAGTCCCCCATAATAACCACCTCATTGTGATTAGCTGCCTTGTTTATTTGCTTTAATAATTGATCTTCTGCTGCTTCCATTATATTTGGTGGCTTATAGCAAACCCCGATCAGTATTTTATTATTTTTCTTTCCATATATTTCTACCCATAATGACTCCACATTATTATTTCCCTCACATATATTCTCCCGCAGTGTGGCCTTTAGGCTGGACTTTACATAAAGGCAAACTCCTCCCCCTTTTCGTTTTTTCCGATCCTTCCTGAATAGACTATACCCCTGTATGTTAACCGCCCAGTCATAGCTATCATCCAACCATGTCTCTGTTATACCCACTATGTCATAATTTTCTTCAGACATTATTAACTCCAGTTCGTCAGTTTTATTGGTCAGACTTCTGGCATTAGTAAGCATACAATTTAGAGGTGTATGGTTTTTTTCCCTATGAAGCCTATCCCTATTAACTATTATAACCCCTCCCTCTGCTCCACCCCCAGGTACATTTATAAGCCCCAGCTCTCTATCTACACTAGTAATTTGCTAAACTTTTCCTTTCTATGATGGATTAGTCTTTTACCATTCATTTAATGAAATATTCAAACTTTAAAAAAGGTCATATCTCGCGGTGTGTCCAGCCTGTGCTACAAAGCTCCTCTCACCAAGTGTGAAAATTGATAAATGGGCTTTATCATTTATTGTAGCCCTTGTGATAAATAAATTGACTTATATGGAAATTGAACTTATTTTTAAGGCACAGGGGGGCAGTGTGACTCCATACCACTTGGCCTAGCTTCAGCACGCAATTATTAATTTTAATCTACAAGTAATTTTACATAAACAACACTCGGGAATAATATTGCCCTGCATATGGTACTTTATCTCTTAAGGGTCACATATTTATGGGAGTCATGCGTCTCAGATGAATGCTCTTATACATGGTGGTTTTAGGTTCTATTTCATCTACCTTGTGTATTTGCCATTGATTGGAAGGTGCAGTGAGACAGGGTGTGTGATATTGTAATAATATTGATGTTTTCAAAATTATTGTAATTCAACACAAAAAATACAGCTACAAGTCTTCATATCCAAGTAGTCAGTATTCTATGTCAAACATTTAGGATATTTTAGGTCTATGATTTCGTTCCGAGCAGTAACATGATTAATATCTTTGGTGGTTTGGAGTCCTCCCAGCCCACTTGCATTGCTTCTCAGTTGGCGTATCTGGTAATAGCCCGTCTAGAGCTCATGTTTTAGTAGTAGGGTAGGTGTAAAGATTATGGTTCTCACCTGTTCTATGTAAGGCCAGGGCACCAGGTGGCTGACCGGAGCTAGGCGAGGATGCTGAGATGAAAGATGGCACTGCCATGGCATCTCTCTTCAGTTATTAAGCAAGTGCTTAGAGAATGAAAGAAACATGTAGTTTGCCTACATATGTCCACCCTAGACTTTATCCATTGCCTTAGAACCATGCTCCCTCATATAGGGAGTAATTGTTTTTATAAGTTGTGTAGATGTGTAAAGCATTTCTTTAGAAAGTTAGGGAATTTTCATGGCAATGGTGTTATTACCCAAAGAAGCAGCTCTTGATCACTGTGATCTATAACCTTCAGAATGAACGGAATGCTTTACAATACTATTTAAAAAAAATAAAAGTAGAAGGAAAGGTATATGTTAATCTTTCAGTATTTAGATCCTTGAAAATGTCATTGTTCGAAACTCTTGAGACCGAATGTTCTTTGAAAAGTAAGTCTTCGGTTACTTCTGCGCTCAAACTTGGTGAGTGGAGATGAATGATTGCAAAATTAACACATTCAAGGCCATTTTGTTCTATTTCCCCATGGTTATTTAGTAAGGAATATATACCGTATTTGCTCGATTATAAGACGAGGTTTTTTTCAGAGCAAATGCTCTGAAAAATACCCCTCGTCTTCTAATCGGGGTCGTCTTCTAATCAGACCTCAAATACAGTCTGATTAGGAGACTAAGATCCAGATCCCCCGCACCGCTGCAGGGGACCTGGATCCTCCTGTCTCACCCCCCCCCCCCCCCATCATACACACTTACCGGTGCTTCCTGCTGTATTGCCGGGGCAGCGGGTTGACGTCTACGCGATCCGCGTAGACAACGTCCGCTGCAGCCGGAAGGAGGTGTGGCTAGCAGCGGGGGTTGTCTGCGTCCGTCGCGCAAACCTTCCCCGACTGTCAGAGATCAGAGTTCCCCGCACCGGTGCGGGGAACTCTGATCTCTGACAGCCGGGGAAAGTATACGCGACGGACGCATACAAACCCCCGCTGCCAACTCCACCTCTTTCCGGCTGCAGCAGAAGGCGACGTCAACCCGCTGCCCCGGCTGGAAGCACCGGTAAGAGAGGGCTGAGAGGGGAGGGGAGGGGAGAGTGTGTGTGTGTGTGTGTGTTAGTTAAATGGGGGTATAGGGTGTGTGTGTGTGTGTGTTAGTTAGTTAGTTAAATGGGGGCATAGGGCATTTCTGGAGTGGCGTTAAGGGGGCATTTAATAGAGCACTCTGCCTCCTGAAATGCCTTATACACCTATATGCCACTCTGCCCCATAATATGCATTTTAACCCCCTAAATGCCAGAGTGGCATATAGGGGTATAAGGCATTTCTGGAGGCAGAGTGCTCTATACAATGCCTTTTAACTCCCTTAATGCCACTCTGCCTCCTGAAATGCCTTATACCTCCCTATATGCCACTCTGCCCCATAATATGCATTTTAACCCCCTAAATGCCAGAATGGGATATAGGGGTATAAGGCATTTCTGGAGGCAGAGTGGCACATAGGGGGTCAAAAGGCATACCATGGGGCACAGTGGCATATAGAGGGTTAAAAGGCATATCATGGGCCACAGTGCCATATTGGAGTGGCAAGCCTGGGGGCAGATGTGCGTAACTGGGGGACAGGTTGGAAAATACAAGAAATAAAAACAAAAAAAATATTTTTCTCAATCATAGCTTTTATTAAAAAAAATAGTTTACATGAATTAACATTTACTGGTAAAACTTTTTTCCTTTAGGGTCGTCTTATATTCAGGCTTTTTCTTTTTTTCCTAAGTTAATATTCAGATTTTGGGGGGTCGTCTTATAATCAGGGTCGTCTTATAATCGAGCAAATACGGTATTAACCACTTTTCCAGTTTTAAATTGCTGTTACTGTGTAACTTTATGCTTAGGCTAAAAAGAAAGTTTGCCTATTTGGACACAGAAGGCTTAGTTAATTTGACTTGGTTATACAGAATACAATCACTCATTATATTACATCAACTTACAGTAATTCACTAACACTTCCATTTAAGAACTGATCTCACATTATATGATGACCAACCCTAACTTGTTTCATTCTTCCACTTTTTTTTTTAATCTCTACAGACAGTGACATATTTACTATTCATGCTTCCCTGGGCCCGACCTTGGGCAGTGTGTCCAGCCGTCTCCTCCTCGGTTTGTGTCTAAACCAAATTAAAAGGAGCACCGTGACTATAAGACATGGAGTGCCAGGATATGATGTGCCTTTTAAAACACTCTATGGATGCTGTATTAAGTCCTCACAGCCTCCATAGTGATTGCCCAAGAATGACCTAGGTCCCCCGGTTTGGTAACTGCTGTCCCCTGGACCTATTGGCTTAGGCCAGCATACGGCACTGTCTATAGAAATTAAAAGCTTTAAAAAAATAGGCATTAGCATGAAACTATTCTAAAATTACACAAAATAATATGTAGCTGTTAATTAAGTAAAATGTTGATTGCTTAGCGGCAGTAAATATATTGATTCGCTTGAATTCCCCAACAGGGCTTTTAGTCCTTCTGTTTAAGCTCTGGTACGTCTCCTTGGTGGGCCCTGACCATTAAAATAAGGAAACTGTTTCTTACCACGCATATAATTGATTTCTCCCTGGATCCAAAAGTAAATTCCTATTGAAAAGAACATTCCATCAGTTAAGTCATGGTATATTGTGTTTTAAAATATCCTGTCCCCTGCTGATTTATATTGCTAACAGTTTTCTGTAGAAGTTGCTATGGTCCAGGCTTGCTGTTTGTAAAACTGGGGCAGGTAAGGCCTACAGAAGTCATATTAAATTATCTTTTGGATACCCGGAATCTTTGAGATTTTACAGAGCTGTCTCTTTAGTGTGTTTCACAATTTTACTGTTATTTTTTTGCCTATTTCATTAAAGCACACTTTTAATACATAAATGTGCTGTTTACAATTCATGTTTTGCATAAAAAAACTGAGTTGCATATACATGTCCATATGTCCACGTCTATGATGTTTGCTGTTGTGGCTGCTACTTGATATTGAGATTGGAGTCATGTATCTAGTAAATCACTAGAAATCTTGTAATACTTCTCCAAAACATGACTTCCAGTCTGAGCTCACTGAGTTCATACGTAGCATGGTTTGGTTATATTAAATGGTTTACTTTATTTGTATTAATGTTAAAATGTTAAAATGTCATCTGACATATCTGCCCCTTTTCCTATTTGATCAAATAGCCTAACAACAAAGAACAACCTTTCAGACAGTTTATAACAACCCAGTAGCGTACCTAGCGGGGGGCGGGGGGGGGCGGTCCGCACCGGGTACCGCTCATCGGGGGGTGCCAACTTGCTGGCACCCCTCCAGAGACGGACAGTAATGTCCGCCGCTGGAGGAGCAGGCTCGCAAGGGAGCGGTATCGGAGGTCTTTAGCAGACCTCCGGCTCCCTTGAGTGATTTTAAGCCGGGTTCAACCCTTGAACCCGGCTTAAAACCACTCAACGGAGCCGGAGGTCTGTTAAAGACCTCCGATATCGCTCCCTTGCGATCCGCGCGGCCACAGCTGCTGTGTGCCGGGATTTGTTGTCAGATCCCGGCGCACAACACTGAAGCCGCGCCCACTGCCGTCCGTGCCCTCTGACCCGGAAGAAGACAGAAGAACTGAAGAAGAGGAGCGAAGAGGAGGAAAAGAAGCTGTAAGGAGAAAAGAGGAAAGGTAGGAAAGCATTCAGTGAGTGAGAGTTGATTGGTATATGTGTGGATTGGTATGTGTGGATTGGTATATGTGTGGATTGGTATGTGTGGATTAGTATATGTCTGGATTGGTATATGTGTGGATTGGTATGTATGTGGATTGGTATATATGTGTGGATTAGTGTATATGTGTGGATTGGTATATATGTGTGGATTGGTATGTGTGTGGATTGGTATGTGTGGACTAGTATGTGTGGATTGGTATGTGTGGATTAGTATATGTCTGGATTGGTATATGTCTGGATTGGTATGTATGTGAATTGGTATATATGTGTGGATTAGTGTATATGTGTGGATTGGTATATGTGTGGATTGGTATATGTGTGGATTGATATGTGTGGATTGGTGTGTGTGTGGATTGGTGTGTGTGTGGATTGGTATGTGTGTGGATTGGTATGTGTGTGGATTGGTATATGTGCGGATTGGTAAGTGTGTGAGAGTGATGGGTGTTATGCTGTACCATTTCCAATGTATTTTTCATTATATAATTATGCTCTAGTACATCATAACTCCCATCACTCTATACTGTTCCATACAGTGGCAGAGCTGGGAGACAGAGACATTGCACCCCCACCGCAGGACTCCTGAAAGGTAAGTGAACTTCAAAGTGGGAGAGGGTAGATAGTTAGGAGGGGGTAGATAGGGAGAAGGGAGTGAGACGGGGGATAGGGGGTAGATAGGGAGAAGGGAGTGAGAAGGGGTAGGTAGGACAAAAGGGAGTGAGAAGGGGTAGATAGGGCAATCATGCCCCATCTGCGAGTACATCCTGGAATCTGGGTATGCCTGGGCATGATAGAAATGTTATTGCTGTTAACAATCATATATATATATATATATATATATATATATATATATATATATATATATATATATATTAATATTGTTATTTAATTGTTTTGTCCTATTTTGGTGTGTTACTTACTTGAAATAAAAGTATTTTTTTTTATGGTGTGGGGGTGGCCATATTCGGTTTCGGCCAGGTAAATGCTACATTTTCGGTTTCGGTCCAGAATTTGTTTCGGTGCATCCCTACTACTAATGAAGTGGTAGGCCTACACCACATCAATGTTTGGCTATAGTGATAGGAGTTATGCTGCACTATTGTCAATATCTGGCTCAATGTATAGTGATAGGGATTACGCTGTACCACCGTCAATGTGTGCCTCAGTATATAGCGATAGGTGTTATGTTGTACCACCGTCATTGTCTGCCTCAGTATATAGTGGTAGGTGTTATGCTGTACAACCGTCAATGTCTGCCTCAGTATATAGTGATAGGTTGTGAGGATCGTCTTACTGGAAGGAATCCAGGATGCAGGAAAGGAACACGCTTGCTCAGTACAGGACACGCACAAGGGGCCTGAGGAGGATAACAGGACACTTGGCAGTGTAGCTGTAAGCACGGGTGATCTGGACGGAGCCGTTAAGCAGACCAGGGTCAGGATACCGGAGGTTCTCAGAGTCGTTAGGATACCCGGGGTCAGGATGCCAGAAGTACACAGGAGCCGTAAGGATAGCCGAGGTCAGGATGCCAGAAATATACAATAGCCGTTTAGCAGACCGGGGTCAGGATGCCAGAGGTACTCAGAGTCGTTAGGATAGCCAGGGTCAGGATACCAGAAGTTCACGATAGCCGTTGAGCAGACCAGGGTCAAGATACCAGAAGTAACACAAACAATAATGTAACACAGGAGGGGGCTCAATAAGCACGGAAGCACCAGTACAACTGAGCACCGGTGGATGTGTGAGAGACGTTTAAATAGCCCGGGGAGGCGTTCCCCGGCGTCTCTGACGTAACCGCGTCCACCGTCGCCATAGCGACGCGGCGGAATCCAGGCGGCGGTCAGCCGCATAAATATTCATGAAGCGGCCGCGCGTGTGAGCGGCTGCTTCATGTAGCAGGGAATGGTGCCGGCGTTTCTGCCGGGAGGACAGAGCGGAACCTCCCAGCATCTGCCAGGTAGGTGCCTTACAGGATCCCCCCACAAGACGTGACCTCTGGGGGCGTGGAGAACCTGGCTTGAGAGGATGCAACCTGTGGAATCTGCGAACACAGACAGGGGCATGCACCTGATCTGCCGGTTCCCAGGTTCTTTCTTCTGGGCTATACCCCTTCCAGTGTATCAGATATTCCAAGTGCCCACGATGGATCCTGGAATCAACAATCTTTTGTACCACATACTCCTCAACCCCATCGATGACAACGGGAGCAGGCGGAGGAGGTACGCGATCAGGAAAAGGGTTGGCTACCCATGGCTTAACTAGAGACACATGGAACACGGGATGGATTCGACAAGAAGCGGGCAGTTTCAGCTGCACTGTCACTGGATTGATGATCCTTGTGATGACATAAGGACCGATAAATTTAGGTCCTAATTTTTTCGATGGCACCTGCAGGCGCAGGTTACTTGTGGACAACCAGACCTTGTCACCACAGCGGTAGGTAGGTGGGCTGGATCTGTGACGATCTGCATATAACTTGTATGTTTTACGAGCCTTGATCAGGTTTTGTTTCAGGGTTCGAAATTGTCTGGTGAGGGCGGTGATTCGGTCCGTAATTCCAGGGACCGTAGGTCCGGTGGGTAGGCCCGGAATCATGGTAGGATGGTAGCCGTAGTTTGCAAAAAATTGTGACATTTGTATGGAACGTTGTTTTTGATTGTTGTAGGTAAATTCCGCAGAAGGGAGGAACTGGAGCCAATCATTCTGGAGGTGAGTGGTATAACATCTCAAATATTGTTCCAATATTTGGTTTAAACGTTCTGTCTGACCGTTGGTCTGAGGATGAAAGGCCGTGGACAGCGTGGGACGAATGTGCAGATTCCGACAGAAGATCTTCCAGAAGCGTGATGTGAATTGTACCCCCCGGTCCGAAGTGATGGTCTGTGGTAATCCATGAAGCCGAAAAACTGTATTCAGGAACAAGGTTGCCGTGGTTGCTGCTGAGGGAATACCGATGGTGGGAATAAAATGTGCCATTTTAGTAAATCTGTCTACCACCACCATTATTGTGTCGTGTTTCTTTGAGGGTGGTAGATCTACAATAAAGTCCATAGAAATCTTTGACCAAGGAACCGACGGAATAGGTAACGGGCGGAGGAGGCCTGCAGGTTTCCTGCGTGTGGTCTTGGTTCGGGCACAGGTGGTACATGAGCGGACAAACGAGGTAACGTCTCGGTCCAGTGAAGGCCACCAAAAATGACGTCGAATGAGATCCAGGGTCTTCTTAATACCCCCATGTCCAGAAAGGAGGGAGTCATGACAGGTTTGTAGTACCCTTAGACGGGCCGGACGTGATACAAATATCATTTTACGATAGTAGAGAAGGTCCCTGGTACGACGGATAGGGGGATGTGTTCTTGGGATTGGCACGCCACGGGATGAAGTACGGATGTAGTCCATAAGAGGTGGTTGGTGAGTGAGAAATAAGTTAGATGGAAGAATGGTATCAGACTGGCTCTTAGGGTGATCTGATGTAACTGGTATTCGGGACAAGGCATCTGCTTTAATATTTCGGGATCCAGGGCGGTAGGTGATGTGTAGATTAAACCTTGTAAAGAAGAGAGCCCACCTTGCCTGTCTCGGGCACAACCTACGTGCAGAACGGAGATACTCGAGGTTCCGGTGGTCGGTATAAACCGTCACGGGGTGTATGGTACCTTCAAGAAGATGACGCCAAGCCTCCAGTGCCTGTTTGATGGCCAACAATTCTCTATCCCCCACACTGTAGTTCATTTCTGAAGGGGTGAGTTTGCGAGAGTAATAGGCTACTGGGTGTAGACTCTGTTTTTCTCCATGTCTCTGGGACAAGATTGCCCCTACAGCTACATCCGAAGCGTCTACCTCCACATAAAAGGGTTCAGCAACGTTGGGTTGGATGAGAATAGGAGCCGTGGTGAAATACTGTTTCAGGATGTCAAAAGCCTTCTGAGCGTCGGATGTCCATGCGAAACGAGAGGACTGGCAAGTAAGTCTCGTGATGGGTGCGATAACATGAGAGAAATTTCGAATGAATTTGCTATAGTAATTCGCGAAGCCGATGAAGCGTTGGATCGCTTTTTTATCAGAGGGTATCGGCCATTCCAGTATTGCTGACACTTTCTTAGGATCCATTTGTAGATTTCCCGGCGTGATAATGAACCCCAGGAACTCTACCCGGGAGGATTCAAATTGGCATTTCTCTAGCTTAGCGTAGAGGTGATGTGAACGTAGGCATTTGAGGACCATTTTAACCTGGTCCCGGTGTTCAGACAGAGTTGATGAGAAGATGAGGATGTCATCCAAATAGACTACCAGGAAGATGTCAAGGTAGTCCCGGAACACGTCATTTAGGAAATGTTGAAACGTCGCGGGGGCATTGCATAACCCAAAAGGCATTACGAGGTACTCAAAGTGTCCGTAGCGACTTCGAAAAGCGGTCTTCCACTCGTCTCCCTCCCGTATGCAAACGAGATTGTAGGCCCCCCGGAGATCAATTTTAGTGAAGATGCGTGCATCTTTCAGTCGGTCCAGAAGTTCGGGAATAAGAGGCAACGGATATCTGTTCTTTATAGTGATTTTATTTAGTTCACGATAGTCAATGCAAGGGCGTAAGCTGCCATCTTTTTTTTCTACAAAAAAGATTCCAGCACCGGCGGGGGAGGTAGACGGACGAATAAAACCCTTGGCTAAATTTTCTTGGATATAGTCTTTGAGATAACGTAATTCAGGTTCCGACAGCGGAAATATTCTGCCAAAGGGAATTGGAGCTCCTGGGAGAAGATCGATAGGACAATCATAAGTCCTTTGGGGAGGAAGAGAGTCGGCTCCCTTCTTATCGAACACGTCACTGAATTCTGCATATTGCTTGGGGAGACGTAGGACCGGAGGAGAGGATGAATCGCCAGGGAGTAGCAGGAGTGATTGGCGATCGGAGAGACAACGAGTACGACAAAAAAAAGATTGGAAAGAGAGGGTGCCCGTGGCCCAGTTTATCGTAGGATTATGAAGCCTCAGCCAGGATAGTCCAAGAATAATTGGGAACATAGGTGATGCGATCAAGTCAAAGTTCAGATGTTCCATATGATTATTTCCTAGTAGTACCTGGAGTCTTGGTGTTTCTTGGGTGATGGGTCCAGAAGATAGCGGAGCGCCATCTACTACTTGGATATGTATTGGAGCTGCTTTGGTCAATGTTGGTATGTGCAGTTGCTTGGCAAAGTCTTGATCCATAAAGCAGCTACTGGCACCGGAGTCAACGATGGCAGACACTGTAGTAGAATTACTGGTCCACTGCAAAAACAAAGGGATGGATAGGTGAGGGGACCCGCCTTTAGGAAATGAACTCAAGCAAACTTTAGTGTGTGTGGGCTTACCCTTAGGAGGGCGTCGAGGACAGGAGTAGATCAGATGCCCGGGTTGCCCACAGTAGAGGCACAGATTGTTCCTCCTGCGGCGGGCTTTTTCTGTTTCAGACAATGGGCCACGGGCCAATCCGATCTGCATCGGTTCTTCTGCGGGCATGGTTGCTGGAGGTTGGATTGCCGGTACAGCAGGAGGAAAGTGACGCCTCGGGGTAGTAACGGATGAGGCAGCGCGCTCCAGGCGTCTTTCCCGCAATCTGCTATCCAGCTGAATGACCAGATATATTAAGTCCTCTAACGAATCGGGGATGCCCACACGGGCCAGTTCATCCTTTAAGCTCTCGGATAGACCCAGACGGAATTGGTCCAGAAGTGCTGGTTCATTCCAATTGCTTTCAAAAGCCAGGCTCCGGAATTCTGTGACGTATTCTTCCACAGGTCTCTTGCCTTGGCGTAACGCACGTATGGCTGCTTGTGCAGAGGTGGAACAAAGTGGGTCGTCAAACAGAGTATCCATAGCATGACTGAAATCAGCCCAGGAATTCAGGACGGAGTTATTAGTGTGAAGCAAATGATGGGCCCAGAGTTGGGGTTCACCGGAGAGTAAGGAGATCACAGTTCGTACCTTAACATGGTCAGAGGCATACGTTCTGGGTTGTAGTGAAAACAGGATCTGGCAGGAGGTCATGAAGGTGCGATAACGAGTTCTGTCCCCAGAGAAACGTTCAGGTAAAGGCACCTTAGGTTCAGGAGCAGTAGCACCAATTTCCTCCATCACCGGGGGCGGAGCCGTTCCAGAAGGGGATTCCCCAGAGGTAGGTAGATTTGTCTGAAGTTCATGGAGTTGACGCTGCATGTGTGCATGGCTAGTTTGGAGGTCTTGAAGAGAACGAGTAAGGGTGGCAATTTATCCCGTGAGAGCCGAGAGAGCGTCAGCAATTCCTGCGGATTCCATGTTGTGGCTCAGTTGTTCTGTGAGGATCGTCTTACCGGAAGGAATCCAGGATGCAGGAAAGGAACACGCTTGCTCAGTACAGGACAAGGGGCCTGAGGAGGATAACAGGACACTTGGCAGTGTAGCTGTAAGCACGGGTGATCTGGACGGAGCCGTTAAGCAGACCAGGGTCAGGATACCGGAGGTTCTCAGAGTCGTTAGGATAGCCGGGGTCAGGATGCCAGAAGTACACGATAGCCGTTGAGCAGACCAGGGTCAAGATACCAGAAGTAACACAAACAATAATGTAACACAGGAGGGGGCTCAATAAGCACGGAAGCAGCAGTACAACTGAGCACCGGTGGATGTGTGAGAGACGTTTAAATAGCCCGGGGAGGCGTTCCCCGGCGTCTCTGACGTAACCGCGTCCACCGTCGCCATAGCGACGCGGCGGAATCCAGGCGGCGGTCAGCCGCATAAATATTCATGAAGCGGCCGCGCGTGTGAGCGGCTGCTTCATGTAGCAGGGAATGGTGCCGGCGTTTCTGCCGGGAGGACAGAGCGGAACCTCCCAGCATCTGCCAGGTAGGTGCCTTACATAGGTGTTATGCTGTACCACCGTCAATTTCTGCCTCAGTATATAGTGATAAGTGTAATGCTGTACCACCGTCAATGTCTGCCTCAGTATATAATGATAACAGTAAGTGTTATGCTGTACCACCTTCAGTGTCTGCGCCGGTATATAACGGTAGAAGCTATGCAGTTTTAAAGTGTGTGTGTGTGTGTGGGGAGTGCCACATACAGGATCCGCCCCAGGTGCCAAATGCTCTAGGTACGCCCCTGTAACAACCTACACAAAAGTTTCATCTGTGAAAATGTAATTGTTCCTTAACCTCTGTGTTGAAATTCTATAGAGTCATTAGAACGATTAAAGGGTCCCAGACAGCCTCCTAAACAAAGAATGCATATTAAAATACTTTAGAACTAATTGCAACTCCTCCTCTGTGGCTTGACATTTCACTCCACTAATTGGCTGTTGAAGCCCCCAATCAGTGACAGGAAGAGCTCCTACTGAAATCATTGGGAGTGCTTTTTGCACAAGTGAATGGGGGGTCTTGATAGCCAATAGTGTTGGAGCTAACTGGCGGTACGTTTTTCAGTGTTCTCCTGTGCAGCATATAACTGGGGGTCCATACCTAGTAGTGAACACCACAAAAGTGTAAAGGGACCAATCAGCAATCAAATGCATTGAAGTGGGTATGATGAATGAAATTTAAGCCGACAGTTTTTTAGCAGACGCTGATCACACCGGAAAAAAAATGTAGAACATACACAATAACATTTCCCTCTTTCAATAGCAACACATAATATACAAACTGTTGTTGAGTGTTTATTTAAGTCTACTGTTGTTACAATATCATAGAAAACGCATCATCAACTATACATCCTGCACGAGCCAGAATAGGAAAATTGAATCATCCCAAACATCAAAACAAACACTGGAAGGCTGATCATTGCCATATAATTCCATTAAAACAAATGTTATTGTGGATACTTTATATTTAAAAGGATTGTCCTTTTATAGGTTCACGTTTTGCACTGTTGTAACTAGATACTGAAGAATGCCTATCGGGCATCATTATTGTGTTGTCATGGCAATTTGCCTCGTAACACATCAGAGAATACTTTCCGAGAATCGTGTTTTTTGCTCAAGGATAACAATATAGATTTTCTATTACACAAATACATGGCACACACACTTTATGGCCATTTAAAGATAAAAAATCATTTATGGTCCTGTTGAAAGACGGACCTTAGTTGATCACACATAATTAGACTTCTAGTTCCCAAATGTCAGCAAAATTTATGCCATGTCTTAGCTGGTACTTTATGAACTCTGAGGAGAAGCCCATATCCGGTACATTTGCCAAGAGACAGATATCATTTCTTTACCTAAGAAATATAGCAAAATGTTGTCACTTTTTAACTGAGAAGTGAAATAATGTCAGTGTCCAGACTCCACGTCTACAGAATGAAATGTTTGTCCTATGAGTGATACAAAGTAAAATGATATTTATTGTGTCCCCACCAGGGCAAATACGAAGTTATAAAATAGGACTGATATTCCAAAGCACAGTTTGGATAATGTAACAATCCGACGAGAGACGGGTTCGGTTTGCAGAATGGTGAGCTATCAGGACGGGTAGTAGTAGGAGGAATAGTGGGACAACAGCAGGAAAGTTCCAGTAGCATAAACAGGTCACAGTCCAAGGTCGAGGCAGGCAGCAAACAGGCAAAGTTTAAAAGCAATCCGAAGTCAATCCAGGCGGCGATCAGAGAGTAGTCAGGAACAAAGCAGGAGTCAGGAAACCAGTAAATCAGAATATAACACTAAGACAGTGATAACGTATGTACCACACAAGGGCTCTGAGTAGAGTGAGCAGGGGGTTTAAATTTGGTGCCAAACAGCTGCAGCAAATAATCAGCCAATCAGATAAAAAACGGGAGGACCCGCCCCCTAGCGTGACGTACACTGTTGCCGGGTATGGGATTCCCGGCCACCATGACAGCGTGCACGTGTGCGCACTTCCAGCACACTGAGGACGGAAGAAGAAGCTCTCCAGGACCCCCGCCGCAGACCCCCGGCAGGAGAGACAGATGCCACGACGGCCGAGGACGGCGAAGAGGGTGATCCCCGGCGTCGAGCAGCGCTGGAGGACCTGACGGCAGGCACGATAGAGGACGCCCCCACTCGAGGGAGCGGGACGCGAGACGGAAACGCTCGGCAGCAACGGAGACCCCCGGACAGACCCGCCGGCGAAAGGTGACAGATAAGGGAGGTGGGTTAAGAAAAGGACTTACTAGGCCAGATTCAATGACTCTTAATAGGTTTTAATGAAGGTAAATAACTTATGGATTGTGATTAAATGACCTGTCTGGAATCAAATCCACAAGCATAGAAACTAAGATGACCGGACCTATTGCCTTACCCGGCCTAGGCCAGGATACTTCACTAGTTAGGGCACATGTACAACTTCATAGACCTCATTGTAAGGTCGAAACGTTGTTGCTGTCGTCCTTCAATAAATCTGCCTGAGCTGGAACCCTTGAGTGCCTGGAGCCTTTATTTATTTTGATCTACTGGGGAGCTGGCTCTTCCTGGCACAGTTAAGCACCTGAGTTCCTTTGGTGTGTGTGCAGATTCCTCATTCTGGTGAGTGGCCACATGTACGTCATTTGGTCTAAAAGTGCCAGGCCCACTTAATCATCCCCAGTACATCTTTGGTTTTTATTGACTTGAAAACACTAAAAAAGAAGGCATTTTCTTTTACAGAAATAGCCACAATCTAGATATAACCACCTCAAGCACCGTATAAACATCTTACAAGTCCAAACATCTTAGGTCCAGTGCAGGAAGCAGCTCTTTGAGTGCTTAGGTTGATCGTGTCATGTTGAAATATCTGTTCTGTTGTTCAAAGTGTTGGAGTTTTATAAGCTGGCACGTTGAATGCTTTTCTTCATACGCTGTCAAGTGTTCTGCAGACGCATTTCAGCAAAAGCGAGCCACATCTTCACTGTGAGTTTAATCAAGAAAACATGCCCCTTAAGTGAAAAGCAATGGTCTGTAATAAATAAAACATATAGAGAAAGCCTTAATGCCAATCAGAGCTTTCAAAAGCAGTCAACGAAAGAACTGCTAACTGCAAATATATTCGCAGTATCTTGGCAATGATGTGTCTGCACATTTGTTTATTAAGAACATTTTGTGAAAGGAATTGTTAAATTTTTTATTAAACACATTTTATTGCCCTAAAGAGATGACACCTTGTAACCAATTACTTTTTTTAAGTTCCCCAAGGCAGGAGTATAACATGGAATGATGGGCCCCTCTGCACTCTCTTCTGGGGGTCCCTCTTCATGTATGTATTCTGTTTTGGCTCTTAGTTGCTGTTGTAACATTTCCCGATCCATATGTGACATAATGTCTGAATTACACCACTGTTTCTAGGCACTAATTGAACACATAGGCATAAAACAGAAAGTACACATAGACAAATGTCACCTGGCCGATGGGCATACCTGGGAACTTCTCGGCTCCGGCTACCCGGCGCCCTCCCTTGCGGGACGCGGCCAGGACTGCACACTGACGTCAGCAGGCGGTCCCGCTGACGTTAATGGGTGGTCCCGCTGACGTCAGGGGAGTTCCTGCTGATTATGGTGGGCGGTCCCACTGATGTCGGGGGCGTTCCTGCTGATGGCGGGAAACACCCCCATTTAAAGGAAAAAATGGGCGGGGAGCAGGGCATGTCAAGACTTGACCTGGAGGAGTTCCCAGGTATGCTGATGGTCAACTGGGTAACTGCTCGGTGAGTTTGAGACCGATAATCCCCACTGTTATATCCATTCAGGTGGTCAATGTGATACTTTAGTATGTGGCTGCCAGCTCGGTATACCTAGTAAGTCTTCTCCTTCTTTGAAATAAATGTCCCTACTGTAATTTGTTAAATCCCTTCATGTAATTAAATCTATTTGTTATGAAATGTATATGTATCAGAAGTATGCTGGTAGAATTGTTTAATGCATTGGACCATATTTATTAACTGCATATTATTTAAAAGCCCAAATTTACTTTCAAGTCTAGGAAACTTCTCTGCACAATAAGATTGAGTTAGAAACTGCTTGTGATGTGTGTTACTGTTTGCCGTTTATTTCCAGAAAGCATGCTACTAACAATACTAAACCTCTGAATACAGATAACAGAAATGTGCTGCTTCTGCAATATCTACTTTATAGTTTCAGCACATTCACCCTCATGGGGTTTTTGCATCTCCCTGTTACATTTATTTATTAACAATGTCTGGCTCACATGAAATACTTCCGAATCTCTGCTATGCAAGCACTCTGTGCCATCCCAGCATAATCGCGATCAGTAAAAACCGATTTTGGTGAACTGGCTGAAAGATGCAGGTGTTGCGGAAAACCGTATAAATGTAATACCATGTGCATAAAGCATATCGATGGACTTTGGAAGGATCAGCATCACTTTGTAAGTAAGTTTTTTTCAATAAACTTTTTAAAGTAATACCTAATTTCTTTGCCTAATAAAAGTACTTTCTGCAAACTACATCTTAACACCACCTCCACAATCACTGGCAGGAACGTAGGAGGAACAGAAGCACCATGTGTGTGTGTGTGTGTGTGTGTATATGTGCGTGTGTGTGTGCAGGGGCGTAACTAGACGCCTCAGGGCCCGGGTGCGAGAATCTGTTAAGGGCCCCCCCCACCCCCTCACCCCCCCCAAAAAACATGATTTTTACCCAACAATTTTTTTTCAACTAATTCAACAAATTCAATTTACATATTGAATCATATCTGTAAAAAATCAAAGAAAAAGGGGCGCATGTACAAAGGGCATAATCCAGAAGGTTTTTTCTGCAGTGGGCCACTTCATTAGAATTGTATACGTGCGTGGGCCGAACTCATTTTTCACTGTGACAAAAAATATGGCCTTTAATAAAATATGCAGATTAAAATAAAGTAAAATGACACAAAACCTTTACTCTTCCTCTCACTGATTTCTGGGCCTTGAAAGTTTTGCGACTACAAATTCAGGATTCCCTAGATTTATTCTAGGGATGAACTAAAATGAAAATTCTGGACCAAAACATTCAGGGTTCACTTAGCCAAAACTGAAAATGACCCCCACCTTTAAAAATAATAATAAAAACTCACATGTTTAATAAAAGTAGGTAACACACAATTGGACAAAATTAGCAATATGACTTGGCATGATAGGAGTGTGATTGCTAACAGCAATCACACTCCTATCATACCCAGGCAACCAGTAAATGCTGGTACCTAGGCATGATGGGACTGTGCTCGCTGTGATTGCTGTTAGCAATCACACTCCTATCATGCCAAGTCAGCCAGTACATGCTGGTACAGGGTGGCTGTAAGTGCAGACCCCATACTGCTGGCAGTATCACTACACAAGGGGGTCAGCTAGCTAGGTTTCAGCATGTACTGGCTGACTTGGCATGATAGGAGTGTGATTGCTAACAGCAATCACAGTCCCATCATGCCTAGGTTCCAGCACTTACACATCCATCCAGTAAATGCTGGAACCTAGGCATGATGGGACTCTGATTGCTATTAGCAATCACACTCCTATCATGCCAAGTCAGCCAATACACGCTGGTACAGGATGGCTGTAAGTGATGTGCAGACCCCATACTGCTGGCAGCATCAATACACAAGGGGGGCAGCTAGCCAGGTTTCAGCATGTACTGGCTGACTTGGCATGATAGGAGTGTGATTGCTAACAGCAATCACAGTCCCATCATGCCTAGGTTCCAGCACTTACACATCCATCCAGTAAATGCTGGAACCTAGGCATTATGGGACTGTGATTGCTGTTAGCAATCACACTCCTATCATGCCAAGTCAGCCAGTACATGCTGGTACAGGGTGGCTGTAAGTGCAGACCCCATACTGCTGGCAGCATCACTACACAAGGGGGCAGCTGGCCAGGTTTCAGCATGTACTGGCTGACTTGGCATGATAGGAGTGTGATTGCTAACAGCAATCACAGTCCCATCATGCCTAGGTTCCAGCACTTACACATCCATGCTAACACACACACACACACACACACACTCATTTATTCATATAATCATTAATTCACAGATTCATTCCCTCAATCACACACACTCA
Organism: Spea hammondii; assembly: GCA_029215755.1. Classification (NCBI taxonomy): domain Eukaryota; kingdom Metazoa; phylum Chordata; class Amphibia; order Anura; family Pelobatidae; genus Spea; species Spea hammondii. The sequence goes on from JARDYJ010000001.1 coordinate 12,707,563, forward strand.
TTCAAACACCCTCCCCACCCCCTTACCTGCACTGCATCTCCCTTCGATGCCGCTCACAGACTTCAGCAGGGGGCGCGGCCTCCCTCTGCCTTCTCTGCTAAAGCACAGAGGAAGTAGGATGTCACGTGAACTCCGCTTCCTCTGTGCTGTCCAGAAGACCCTCCCACAAGTAAGTAGCAGGGCTTGAGGTGTGGCTCGTGTAAGATCGGTTGCCCTGATTGGCCCGCGGGCCGCATGTTGGACGCCCCTGCCTTATTTAAAAAAAAACAAAAAAAAAACGTAAAAAAGATTTCGGGTGGCCCCTTGGCTTGGGCCCCCGTGCCGCCGGGGCCCGGTCGCAGTCGCGACCCCTGCGACCCCGGTAGATCCGCCACTGTGTGTGTGTATATGTGCGTGTGTGTGTGTGTGCGCGTGTGTGCATGGAGGCATTATGTTAGATCCCTTGGAAATCCTGGGCTGGGCAGTGCGAGAGCTGGCAGGAGGTACCTTGAGCATGAACACTGCTCGAGGAGTGGGGAAACATCCAAAAAGTGTAGAAATGATTCTGATCCCTTTGGATGGAAACAGTTAATTATAAAGTAAACCCCAGCCATCATGTGCATTAAATTGAGTATCAGGGCTGGATTAATCCTTTGACTGCTGTGCTGCTCAAAACAGAGGGGATCTCTTGCTATAACAGTTTCCAGCATAAATCAATACATTTATTAAAACAATGTAATTGTTTTGATAATATTTCATTTAAAAGATGAGGTCATGGAAGTTTAAGATCAGTGGCAGCATGTGGCAGGGCCTTCATTAATTAACTAATTTAAAGTCCTCAACCACTCTTAGGCTAGGTTTCCACTTGGGTTTTTTTTTACAAAATAACGCCAATTTTGTGAAAAAACGCTGCAGCCAGATGTTAGCTGTTCTTCAATAGGAAATCGCACAATGCCATATCCACTTGGCGTTTTTCTGTTTGGCGTTTTTTCGGTCCTCTTTGGCGTTTTTCTGCTTTTTTGGGCTCTGTGGCAGTTTTTCAAAATCGTTTTTCTCCAATAGAAGTCTATGGGAGAGAAAAAACGCCATGAAAAAGCCATGTGGATTTTGCCTTGTCGTTGTTTATGGCGTTTTTTTCCACAGTTACAATGCAGAGGATGGACCCGGTATCTGTGTGTCCTATGAGAAATAGGCTGGAAACAAACAGTTTCACACAAAACAAAGTTCATATTGAATTTTACACCATTTGGAACAAACATGCCATTACAAACAAACCAACCCAACTGGATCCTGCGCGCCAAAAGCAACAGCAAACAATTTGCACCATCATTTGGGGCCAATCTTCCTAGAGGAGCAGACATTCGGAATAAAACATGCCTTACAAACCACAAAAAAGAGACAAAAGGGTCCGCCGGGGCGTTTAAGTAGAACTCTACCAAGTAAATGACATCAGGGGGCAGATACTTGCCATTTATCCTAATCCCTTTTAGCTGGGTGAAAATTCTAACGTGTAAAGGCTGGAAAAACTGCCTAGGGTCAAAAAAGCAATTTCCACAGAAAGGCTAAAACGCCAGAAAAAAATCCAGAAAAAACGCCAAAACGCAGGAGAATGCAGTGGCAGTTTTCTTGGCGTTTTTCCTGGCGTTTTTCATTAAGAAAATAACGCAGGACAAAAACCCAAGTGGAAACCTAGCCTTACAAAGGCTGCCCGAATCTATCAACAACAATCAGCAACCTAACTATATGGTCAATTAAGTCAATTAAGGGGGTGGATACTCATGTAGATAACAAGGAAACAAAGTTACCATTGTCCTTTCCTCACACACAACGTGGGTTTTTAATATGTATTGTACAGCGCTATGGAATTTGATGGCGCTATATGAAACAATAAATAACAATGTATACATTTCTTATTTTAATATGTAAACACAGTTACATATGCTTATTAACTGTATTAAATAGTAAAATGGTAGGATTTGGGGAAAGTGACATGTGTGCTATAAGGGCATTTTAGCAATAATTTGTAGATAAAAAAAAAAGAATAATTATCTGCCACTCAAATTAAAAATCAGGCTGGTATAATATATACTGTACACTTACATCACCATTTGAATGGTGCAACAGTCTACTAAATGAGGATATAATAGAATATGTATATAATATAATATAATAGAACTCATTTGCACTTCTGTCAAGTATACTGAGGATGATCTCAGGAACAAAAGGTTCTGGGTAGGAGAAGAGATCATATTGTCCTTATAAGTGGCAACATCCCTGTACGTTTCCATGTTAATTAATTAGCCTTTCTTTTACTCTTAAATGTCCTTTCTTCCTCTTATTATTTTATTACACATACATCACAGATGCTTTATTAAATATTTACTTATAGTTACTAAAGTATTTTATAAAAAAAATGGTATATTGAGGTTTCTTGTCCCAGTTGATTAACTAGATTCGTGGCAACAAGCTTAATCAGGAACTTTTTACCTTTAGAGAATTACCTTTATTTTTAGATCGCTTGTGGATTCCATAAATGAAAAGAGGATTGATGGAAGTCTCTTGTGTAGGTTTGAATTGAGTAAGGGAACCCGTATCAAGAAATCATTATTATCTACTATTATCAAGCAAAACTACTGCATTGTGATTTTCACTGTTAAAGTCAAGTTTTCGGAGCTGCTCATTCTTGCTTGAATCAAAGAGAGCTGAACGACTGCCTCTTGCCAGAGGCTGATCCGGTCAGAAAACACGACCAAGAAATCATAGAGATGAACTATCAATCTCTAAAATGGATTATACAAGCTTCGGGGTTCACTCTATGATCCTCGCTCTCAGCATTTAGCTCAGGGAGTGCAAGACCCCCAGGTCTTCACAATGGAGGAATTGGTAGCATAAAAAATGGTTTATTGGCTAAACTTAGGAAAAATACTCACATTACTTACACTAAAAAAAGAGTAGATAACATTGAACTCTATAAATGTCATAGTGTAGTGCACAGGGAATTACGCTTCTTAAATCAAATGATGTTTTTTATGAATGTGTACATGTGTATCATAATGTTTTGTCCATTATTCAACATACCGGTATTATTTATTCTCATTTTATTTTGTAGTTATTTTTTATGGCTCATACAGTTGTTTTTTCTTCTTCTATTTCTGCTTGTTTTACTGGTTTTCTTCACACACACACACGGCCATAGTGTGACAAAGATAGTGTTTGCAGCACTTGCTGGATCTTGGACTATTGTCCATTCAGAAAAGCATGGACCACCACTACCCTCTCTAGAGAGAATGAAAAGACCCGTTGCGCAGTTATTAATTTGAGGATCTCCTAGAACCTAAAGTAACTGATGCTAAGTATGTTCTTTTGATATAATTTAACGAATAAATCAAATTTTCTTCCATCAGCTTACAATTTAATACTTATACTTGAAAAAGACCTCATTGTGAGGGCGAAACGTTGTTTCTTGTCTCAATGAATCTTCCTGACGTTGGAACTCTTGAGTCCCTGGAGCCTTTATTTATCTTACAATTTTATAAGCATTTTATTATATCTAAATATCTAGAAAGCGCCCCAGCTAATATTTTGTTTTAAAGTTTTAGCTATGGCTGAACCTTATTTTTGCTGTTTCTTTTTCTGTATAATGTGCAAACTATCATATATTACATTTGAATTATGTTGAGTTTATATTCTGGTCCGCTAATATTTTCTTCTTTGGATAAATGGCATTATTAAATTACTGATTATTGTAAACTGGTAGCTCTTTGCACACATGCTCCTTGGGAGATTATTAGAGGTCTTGTTGGTGCCAGGTTTAGAGTTAATAACACATAGAACACTGTAGATTAGCTTGTTGCCCACTTGGGAACTTCTAAAAATGAACACTTTAGATAAGCCATTCTTGGAGAATTATTTTTTGTATTTACCAAACTGGTCATGTAGGCAATTTTAAGAGTGATATGTCTGAATATTTCTTCTCTGTAGATTGAGAGAGCAACTCCAAATGATATTAGCAATATATGTGTATTGTTATAAACATATATTGTATAAGATTTGGATTTTATTGGTGAAAAGTATACATAAGTACTACTACCAACAGTCCGTATGAAATGATGACCAGTCTGTTATTATGCAATTATTTCAACCGTAGCACTTTCTTTGGCCAGCCAGCCAGAGTATGGAACCAAAATAATCAGGGTTTTATGATAGAATTGCATGGGACACAATGATGGACCATTGGTATCCCCTGGCCATATTGATAACAACAGGATCCTTGCCCGTGGTACCTTGGAAAAGCCAATATTGGATGATGAATGAAAGCATAAGTAAAACGTTGTATCCAATGTATTTGGAATCTATTACATCCAGATTGTTTGCAGTTATATGACATTTGTAGAGTGTATCTTGGAAGGTCAGCAATCACTTAAGTCAAATGACTCAACTCCTTGCACGGCTTTATCATCATAAATCATGGCTGGTTTCTCCGCCTTCTGCTTTATGTTGTAGCTGGCTGACAGACCTCTATCATACAAACTTCCAGAATCACTATGAATCTGTGGTGTACAAAAGATGAATAAGAAGGGTATGTAGACAAGAACAACAATACATAAGGCACACAAGCAGTCCAGAAGGATTCTGAACATATGCCATCAAAACTCCATGTAGTCAGAAAAACACAAGGAATTTCCCATTCTTTTTGTTTCATTTAAGATCAGAAATCACACTTTACAATTATTAAATCTGGGACATTAAAAACATTTTTTTTAAAGATCATGTTCTAGGCTATATAAAGAACTCACAAATAAACCAGTGAAGCTGAATGTTATATTTTCTTTACATATAACCATTGACAACATTTGTTAAAGTTCATTGGCCTTCATCACTGTACAAGGAAACGAGTAGTATATGTTAATCTCCATGATTATCCTGCATTTAGAATAAAACACTCAGTCCTAGATCAGTATTTGTTAACGGCTACATAACAACTAAAAATGGAGCCTAATAATTTAGTGATGTAACACAATAGATGCTGGGGTATTTTGGTGCGGTTGTGCAAAAACCTCTAATGATTGCATTCGGCCAAAAGACAGCTGGATGGACACCATTGCTCTAGTTCATCCATGGAGCCTGTTTATTTAGTTGAATGTTTTGAACTACTTGATATTGTAGAATATACATTTGGGGCTACAATTTAGTATAATGGCATTTGCTGGAGCATTACCATTACTTTCCTAGAATTAATAGAATGCAGTAATGAGCATAAACATCACTCACCCAAACAGCCAGATACAACATGGATACTGCGGAAATATATTTCCTTATTCAATTATATTCTGATCTAAATGCAATGATGGTTTGCATCAAATCACTTATGTCTTTTCAATAATTCAGCATTCTTCCTGTGTTCTAGACAATGCAAACTTATTAATCATGAGAACTTCACATTGATTACAGTTTTTAATAAACAGATATGTGAGAAGAAGAGAGAAACATTAGCACGGTATTAACTAAAAATGGCTTTAATCGAGAAATGATTAAAAAATAAAATAAAAAATAAAAGTGCCAACAGTGATTTCTGGAGGGTTCCACTAGAGAACCGTACTTAGCAGTTTTAGCATCCCTACCAACATTTCAGGTGTCCATATTGGAATACCCGTGTTGTGGGGTGTTGCAAGGGGGGGCAGTTGCCAGAAGTGGGTGTGGTCAGTGGTGGGCAGGGCCAGAGATGTGGCTGTCCACCCACTTTACCCAAAGAGCCACCTTGCAGCGCTCATGTGTCGCGAAGAATAATGGAGGTCTCTGCTGCCAGAGCTCAGACCTCTATTGATTTCACAGGAAACTCAGGGGGGATCAGAGGTTCTCCCCAACTTGTATTACATTACATTTATTTATAAAGCATCACCAGATTCCGTAGAGCTGTTCCAATCAGTGGGATAATTTAAAGTCAAACACAATAACAAACTGGTAAAAAGGAGAAGAGGGGTGGTTGAGGGGGAGTGAAACAGTAGGAGAGGACTGCTTGGATGAGGATGAGTTGATACGAAAGTCGCGTACAAGACAAAACGGGGAAGGAAATTTCACAGAAGGAGTACAGCTTGGGTGAAATCCTGAATATGGGACTTGTAAGAAGTAATGACAGTTAAAGAGAGCTGCAAGTCGTGAGAGGAATAAAGAGGGCGTTTATGGGTGTATTTGGATAAGAAGATGGAGATATAGTGGGTGCAGAGTTGTTAAGGGCTCTGTAGGTCAGGATTCTGAAGGGTTTGGGGAGCCAATTAAGTGATTGGCATAGTGGAGCAGCAGATGATGCCCATCCACCCCACTGCCTGCAAAAGTGGACATCTACACAGGATAATGGGACAGTATCCAAAAATCGTGACTGTCCTCTGAAAACTTGGACTGTTGGGAGGTAATATTTCAGTACTGACCAGTACCAGACACGTAAATCCAAAAACTAATCTACTATAAATAAATGTTAGTTGAGTGACAATTATTTACATTTCATCAAGTAAGTAAATAATGAATGCAATAGGCATTCTTATTTTAGCTCTACTCTGGGTTAAAGATGACCATTGCAAAATTATATTACTTTTTAACTCTGTAATTCATTAAAATACCATATTTGCTCGATTATAAGACAAGTTTTTTTCAGAGCAAATGCTCCGAAAAAGGCCCCTCCTCTTATATTCGAGGCCATCTTATAATCAGACTTCACATAGAGGTCTGACTACACTGCAGGGGATCCTCCTCTCTGGCAGCATGATGCGTGCAGACCACCTCTGCTACTGCCGGCACTTCCTCTGGGGCTTCTATGACTGAGTGCCAGCATCACATGACCTTCATTCATAGAAGCCCAGGTGGAAGTGCTGCAGCAGCAGTGGTGGTTGTTTGTGCGCATTGTGTAGACCTCCACCAGCTGCCCCACTAGACACCAAGGAATCTGAAGCACAGAGAACAAGTCTAGGGATGCACTCGTAAGTCGGGGGGGAGGGTAAGAGTGGCATATGTGGGGGTATAAGGGCTTTCTGGAGGCAGAGTGACATATAGGGGGTTAAAAGGAATATCAGGGAGGCAGAGTGGCATAAAGGGGTGTATAAGGCATATCTGGGAGGCAGAGTGGCATTTAGGGGTGTATAAGGCATATCTGGGAGGCAGAGTGGCATATAGGGGTATAAGGCATATCTAGGGGGCAGAGTGGCAAATAGGGGGGTCAAGAGGCATATCTGGGAGACAGAGTAGCATATTGGGGGTATAAGGCATTTCTGGGGGGCAGAGTGACATATAAGGGGGTATAAAGCATATCTGGATGTGCATAACTGGGGGCAGGTTGGCAAATAAAAGGAAATAAAAACAGAAAATGCATTCTTCTCAATCATAGTTTTTATTAAATATGAAAAAATAGTTTATATGTGAACTAATATTTACTAGTAAAACGTTTTCCCTATAGGGTCGTCTTATATTCAGGCTTTTTCTTTTTTGGGGGGGGCATCTTATAATCAAGGTCGTCTTATAATTGAGCAAATACGGTAAGTATCAGAAATATGAATATGGAACAATTGGATTTATTATAATTGCAGCTTGACTCCGTGAACTTTACCAGCTTACTGAAATTGTTTGGGTCAACTTTATTCACAATTTCACCGGTCAGGACTCTTGAAATATAAAATTACCTTTATTTGCAGATAATCAATTTTGCAAGCAGCACAATTTTATATAATTATGAAATACTGCATTATTTCTCTAGAGTATAAAAATTCAATTTTGTTTTCTGTTCTACATTCTAGTATTAATTCTTATTCTCACATCAAGTGTCTGACTTCATTACAAATGCTTAATTCTGTTTTAGAAGGCTGCTACTTTATATTCCGTTATGGCCACAGAGATTCTTTTTTCTTTATTCCCTGTGTGATTTAACTTTTCATAGATAATTAAGAAATTAATTTAGGGTTAAGAAGAAGCAACAAAAATATTTATATTAGGGGTCTTGAAAAGTTCTTAGAACTATATTTTATGAACTACTCTTTCACAGCACCAGGTGTGCTATCTAGCCTGAATTGGGTTGGGGTCTCTTCTTCCTAGGGAGAAAGATGTGAAATGGTGACAGCCCCTAGGGCACTTTACTAGAGGCAGAGCTCCTTATTTGCTCTCAAATCCATCTTCTTTTTTTTCCTCCTTCCTTTTATAAGAGCTCAGAATGTTTGGTGTATATTAGGGAATCACAGTGTTCTTCAGCCCTAAAAGTCACAATAATGCGACAGCAAGGAAAAGCAGATGATGTGTTTATAAATTAAAATGTGGGAAAACCCCCCCCCAATGATAAAGTAATAATCTAAAATGAAGAAAAAAAGGCTGGGGGTACCAATGAGTATACTTGCCTGGCTAGGACCGGCTCTGCACTTGCACAACTATGCGTTTTGAAGAACAAGAGTATCAAGGTCATAACAGTTAAAATATTCAGTCTATGAATACAAAATAACCAATTACTTCTAGCACTGGGCACTTAATAGGTGCTACTGGCCAAACCGGTCCCCTCAAACAAATAATGTATCAATAAAAAACTGCTATAGCTAACATAACATGGTCATCTAAGAGATCTAAGAGCACTTTGGTGAGTGCTGTTGGCTTTATCAGTTTTAAATAGTCCACATCTTTAACATTTACATTTTCCCTGTCCTCATGAAATACTCTTGAAGAATGAACTCAGTCCTTGGTTATTTCTTGATGTTCAGATGTCTCTATTGCATCTAAATTAAGAAGTTATGAGCATTGGAACATGTCGTTTCCAGTCTTCCAAACCAGGATATAAATGATCTTAAGAAAAATAGGCATGCTGACAGCAAACCAATTTAGCTCACTGACATAAGTACATATTATCTAAATTACCCATGACTTTGTACAGGAAGACGCTGTAAATTTTAAAAGGTTTACGGATTAGCAGAAGGATCCTTAAGTCTTTAGTTTTTAATACCTTCAGCTCCATGCAAAATACACTACTGGCATCTAAACTCCACATCAAACAATGTTGTCTTAATGTTCTATTAGCCACTGCGGATATTTAAATTAATCACACATGAATCATACATGCAGTAAATAGCACCCTAGAAAGTTTTAACAAACTGATTCTTTGACAAGTTTATTTCAGCCTTCAACTGCTGGATGAATAGGAAGCATTTAATTAACTAAGCATATGTCTCTGCCAATTTATTTAAGTTGGATTTTTGGTACACATTTGTTCACAGGAAAATCCACTCGATTTTTTGTTACACTGGTGAGGTACTAAATGAAATCTAATGAAAGTCCGTCCTGAAGCCCACGGGGGCCAGAATGGACTAGAGTGGGCCCTGACAGAGTGCTGAGCAGGGCTAGGCTAAGGCAGGAATTGTGGATTTTAGGGGAGGAGTTTTGGTAGGAGGATATTTAAGTTTGGTGATCACAGGGGTAAGGATCCATTTTGTTTAACCTTACCTGGTGGTGTTTGTCCCACCCTCCCTCCCATTATGTGGTTGAGTTTGTGGAGTAGTGTTGCTGCATTAGTCACAGTTGTGGGCGGTAGCTTGCCAGGTATCCATGGGGTTAATGTGGTGGTATGATCCTTGGTGGTCATAACTGGTGGGAGGTTCCTTGCAAGGAGTGGTGCTCGGAACCTCGGGTCCGGGTTGGGGCATCCTGGTATGTCCCTTCCCAAATTGGTGTATGGTATGGTGTTGCTGCATTAGTCACAGTCGTGGGCGGTAGCTTGCCAGGTATCCATGGGGTTAATGTGGTGGTATGATCCTTGGTGGTCATAACCGGTGGGAGGTTCCTTGCAAAGAATGGTGCTTGGAACCTCGGGTCCGGGTTGGGGCATCCTGGTATGTCCCCTCCCAAATTGGTGTGTGGTATGGTGTTGCTGCATTAGTCACAGTCGTGGGCGGTAGCTTGCCAGGTATCCAAGGGGTTAATGTGGTGGTATGATCATTGGTGGTCATAACCGGTGGGAGGTTCCTTGCAAGGAGTGGTGCTCGGAACCTCAGGTCCGGGTTGGGGCATCCTGGTATGTCCCCTCCCAAAATTGGTGTGTGGTATGGTACCTGGATAACTTGGCAAGCTAGGTTGGTTTTGGTTACGTCATTGTCTCTGTTAACGCATCTATGTTTATTATTTCAGGTTTTACAGGACAATGACTGTTAAATAAAACGGCTGTGGCCTTTTCAAACCCATCTTGTGTGTTGGTGTTTTATTTAATTGAGCAAATGAGCCAAGCCTGGCCCGTGAGTCGAAGCTACATCTGTCATTAAAATTCATGTTTCAACCAAAGGATGGACATGTTGAACCGGATTAAGGGCAGGCAATGACAATATTGTGACAATAACAGAGAAAGAGACAGAGTAGGCAAAACAGAATAAGAGAATAAGCAAATGCCCAGTGTCACATCGAACTCAACCAGGCAGAAGGGAGATAACATTTTAAGGTCATTTATACAATTTACCTGTAGGAATATAGATTAAGCAATTGAAAAAGGCATCTTGCTGCACAAATAGACATGGCTAAGTATTGTTCTGCATCTGATGTTTCACTGTGAGGCTCAGGGTATGCAGACAGAGTGTCCCTATAGAGTCTGCTCTAGTACTTCCTAAATATGCAGCATGTACCTGCAGTCATTATCGAAAAGAGAAGAGAACAGAACCTAGCACTGACACCTCCCGATCTTAAAACTGAATTAAGACCCTCCGGGGCCTCTAGGCCATGTACTGGGAGACTATCGATTAGTGCACCAGAGTCATCAAGAGCTTGGAGGTCATTAGGTATGCGTCTACTGTGCCTAATGGATAATCCACCACTGGCTAACTTGGTTAAAATAAGCCCCTTAGGACATAATATTATAACCTTTGTAAAGTGACCCAAATAACCATTTTTTATTTTGTCCAACAGGACACATGAGATGTGTTTTATGACAGCTTGTAAGCAGGGGGGAGCCTATGCAAATTCCAAAATGGTTATTTGGGACACTTAACATAAGTCTTTATTGTAAGGCCTATGTGGCTTTATGTGGATTAGGAGTTTTTTCTGGTTTTATTCCATTTGAGTACAGAATATTACATTTTAAGCAGATATGATTGTAGAGAAGTCCATGGAGGAGCTGTTGATAAAGTCTGAGTCAGCACTTTTATTCAGTCTATAAACTGACATTGTTGCAAAGGCTTCAAACATCGGACAAGCGTTCCGGCTGACTTGTCAGTTTTGGATTTAATCTTAATAGGAAGGTCCCTGTCTAGATTCAAGAAATTACCATCTTATTTATTTACGGTATTCAGCTATTATGTAAGCTTGGCAGAAGTCTGCTAAGAAAACTTCACTACATGTTATACTGTATGTTATACATTACTGTTCAATTTTGATTTCTGTTTTAAAATTTAGGTATTTAGGTATCACAGTTATGTAATATAAATGTGGTTTATTTACTAAAAAACGAGTTACTATTCGTGTCATAATTCAGTTTAACTCATCTTCCTAATTTTGAATAGCTGCTATACTTTTTACTAAGAGTGGAGTAGCTGTTGGGTTGAGATCAGTATTTTTAATCTGAAATACTACACTGATCAGCCATAACATTATGACACTGACAGGTGAAGTGAATAACACGGATAATCTTGTTATCATGGCCCCTGTCAGTAGATGGGATATATTAGACAGTAATTGAACATTTCGTCCTCAAAGTTGATGTGTTAGAAGCAGGAAAAAAGGGCAAGCGTAAGAATCTGAGCAACTTTGACAAGAGACAAATGTGATGGCTAGAGGACTGGGTCAGAGCATCTCCAAAAAGGCAGCTCTTGTGGGGTGTTCCCGGTCTGCAGTGGTCAGTACCTATAAAAAGTGGTCCAAGAGAGGAGAAGCGGTGAACTGACCACAGGGTCTTGGGCGGCCAAGGCTCATTGATGCACGTGGGAGACAAAGGCAGACGAGCTACTGTCGCTCAAATTGCTGAAAAAATGAATGCTGGTTCTGAACACACAGTGCATAGCAGTTTGTTGTATATTGGGCTGCGTAGCCGCAGACCGGTCAGGGTGCCCATGCTGACCCCCGAACACTGCCGAAAGCGCCTACAATGGGCACGTGAGCATAAGAACTGGACCACGGAGCTACGGAAGAAGGTGGCTGGCCTGATGAATCACGTTTTCTTTTACATCACATGGATGGGCAGGGGAGCGTGCCTTACCTGGAGAACACTTGGCACCAGGATGCATCCATGGAGGCCCCAGCTTGCAACTTACAGGAACTAAAGGTCCATGCCTTGATGGGTCATGGCTGTGTTGGCATCAAAAGGGGGACCTAGACACTATTAGGGAGGGGGTCGATGTTATGGCTGATTGGTGTATATTATGTAAACAACTAAAATGAACAGTGGAGACTCCACTCTCAACCTTCATTACATGTGTGCACAAAAGGGTACAATACTGGGTCCAGGGCTCCACTACTCCTTCCATGAATCACATGTGCTGGATAAGAATAATCAATTGAGTGGGGCTTGTAATCCTGAACTCATTGGCTACCCAGTGTGTGTGGTAGAGTGGGGTCACTACAATATAGCAGATACCATTAAGTGTTTTGGACAGGAGCTTGCCCATTCCTATTGTCCCATGTGCTGCTGGATAGGGGCTATTTATTATGGACTATGGGATACCATTGAGCTGTAAATGGCTACTACTACTGTTCCCATTCTTACATCTTATTATAATTAAAAATAGCCCAACTAGGAGTGAACAAAGTCAATTGCATGCTGTCAATGACATCTGAAGAGTACGCCTGAAATACAGACTAATCTTAATTTAAATATCCTTTCATCACTGCTGATCCAAAAATTCTGTTTTATTCCACGGATAAGGAACTAAAAACAGAATGCCAAACCAAACGCAAACATTCTGAAGAGAGAAAAAGGATCTGTATACATCTCTATATATCATAGATTATCTTTATATATATATCAAATGATATATATATATATATTTTAAAAAAATCCTTATAAATACTTATACTTTAGTATAAAATGTACTCATCCTTCACTGATCAGTCCATCTTAGTTTTATTCCAACTGTATATGAAACCTGGGTCTACGTTCTGAACGTTACAAATAACTATTTTAAAGCCCTTTTTACTAATTCTTACTTTAAAATGTAGTCATTTACCATAAAACATGCATCCAGTTTGCCCTTTATATTGAAATACTCCTATGCAGAAGAAATTCGGTTATACAACATACTGTGTAAGAGCTACTTTAAGCTTGGTGTCCTTTTCTACAATAGAATTCAAGGCAAGGTTATTGATGTGAGTGGTAACGGTGGAGGACATTTAAGATCAATTTTCACAATAAATGCTAGATGCTTTCCTTCACTTAAACAATAACATGGGGTCATCTGGCACCTAATATTGAAAATGTACTATTGGAAAAACCTTATGAAAAAAATTCCATGCTTTGTCCTGGCTTTGGACCAGATTTACAGATGATATTAGGAAAACAATGGCAATAAAATCCAGTAGATAGCAGCTTCCATTTTATCTTGCATTTCACTCTATTTTAACACACTACAGTGCTTCAAGACAAAGAGACAAACAGGCAGGCAATGAAAGGAACACCAATTAAGACTTAATTGCAAATAAATGCAATGCTCGCCCCCCAAATGTAGATCTGTTTATTCCAACCCTCATCTCTATAGGAGGAACTAAATAAGTGCTTGGTTACTTATTGCATCTGAGAACCTTCTTACTTGCTGTTTGTTCCATGGCTTTTAAATTGCGCCTGTTATATAACTGTAATATAGTTTAAAAGTTATTTAGTATTAAACCTCATTTATTAACTTTATTAACTTGTACCCAGCCGGGTTATTCTCAACTACACCATTTCTCCTGCTAAATACTTTTAATGTATACTAATGTAAATGTATGGGAATTTACACTTGTCTCTGCTTTCATCTAGGATGACAGCTTGTAGTATGTGTGCTCCTTGGAATAAATCTAAATGGTTCAGAGATATGTCAAAACCATAATGATTTTAAGAGTTAATAGCATGTAACAGAAAACGGTACAACATGAATTGGTGAAAGACTGATATTGGTAGTAATTGGTTGACAGATCATGACTGGGCTTCACGTTTGTCCATAAAGCAGTGCAGTAACTTTTTTTAAATAATATTAAATATATGTTTTATGCAAAAGAAAGAAACACTTACATGTGAGGAAGTAGAAACATAGAATTTGAAGCCAGATAAGAACCATTCCACCCATCAACTCTGCTCCCTTTATTTCTGATGTAGTACGTTTTTCAGTCCTTGGTCTCGTCTTATATTTGGAAGCCTATCCCATGCATGTTTAAATTACTGTGTGTATCTGGGCTGATCCGTGACAAACGTATTCAATATCTTATTCTTTAATGGTTTGTTAGGGGTCAACAAAAGCTAATCCATGTCTCCATCCTTGCATTTTGCACACTTTTTCTTTCTAAATGTATGTTCCCTTAGAGATATCAACGTAATACGCTTGACAAGTGGTGCAAAACTATTGAGGAGATCATTTTATTCAATACTATTGTCTTCTTTTTAATTTAATATTGGAGAGTGCACCATTGCATGAAACATTTAATTAAGGATGTGTAAAAATTGTAAATGCATTCTTTAAAGCAAATGAAAAAACCTAAAAGCTCATTAATAAGTCACTGAATTGCAATTTCCTATTGGGTCTCTCAACTGCATTCTAAGATAAGAGCCGTTTGCAGGCAATTACATACCGAAGGCAGTGGCGGATCTACCGGGGTCGCAGGGGTCGCGACTGCGACCGGGCCCCGGTGGCAGGGGGGCCCAAGCCAAGGGGCCGCCCGAAATCTTTTTTAAGTTTTTTTTTTTTTTTTAAAATAAGGCAGGGGCGTCCAACATGCGGCCCGCGGGCCAAATGCGGCCCGCGAGCCCACGAGCCGCACCTCAAGCCCTGCTACTTACTTGTGGGAGGGTCTTCTGGACAGCACAGAGGAAGCGGAGTTCACGTGACATCCTACTTCCTCTGTGCTTTAGCAGAGAAGGCAGAGGGAGGCCGCGCCCCCTGCTGAAGTCTGTGAGCGGCATCGAGGGAGCTGCAGTGCAGGTAAGGGGGTGGGAAGGGTGTTTGAATAAGTGTGTGTGATTGAGGGAATGAATCTGTGAATGAATGAGTATATGAATGAATGAGTGTGTGTGTGTGTGTGATAGCATGGATGTGTAAGTGCTGGAACCTAGGCATGATGGGACTGTGATTGCTGTTAGCAATCACACTCCTATCATGCCAAGTCAGCCAGTACATGCTGAAACCTGGCCAGCTGCCCCCCTTGTGTAGTGATGCTGCCAGCAGTATGGGGTCTGCACTTACAGCCACCCTGTACCAGCATGTACTGGCTGACTTGGCATGATAGGAGTGTGATTGCTAACAGCAATCACAGTCCCTTAATGCCTAGGTTCCAGCATTTACTGGATGGATGTGTAAGTGCTGGAACCTAGGCATGATGGGACTGTGATTGCTGTTAGCAATCACACTCCTATCATGCCAAGTCAGCCAGTACATGCTGAAACCTGGCTAGCTGCCCCCCTTGTGTATTGATGCTGCCAGCAGTATGGGGTCTGCACATCACTTACAGCCATCCTGTACCAGCGTGTATTGGCTGACTTGGCATGATAGGAGTGTGATTGCTAACAGCAATCAGAGTCCCATCATGCCTAGGTTCCGGCATTTACTGGATGGATGTGTAAGTGCTGGAACCTAGGCATGATGGGACTGTGATTGCTGTTAGCAATCACACTCCTATCATGCCAAGTCAGCCAGTACATTCTGAAACCTGGCTAGCTGCCCCCCTTGTGTATTGATGCTGCCAGCAGTATGGGGTCTGCACATCACTTACAGCCACCCTGTACCAGCATGTACTGGCTGACTTGGCATGATAGGAGTGTGATTGCTAACAACAATCACAGCGAGCACAGTCCCATCATGCCTAGGTACCAGCATTTACTGGTTGCCTGGGTATGATAGGAGTGTGATTGCTGTTAGCAATCACACTCCTATCATGCCAAGTCATATTGCTAATTTTGTCCAATTGTGTGTTACCTACTTTTATTAAACATGTGAGTTTTTATTATTATTTTTAAAGGTGGGGGTCATTTTCGGTTTTGGCTAAGTGAACCCTGAATGTTTTGGTCCAGAATTTTCATTTTAGTTCATCCCTAGAATAAATCTAGGGAATCCTGAATTTGTAGTCGCAAAACTTTCAAGGCCCAGAAATCAGTGAGAGGAAGAGTAAAGGCTTTGTGTCATTTTACTTTATTTTAATCTGTATATTTTATTAAAGGCCATATTTTTTGTCACAGTGAAAAATGAGTGCGGCCCGCGCACGTATAAAATTCTGATGAAGTGGCCCACTGCAGAAAAAACTTGGACACCCCTGGATTATGCCCTTTGTACATGCGCCCCTTTTTCTTTGATTTTTTTACAGATATGATTCAATATGTAAATTGAATTTGTTGAATTAGTTGAAAAAAAATTGTTGGGTAAAAATCATGTTTTTTGGGGGTGGGTGGGGGGGCCCTTAACAGATTCTCGCACCCGGACCCTGAGGCGTCTAGTTACGCCCCTGACCGAAGGGTAAGATTGTCAAGATACAGAAACAAATTATAAAATACAACCAAACAACCTGGAGCACCACCAGAGAAATTGATCTATAGGTGATGAAACACAAAAACAGACTTAATAATGCCATCATGAAGTATCAGAACAATGTATAGGGGAAATAAAGTGAAATCCAATATAAAGAAGCCAAATGCTAATTTTTAAAATAGGGAGCAACTTATTGCTCACCAGATTGCGCATAGATAGGCGCACCACAAGTTGAATGTAGAAACTTCAATTAGCAGCTCAGAAGAAAGGACCCCAAATTATGCAAACCAATAAAAACTGCTTTAAAAAATTTTTCCAACCCATTTCCAACCCAAAATGAATATTCAGCTAGATGTTGTAGACGTAAATTCAGGCTTCTCCGCTGGGTTCCTGGGTGGAACAAGAGAAGAGATGCTGTGCGGGAGCAACGCGAAGGCAACCTTGCTGGAGTGCGCAGGATTACTGGGACCCGCAGATACATTGCCTGACTGCCCATATCCGCCCGCAGCACCAGAAAAACCACCCGCACCTGAAAGTTTTTCCATGAGTCCAATGGGACCAGCATCCCGATGCAGTCCCCTAGCATGTGCTGTTTGTTAGTCAATCAGTGTTACTGTATTGGAGATATTTTGTTGACATGTTCACCTTATGGAAGCTAAGATCATGGTAACCTTTGCTACGACCAACATCATCCAACTGTTTTCCTGTCCTTAAGTTCTCTCCCACATGCAGGATCATGGAGATGCTGAAAACAGGAAGATACGATATAAATCCTCTTGGTCTACGCATAAGGATTTTTTTCCGCTTAGGCTACCAAGTAACAAAAAAACCTAGATTAACATTTATTTTGGGCTTAGCACGTTTTGTGTCTACTTTGCCAGCCCTGGAGTTCAAGTGATGGTAGTTTTCCCACATTGAAAACCAACATTGAAAACCAGCATTGAAAACATGTTAAGTGCTGCCCCCTGCAGTATGCAGGATGTACACACATGGTCTATGTGGTCACCCTTGATCCTACACATTTCTGCTCACTCAATTATGACTTGTGATAATCTTTGGGGCAAAAAGGAAAATAAATATGTATATTTATTACCTTTTTCAGTATAATTAGTGTGAAGAATACAATGATCGTTACCCATGTTTTCACTTGTCATTAACCTACATAACTGTAACTTTAAAATAGAGTGTTACCACTTAATATACTCTCTAAATAGTTACATTTGTTTATTCTTTAGTACGTTTTGCATTATATCTTTATATATATAAATATACATGTACTATTTCTCCGAGTATAACTGTATTACAGAAATCCATATAACATAAATGGGAGGCATTATACTCATTTTGATGTTTCCATTTAACCCTATTAAGTTCTAGAAAGGAAAATGTTGATTACTTAGGAGCCTATTGCTCATCCCCAAAGAACATAGAGGGTTAACTCTGTTTCTACCTAGCATGCAATCTGCTGATGAGCCATAGATCATGAGCTTTTTTAGACACAAATAGTTGGTATCAAATTTACCGTTTGTTACTGAGTAACACTTGCGTGTCAGTTATACAAATAGCTCACAAATTACATACTAAATCAGGATTACGTGATGCAATCCTGTCCAACAGATGTAGCAACAAAACACAAACAAAAACAACTTTGTGTTAGAAATGTATAATCCTTACATATATATGAATTTGTGCATAAATAATCTTTCTGAAGCAAATATAAATAAGCAGCTAGATGAGAAAGTCATATATAACAGCCAATAATGTGAGGGGAAATTAGTAGATTGTAATTTAAAGAAATAATCATTCCTATTTTCTTTGTTTGCTTTGCTAATCCCTGAAACAAAATGTAACATTTGTTAACCAAAATAAACACAATTATCAGGCAAGCTTGCTAACTGTTGGAATTCTGTTCCATAATGAATAATTCCATAAAAGTATATTACAGACTTGTAGATTCGCCTCCTCTACATATTCTATTCAGATGAGGGAAGCAACGTCACAAGCAACGTCTTCTTCCAGGGTGCTATGCCCGGATCAAGCCACTACTGGTAGCTTTTGTCTTTTCTTGCTATTGTGTTTTTTTCACTGGCGTGTAGAGTAATAAGCTTATTTTGCACCATAGAATGTTGCAAGCTGCTGTAAATACTCCAAGTTTGCCGGAACTAACAAAATGTGAGTACTCAATATCTTTGGCACGCCTCTTTCCTCCATGCTGTTTCTTACTAATCTAGGTGATAACATGGTGGAAATTTCCACCGCCATCTTAAAGCCCTATAAGTAGCATAGTAATGGCCCTGGAAATATATAATTTTTACATTCGCTAATACTAACCAGCACTTTTATTTCCAAACCTCACATTAATCCATTTTTTGTTTTAATGGACTTTATTAAAACAAATAAGAAAAATTAATCTATCCAACCACTGTACATTAGTCAGAAATATGATTTTTTAGGATCATATTTAATAGGAAATTGCGCTGTGAAATTGAATACATTCTTAATGAAATGGATTGGAGATTGCATGGCTTATTGCTTTACGTAATATCAGGAAACTGAAAATGATCATTCATTTCACTTCTGTATTGAATCTGGAGTTAATTGAGGTTAACTGTCTATTTATGCAGAAGCATTGTGGTTTATATATTGTCGTTAAAGATTTTACTGCTCTCGTTCCTTTGGACTAGTTTTCACAAATTTGTTTATGGTGTTGAAACACATGTCCGAGTCATCAAGTGCATGAATTATGTATGTCACAAATACAAAACAGAATAAACTAAGAGTTAATGGTTAATGGTTATGCATTATGGGTCCCAATTAACCTTTCAAAACTTTACATTTCAGATTCTGACTTTATGCTTAATATATGTCCTTACTGCTCATGTAATTGTGCTTCATGCTCTCAAATAAGAAACTCTTATGAATAAGAAATGAGATCTGGAATCAAAAACAATAATAGGAATTAGAATAATGCAATGGAAATGTTCAGAAAATTATTTGTGCAGCATTTTTATAGTCTAATACCACAGAAAGGGGCCTTTTCTCAGCAGCGTAACAGGGCCAGAAGGTAGGCAGACATTCACAGAGTGTGTGTGAAGGAATGATAGTGTGACAGAATCAACATTTCTTTGCTTTGTTTTCATTTGTTTTATAGTGGGCCTTGCCCTGTTTTCCAGGATTTGTATGAATTGACAAAAAATGCAAATTTTATTACATTTGCATTTTGTATGAGTCCGAATGCACAAGTCTACTCTGTTCCATCTAGTCATCATTCATGCATTGTGGAGTACAGACAGACGCCATAGTATCGCCTGTAGCCAGGATCCTCCCTGACCTCCTTGCCCGGGTTTCAGTTAATTGCCCAATCTGTTGTTCACCATATTACGTGCTGCTTCTTCTCGCTTTTGGAAGTAACTCATTCTTATTGAAATACAGTTTGACTGGTGGTATGCTACGTATCATTAATGATGTGTGGTATCTCGAAATTACCTTTAAATTTATTTCCATCATTCTTTCTATGTAGAAGTCATTTTGACAACATCTTGAAAACTGCTAACGCTCAACACTATTTCCAGGAATCCCATTAAGAAGCATTTACTGGCTGTAACTCATATAGTATACTTCTAATAAGCTCCATTTACAAACTGTTTTGTAAGAGGGTATAAACGAAGGCTACCTTTTCATTGTCCTGTTATCCAAAGAGACAAATATTACGCACCTGCTATCCTTTTCCATAGGAAGTGTACAGTTCTATTTTAAGAGTAATTTTTGGTAATCTCTTTTTAAAGAGTATGAGTCGAGTACATGTTGGTAATGAATGAGAAATCAATTTAAGTAACACATTTGCAGAATGGTTATTCATTTTTAAGCTTTCCATGGATTTGCTCCAAAGCCTTGCCGGCTGTAAAGTGCTGTGCTGGCACCAGTTTGCTGTTCCTAAAAGATGTTTCCAAAATGTACTGCATATATTTCTTAAGCCAAACATTAATGTTCTTTTATTCTTTGAAAATTTTAGTTGAAATATTCTGGATGACTTCTGTTTAGAGTGAAAAGTTACATATAAGACAATATGTATTATAAAATATTTTTTTCTTACATTTGGCTTTTAAAATGTTGAAGAAAAGATCAGTAATAAAAGGTAAAGGATCCTTACATTGCAACTGATGAATATACAATCAATGATATTACAGAAGAACAAGCTTTTTCTTGTTCATTCCCTCTTTAAGATCTAGATGGAAAGGTACTGAGCAAAAGGTAAATTAAGGTTAAGCATAAAGAAAGAACAGGTTCCACCATTGCAGTAAGAGGACCCAGTATGGAATCCTGGAGAACTCCTACAGAAAGAAAAAAATCTATTGGGAAAAGTTGGAAATGAATCACGAGTGAGCCAGGCTACAAATGCCAAATGGAAAAGATGGATGTAGTCAACTGTGTCAAATGAAGCAGACAGATGTAAAAGAATGAGAAGTTAAGACATATTCTGGGATCAGGGCATATTTATCATTGGGTCAGATCTCATATGTTTTTGTTTATTATAATAAGTTTGACTACCATATCAACAGTTTACATTTTATGTAGGAAAACCTATATATTTTGTTATACAGGGAAAGTAAAGCTATTCATAGACCCCCCCATTATATGATTTTCCTTTTCAAAAGCAGTTTAAAGCAGCCATATTCAGCTTAATTTTACTTTTTGCATACACTTAGAAAAGATGCGTATCTTCGTTTGATGTAAAGCCAGTGATGTTAACATTCAGGCAGTGGTTTTCCTCTTTAACATAGCCTCGCACTGAGCTGAGTCCTGTTTTTTATACAGGATATTAACATTGTAAAGTAATTGAAAGTATCATTTAACATAGAACATTTAGAAATGTTTTAATGTTGAAATTAAAAATACATATGACAGTTTAAAAAATACAATATTTATTCATTATTTACAGTATGTCTACCAACAACATGGGTCATTTATTTTGAGCTCACAGTAGTACTCAGTATAAATACTTTATTTCTAAACCTACTAAATATTATATATACTTAATTTAAAGGATAGCAGATAACAAATGATATACCTACCTTCTAAATTGCTAGGATTGTCTTTATTGTTTTACCTTTTGATCTTTTATTCATAAATACTCTGCTCTCATGGATATCAAACAATTGCAAACACAACACATGTTTATCCAAAAACAAATATCTTTTAGTACACCTGGGTGACTAGGAACGGTATATTGTTCAACCATGACTTTCTGTTTCATAGGGATATAAATATTGGGTAACACAGAGGCCAAATTCCCTCAGTCATTCATCACAATGGGTAAGACCAAAGAACATAGCTGTGATGTGCAGCAAAGGTTATTGAGCTTCAAAAAATTGTAATTGGTTATAAGAAAATAGCAAAAGCATTGAAAATGTCTCTTTCCACCATCTTGGCAATAAATGAGAAGTTACAGTCAAGAGGACGTGTGTCTATGTTGTCTCAATGCGCTGTGAAGTGGACAGGGCCGGACTGGGACTGAAAAGCAGCCCTGGAAAAATTTGGAGACCAGCCCCATATAGTTTATCTCACGGTGAAGCTCTTATACCCACACGCACCCCTTATACACACCCGAGTCACACTATGTGCAATTCTTTTTATCTCATTATTTGTATTAAAATGCCAGAAAGCAAAAGTGTTAAAAGGCCCTAATAAATTAAATACATTACACATAATAGGATCAAAACATTTGCTACTGCGAACATTGTTAGATGAAAGAGTTCCATTTTATTTAGTGGAACAAAACACTGATCACATTATTCTTCACGATATTCTGGTAAGAAACTTTTATTTCTTTATTAATTCATGTAGACTATTTTTTTCCATATTTAATAAAAGCTATGATTGAGACATATTTGGTTTTTATTTCCTTTCATTTGACAACCTACCCCCGAGTTATGCACCTCTGCCCCCAGGCTTGCCACTCTGCCCCCCTGATATGCCTTCTAACCCCCTATATGCCACTCTGCCATATAGGGGGTTAAAAGGCATATCATGGGGCACTCTGCCTCCAGAAAAGCCTTATGCCCCACTATATGCCACTCTGCCTCCCTGATATGCTTTATACCCTCTCTTTATACCCTCACTCTGCATCCAGAAATGCCTTATACCCCTATATGCCACTCTGTCCCATGATATGCCTTCTAACCCCCTATATGCCACTCTGCCATATAGGGGGTTAAAAGGCATATCATGGGACAGAGTGGCATATAGGGGGGTATAAGGCATTTCTGGAGGCAGAGTGGCATAAAGGGGGTTAAAAGGCATATCATGGGGCACTCTGCCTACAGAAAAGCCTTATGCCCCCTATATGCCACTCTGCCTCCCCAATATGCTTTATACCCTCCTATATGCCCCTCTGCCTCATGACATCCCTTTTAACTCCCTTTATGCCACTCTGCCTCCAGATATGCCGTTGACCCCCTATATGTCACTCTGCATCCAAAAATGCCTTATACCCCTATATGCCACTCTGGCATATAGGGGGTTAAAAGGCATATCATGGGACAGAGTGGCATATAGGGGGGTATAAGGCATTTCTGGAGGCAGAGTTGCATAAAGGGGGTTAAAAGGCATATCATGGGGCACTCTGCCTCCAGAAAAGCCTTATACCCCCCTATATGCCACTCTGCCTCCCTGATATGCCTCAACCCTCCTATATGCCACTCTGTCCCATGATATGCCTTCTAACCCCCTATATGCCACTCTGCCATATAGGAGGTTAAAAGGCATATCATGGGACATTTTTGTTTACTTTATATGGCAAGCCGATCCAGCTTGCCATATTAAATAAAAAATAATATATGCCACTCTGTCCCATGATATGCCTTCTAACCCCCTATATGCCACTCTGCCATATAGGGGGTTAAAAGGCATATCATGGGACAGAGTGGCATATAGGGGGGTATAAGGCATTTCTGGAGGCAGAGTGGCATATAGGGGGACACACTTACATACACACACATGCCGATTTTTTTTGTTTTTAACAAATACAAAAAACATTATACAGTATAAAAAATACATTATTTACTCACCTTCTACTTCTCTTGACTTCCTGGTAGCTGCACACTGTTCTCCTCTATGCTGACAGGACGCCACTGACCTGACATCCGGTGCTGCAGCAGTCTGAGTGCGAGGGGGCGGAGCTTCCACCTCACGCTGCTCCCATCACTATGCAGCCATCAGACTGCTGGGAAAGTAATCTAAACGGCCGGTGCGTGCTGATGCCGCCGGCCGGAGCTACTTTAACACTTTTTTTTTAATTTATATGGTAAGCTGGATCGGCTTGCCATATAAAGTAAAAAAAAAGTATTAAAGCAGAGCCGGCCGGCGGCATCAGCACGCACCGGCCGTTCAGATTACATTCCCAGCAATCTGATGGCCGCATAGTGATGGGAGCAGCGTGAGGGGTGAAAGGTCAGTGCGAGGGGGCGGAGCTTTCACCCCTCACACTGCTCCCATCACTAGACGGCCATCGCACACGGCTGCTGGGTGCTGATGCCGGCCGGCTGCATCAGCACCCGCTTTGGTTAGATTTCGGGAAGCCTGGGGGGCAATTGCCCCCCTGCCCAGCCCGCCCCTGGCACCGAGGGAGGCGTTCATTGCCATTTGCAGCCGCTCAGCGGCTGTCTTCATGGTAAGTCTGCCGGCCGCCCAGCCCACGGACCTTCCGGCCCACCGGGAAATTTCCCGGTATCCCGGTGGGCCAGTCCGGCCCTGGAAGTGGATGGTTTGAGTGGCCATAAAAATCACAGTTGGAGAATTGCAGAAGAATCCGACATCACCTACATCACCTCAAGTTTTTTGGAAGGGTTTCAAGAAAGAACCCTGTACTCTCATCCCAGTCCCCTGTTTGAACCCCATAGAAATCCTGTGGGGTGAACCTAAGAGGAGACTCCACCAGCGTCAACCTCGGAGTTTGAAGGATTTGGAGAGACTCTATGTGGAGGTATGGTCTTGTATCCCTTGCCATTTATTCTCCAACCTCATCAGGCATTATAGGATAAGACTTAGAGCTGTTATCTTGCCAGAGGGAGGTAATACTAAACTAAAAGGCTGCCAAGAATTGTACCACAC
The DNA here is from genome assembly GCA_029215755.1 of Spea hammondii. Classification (NCBI taxonomy): domain Eukaryota; kingdom Metazoa; phylum Chordata; class Amphibia; order Anura; family Pelobatidae; genus Spea; species Spea hammondii. The sequence goes on from JARDYJ010000001.1 coordinate 12,732,291, forward strand.
ATATATTTATTAGACTTGGGCACCAGGGGGCTGTTCGTGTTCGTCTTCGTGCTCGTCTTCGGGGGGAAAAGCACACTTTTAAAACCCCAATGCTGCAACTTACCCTGCAGATCCCACTGTTTTTCCTCCCTGTTCAATTAGTTAAATGTCCGTACGAGCGACTTTATTGGTTGCTCGTACGGACATTTAACTGATAGAACAGGGAGGCCAGTGGGATCTGCAGGGTAAGTTACGGCACCAGGAGGATCCCACTGGCCTCCCTGTTCTATCAGTTAAATGTCCGTACGAGCGACCAATAACGTCGCTTGTACGGACATTTAACTGATAGAACAGGAAGACCAGTGGGATCTGCTGGGTAAGTTGCAGCATTGGGGTTAACTTTTTAACTTTTATTAGGGGTTAACTTTTTTTTTTAAAGGGTTAAGGGGCCGTGCGAGTGAGCCTATTGGTCGCTTGCACAGCCCTTTAACCTACAGATTTCCGCTCCATAGGTTCGCTGTCAGGGGTTACAACTTACAAAGGCCGTGCGAATGAGCCTATTGGTCGCCTACAGGGACCTCCTCTGGCATCAACCAATTGGTAACCTGTGACGGCGAACCTGCGGATTTCCACTTCCGTGAACTGCCGCGAAGACAAGGTAAGTTAGAAGGGGGGAGAGAGTGGTAGACGAAGACGAAGACGATAACGAAGATCTTCGTGGTGTGTGTCTTCGTCTTTGCCTACATTTTACCGCCGCTGTCTTCTCTTCGACGTGTCTTCGGAACGAACACGAAAACGCACTCTTCGTGTCCGTTTTCATGTTCGCCCGAAGACGAATGCACAAGTCTAATATTTATACATTTTTTGTGGATTAACTTGTGTAGAGTATCGCTTGCAATTGTTTGATATCCATGAAAGTAAATTATTTGTGTGTATTTTTGAAGAAAATACCAGCAGATTAAACAATAAAGACAATTTTACACAGACTGCTTTGCTCATATTTACCAAGGGGTTCAACATTAGTTGAGGGCACACTAAACATTTGCAATACACATGGCTACTACAAAAATGATGTGCAAGTCGGGGTCAGGAAACAAGACGGGTACTCAGACGAGCCGGGGTCAGGAATATGGAGATCAGCGATGTCAGGAACAAGCCAGGAGGGATGTCAGGGAAAGCCAGGCCATGCACAGGTAATCGGGAACACAGGATATTGCACTTGCAGCCAGAAACAACACAAGGGCAAGTAGGAAATGGACCTAGCTTTTTAAATAGCCAGGAATGGGTTGGCTGATAAGAATCAGGTGAGTAACCATGGTAACAGAGAAGTAAAAGCAATTCGTTAACATCAGATGAGTCAGCCAGACAAAGGGAAGAAATGGCTGCCCGTTATTCATTACCCGAGTAAAAAAACACAGAGCAGTTCAGCCAAACCGTTACAAAACAATAAATATTTTTGGTAATTAATTTGTAATGAGTTACGTTTACTGCTTTCTGCCATGGCGCACCCCATTCCCGTGGGCTCATAGTAGACCTTAACAAACACGGTTCAGTCTACATGCCAAAACCAGCTAATGTTAAAACAAAACTCTACAGGTGTTCACACATCTGAGTGGATTACAGTAGTAACAGATGGAATAACAAAGTTAATTACATAGTCCTGAAAGGAGACATACTGAAGCTCTGATGATGAAAAAACATTTCTGGCTGTAGTTCAAAAATAATAATAAAAAAGAATCACTGAGGTGGTGTCTGGGACTTCCATTTAACACACAATCTTCTAGGGTAGGAAGGACACAGAGCCATGTCTGCATAGCCCTTTCATAGGCCACAGGGGGCCCCAATCAATGTATCAGATACCTGAGTCTCAGTCCTTAGAAAATATGAACTGGGCTCTTTACCCTGTTAGTGGGATGGAAAACCAGCCCACTCTGCTTTTCCAGATATTCCACCCGAGAGACCCGAAATACACAGAAGAAAGAAAAAAATATTATACCATACTCTCCCTAGGGCTGTACTTTCCCACTATACAGGAGAGAAACTGACACCATACCTTTCACTCTGTCACAATATGTATACAGGTTTGGGTGTAGGGTAACAGACACTTGGGTGCAGTATATCTTTGGTCCCCCCTTCCATAACCAAAACACACACACATTCTAATACAACAACTTTCTCTAACAACAGTGTACTTACACCCACACATTCACTCTACATGCAGACTCCCATGCTACTACTTGAGAGTCACGCAACGCGTGTTACAGATACCGAGGATACCATGCCCCTATATGTATACCATGGGTTCAGCTAACTTAACCACCTGTTTTCAGAATTGTGTTTATTTTTTTCTTATCTTAACATAAATAAAAATGTTTATGTCAGTTTGATCACCTGTTGACACCTATGTTACTTTATTCAAGCTCAACCTGATTAACCTTTGAGTGCTGGCGGTTGGGACACATTTTATGGAAAGCTAGGCCAATATTCATCATTTTGCTATACTTACATTCAAGTAAGATTTACTGGGGAAGCCTTCACCAGATAAAATGATATAATGATTATAATACAAAAAGCCTGAAAACCTAATCCTCCAATTTCCCCTCACAAATTCCATAACAAAAAGGAAAAGTAACTTAAACTTAAGTCCCCCCTTATGTAGTTGTACACACATCTAAAATGCACACACAGCTTATGTGGGTGTCAGTACACAAACTATTGCAGGGTAGCACACATAAAAGTGGGTTAACATCCATAATCATGCTAAAGGAACTAGAAGAGAGAAGGCCCGGCTCACAATATCTGTTCCAGTTCATCCCAAAGGTCTTCGATGGGGTTGAGGTCAGGGCTCTGTGAGGCCGGTCAAGTTCTTCCACCCCAAACTCATCCCACCATGTGCACCGGGGGCCTTCCTCAAACAGTTCCTGCAAAATTAGAAGCATAGCATTGTCCAAAATGTTTTGGTATGCTGAAGCATTAATATTTTCCTTAACTGGAAGTAAGGGGCTTAACCCCTGAAAAACAGACTCATTATGTTTTCTCAACCAAACTTTACAGTTGGCACAGTGGAATGAGGCAGGTAACGTTCTCCTCAAATCCGCCAAACCCAGACTCATTAATCAGACTGCCAAACAGAGAAGCGTGATCCATAACTCCACAGAACACATTTCCACTGCTCCGGAGTCCAGTGGCGGTTTGCTTTACACCTCTCGATCCAACGCTTGGCATTGTACTTGGTGACATGAGGCTCGCATACAGATGCTCGGCCATGGAAATCCATTCCATGAAGCTCCCATTGTGCAGTTTTTGTGCTGATATTAAGGCCAGTGGGAGTTTGGAGCTCTTCAGCTATGGAATCAGCAGAGGGTTGGTGACTTTTACGCACCATGCCCCTCAGCACTCGGTGACCCCACTCTGTGCCTTTATGTGGTCTTCTGCTTTGTGGCCGAGTTGCTGCTGTTAGTAAATGCTTCCGCTTTCCAATAATACCATTTGCAGATGACCGTGGAATATCTAGGGATGAGGTTTGAAAAACTGACTTATTACAAAGGTGACATCCTATCACAGTACCACCTGGGGAAATGGGTTTTATATATATTCCATAATTCTAAAAAGGAGTGATATGTTTACTATCATTGTCCAGCTTAAAATATTCTCTTCTTGAGAATAGAAAACTGTGAAATATTTTTTTATATTTTGTTTTTAGCAAAATAAAAACACGAAGTTGGGCTCATCTTTTTTGGCAGCAATATTACAATTTAAGAAGCGATACAGTTTACTCCCAGCGGGAAAGACAATAATTCTGCAGAAACCAAAGGGCATGCAGTTGATTATATTGCGAACACAGACAAAACAGGCTGGCTATAGACAGATAAATTGAGCTATGAAGACAACATGACTGTGCTGCTCCTGTAGAACTTATTAAAATATGTACTTTTATCTTCTGCCACCCGTGACCTCACAGGACAAGGAAAATAATGTGAAGATATAACTCAGATTACTTTTCTTGTAACAAAAACAGAAAATCTCAGTGTGAAGGAGACATTGGACAGCAGGCGTACTCTGGCTGGATTTTTATGAAGACCAGGGTCCTCCACAATTGATGCAAGACAATGCTACAGGCTCTTATGTGATCATGCTTCAAAAAGGCTACTTCACCTTATTTATGATAATGAATCTGACAGCTCTGCGTGAGGGCTTTTCTGCTATCATGTGTAAGAAGGAAGTACAATAATGTTTTTTTTGCCAGTTTTTATTATTTGAACAGTTTTTTTTCTCCATGAACCTGGTGTTTCTACAACATATTATATCAGCTTTTATAAAACTGGTGGTCCCAGCTTTCAGGGCCTCTAAAATACATTCTCTCTAACCTGTGTTGATCTCCTTTTGTTGACCATTAACATTTTAATTCCGTTTTCTTTTATTCATGCCCTGAGTGGCCTGTTTACTGGATTCCAAGCTTGTAATGCTTGTCCTGAGGTCCGCCATCTGTCTGTGACATTTAAATACATGATTTATCCCTTAGGTCATTAGAAATTTGGCAGGTGCGGAGAATGTAATTTAATGATACATTTACCTATCCTATGAATACTTCAAAGTTGACTTGTCATCCATTAACCAGGTACACATCGTACACTTTATTGTGCGCTGCACATGATTGAACAGGTTATAGTTACCCTCTGAGTGGACTGTGAACAAGGCCTTTTAATTTTGGGTACTTATATTCTTTTCTTGAAAGTTAATACAGAGATAACTGCTAGATCAAACAAGTCCAAGTTTAGCCCAATGTACTGGTGAATACATTTACCCTAGAAAGGGCTATGTTGTCTTTTTTTAATGATAAATAGACTTAAATATTGTAAGTGTCTGAACAGCAAGAAAAAAAACAATATTTCTTTGTATTCCAATATTCTATATAATTATTTCTAAACCGGAATAAAGTAATTAGTTGCTTGTTAAGGGCATGTTAAAGTTGTATAGGCGACTGCACTTATTAAGAAAACTATTATTATTATCTTCATTAAAATTCAAGGATGAGCAGTGTGAGTCAAAGATCATGCCTCTTACTTATTACTAATCTGTCAGTCTTAGAACACAACATAATATTGTTAATTTACCATCACTGTGTGGGGAATATCCTTCAACCTACACAATGCTTATTCAACTGTTGTTATTGTCCTTGGAATAGTAGGCATGGCATCATTAAGATAATTCACAATTCAATCAACTACAGGAATCTTGAAAAGTAAGCAAAACATTGGGGGTTTTTTGCACACTTTTATATTTTTAAAAATCCACTGAACAGGTCTATGGGTAAGGGATTCAACCCTTCAGTCCCACGACACTCCATGATCATAAGTATTGTGTGCCTTAGTTTATGTAAATACCGTATTTTATCCCTTGTACTGTAGATGCCCCTCAAATCTTTTTTTTTTTGCGTTGGGCCCCTAAAAACCTAAAGCTGTCCCTGGAACTTGACCCTGAACATAATAAAACATTATGTGCAGAGATACCTAAGCCAGCTTTTTATCCATCCCTACTTTTTTTCAAATTAAATATTTAGAATATTATTTTATTATTGAGCAAGTAAAAAAATGTGTTTCAGATGGATGGGCTGTATAGTACTTTGCCATTCTTTCTAGAATTCAAAGGGCGAAATAGTCCATCAATATGTTTCTTCAGATATAGAATAGCATGTGTCATAGATTATGTGGCATTACTTTTCATTCACATGCTGATTTGTTTTGTAACTTTCAGATGTAGAGACCAAATGTATCATCATAGAGACGGAGCCCTACAAAGGATACCATTTAGAATCCTCCATTGGTGTCAGCAAGAGCCGCAATTAAGCAGCTGGCAGGATGATTCAAATTTCATCTTTCGTGGTAGCATCAGTGACATATTAAATTTGGCTTATTAAAGGAGAAATGTCATCTGGCTGAGATTTACATGCAAATTTCTGTGCAATTTGTTATTGTGTGTTATTCAGAATCATCCAAGAATAATGAAGCACTTGCACATATTGTAAGAGCCAATGATATTTAGAACTTATTCAATAATAAGGATGTTATAACCAAGGGTCTTATTGATGGATAGTGACTGTAGTTTTGTTGAACTACACTGTTGCATTGAAACAAAATGAATGTATGTATTAATTTATATACTGTAGCACCATCGTATTCCACAGGGCTTTAAACAGGACACAACTAGAAGTGCATCACATAAGAATTTGGACACAAGGTGAGAAGGCCATGTTCTTCACAAATTGTTATTTACTCTGTACTGGAATTTATATCTCAAACTGCATTCACCAAGTTGGTAGTTTGCATTATGATGACCTATTTCCAGTGAGCTTCTTCTACATGGCTGAACTGGCCTTGTTTAATGGATAATTTAATGGATAATTAAGATGACTTTCAAGACATATACTCACACTGTCCATGTATTATGCAGCAAGCTCAGCCCTTCTTGGTAAGTTGAAATGTTCAACTCTTTTGGAAACCTCCTGGTTCGAGAACACACCCCAAAGTGTATTAATAATACATTGTGTATATACCTCAATCTCGCACCAAACCATACACCCAAAGGTGGTTTAGGGCAAAGATTTGAAGATACCTCTTCTATCAATTAAGTCTTTAAGAAGGTTAGAGAATAACTAGAATAAGGAATCTGAAAAAGACCTCATTGTGAGGTCGAAATGTTGTTTTTTTTCTTCCTCTAATAAACCTGCCTGACGCTGGAATCCTTGAGTGCCTGGAGCCTTATTTATCTTTTTAAGAAGATTAGAGACATCCTCAGTTAAGATTTTTTATTCAAATTGTTTGCTGGTAGATAGTAACATTGTAACATAATAATTAAGGTAAAAAAAGACCTAAGTCCATCAAGTTCAACTTCCTGCTTTTGATCAAAAAAAGGCAAACCCCCCAATAATCCAATTAGGGTATTTTTTGGATTTTGCCACTTAGGGGGAAAAAATTTATTTTGTCACTCCAAAAGGCAATCAGATTTTTCCTTGGATCAAGAAAGCCTAAGAAAATAATGTTTATCAATCATTTATAGCCCTAGATGGACATAATAATATTAGGTAATGCCGACCTATTGTATTAAACTACTTAAACATTACGGTGACCTCTGTATTATTTCATTGCATTAAATGATTACATGCCAGTGCTAACCTACATGTTCTCCTTCTCTTTAAAAATACATTGTTCTTCATAATTTACCCTGTTGGATTTGTTGAGCTGTTTTCATAAATATGTTGGATTTTCTACTTGGATATACAGAATATGTTTGTGTCATTCCCTGTGTGTTATTTTGTCATGTATATAAGTTGTCGCATTGTAAGGCTTTGTGGTTTAATAGGGGATAGCTTAGTGTGTTATCCGCTATCATTATGCATTACAGATCTTTGAATGGTTTCCTAATTACGTTTAGTTGCAGATTTACCCATGGGATTCGTAAACTTGTTAACTTTTTCTTGTGTTGGATTTCACAGCATTGAACTTATAATTGTGTACTCTTTATTTGCAAGCCCTAAAGTATCTTATCCAGAAATACTGCATGAATTAACACATTTTCAGCAGGGGCCTGAGAAAGAGGCCAGGATGGCAGATTTAGAGAGAAAGTAACCCTATAAATAAGCTGGTAACATGCTATGTCAAAATGTGTTTTCCATGCAAGCAATTTTATTTTTTTTGTTCTATATTATTAACAAATAATAACCGTTCTCATGACATACATATGAATAGTAACATGTTCTCATGACATACATAGGAGCTATGTTTTTATTATGGTGCACTCTGAAATATTTTGTATGTTCTTTAGTATAATACACTATTTTTTGGGTTTCTGGCTTAAATTGTCTGTTGGAAGAATTTTTCCAATGTGTCACTTTATTAAAGGGCAAAATATATGATAAATATAATGCTGTATCCAACCACTAATATATGTCGTGAAAGTACTAGACAGACACAGAACCATTCACCTTGAATATTTTGTGTTTGTTCTACCTATGCTATCTCAGCTTTATTAGTTTTTGTTTTAACTCAATGCTTGTGAATCAATGACCAAACCGTTAACCTTCAGCCCGTTCATGTTGTCGGAATTCTAATTGTGCTTGGAACTTTTGCTTGGAACCTTTTTTCATGATTTGTGTTTAAAACGTTATCTTTGTTTAGCATCGTGACAAGTATGTACACACGACCAAACATAAGAGTGATATCAGCGAGGAGAAGTAGGCAGTTTCCCCCAGATTCTGCATGTGTCTGTGTTCCTATGGGCGTTATAGCGGATGGGGAGAAATATGTAAGGTTTCTGCGGTGAGAAGCATTTTTAAGGTTTACCTAGCTATGCCCATCAATTTGATCAATTCGATTAAGCATAATGCTATCTAACAGAAGCCCAAGGACTGATTACCATCACATAAGGAAAAATGGGCAGGCTAGATGGGCAGCATGGCTCTTATCTGACGTCTAATTTAATGTTAAATTATAAATAAATTCAAATATAACAGCAAATGTAAGGAGAATTTCTTACATCTGGAAAATTGTCAATGCAGCAAAGGAGTCCCTCTAAGTTCTTCATGAGTTTCTATATAAATTCCTATATAAGTATATAAATAAGTTCTATACTTTCTTTCTTTATTCTTTACTTATTACTGTATGTTGTTCAGTCTCCATTTGACCTTTTTAAGCACTCAATGGGTTTACTTTTTCCATAAACTTTTAACAGCAATACACTTTTATTTTCTTGTTTTGTTACAACTTGCACAGAAATATAGAAACAATGAAAATGATTACATGATTAGCATATTTATAAGCCATTAAACATAAATAATCATAAATTAACAATAACATTAGTATTCAGTCAAAAGAAAAAAATATATTAGGGAATTAACTAGAATACATTGTAATAATTCCAGAAATAGACACAACAAGCTTTAATATTTAATAGAAAATATTGTTCCAAGAACACAGTAGTGCATTAATAATCATACAGATGAAAACTGGGAAATACTTATCAGATCCGCATATATCAGCACAAATTGAAATAAGTATATAATTGTATTAAAGTGAATAAAATTGGATTTCTTTGTAATGTATTGTTATCCATGAGTTAGGGGTGAGTACTTTTATACAGATAAAACACCCAAAATGGACAAAAAAGGTTTTATACTTAGAATTTCCTTAGTAGATGCAGGGATATTGGCAGATGTAGTAGGGTAAGAGAAGCATAAAGAGTTTTGGATTAAAACTCAATAAAGTTGCTTTCATACGATCATGACCTTCTGGTGCGGGGGGGGGGCGTATATATAATATAACAGAAACAGATGAAGGAGGAAAATACATAACAGGGAAAAGAGATGGCAGGGGTGGAGGAGGTCAATTTAAAACATGACCGGCTGAAGGAGAAGGCAGGCATTGAGTAATTTATAATTCATGTCAGACATAATGGTGGAAAGAGATGGCAGGCATTGAGGAATATAAACAAAGAAGGGGGAAAGGTGGTAGGCATGGAGGAATATAAGTCATATTACAACACCTGCCTTCTATTTTACCCCTGTATGCAAGACATAATGGTGGAATGTCTTCTCCTATATGGGGCCAGGCGTGCTTACAAGTAGTACGATATATACCGTATTTGCTCGATTATAAGACGACGCCCCAAAATCTGAATATTAATTTATGAAAAAAAGAAAAGGCCTGAATATAAGACGACCCTATAGGAAAAAAGTTTTACCAGTAAATGTTAATTCATGTAAACTATGTGAACTATTGTTTGTTAATAAAAGCTACCATTGAGAAAAATATTTTGTTTTTATTTCCTTTTTTTTTTCAACCTGCCCCCCTCCCAGTTATGCACATCTGCCCCCAGGCTTGCCACTCTGCCCCAGAAATGCCTTATACCCCATATATGCCACTGTGCCCCATGATACACCTTTTAACCCTCTATATGCCACTGTGCCCCATGATATGCCTTTTGACCCCCTCTGTTCCACTCTGCCTCCAGAAATGCCTTATACCCCTATATGCCACTCTGGCATTTAGGGGGTTAAAAGGCATATTATGGGGCAGAGTGGCATATAGGGAGGTATAGGGCATTTCAGGAGGTAGAGTGGCGTATAGAGGGTTAAAAGGCATTTCTGGAAATGCCTTATGCCCCCCATTTAACACTCCCCCCCTCCCCCCCTCCTTCAAACTTACCGATGGTTCTGAGTCCCCCGGTGCTTAGTCCGGGCAGCGTGTATTCGCGTAAACAACTTCCGCTCTACGCGAATCGTGTAGAGCTCTACACGCTGCCCGGACTAAGCACCGGGGACTCAGAAGCACCGGTAAGTTGGGGGGCATAACACAGGAGGATCCAGGTCCCCTGCATTGCTGCAGGGGATCTGGATCTTAGTCTCATTGTCAGACATATTTGAGGTCTGATTATAAGACGACCCCAATTATAAGACGAGGGTTTTTTTCAGAGCATTTGCTCTGGAAAAAACCTCGTCTTATAATCGAGCCAATACGGTATATATATATATATATATATATATATATATATATATAGGAACATATGACACACAATTTCATCATAAACAGTACATTAATGCACCTAAATAGAAACCCAGTAAATTAAATTTTCCTTGGTGCATCGGTTTCAGCGTGGCATTGCTGTATCTACAAAGAAAGTGTCTATTATTTACATTCCCATTATTTTCATACTGTTGAAAACCCTAGATATTCACGTAAACCTCTCATTAACTTCTTAAACTTCACAGCTCATGCGTCACGCTTAGACGACTGTCCAATTTCTTCCCATTGTGAATGCTTCCTAAGGCATTTCTAGTAACTAACACCTCAGATCCCGCCAGAACACCGCAATTTAGCACAATTCAAGTTTAAAGGGACTTTTTAAATTGTGTTAACAGAAACACATCGAGGGCAACAGTTTCATTTAGAAGAAACATAGCGGGTTAACTAGCTGATAAACGGATAGCTAGACAAATATATGGATGGATGGATGGATGGATGGATGGATGGATGGATAGATAGATAGAGCAGGGCCTGCTTCTCCTTTTGTACCAAGTTGTTTGTGTATATGACTTTAAATTATGTCACACATTGTAACAGCGCTACGGAACCTGCTGGCACTATATAAATACATGTAATAGATGCATAGATAGATGTTCTATATATCTCTTGTCCCTTACTACATTCTTTGCATTTCAATTTTTCAAAGAGAATGCTACCAAATCCTTTATATCTACACCTCTGTCCTAGGCATTATATCTAAGCCAAAGGGAATTTTAGGGATTCAGTTCTAAATACCTTCGATGAATGCCAGTGAATCTGTGTACACATAATAAGTTATAGTGCAGGAAAAATTGGAAACTAAATCCTTTTAAATTTATCTTTATATATATATAGTTCACTAGGCATCAGTCAAATTCACAAAGACTAAAACGCTATGTCAGGAAGTAATACTTGAATAATAAAAATATAATATATGCAAGGAACAAATGTATTCCTTCACAAGAATTCAAAACCGCTAAAAATAATATTGAAAATGGGCACATGTATTTTTTATTAATCAAATTCGATTTAAGGTTTCAATATGAATGGTATAAGAAAAAGACAAAAACAAGACATAAACTATTAATTCCATGTTTTGAATTATCAATCATTCTAAACCTAATGCCCTAATAATCCAAGGCCATATAATTATCAACATTCTGTGAGCATTGGGAAAGAGCTGCCAGTAAAAAACCAGGGCTTCCATGGGAAAGCTGGCTCCAGCCCCTGGCTACTTTTGTCTCATGGCCCTGGGCCCTTTTTGTCATACACTATATCAAAGGCATGCTGAGGGCCCACCTGACCATCACACCTATATGAGTTTGTTAGGCATTCTATTCCCAAATCATAGGCATTAATATGGAGTTGCCCCACCCTTTTCAGCTGTAAGAGACTCCATTCCTCTGGGAAGGCTTTCCACAAAATGTTGGAGTGTGTCTGTAGGAATCTGTGCCCATTCTTCCAGTAGAGCCATTTGTGAGGTCGGGAGCTGATGTTGGATGAGGACTGGCTTAGAATCGGCCAATTCATCAAAAGGTTTTCAGTGGGGTTAAGATCAGGGCTTTGTGCAGCTCACTTGAGTTTCTCAACACTAAACTTGTCAAACCTTAGGAACTTGCTATGGCACAGTAACTCTTCACTACAACCCATTCTACTACTGTTTGTCTATGAAGATGGTATGTCTATGTGCTTTATTTTATATACCTGTTAGCAAAGGGTATAGCTGAAACACCTGAACGCAATCATTAGGACGCACTCTTAATGAAAAGCCTTCCCTGAAGAATAAAGGCTACAAGAGGGTGGAGGGTGGCAAGTCTACATTAATGCTCATGATTTTGGAATAGGATGTCCAATAAGCTCACATGGGTGTGATGATCAGATGTCCACATACTTTTGGTCATATAGTATAAGTTGAAAAGCGCATTTGGACATGTTTTTCTAAAAGTGTCGTCATGGCTGTCTAAAGGCTCTGTTTGTTAAGTTGGATACTCACTAACATTGTGAAGGGCCAACCTCGCCTCCCCATGATGGAAACTCCCTAGGGTCTTTCATTACCTTTGTGGTGATTGTTCTAGAAAATAAATGAATGTTTTTACAAGATGCACATATCATGGGAAATGTGTCGGTAGTGGGCCTGATTGCTATGATCAGCTGCTTTAGAAGATATAGATTCAATGATTCACATTACTATTATTGCATATCAGTGGTTAGACATGTTACATGTGGACAATGTTTCCTTAAGCTAGCACTTCCCAACAATCTTTATGCTTGTCCTTCCCTATACAACAATTCAATGTCATTTTTTTTAGTACCTGATTTCTCATGATAACGTGTTCAATTAGTCTCCTACATCTGCCAAAATTCTGCCCTGGGCCCATGTGCACATAATGGTCGACAATTAGTTTAACTGCATTCTTGGTTTGTTTTCCTTTGTCAAGTTTCCAAAACAAATTCTGTGATAATTGAAGTGATTATAAAACATTATTTTCAACCATACGGATTAGTGGTTTAATATTTTGTCATGTACTAAACACCAGTGTGTCTGCTAAATTACATTTAGGTCAAAGGGAGAAAGAGCTGGCTTACTGGGATATAATTTGTCTGGTAGACTTGATGCCATGAAGCTGGTCTGGATGCTTTCTATCCATGATTGACTGGCCATATAGGGTGATCATGTGTCTTGAATTGTCCAGGACAGTCCCTAGAACTGTCATGTGTCCTGAGCAACCCAAGTGCATGTGATGCAACCTATGTTTTAAAGCACCAATGATCAGTACAGGTTGAGTAAGTTACACTGATGTCTGTAAATTCTGCCAGTGAATATAACACTGTGCTATGGGCTGTAAGGGCAACCAAGTCTCCAGCAAGCTGATCTGTGATAGTTGGGGAAGATATTTAGGCATCTGTCTTCCTTGCCTTCAACCAAAGTGTGAAGTGCCCTTATTTCTCTTTACTTGCCTGTAGCTGTCACTTCTCAGAGGGTATTTAACACTTTCGGTGATGATCTTACTGGTGGCTTCATGCAAGATTTTCAAATGGTAGCCAGTTTAGCAATGCCAGTGTTATGCAGGGAGCTTGGAGCTGCTTAAATGATGTGACATAATATGACCCTGTACACAATAATGGCAGTATAAATTACAGTGTTTCCAACACATTCCAACCCTGGAGAGATGTTATTACTCTACAGTGCTAGTGTTACAACTTGAATACATACAAAATAAGACAAGATGGACTTAAGCATTTTTAACAATTCTCTTTTGATTAATTTGAAAGATAGCATGGCAGAGGTTATCGGGAAGAGATATCCCATTAAAAAAATATATATTTTTTTACAGTCAGGACATGAATGCCCAGCCAAATGAAGTGCAATTGTTATGGCGCATGCTAATGACATGGCCTATTTCCCGCCTGCCTATCTCATCCACTGCCTGATCCTTTGGTACTTCGCTTTGGGCTTTATTTTTTTTTATGTTAACATCTGGCACTGCTGCTGGGATTCATCTCCAATACACCCAACACAATTTATCCTGCAGGCCTGTAACATACTCTGGCTTCTTTATCCTAAGCAGCGGCTTCACTCAACTCCATAATCAAGTGGAAGAACTCGGCGCTCGGACACAAACATTTTTAAGTTCTCATCTCTGGGTTGGGCAGCGGTTCCTTCACTTATGACTCCTGTTTCTCGAGAACAGAATCTACTGTGATAAAAATAGTGACATATTCCTATATTTACCTTAGGTAAGGAAATAATTAACAAAGTTAAAAAAAGTTTTTTTAACTAGACTTAAATATTTAATATTATGGGTTTCGAAGCAAGGATCAATAAGTCAAAAGCTCCGGAAGTATAGGCAAAACTTGTGGTATCCCTATATGTTCTGACACCCTGGGTGCAAAAGAAGTTTGACACCTTAGCCTGAAAAAAGTTTGTCATATGCATTTTTGTTATGTATGAAATGTATGAAACTTGTGTCCAGGGCCCATTCCAGCCACCTGTCTGCATGCAGTTGTTTGTCTTGAAACGCGCCGTGTTATTATTCACTAAACAGTATATTGTTTTGAAGAGCACTTAGACTGGTGAATGATTTGCAGCTTCAGCAACAACTGAATTTTTTCTCTGGCAAAAGCTAGACTTTGCAAATTATCAACTTCTGCTCTACATTAACCATCGCACTTACTGCAGTGACACAATCGAAGGTAAAAAAATCATTACGTTATTATCTGGTGAATCTGCAGTATAGGTTATTAGGGGCCAACAGTCCACTGTCATAGCATATAGCCTAACATTCACTTATGATAATGCACATTGTACCACCTCTACTGTGGCGTTTAGCCACTGGTCCATTGACTTTTGAATGACCATGCTGTAAAAGATCATTATCAGATATGTCTCTCTGAATGACTTAAAGATAAGCTGTACCCAGTGTCACCCGCTCCCGTGGATCCGCTGTCCCCCGTCGTCCTGCGTCCGTCCGTCCGGCTCGCCGCTACATCGTGGCGAGGTCAGGAGGAAGCGTCGGCCGGGTGCTCCCCCTGCTGGACACGCGCGTTACTGCAGCTAGGTTTAGCCGCAGCTGTCGCGTTTTGGCAGGTAGGGGGTGCGTGTGACGTCAGCGTTGGGGGCGTGGTGGCTACCGACGCCAAATTTAAAAATCCGGAAGCCCTGTTACCGGTACCCTGGTGTGGTCTTTTGCTGGTTACCTGTCTAGTGCGTTCTATGATTTATCTGACCCTTTGGCTTGTCCTGACTACCCTCTGCTCTGCGATTTGGCTGTGTTTGTTCCTCTACGTGTATGACCTGGATCGTCTGACTACCCGCCTTGGACCTGACCCACCTTCTGGCTGACTACCCGTCCTGTGTATGACCTGGATCGTCTGACTACCCGCTTTGGATCTGACCCACCTTCTGGCTGACTACCCGTCCCGTGTATGACCCCTGGCTCGTCTGACTCTGCGTTTGTTTTGCTCTCCTCCTACACTATTTTGGTGGAGATCTCTCCAGCTGTACCCAGAGACTATCTACCTCTCCATATCTACCTACTCCGGGGCCTCCTCACTGTTGGGATCATCGAATACCTGGGGGTTGCGTCTCTGCGCACTCCTCCAGGAGAACTTCCGCGGTGAGTGCTCTGGCTTGTGGTAGACGTGACACCCAGGCCTGCACTGGACGTTTGGCATACATTGGCAGACAGCACCCCGTACTTACCCGATCCTCGCTCCAGCAGCCGATCGAGTGTTGCAGTGCGTGGCAGAAAGCTGTTTGTTAAGTATAAAAATGTAATCTGCGGCTGTCATTTGGCAGCCCCTGGAAATAAAGTGCCAGGGCCACCTTGTTATCACTAGTCTGGCTATGGATGCACCCAATGAGTGGATATTCTAGACTTTCTTCTAGACTGATACACTGATACCACAAAGAAAGGAGACAACAAATTGTACAGATATCCACTACACCCTTTCAATCACCAACTTTCCCTAACAGTTCCCCATGTCAGTCCAGACTTCAGAAGAACCAATGCAGATCAATGCAGCCCAGGTTTCTCACAAGCCCCGGCTCTGAAACTCTTAGCACATACTATTAGAGTGAACCTTAATATATCAGGCTTCCCTATCCTTCACAGAGGGGATGTCCAACCTGCATTTTCGTCACCCTCACTAACCCTTGGATGTCCTTGCCATCTTTGGTAAACCTTATGATAAGAACCACAATGCAGAATTGCATGTCAAGATGTTGGAACACCACTTCAACTATAACACAGCTTAAACATACTTCCCAGTATGACTGGAGGGAAAGGTTTATGGATTAATTTACAATTAGACTCATAAAGTCTCTGAAGAACCTCTTCCCAATACAGTGAGACATAATGATATGTAGCAATGGCCCATTTGTTAAATACCCAATATCCATTTGTTACAGAGGTATATCCTGTGATAGGATCTCTAAACAAACTAAAACTCAAATATACCTTGAAATGGCATAAAGAATTAGGATAATAATACTCAGAAGAGGACTTGAATGAGGTCTTGAGATGTATAAAAAAACCAGCTGGCCTGGTACCCTACCACCATGGTCTCTACATAACATGTTCCAAAATATTACATTCTACATGTTGAGGGAAATGTGAGAAGAGGGGCAGCTTGCTCTACATCTAGTGATATTGTCCCCAGGAAACTCCTGTGTGGATGCACCTGATACCTAGCAATACTAGGATTCATTCCTGAGGGCATTTCCTACCTACTACTTTACATTCACCACAGGAGGGCATAAGTGAGTTTCTATTTATGTGGTAGTCCTTCCTGCTTGATTAGGGAGATAGGGAGTGCTCACCTGTTAGCTATCTGCAAACTTCAGCTCCCAGTCCTATATAAGCTCCCTCTGGTCCCCATTGCCCTTGTCTGGTCTAGCTCCTAGTTTCAGTGTCTCATGGCATGGTGACTTGTTTTGCTCTATTGATGTCTGGGTCGTATTGTGTCCTGAGGGGCCAAGTGGATCATCCCAAACCTACTCGAACCCAAGGGCTAATCCTGAGGTATAACAGGTTGAAGGGTGAAAAACTCCATTTTGGTCTTGAGGGAAACATTAATTTGCTTTACAGTCCAGCTATTTCACATCAGGGGTCTACTTCCATAGAAACATGACAATTTCATGTGCAAATGTGACAATCTTACGTAACTCAACCTCTCTCTGTATGTAAAGTATTTCTTATCTTTAATTCATTTAGTGTCAATTGATTTGTAGTAAAAACCGTATGTACCTTCTTTAACAACACCATGAGTAAGCCATTACTGGTTCAGGTATTGATTTACTCATGTCCATTGTTTCTTTAAAGGATCTTTTTATTTGGAATCATGATAAAACGTGAGCTGCATGGTTCTTAGCTACCATTGGGAGCATAATATATGTACAATCAGGGACATATATGGAAAGTGGTCAGTTGGTGGATCAGAGCTCTCAGAGGGTGATCTGTCCCCTAGTTTTGCAGGAGGGGGACTGCCGCCTCCATGGAACTGCCACCCTAGGCTGGAATATGTACAAGTCCAGTGCGCTTAATTAATTTTAAATTATATATTACCTCTCTTCAGATGTGACCTAGCTCTTCTGATTTCTTTGCTCCATTTATTAAATGGGATGCCTGTTTGCTACAAATGGTGCCCTGTCCTCAGGAGGGCCACCAACTGCATTTAGGACCACTCTGGTGGTGTATATATTATTTCACCAGTGCTTTAGTGTTTATGTTCTCTTGTTCAAATGTTTACTTTATACTGTTTCTCCCCCCAAAAAATACTATAAAGATTTTACGTAATCCCAGGTAAAACATTTGAGGCAGAGAGCGATTACTCTACTGCATCTAACTTTATAAAATTATCTTTGTCCACTTATACTGTTCATAAAGACTGTCCTGTGATAATAATTTAGTCTCATAGGTTATCTTACTTAAAACATTATCCTCATTGTACGTACTTTCTTGGAACATTGACAATTACCGTGCACATTTCATTCAATTCCATTCAACTGGAACATAATTTTCATTTGGTTTGAGAGACTTGGGTTTAAGATTCCAAAAGTTCTGTAGGACACTATAATTTTTTACAGCTGAATGATACAACAATGTTTGAACCCATTCTTTGTAGCAGAAAGTCTCTGCTTTTTCCAAGACATTAATAATATCTAGAAAATACATAACCTCAATAAAACATTATCACTGACTTAGGTTACAGTGTTATTGATCTGATGACATTTTATTTTTCGCAATGAATAACAAAACTGATCAAGGAAACCCACAAGATGAAACCGTTTCCAAGAAAATATATTACCATGACCTACTGAACTCAACCTCTGTCTTTCTGTATATAAAGTATTTCTCATCTTAAAACATGTCAATTGATTTCTAACAAACACTGTATGTATCTTTTTAATCTAGTGAGTTTAACAATGCCATGAGTAAGCCATTACTGGTTGGGGTATTGATTTACTCATGACCATTGTTCTTTAAGGAATTTTTTCTTTTAGAATACGTTTTAATAAGTATTAGCCATGATAATTGGTATTGCACTGGGCTACCCATTTTTTTTTATTTGAAGAGGAGAGTTTTGATGTTGCACCCTAGAGATACATTTGTCAGCTCACCAAGAACACAGTTAGTATATTTGTATCTTACAATTTAAACTAAAAAAAGGAAAAAAAAAAAAAGCCATTCTTGTTTTGTATCGTCCTCTTTTATTTTGCTTATCAATTACATTATTCAAAGATGAATGGTTGTATATTCTATATTTTTCAGGAAGATAAGTGGAAGTTATGGGTAAAAAATCATGATGCTAAATCATGAAAGCAACTGAAGCAATGGTCCAATTAGCAAGAGGATTCCATTGGCAGCAATTATACATTAAGTGCTCATATTTTTATATGTAACTCACACAATGTTTTACAAAAGTATGTTTGGTGTGTGGTTCCAACCCAACAACTCCATTATGTATTGAAGTTAGTGAATTGGAAGTTGACAAGTTTCTCCTGAAAAGAAGACTGAGCTGGCCCTACATAATTCATAGTTCAATTAGTGAAATGTCTTTCATGAAATCCCAGTGATTGAATTATGGATATGCAGGGCCAGACAAGTTCTTATTTTCAAAGACAGATGCTGGAGTTGACCCAGGTAAGGCTCAAAATCAGGTGAGACCCTGGGCCACCACCATTACGAGTGTAACAATGTGAAATGTATCCAGGGTTCAATTCCGAATGTGAATTGGCATCTGGTTTTCGTCCGAACAGAAAGAGCAGGAAACAAATTTGTCTGAATGATTTATGGGTCCAGACACAAGTCTAATTTATATATATATACAAATGTAAGGGAGCATGTTGAAGCCCTTTGCTACCAAGGGACCTGGGCAAATACCCCTTTGCCCCATTGTTAATCTACACCTGCATTGCCCCTTCACAATAATGCACCGCAGTTAAGTCAAGGAGTTGGAAATCCAACTCATCTGCAAACTCCCCTGTACGTAAATGCAGATGCTGCTCTAGGTCAGGATAAGGGCTGTAGAATGCTAAATGGTTATGGTGGTAAAGCATTTCTATAGACTGAAAAACCACCACAAGATTATCATATTCTCTTCGATTCCTTTTAGAATGCATTAAAATGTAGTAATATTTGACATTTGTTAAATGTCAAGTGTTGTGAGTGCCTTTTAAGAGTAGTGATTTAATGACCTTTTAAAGGACCAAGAGAGCATATCTCAAACTGATTGTACAAGATTTGTATAAAAATTATTCTTCTTCCCTATATCACTAGGGTTTAATAGATACAGGATTATCATTTTTGTAGACTGGGGATTAAATGTTCAACACAAAATATTTTTTGTATTTTTACTCAATCTAAACTGATCCTGAATAGTAAATAATTCAAGTAGCGAAAAGGGGAGTTTCAAGAAACCTCACTGACCTACAGGTCCCACCCAGCTCTTCTTACACGACAGGCTCATAATGGGGACCATCATAATGTTTAGTAAAATGAGTGAATTCAACAAAAATATATTTTGTGAATAAAGCCCTTAGCAGGCCCATACTGGTCATTTGTCACACATGGCAGATGCCTAGTGGGTCGTTGGCAGACAGTGCCACACATTCACCGGATCTGCCACTCCAGGGGTAGAACTGTAGTGTGCAGCCACCGGCTGGATATGCATGGCCGCATGCTATGTGACCATAAAAACATAGAGTAGGGCTACACATATCTAGTCATCACCACACTTATGTCATTAGGCAAAAAGTGCCAGGGGTCTCTTATCATCGTCAGTCCAGCCCTGGCCCTTAGTGAAGATGCGCGTTACGTGTTTGAGTGCTTGAAGAGTCTGGTAATTACTAAACATTTCCAAACTCCTGAGAATTGTAACAAATTATACAATTATTGATTTCTGTGGGTTTTTTTTGTATTTTTTTATTTCCATGTTTCACATGTTTGAAACGTAGTTTACCTTTTTGTTTGTTCTTTGTTTTACCTATTTTGTGTCTTCTGTCAAACATAAAGAAATCAAAATTTGATAGACTTCTGTGTTTTGAAGTCCCAATTACTGTCTTATTATACTATAATGATCTTCTACCCAATTATCTCAGTCAAACGCTACTATTCTCTTTGGACATCTATGATAATTTGTCTGCTCTGTCTCTTAGTATAACGGTACAAATGGAGACAGTTCAGTTTTCTTATCACTGATGAAGATCTCATACTGGGAATAATTCACCAATGTTTATCTGTTTTCAGCAGTTTATTGGCGTATGTTGCACAATAATAATAAGTTACAGTTAAATCATAATTGTCTTCTGCTTTTATTTCAAACTTTGCAGTTACCGGAAATAATTATTAAATTTTTTAAATAAAGCATTGTCACTATGTGTAGGCATTACAAAGAACCGTTATATCCTATAAGAGTAAATATTTATTTAACATGAACGAGATTGAAATTAACATAATACAAATTTCCTTTTCTGCCGTAAAACACTTGATATATTAGTGTGTTTTAGATAATCATTATCATGTTGAGGTGATTTTTAGGACACCATGCACATCATGCTGCTGATGGAAATCAATGGCTTCTTCACTTAACCAGTACTGAGTGCCAATGTCACTTTATTTACATAATAGAAAGTACTGTTTGGTAGTACAAAGGAGAACATGACTCTTCTTCCCCTAATGGCCTAATTAGACCTGGGTACTTACTTTATTAAAGGTCTTTTTATAATGAAGTGCAATAATTAAGAACATAATTCAGAGACTACTGAATGCCCAAAACCATTTGAGAAATGCTTAATTAATTAAGTAAAATTTCACCCTATTCATATTTTTGCTGGGAACACTTACTTGCCATGTGATTCAAAAGCAGGTTGTATCCAGTTTTGGATAATAGGAACAGCATCTTTACCCATGGCCCCAGGTTCTTATACTTAATTAAAAGAATATTATGGTACAATAAGTCCAATCCATTTGGCCAGGGCTCCCAAGTAGTAGCCTAGTTGTCAATGGTTCTACCTGTATGGATGTCCAGTAATGTAGATGAAGGTATTGGCCTATTCTATCCATGCCAGGCCCCTCCCCAGACAAATAGGGGTTGATAATTTCCCTTATGTAAAGTTATTTTGTTATGCATACAAAATTAGAATAATACATAACCTGTGATTTTATCTGTGTGTCTGATGTTGTGTCTTGGTCTATACAAAAGTGACCAATTGCAACTGGGCTGCCATGTTTAGAATGAAGAGTGTCAACAGTTAGACAAATTCAACAAACCTGAACTCGACTGTCAAGTTACAAAATAAGTGTTGCTACCTAACCCACATAGACTAATTTCCAATTCTGCTTATGATTAAAATTACAACTAGCAAATTCAAGCTGAGTCGGGCGCATGCTAGTTGGCAGGTGACTTCTCAACTCGCCTACTCAAGAGGAGGCACGTTAAAAAAAATATAATTATATTTCAATAACAAATAAGTGATGCTTGATACCGAACAATTCATTAATTACATTCTGCTCCCAAATCAATCAATACTCATAAAAAGTTAGTCTTGTAATTTTTTGTTAGTTGCAAAATTAATTTGAAAATGAACTGTAGGCTATATAAATGTGGAACTTGAACAGTTGTGGAGCAAAACGATTCTTCAACAGAAGAGTAAGCGAATAGAAAAAAGTATGCATGGATTCCAAGAACACGGTGTTTGTATGATTGTGTATTTACTAAACAAAAACTAATATATTCATTGTTTTCAATAGTACTTCTAAGAAAAGTTTCAAGTGACAAGATAGCATTAGCCTAGTTCAGCATCTCTTAATGACTCCTTTAATAGAGCAATCAACATCTCATCTTGTACGAGGTTGGTTCTGCTTATGCTTATTTTCTTCCTTAGTGCTCACAGGAACATTATGTAACTTTTAGCGTTACATCTAATCCCACACTTTCCATATTCCACCAGACTCATCAAAGTAACTCCTACTCTTTTAAATACACTTGTCTCTCTGACTACAAACATGGATAGATCTTTTTTCAGTGCAACTCCTAATCCTGAAAAAAGTATATAATTTCTATGTGCAGCACACAAGCGACATTGTTCTATTAAGTCTTCATTTTGCTTGCAGAGTAAAGTGTAGTTGAAATAAGTACTTAACCAGGGCTCACTCAGGTTATGATTCCCTGTTCTGTTCAATAGCCCTCCTTGTGTAGAATGGTGTTTGTTTTCTGACTTGACCCTACCCCAGTGCTTATTTCCATGTCCCGTTCATGGTTTTCTATCGTTTGGACTGACCTTCAGGTTTTCCACCATGGCTGTGGACTGTGGACCATCACAACTAATACTTCTAACTGTTAATCTGGTTTATCTGACTATCTTTTCACTTGTTTCCATTCATGTCCAAATAAAATAGATTAATACATTAGGACATGGAGACAGAGCACGGTGACACAGAGAACCAGAGAAGCAGCAATTCAACTGGAGACTCTGGGCAAAACCTGGAGACTTTACACATATGGTAGTTATGCAAGATTGGCCATCACACAACATTCTGCTCAGCTGTCATACAGTAAACAGTCTTTACATTTTAAACCAAATGCCTGTAGAAAATGTAAAAAAAAATGCTTTATGCTGTAATAAGTAACCATTTGTTTACAGATTCATAAACTTTGTGGTTCTTATATGTATTTGATCATTTTAAAAAGTCTTAATAATGATATTTATTAAGTTTGAGAACTGTGTTATGTCTGAAAATCTGTGTACCCTTCTCAGCGGCCATATGTCCTGTTTTAAATAGAGCTCTGAGCTTTTTTATAGGGTTTTGACATTTAAGTTGCTAACACATACTGGCAATATCCAGTTGTATGCTTTCAGGCAGTTTTGTAACAAATATGATAGGAATAAAAAGTCTCACGAAAAAAAAAGCATTTTCACTTCCGAAATATATGCTAAACAAATGTATTTAAAACCCTTGTTTGTTGAAAAGTTATTAATCAAATGTACAATGATTTATATATCATAAACATATCCAAGAGGAAAAAAAATATTTTTTTTCACCTAACAACTATTTAGATTAAACTAAATATTTTGAAATATGGATTCATTTGTAATTTTTTGCATACATATGTGGTATTTTTTTCCGGTCATGTTAATTCATTGATTTTTATAATTGCTTGTGCTAAACAAATTTCACATATAGCAAAAATGTTCTCAATTTCCTAAAAAATACTGTTGTGTTTACTGAGAAAGTGATAGATAAAAGGAACAGCCTTACATCAGGAGTGGTAAAAGCAAACACATCTTTTACCACCAAACATTGTGTCAGTGTTCCCAGTATGTCAGTGCCATCATTGTCCCCAAACAGCTTTTCAGTGCCACCAAAACAGCTTGCCTATGCCATCTTTGCCACCAAAGATCAGTGCCCTAAATAGCCTGTCTGTGCCATCCTTGTCGACAAGCAGCTTGTCAGTGGACCAAAGCAACTTGTCTGTGCCATCTCTGCCACCAAACAGCTTATCAGTGCCCCCAAGTAGATTGTCAGCATCATTTTTGTTCCAAAACAGCTTGTCAGTGCCCCCAAACAGTTTGTCTGTGCCATCTTTCTCCACAGTTTATCAACGCCCCAAAAATCTGTTTTGGTCTGGCTCCTTTTCTGCTTACTATCAGAGTTACTCATCTGAAGCCTAATGAACAGCCTGTCAGATTTACCATGGCTACGCTCCTTTGGACCAGCCCATTATCCACCCTACAGCCATCTCCCTTCAGGTTAGTTTCACTTCCTCCTTGCCATTGTATTGTTTCTGGCTGCAAGTGCATTATCCCATGTTTCTGATTACCTGTGCATGACCTGGCTTTCTATGATTTGCCTCCTAGCTCCTGAGTCATGGCTTGTTCCTGACATTGCTAATCTCCATATTCCTGACCCCACTTTGTCTATTGATGTATGGTCCTGGATTAAGATTTTGGCTTTGTGTGCATGGTTATTACAATAAAGGTGTTTTGCCCTTTGTTTTGTGTCCATCTTGTACCTGGCTCCTAACACCATCAACTGGTCAGTGCCTCAAAACAGCTTGTCTATGCCAATTTTCTCCAGTCTGTCTATGACTGTGTCAACACCACTTAGCCACAGGTGTCATCTGTCTCTCTTTGTCCATGCTATGTGCAGACTGATCCAGCATGCAGGAAGTGGATGTGGTGTATTTGTCCCCCAAACAGCTTGTCTGTCCTTATGTCCTTATGTTAACTGCAGAAGTGGTCTCTCTTTCTCTGTGCTGTGTGTAGACTGATCCAGCATCGGGAAGTGGATGTAATGTCACTTGGAGTCAGACACAACGCACAGGGAGAGAGTGTGGGATGGCTGGCACCTTTTGGTCTGGGCCCCATTGGCCCTTTGGTCTCAATGGTAACACACAAACTGGCACACATTTTACATACTTTCACAGATACATACTGACAAAGGTACTGAGCTGTACCGTGTTAGCCATAGAAAGAGAGAAAGCTAATTTGGTAAAGATAATATCATATAATATGCCTGAAGTAGATACCCACATAATCTTGAAAGCTTGCAATCCATTATACCAAATTTACATACATACTTACACATTCTGCACATATGGGTAAACTAACACTCAAATACACATTTACACACTCATGTTAGTACACACGTATATATGCCCTTGGTAATACATATACTTACACATACACATTAATGCCGAATGTATTTGTATTATTTTATATATTTTTATATATATAATAACATTAAAGCTGGTTTATTTTAAAGTTACTTATTACCTACAAACATTGTTTTGGGATAAAAGTTATGATCCTTTTTACATTTGAAGTCTGTATTAAATGTATTTGCAATTTTATAGTTGTGAACAAACAAATTATGCATCGTGCACAGCACATGCAATGTTTACAAGCAGCTAGCAGCAAATTAAAGGTTTCCATGGAAACCTGACAGCTATGACTACAGATTTACATTTATAGAAATATTCTTTCTTGTGCAGCAACAAGATCTAGCAAATACCCTGACTCTGTTAATGAAGGAAAACCTTGATTTTATGTGAAACGTATAGGTTGAAAAATGAAGCAAAGAAAAAAGGTCCTGTCATGAGGTGACTGCGCAAGTGCAGGATGCTCAGAAATGCATAGGCATATGGTTTTGGGTATGCATTATGAGGGATATCATGCCTTTCTTTTAATAAGAGCTATTTCTAATTAAAAATAATACATTTACATATTATAACAATATATTATATTTGCTCGAATATATGGTAACCTATTTTCCAAAAAAGAAAAAAAATATCAACTTTACCTTATATTGTCACATATAGCCGATGGAGCTTTAGTCACAAACTTATCCAGAAGACAATATGATTTCATATCTTGGATAGACTCGAATACAACTAATTTTGTGTGAACTACCTGGGAGTTTCTCATATAGGATAATGATTAATTGTTTTAGAACATGTGGAAATGTTTTATTCTGGTATCCACTGTCCACCTCTGTAACTGAAGGCATTAAACTATGTTTAAATTAAAACATCGGGGTTTTTTGTTTTTTTAACTTTAACATCCTCCATGTTAAATAAAGTTTTTGTTAACTTTTTTTTAACATGGGGGATGTTAAATAAAATTGTAAAAAAACCCCCCCGATGTTTTAATTTAAGCCCTGTGCGGCCGCAGACCCCTAAGGCCGGCCCTGGCGGGGGCTTCCCGGCCCCTTAGAGTGGTGGACCCGGTCGCAGTTGCGGCGGGCTTAAGGGGCCCTACGTTAATGAGGCCGCATAGACCCAGTCAGTCCGGTCCTGACTGGGCCTATTTTAAGGTAGGGGCCTGGAGCTGCAGCTCCATCAGCCCCTAAATCAATCCGGCCCTGCCGCGGGCCCGGTCACAGTTGCTGCTTGCTCCGGCAACAAGGTAAGTAGGGTGAGGGATGGGGGTGCAGAGAGGGGTTAGATAGTTAGAAATGGTGAGAGGGGATGGATAGTGAGAGGGGATACATATTGAGAAGTGGGGAAGGGGGTACATAGTGAAAAGGGGGAACAGAGAAGGGGCAGTTAAGATGGGGAGAGGGGGTAGTGTGAATGCGTATAAGAATGAATGAATAAATGTGTGGATGAATTGTGAATGTGTATGACAATGAATTAATGTGTGGATGAATTGCTTAAATGATTTTTGAGACTGCATTAATGAATGTGTTAATGATTTGTGTGAATGAGTGAGTAAATGCAAAGATAGTACATAAAGGGTGGGCTTTAACAATAAATAAATAAAAATGGGCTGTTCAGGCTTAAATGCCCAGGCCTATTTTTTGTCCCAGTCCGGGCCTGGGCCATACCCACACACAACCAGGGGCGTAACTAGACGCCTCAGGGCCCGGGTGCGAGAATCTGTTAAGGCCCCCCCCACCCCCTCACCCCCCCAAAAAAAACATGATTTTTACCCAACAATTTTTTTTCAACAAATTCAATTTACATATTGAATCATATCTGTAAAAAAATCAAAGAAAAAGGGGCGCATGTACAAAGGGCATAATCCAGGGGTGTCCAAGTTTTTTCTGCAGTGGGCCACTTCATCAGAATTGTATACGCGCACTCATTTTTCACTGTGACAAAAAATATGACCTTTAATAAAATATGCAGATTAAAATAAAGTAAAATGACACAAAACCTTTACTCTTCCTCTCACTGATTTCTGGGCCTTGAAAGTTTTGCGACTACAAATTCAGGATTCCCTAGATTTATTCTAGGGATGAACTAAAATGAAAATTCTGGACCAAAACATTCAGGGTTCACTTAGCCAAAACCGAAAATGACCCCCACCTTTAAAAATAGTAATAAAAACTTACATGTTTAATAAAAGTAGGTAACACACAATTGGACAAAATTAGCAATATGACTTGGCATGATAGGAGTGTGATTGCTAACAGCAATCACACTCCTATCATACCCAGGCAACCAGTAAATGCTGGTACCTAGGCATGATGGGACTGTGCTCGCTGTGATTGCTGTTAGTAATCACACTCCTATCATGCCAAGTCAGACAGTACATGCTGGTACAGGGTGGCTGTAAGTGATGTGCAGACCCCATACTGCTGGCAGCATCACTACACAAGGGGGGCAGCTACCTAGGTTTCAGCATGTACTGGCTGACTTGGCATGATAGGAGTGTGATTGCTAACAGTAGTCACAGTCCCATCATGCCTAGGTTCCAGCACTTACACATCCATCCAGTAAATGCTGGAACCTAGGCATGATGGGACTGTGATTGCTGTTAGCAATCACACTCCTATCATGCCAAGTCAGCCAATATACGCTGGTACAGGGTGGCTGTAAGTGATGTGCAGACCCCATACTGCTGGCAGCATCAATACACAAGGGGGGCAGCTAGCTAGGTTTCAGCATGTACTGGCTGACTTGGCATGATAGGAGTGTGATTTCTAACAGTAGTCACAGTCCCATCATGCCTAGGTTCCAGCACTTACACATCCATCCAGTAAATGCTGGAACCTAGGCATGATGGGACTGTGATTGCTGTTAGCAATCACACTCCTATCATGCCAAGTCAGCCAATATACGCTGGTACAGGGTGGCTGTAAGTGCAGACCCCATACTGCTGGCAGCATCACTACACAAGGGGGGCAGCTGGCCAGGTTTCAGCATGTACTGGCTGACTTGGCATGATAGGAGTGTGATTGCTAACAGCAATCACAGTCCCATCATGCCTAGGTTCCAGCACTTACACATCCATGCTA
The DNA here is from genome assembly GCA_029215755.1 of Spea hammondii. Taxonomy (NCBI): domain Eukaryota; kingdom Metazoa; phylum Chordata; class Amphibia; order Anura; family Pelobatidae; genus Spea; species Spea hammondii. Next base: position 12,760,573 of record JARDYJ010000001.1, read on the forward strand.
TCACACACACACACTCATTTATTCATATAATCATTCATTCACAGATTCATTCCCTCAATCACACACACTCATTCAAACACCCTCCCCACCCTCTTACCTGCACTGCAGCTCCTCGATGCCGCTCACAGACTTCAGCAGGGGGCGCGGCCTCCCTCTGCCTTCTCTGCTAAAGCACAGAGGAAGTAGGATGTCACGTGAACTCCGCTTCCTCTGTGCAGTCCAGAAGACCCTCCCACAAGTAAGTAGCAGGGCTTGAGGTGCGGCTTGCGTAAGATCGGTTGCCCTGGCTGCCGATCTTACGCGGGCCGCACCTCGAGGTCTCGCGGGCCGCATGTTGGACGCCCCTGCCTTATTTAAAAAAAAAAAAAAACGGAAAAAAGATTTTGCGCGGCCCCTTGGCTTGGGCCCCCCTGCCGCCGGGGCCCGGTCGCAGTCGCGACCCCTGCAACCCCGGTAGTTCCGCCACTGCACACAACCAATTTTCTCTTCTGCTCCCTGCTTACCAAAACTTGTCTAAGATTGGAACAGCCGCAGAGCACTGGATGGCATACCTTGGGGAGTTCCAAGGAATGTTCATATACATTCCTTAGTTGTCTGCTTCATATTACTATTAAATGCTAGTGTGGTCCTTATTAAGTCTTTCTTGTTATTCTTTTACATGCAGTGCGTGATGTGTCTATCCGATTCCATATATAGTGTTCCAAGAACAGTTACATTACAATTACTATGAAAATTCATAATGGATGCCCCACCATGGTTAAAATATTTTAAAGTGGCATTGTTTGCTGCTCTAACAAAATCTGTAGATATATTGGCTATTTCAAAGCTAGAAGTATCACCAGCCAACCTACCTACAGTTTCAATTTCATTAGAAATATTATCATGATCAGAGTAAATTGATAGGTTTGAAAGGTTCTCATCCTCATCCATATCCCCAGTCTTATAAGAATCTGAAATGGGACATTCAGCATTGATCATCTCCACATCTGGTGCATGTATCACATCACAGGCGATTGTAAGGAACAAGAAGCAAGCCTGGATTCACCGTAACTCCATGTAACAGCAAAATTTTTTTGGGTGGAAAGACAAAAGTTGCTAATTTAGTAGGATCCAGGGCCGGCCTTAGGGGTGTGCGACCTGTGTGACCGCACAGGGCGCCATGGTTGCAGGGGCGCCTGACCGGGACTTAGATTAAAGCATCGGTTTTTTTTTTTTTGTGTTTTTTTTAAAACTTTATTTAACATCATTCATGTTAAATAAAGTTTAAAAAAAAAAAAGATTGCTTAAATCTAAGTCCCGGTCAGGGGCGCCGATCGGTTGCTCGTGAAGTTCTCGGAAACCGCTCGGCGCCCCTTACTCTCCGTGACTCCGTCGCTGTGCCGGCATCTCATGTTGAGCGCCGGACTATTCCGTCTCTCAACATGAAATGCCGGCACCGCGGCAGAGAGAGAAGACGGATGCCTCCCGCTCTCACCGCAGGACTCCGGCAACAAGGTAAGTGGGGGGGGTGTAGTTTGAAGGGGCAGAGGGGGGGTGTAGTTTGAAGGGACAGGGGGGGTGTAGTTTGAAGGGGCAGAGGGGGGGTGTAGTTTGAAGGGGCAGGGGGGGTGTAGTTTGAAGGGGCAGAGGGGGGGTGTAGTTTGAAGGGGCAGAGGGGGGGTGTAGTTTGAAGGGGCAGAGGGGGGGTGTAGTTTGAAGGGACAGGGGGGGTGTAGTTTGAAGGGACAGGGGGGTGTAGTTTGAATGGGCGGGGGGGTAGTTTGAAGGGGCAGAGGGGAGGGGTAGTTTGAAGGGGTAGTTTGAGGGGCGGTAGTTTGAAGGGGCATGGGGGGGTAGTTTGAAGGGGCAGAGAGGGGGGGTAGTGAGGGGGGGACGCCAGAGGAGTAGTCCGCACAGGGCGCCACAACGCCTAAGGCCGGCTCTGGTAGGATCTTACATAGGGTTTCAGTGCACGAGGCTCGAATTTGTTTGCTAGATGCTGTAGTCACAACTACTTCAACTGCTTCTCACCTCGAATCTCAGAAGCTTTATTTCTGTACTTTTTAGATACTACCCCATTTAAGACTTTAGACCAGAATTACTTTTTTTTCTATATAACCCCCAACACATGTAACATCAGTTTTGTCTTTTTTTTTGTTGTTAACAATTTTGGTGTCTCTAGGTTTTTTTTTAATAAAGACCCAATTGTTCCTACCTTGTCCCTTGTGGTTTTCATGTTTTACTCAACAGTTTCAAAAATCTCAGTATGATCAATTCCAAAAAATAAAAAGGCTATATTTATTTACTGTATAATGGATAAACCTGCTGTGATAAAGAGAGCAAAGCCTCTGTGAACATAAAATCTGACAACAATTTTGCCATCTAAGGTCAGAAAATAAAAATGCCTATGCAGCTTCTTCAACAGTCAGGTAACGAGACCCTTTTTAACAAATTATTTTTTTTTTTACCAGCCGTTCAGTTCCTTATGAATCTGCTCCTGTTCCACTTTTACTTTTCCATCTAGATGAGATAGTTCAAATGCATGTGCAGAGAAACAGAAGAAGAGAGACACAGACAACTACTAGAGAGTATAGGACGAGAGATTTGCACTTAAGAATATACATAATATATTCTGTACATGTCATAATCACTGTATAAACTTAAAATGCAGCGTCATTCAAGAGGAATTGTTTGAAGAATTTTTTGGGACAGAGTGTATGTGAAAATGACAGCATACGTGGAAACTCTTATTGGGAAGTTGCTTCATGTGGGGTATAGAAACATAGATTTTCATAGCAGTTAAGAACCATCCAGCCCAGAGACCCTAGGAAGCAGGTCTTCACTCTGAGACTCTTGGTTGAATGTGGAGAGTTCCCGGGTATGTTGACTGGCCATGAGTGAGAGGGGCAGAGAGGAAGACTGACATATTTTGGCCTGGTGGACTGCCTGTATAGCATTAGCCATTGTCCCACCTTCCTAGCTGTCCCCAGAACAGCCCCTTTCTAAAAGTTGGGAACCAGTCAACCAAGAGCTGCTGTTGGGTCTCATGGTTCAAATAACAGATTCAAAGCATACTATGGGCAAAATTATGTAGACTGGCATCCATATTGCCCTGTATTATTTACTTATTTTTCATTCTCCATGGTCACTTTATTAGTACATGAGACACACATTTTTACACAGGGACAATAATGTGTATTTATCACCACTTCCACTGCTGGCTTCCTTTAGTCTGCCTGCTCTGCATATATTTGGACCGTTATCAAAAAGGGTATTCCTATCCCTGTGTTTGGCCTTAATTTGGCTCTGTTGATAACTCTCAATGGATAAATTTTGCAAAAATCTAGATCTCAAATTCTCAGTCTGACTTTCAAAATGTAACATTGTTGAGCAAAGTCTCCAAAAATGTAGGAATTCCCCCAATGGAATTTTATTTACTAGATATCTCGGATGACAGCTAGAGTAATGCAACAATGTATTCTCTGCTGATGGTTTCCTATTGCCTGTAGTACAGATTCTATTACACATAGTACTGGATAAGTTTATTAACTTCTAAAACTGAGATGCTCTTATGATCAAAGCTCATTGTAACCTCTAAATGTAGAATTTGGAGAAGACCACTCTAGTTTAAAAAAAGTTAAATACTGTGAGTCAACATTGCCTATACAAATTAATAACAGGCCATCTATAGAACCACTAAACCAAACAATAGATGACCTGAAGGGATTGGAATCACCAACACTTGTAACCGTTAACGCAACCTTCATTCTTCAGTTTAGTAAAAATTGGTAGATGGTAATAAAATGTACCTTTATGCGGACGGTTATATTTATTAGATGATGCAATCTCTCTCTGTCTTTATCATGGTAATTTTGATCAATGGCACTTGAATAGTTTTGAATAGATGAATATGGACTTTGCTTTCTCCTCCTACATGCTCTAAACTGTTTGCAGTCACTAGCAGCCTACTAGTACTTGACCTTTGGCTCTTTTGAATAAAAATCCATTTTAGACAGTCAAAAGATGGGTAAATGAAAAAAGATGAATGAAGCAGAAAAAGCTGAGTACAGCTGCTACAATTTTCTCAACATAAAGAATTGATGGGTTTAGCTCTTGAGTTAATTTTGGATATCTACATCAAAGAAAATACTACATTTTTTTAATGGCGGTTGTATAAGGGAGAACTAGATGTTTGTTTTGTTTTATTCAAAAACAATTCATGTTAACTACACATCTGGGAATCTGGTGCAAATATTTGTTAAAGTGTTTTTGTATGTTCATGTTAACCCGTTTTAGAATTTTATTATAAGGTTGAAGCAATCATGTTTTGCATGTGCCACCTGGTTTTCTGTGAAAAATTATATGTGAACAATTATTATCGTTTTTTTTATGTAGAAAGGACTGTAAAGGTCAGGAATGGGTAGAGAAATGGGGGCCTTGGCCAGATATACCAGCTCTAACATCATTATGCTACTACAATAACAATCTTTTCTGGGAATAATTCATATGTTTTAGTATATGGATTATATAACAGACAATCACTCACCCCAGCTTTTACCTCTCATCTCCTTCCATTCTTAATCTCAAAACATGAAACATGAAGTCTGTATTAGCCTGATAATTTTCTAGCTATAATTCCTGGACAGGAGACTTAATCCAATTTCTTGGCAATCTGTTAAAAAAAACTACTTGTATTTAAAGTAGAATGTGAAAGATACAAGAGGCTATTTTGCCATCTGGATGTTCTGGCTATGTACTTGCTCACATAATGCATATGTCTTAGTAGGTACCCCCTACTAAGATACCCAAACATACACAAAATCCAGAGTTAAAACAAAGAGCGGTTCTCTCTCACAGAAAACAGTGGGATGATGCTTCTGAATCCTTAAGTGAAAACTCCGACTAGTATCTGTCAAGTAATGTTTTCAAAAATATTCTGCTGTTTTCTTTCTTAACACAGTTTTTAGTCTTTGTATAATATGTTTTCAGACAACTAGATATTAGTCATGAGTTTAAAGCCTAGTTCTGTTTTTCTAGCCCAATTTACTAGGTAACGACATGGACTAATTATAATCCTGCCATTTGGTAAGCATTAGGATGCTCCAGTCTTAATCACCCAGCCGGACTACCTGAATACTAAAAACCTAGGGAAAAGGGGACTTCAACAGAAAAAAAAGTGCTTCATTAGATTTGTCATAAACAATTAGCTCAGTTTGGGGTTGTTTTTTCCCCCAAGAAACTTTCCCTTTATGTGATGAAATTTACTTAGTTTTCTACAGTAGATTGTTGGTAAATGCTAAAGTATTAACAACAATTTTCCTTTTTATTTAAAAGTATTCCCTTACTTTATTGGCAAAATGTCAGTATTTCATTTATAATGAAAGTAACCTGTAGCTTTGATCAGAGGTGTATCTAGAAACGGCAGGGCCGGAGTGGAAAAATTGCCCTGGGGTCCCTCAACTTCACCATTTCACCAACAAAAACATTTCCTACAGTGGCACCTTTGCCCCCAAACAGCTTGTGAGTACTTCCTTTGCCCCCAAACAGTTTGTGAGTGCCACCTTTGCCCCAACAGCTTGCCTGTGCCATCATTGCCCCTTGCCCACAACATACACTATGGCGCACGTTTAACTATACTTGCACAAATTTACACACGTGCTCACTCATTCTAACACAAACATTCCCTCTTACTCCACTAATGCTAACACACACACACACACACTTCATCTCACACCACTTACACATACATGTTCACACACACTTACAAATCTATACTCACACACACTTACGTCCACATCCATGCTCACGCACACAGCGCAGTCCAGGTCGGAACAGCCCTTTCTGAACAATTTTGAAGGGGTATGGAGAGACAGGACCATGTGGTTGCAGGTTATCCCCTGTAGTTAGGCAACTGGCATTGACTACATAATATGAGAAGCGATATCTCACAGGAATTAATGACTAGTGGAAATTATCTCAGTAAAATAAATCCTCATGCAAGTCATACAATTAGGTACTGTAAATAATAAGAGACAAAAAAGAAATCAATTCTAACAGAAAATCTGAAAGTGGAAATAAATCCAAATGGTAATCACTTTTATAAGCTGCCTGGTGTCTCTATCCAAGAACTTCCTTGATGTTTGTATCTACAATTTTCTTCTTTCTGTAAATGAACAAAACGGATAAAAAGATTTTGCTATAAACTGCTAGCTTGATTTTATAGTAAACATTAAGGGGGAGTTGTCACATGTAAGATAAAACCATAAGTGAATCCTGAATTCCAAACCATCTATCACTATTTTTATCTTTATTCAATGTTCAGTTTTTAAGTTAAATTTGTGTTTAACAGCTCACCAAACGCATTGTTTGGAAATACAAATACAATCCTCCTTTTCCACATTGTCTGTCTGTAAAACACCTCTCATCATACATTACACATTACTGCTTCCAAATTCATTCATCCCAAATCACACTCCACACCCATCACACACGCTAACTCCCTGGGCCACACCAAAGGAAGCAGAAATGGAAAGGAAGGAGCCTGTCAAAAAAGATACTCAGGGAGTGGCTCAGAGAATGAAAAAGGTGGTAGATGTCTACATAGTCCCTTACCCATGTCTCTATTGGTATTGGGCGTTTTAGAGGGAGCTCCACCCTTTCGAGGAAGCTTGCGCCCACCCCTTCTCTCAAAAAAATACACACTTTGCATTGGCAATATTTTACTTATGAAGTCGGCTTAGAGCTAATTACAAGCTGTGTTGGTACCTGTCGGTAGCAGTTATCCTCTCAGCAAAGTAAAACCTCCTTACGTCGTTTTTTGACTCTCCTAGTTTTAGACCATGACTTCTCCTAATATTCGCCTTCTCTGAAATATACTTCCCTCTTATATTATTTCAAATTCTTTTGAGGTGTATTCACTAAAGGGAAAGATAGCAGGAGAGTTGCAGTTTTATCGGAATGATTTCACTTTATGTCAGACCAGACAATGCTAGTTTAATAGTATGTGAAGTATTTTTGCAATTTTTTATGAACATTTTTAAAACGAGTGCTTAACATTTACTCGTGTTAATAAATAGAAATCCACATGATGTGAACATGTCAGCTTCTTCCACTACCAGTTCGAGTGACAGCTAAGACCTGAAGGAAAGAAAAATGTTTTGAAAGGAAAACAAAATTGTGTGAACAGTTCAGCAATATTCAAATTATAATATTTTACACCCTCTCATACCAATTAGTGCAGGAGTAAGAGTATACAGCGTGCAAAATAAGTTCTAAGTTTGCCAAATGAATACAAAGTGGCATTAAACCCCTGCCCACCCCTTCCTCTGTCAAAAAGCTGTGAAATCGAAGATGACCGTCCCATAGGAACTACTCAAAACTGAAACAGGAACCAAATCCAGAAGAACAAAAGGTGTCTTCAATCAGAACCCCACCTCCAAAGGCAAATATCAAAAACCATATCAAAGCATAGAACAAAACCTAAAAGGGAAAAGGGGGGGGGGGAATAATTGCCTCCTGTTTTTATTAAAATTTGAATTATTCAGACACCAAATTTAAAATATTTTTTTAATTTTAAGGCAAGACAGGAGAACACAGAAACAAGAGACAGGGCTGCAGAAGACAACGCTCAGAAGTAGAGGCGCAGGAATAATATCAGCTAAAGAACCCCCAGCCAAGAAAGCAGCGGAAGCAGCCGCTCTCCCCTAACCGAACATGCCCCAAATGCAGTTAGGAGCCAGCTAACCAGTGTGGATCTAGTAACCGGTGGATGCAGAAACATCCATACTCACCAGCACTGGCGGGACCTCTAGGGAAGCTGTGGGCACCCTTGCCACTCACTCCACTTCTCTGGAAGAGCGGTGGTAGTAGGGTCCTCAATATGACTTTGTAGCCTAAGCAAAGTTTCTGGAGCCTGCGAAGGAAGAGCGGCCGGAAGACCTGGCCCCGCGGTCATCCAGCCCTGGCAGAAAAATGGAGAGAGCTCTGAAAGACTTTCCTCATGGAGAGTTCAGCCTTGTTCCACAATGTCATCATGGAAACGTGTCTGTTCAGCTCCTTCACAAATGAGTCCCCGTATAACAGTCCATTGGCGGCTGGTCCCAAGTCTTTGGACCCTAGTTTAGGGTCTATTCACAAGAGGGCCGCCTTGTGGCGTTCAGTCGCTATGGCCATGTTAGTGTTGCCCAAGAGGGATACAATGCATAGTGCCAGTCTCTGATCATATTGGCTGCCACCTTTGATAGAAGAGATTCCACTGTGATGGAGAATTTAGACTTCAGCCAGGGCAAAAACACATCCTGAGATGGGGTTTTATCCTGAGACATAATGCCTTGGCAGGATCAGTGAAACACTGGTGTGAAAAAATCAGGGTCTCACCCTGTAACAAGGTCACAATGCTCTGTAAAATCAGAAGGGGCTCACCTTGTAGTGTGGTAATGAATGCACCCTGACACACTGATATCACACACTAGTTAATTCTAACAAATGTTAGGTGATATAGCCCACAGTGGGAGGGATCCATAGGTGGGAGGCTTAAATACCAGAATAAGGGTAGTCAGGAAGTCACAGTAATATAATCACTACAGAGGCTCACCTTGAGTGTGGAGAAAAACCAGTTGAAAAACCAGTTGAAACCAGAGCAAGGGCTCACCCTAATGTACAGAACAGGTCTATGAAGAGTTGACAAGGATAGAAGCAATTTGGTCTGCGTCAAAATGACAACAGCCGAACAGGAAAAAACAAGATCGCGATGGGCCCACGCACAGAGTGACCTAGAACCCCCAGAACTTAAAATTCACAGCCGTAACAAAGATGTCTGCTGCAATAGGGGGAAAAATGGCAGCAAGTTCTCGCGCAGCAAAAAAAGAGGAAGAGGAACAGGTGGGCAGGGGTTTTATGCTTCATCTCGTAATTCTATTGGTTGTTTACCGTTAACTGAAGCAATTGGTGAGAGTAAAGAGAGAAATGCAAAATAGGCACCTCCTGTCTTGCCTTAAAATTGATTCCCTTCCATGAGTTCATAAATCCCACATACTGCAGTGACAAGTCTTTACACATGTTCAAAAATAAAGTAAATCACTAAAAGTGACTTACCATTTCAGCTCAGAAACTTCACTATGTATTATGAAAGGGTGACCTCGGCCCCGAGCCAGCCCTGCATAATGGATAGTGAATGAAGGGAAATTTCTTGGCAGTTCACTAAGTTAAGTATACAAATTATTCAAGTCAGCTTAGACTTACCTGCAGCAGATGCTTACCTGGACTGACCCTTTCAGAATATATAACTGTTTCCAGTAGAGCTGTTCAGACAGAGATCCCTGTCTTATTCCCGTTTATCAATCCAGGCTATTCTGTCCCCTCAGGTTCCAGTCTCGGCATTTAAACACAGGTAATAATAAGCTTAGCTCTGAGTGATGAAGTTAACACAGATTGACTGTCTAATGAGACAGCTGAGGCATGTTATTTTTCCTGCACCCTTGTGCCAATTATTCATCTAATTTTTGAAACCCAAGCTGTGTTTCCAGCTGCACATTTGCCTGGGTAGTTTATGCATCCTTGAAAAGTGAGTGCACCTGTATGTACACCTGCAATACAAAGTAAAGTATATCAGCTACAGTTTGCACATCATGCAATACAGATGTCCTGTGTTTTGGTATTATCAGTAAGGTTATTCCTCCTACTAACCTACTTAATATTTTAGAGGGAAAAAAAAGAATGCAGCATTTTCATGGTTATGAATAAAAATAAGTAAATTTGGTTATTGAAACTATCCATAGCCTTCACCTTAATGCAAACCTCCTACTTTCCTGCTGTATGGAGATGGAATGTCCTTTGCCTCTCTCAATCGAGCCAACACAGGAGAAGACTGTTCATGATCGAGGACTGAAGAGATTTACCAGAACCCGACGAACAAATAAAGTGAAATTTAAAGAATCTGCCCTACGCGTTTCATCTGAGAACTAGACCTAATCAGGTTTTTTTGTTTTTTTTAATATGCCCATGCTAATAGATATACCAACTGACTTAAATATAAAGTAAAATGCCTCAATTAATTTTAAACCAATCAATTTACAGAAAATAGCAACCTCTGATTCAATTACAGCAATGATTCAAACTTCGATCTAAAAAAATCCCAAATGATTATAGTTAACCCTTGATTGTAGACACTTTTTAAAAGTAAAACAAAACCATAGCTAAATTGTTAAATAAATGTATTAATCATCTATTATGGACAAAAAGCCTCACAACAGATGTTACATACATTAATTGAAGTAGGATGTTATAAACAAAAGACTACAACTGTCTTGTTATATGATTAATAAACAATTTTGGTAAAAATAGAATTCATTAAGCAATATTACAGTAATTTAAACATGATGATTTTATATAAATATGTATTGGTTTGAATTGATTGGACCTTATTCAGTCACTAAGTGTACATAATATCAAATGAATTCCAAAACACAAAAGCTTGTTTTGATATTTTATAGATATAAAACTCACAAACTACCGTATTTGCTCGATTATAAGACGAGGTTTTTTCCAGAGCAAATGCTCTGAAAAATACCCCTCGTCTTATAATCAGGGTCGTCTTATAATCAGACCTCAAATAGGTCTGATTATGAGACTAAGATCCAGATCCCCCGCAGCGATGCAGGGGACCTGGATCCTCCTGTGTTATGCCCCCCTCCAACTTACCGGTGCTTCTGAGTCCCCGGTGCTTAGTCCGGGCAGTGTGTAGAGCTCTACGCGATTCGCGTAGAGCTCTACATGCTGCCCGGACTAAGCACCGGGGGCTCTGATGCAAGGGACCTGGATCCTCCTGTGCTATGCGCCCCCCCCCAACTCAGAAGCACCGGTAAGTTTGGAGGAGGGAGGGGGAGTGTAAGGCATTTCTGGAGGCAGAGTGCTCTGTGAAATGCCTTTTAACCCCTTTAATGCCACTCTGCCTCCTGAAATGCCTTTTACCTCCCTATATGCCACTCTGCCCCATAATATGCCTTTTAACCCCCTAAATGCCAGAGTGGCATATAGGGGTATAAGGCATTTCTGGAGGCAGAGTGGCATATAGAGGGTTAAAAGGTGTATCATGGGGCACAGTGGCATTTAGAGGGTTAAAAGGCATATCATGGGGCACAGTGGCATATATGGGGTATAAGGCATTTCTGGGGCAGAGTGGCAAGCCTGGGGGCAGATGTGCATAACTGGGGGGGGCAGGTTGGGAAAAAAAAAAGTTAATAAAAACAAAATATTTTTCTCAATCATAGCTTTTATTAACAAACAATTGTTCACATAGTTTACATGAACTAACATTTACTGGTAAAACTTTTTTCCTATAGGGTCGTCTTATATTCAGGCTTTTTCTTTTTTTCATAAGTTAATATTCAGATTTTGGGGGGTCGTCTTATAATCAGGGTCGTCTTATAATCGAGCAAATACGGTACCTTTGTAACTTGATATTTTTAATCAAAATCATCAATTAACTTGAACCATTTAACTCTCACTAATGTCTATGGAGAACTTCATTAGGATTGCCATAAAGAATCAGCTCAGTATGCTGTTTGAACAGGGAAGCCACCAAAAGAATATACCGTAACACGACTGACAGCAGTGCCAGCCTTCAGGTCTGCAGAAAAACAGAGTCTATTGGAGCAAAATGAAACAAAACAAAGCTTTTGTGATCGCCGACCTACAGCTCTACATACAGAACTGCGTGTTTTGCTCAGGGAGAAACATGCCCTATAACAATTTTTTTAAGGCAGAATAATCACACAGATCCCAAGAACAAGTTACCGTATTTCCCCATGTATAAGATGCACCTTAATTTTGGGGCCCGAAATTTGAAAATATATATATTACACTTTCCACTGGCTGCCTGAGCATGGTATGAGTGTGATTGATGTTAGCTGCTAGCAATAACACTCCTATCATGCTCAGGCAGCCAGTACATGCACATCACTTTCAGCCTCCCTGTGCCCCCTACACACGCATCCATGCTATCAGACACACAGATATTCATTCATTTACTCCCCCACCCTTACCTGAACTGCAGATCTTCTGGTGCCGCTCGCAGACTTCCGTGGGGGCCGCTGTTTCCTTCTGCGTTGCTCGAAAAGGAACGGAGCGGAGTCATGTGATGTGTTCCTGTGTCGCCTTGAAGGAACAAGAGACGCTGCTGAGCAACGCAGAGGATAGCAGCAGGTCCCCTGCAGATGATTATTTACGGTAAAAAAATAAAAAAAAAATATCTACCACCACTGTATAAGACGCACTCAGTTTTTAGACCCCACATTTTTCTAAAAAAGATGCGTCTTATACATGGGGAAATATGGTAATATGGCACTACCACAAATTAACGTATTTCAAAATGTACTGTATAGGTCACAACATGGATTCATTATATGTATAGAGCCAGGGCCGGCCCAAGACATAATGCCGCCTGGGGCGAAGTTTAAAATGCCGCCCTCCCCTTATCTATCCTTCCTCTGCCACCCCCCCCCATTATCTACCCTTCCTCTCCCTCCCTATTATCTACCCTTACTCTCCCTCCCTCCCTATTACCTATCCTTTCCACCTCTTTGTACTTACCTTCCAGCAGTCCTGCGGCGAGTCTCCCTGCTCAGTCTCGGTGCCGGCTTGTAATACTGAGCGCCGGAAGATGACGTCATTTCCGGCGCTCAGTATTACAAGCCGGCACCGAGACCGAGCTAGAGGTCTCGCAGAGGAGAGAGAGGGGTGCGGAGCGGGTAAGCGAAAAACCACTTGGCGCCCCTCTCTCTCCTCTGCTTTAAAAAAAAAAAAAAAAAGGCACTTGGGGCGGCCCCCTCAAAAGTGCCGTCTGGAGCATTTGCCCCACTCTGCTCCATGGTAGGGCCGGCCATGTATAGAGCTGTAAAATATGGAATTTGGGGGAAAATGAAAGATCCATTTTAAAAGTGGTCTAATCATTATAACAACCAATATCAACAGAGTGATTTACAATTGGACGATTGCTTGTTTCTGCTCTTGATCACTAGAGAAGATCTGCTTATGAAGTTACTGTCAGTGGATCACTGTTTGCAAGCAGGCAGTGCCAACTTCACTGAGAAAACAGCTTGTATGTTGTTTTGTACATTTTTTTATTTTTTTTTTACAAAAAAGGGGTTATCATTGGAAATTAGCTTTGGCATCTTAAAAAGTTATTTTTTAAGTTTACAGGTACTTTAATCTTATTCTCATTGCTTGTTTCTAAGATAATTCATCTAATAAATCTTCAAGGATAGCCACAGACATGTTTCAATGTGCACATCTTTCAGCAAGAGAAAAGATCATAGAAAAGTGAGTGAGGGACTTAAAAAACACTGGGAAAAAAAGTGACACATAGGTCATTAAAAGAGTTGCAAGAAAGTACATATTTAGAAAAAGGAACCATACTGTCAGGATTCAGCCCCATTCCTGCAAACTGCCTGGAGTTGAACTCTTCTCCACAGCTTGCTGTTCGGTCCACTGGGATGTCTGAACTCTACCTCCCTCACCTGAAGCCTATTTTAGTAACACACCTGACCTAATCAACAGGCTTTATATCCCTGCCTCTTAGTAACACAGGGGTGATTTCATTAAGTTACTTTGTCTGAAGCTATAGTTTATGCCAGACGCTGGTTTTGACGGTTTGATTTACCCTTCTGACTGACTGACTGACTGACTGACTGACTGACTGACTGACTGACTGACTGACTGACTGACTGACCTGTTACCTTTTTGACCTGGACTGCCTATTGGATTTACCCTTTTGCCTGCCTGTTGCCTATTTGGACCTGGCCTGTTTATTGGATTTACCCCTTTTGTTTGCTACCAGTCCCAAACCCTTTTGGATTGTTACCTGAACTGGTCTAACTTCATACTCCCGAGCAGTCTGTATACTTGAAATGCCTTCTACTTATGGTGAGATGTATCTGCTTTGTTTAATATACATATGTTCAAACATTCAGCTTTTGTGAAGTGTTTCTATCACTGTGTATTCTTACACTCCTGCTCTCTGGCTGAGATATTATGAGCCTGACAAAAACAAAAATCGGAGACAGAAAAAGGGAGATAAAAGGATCTGATCTCACATGAGAAAAAAGACAGAAAAAAAAGGGGTACAAAAAAAAAATAGGAAAGAGGCAGAGCAACACTGAAAAAAGAGGAAGCTTTTTTTTTTCTACCTCTTTTAGTATTTCAAGTTGCTCTGCTCTTCTCTATACTTTGTCTCTTGCTGTCGTTTCTAATTTTGCTTGCCTGCCCCTTTCATTGTTTTCTCTACATCTATGTATCTTTCTTTAAAACGAAAACCCCACCAGCTTCCCCAAAAAAGCCACCATCGCTATTTACTTCCTCCAGGGTCCTACTTGTAACCTAGTAGTCTCCATGACTGCACTGTGTGCCGGAAATCACATCGCTTTGTAGTAGACTTGTGCATTCGTCTTCGGGCGAACATGAAAACGAGCACGAAGAGGCCGTTTTTTTGTTCGTTCCGAAGGAACGTAGAACAGAATACAGTGCCGGCAAACCGTAGGCGAAGACGAAGACTCACAATCACGAAGATTCGAAGATTCTTCGTGATCGTCTTCGTTTTTGCCGCGCAACCGCCAAAATTTCAAACAGGAGTGAGCTGATCCTCGTCTGTCCAATCAGCTCACTCTTGTGACGTAACGCTAAGGGTCTCGTCCAATGCCTGTGCTGCTGTTTTTTTAATTCTGAAGGCGCCTTTATAAGACCAGAGCTTGCCTGAGAGATCCATTCATTTTTCGCTGTGACTGCTTTGGCAACACTGCTGTGCTGCATCCGAGCGTTACAGAGAGAGATTGTTCTGTTCTGTGTGAGACTGGTAAGCCTTAGCCTGCCATTTCTCACTGTGTACTTCATCCTCACTTCAGTGCTACTTAATTAATATATTTAATAATAATAATTTGATTAATTTAATTTTTTTAAAATTAATTTGTCATCAACTTTAGTGTAAGTGCTGTTGAGTTCACAGTGCACCCAGTGCCTCAGTGGCACTGGGGTGCCCTTGCCCTGGGCTGGCACTAGTGCCTATTGCCTGTCCTGCTTAAATAAATTAAATAGAATTTATAAATTACAATTTAATAGAATCTATAATTTAATAGTTCATTATAATATTATATATATATATATATATATATTTGTCAGTCATATATATATATATATACTATAGTATACTAGTGTAGAGTGTACTGTAGACATTCATCTACTAGTGTCTAATTTAAAATCAGTAATATTAATTAATATAATTAATAATTGAATTCATTATAAAATTATATATATATTTGTCAGTTATAGTTAGTAATAGTATACTAGTGTAGAGTGTACTGTAGACATTCAGAACATCTACTAGTGTCTAATCTAAAATCAGTAATATCAATAATTCTCTAATTCTTTCTTATCTTAATAGTTAATTAAATTAGCTATAAATAAAAGTAATAATATTAATTAATTACTACTAGCGTATAGTTCAGCTAATCTTATTAGTACTGGTGCTGCAGCTCTATAGTTTGTGCTTTGTTTTAGCAACAGTAAGAGACCAAGTCAATTTTTCTTAATTAATCTTTCATTTTATTTCATTTGTTTTGCTCACCTCAGTCCATCAGTGAAGTGAACTTGTTGGGCTAGTGAGTGCAGCCGCATAAGTGCTGTGTTTTTTTTTGATCAGCAAGCAGTGACGTTAACTGTTTTGCAAAGATTTTCTCATTTATTTTACATTTTATTTCAATTTTATTAAAAGTACCCTTAGTGTTTTGCTCACCTCAGTCCATCAGTGAAGTGAACTTGTTGGGCTAGTGAGTGCAGCAAGCAGTGAAGATAACTGTTTTGCTGTGACATTTTATTTTATTTCTAATTCTTTTCAAGAAAAATTGACTGTGACGAGCTGTACTAAGCAAAGCTTCAAGCTACTAGCTGTAGTACTAAAATAATTCTAATCTTCTTTAATCTTAATCTATAATATATTATAAATAATAATATTCTAATTCATAATCTATAATATAAGTAATTCTAATTCTAAATTCTAATTCATAATCTATATTCTTCTATCTATAATACATAATATATAAGTAAATTAGTTCTAATCTATTAATATTATATAACTTAATATTAATTAATAAATCATATACTGAATCTGATTTAACCTCACTTTAGCTTAGTGGGTTTGAGAGCGTCTGCCTAGAGGTAGACTTATAGTAAGGAAATATAGCTTTAGGCTAGCATAGTGGTAGGCTAAGCTCTTGCCCGTGTAAATTCAAATTAAAAATAAAATACTGCTAGTTATTAAATAGTTAATCTTGAGTTAATAATTTCAATAACTTTAGGATTTTGGCAGATTGCACACAGCACAGTGCAGTAGTGCATAGTTTTACTTTTTAAGCAGTAGCACTGAAGAGAACTTCCTCTAATTTTTTTGTCTTTAATTCGTTTTTCCTTTTTTTTATTTTTATTTTTTTATTTTTTTTTTATAGTTTTTTAAACACTACACTACACTACACTACACTACACTACACACACAACACAAAATTTGAAATGGATCCTCCTTTTGGGACTAAGGAGGGACAAGCTCCATCTACCACCACCACCACCACCACCAGCACCACCACCAGCACCACCACCAGCTCTAAGATGCAGCCTTTGCGTCAGTCTAGTCGGCCAAGTAGGCCAAGCTCTCGCTTATCATTTGGGGAAGCATTGCTTGAAGGATCATCAAGTAAAGGAAAGGCACCAAAAGCAGGCAGTAGTAGTGCGGCTAGGCCCACAAGCTCTATGGTTTTTTACGGAAAGCCTAAAGCACCAGAAGCACGTTCAAAGTTAAAGGGTAGCACAAGTAGTACCAGCCCAGTGACTAAAAAGAAGTGCCTTTTGCCCCAAGCAGCATCTTCCCCATCCACCAGCAGCATGCAAGGTACCAAGCAGAGCCAAATTAGCAGCAAGACTCAGAGGGGTCCCAAACCAAAGCGATCTCATTCCTTTGTAGGGAAAACCACCACCACCACCACCCCCGCCTCTACCACCACTAGTGCTGCGCCTACTGTTCCCACTGGTACCGCCACGCCATGTCCTCCTAGTACCTCTAGCAAGCCACCAAGTCCTTACAAAATTTTTGTAAAGACAGTTAGAGAGAGGGCTACACATAGTGGAACTCCACCTAGCGAGGTAGCAGAGGAGCCTGAGACTGAGAGGCCAAGTGCAGAGTCTATTCTTCCTGCTCGCACTACTACTAGTCACGAGTCTCACGACGATATCAGTCTTAGCTCCAGCCTAGCAGGAATTCCATTCGATCTGGCTAATGAAGAGCTAGACTATGAGCCAGAGGAAGTAGAGGAGATGAGTGGTCAGGAATCAGATTCCTCAGGGAGCAGTGTCCAAATGACTAGTGCACAATTTTCCCCTGAGCCTCCACCTTCTCCGCTACGATCATCACCATCACCACCACCAGCAGCAGCAGCAAAACCTAGCAAATCTAAAGCAATTAGCAGTCCCACTATGGCCAGTACTGTTACCACCAGTCCCACCACCACTAGTTCTGCCTCTGTTCATCCACCCCGAGCAGTAAGAGCAGCACCCAAGGCACACTCCAAGGCTATGCGCGCCCCAATTTGGGAGCACTTTGAAAATGTTGAAGAAGGGCGCTATGGAAAGTGCAAACATTGTGGGAAGCTAATAAGCAGAGGGAAAGTGTCTGGCCATTTTACCAGTGCTAGCATGAAGCATCACCTCAGCACTCAACACAACGCTGTGCTATTGGGGAAAGATGCAGAGGTAAAACTTAGTGCAGGCAGCATAGCTGGTGGCCGTGGAAAAACCCCAACAGCTTCTTCTTCTGAGCCAATAGCAGCAGCAGCAGCAGCAGCAACTAGTGCTGGCAGCCAGAGACCAAGGCAGGTTGGAGCACTGCATGCCCAGCCCACCCTGGAAGAATTTGGGGCATTCCACTCCAAGAGAACGATGCCCAAACAGCAGGCCAATAAAGTAACGCGACTTATTGGTCAGTTCATTGCTGTTGGAGGGGCATCCTTCTCCATGATTGAAGGGGAGCCTTTCAAACAATTGATGGCGGCTGTGGCTCCACAATACACAGTTCCGTCACGTTCCACTTTCAGCAGGAACATTGTCCCCTCGCTGTATCGGTCCTGTGTTGCAGCAGTGAAAGAGGAGCTTTCCAAGGCTGCTGGTCAGTGTGTTCATTTCACTACAGATTTGTGGAGTGCACCTAGCGCCCAGCATGCCTTTCTTTCTTTGACAGCACACTGGTGGCAGCCCGGTGTGTCTAAGGAAGTTGCTGCAGCAGGCTACCGATCATTCCTTCTCCATGCAGAAGTGATGGATGAAAAGCACACTTCCCAAAATATTCTGCATGCGATTAGGAAAATGTTTAGCCTTTGGGTGGGAGCAGAGGCGGGCACCAATGTTGAAGTTGGTTTTGTGGTAACTGACGGAGGTGCCAATATGGTGAAAGCGCTGCGAGATGGTCATATTGTTGGTGTGCGCTGTGCAGCCCACATCATCCATCTTGTAGTGAAGGCAGCAATGTCAGAAGGAACTAATGTGGCAGCAGTAGTTCTGTCCCGCTGCAGAAAGATCGCTGGGCACTTTCACCATAGTGTTAAGGCTAGCCAACTTTTGAGGGAAGAGCAAGAGAGGTCAGGTCTTCCCGTACACTGCCTACGTCAGGATGTCAGTACACGGTGGAACTCCACGTTAGACATGCTAGAGAGGATTTTGGAGCAGCAGAGGGCAATCCATAATCTTGCCTCAGAGCACAATATTGGGATTACCTCTCCATTGAATAGGGAGGATTGGACAGTGATCGCCCAGCTAGTGGCAGTCCTTAAACCATTCAGGGATGCCACAGAAAATTTAAGCTCAAACACTGCCAGTCTGGCCCAGGTAATCCCAGTGTTCTCCCATCTAGGCAGCAAGATGGATGTGTTCCTTGGAAACCGTGAGGCTGTTCAAGGTGGCACTCTACATCCTGACGTAGCAGCCATAGTCAGGAAGCTGAAGGATCTGCTAAAAGTACACCTTCGCAAGCGAATGGAAGAGAGTCCCGAAATGATGCTAGCGTGCCTTTGTGATCCAAGAATTAAGGGAAAGCTAGCTTTGAAATTCAATGTTCTCAGTAGCTACCGGGAGCAATTGGTCAACAAGGTGCGTGACTGGCAGCGTAAAATGGGAATGCTGTCCGAGGAGGGTGAGGTGCAGGAGGAGGAAGAGATGATGTGGTCTGCTACCCCTAGCAGCAGCATCAGCAGCAGTGCCACAAGCAGCACAACACAGCTGAGTGGAGCAGCTGCGTTTTGGGAAGAGGCACTTGGCAGTATAGTTGGACCATCTGACAGAGCTAGCAGCAGAAAGGAGAGTAGTGCTGCTGAAATGGTCAAACTTTACCTCTGTGAAGTTCCTTCTGCTCCTAATGTTGATCCTCTTAGCTACTGGGATGAAAAGAAGAGTGTGTGGCCTGCACTCTCATGGGTTGCGCAGCAGCTTCTATCATGTCCGCCAACCACTGTTCAAAGTGAGCGCGTGTTTTCTATGACTGGAAACATACTGAGTCCACAGCGCTCACGCATGGCACCTCATCTGATGGAGCAGATTGCCTTTCTTAAATTCAATCTGCCCAAATTGGGTTACCCAGCTCTTAGCTTGGAAAGTTAAATTTTTTCTCTCTAATGTTTAAGGTAGTTTCTCCCCCTGGTTGCACTTGCTGCGGTGTGGCAATGCCTGCTACCTCCGCTGGTGTAGCCAATTTACGCTAGGGCCTAGTGTCTGAGCTCTGTAAGTCCGCTCCCAAACGCCTAGGACTGACAGTCTTTGGATGCTTTGCCCTGGGGTGAAACAGGTGAGTGGGTCGTCAATTGCCCACTCATTCACCTTTTTCCGTTTCCAACGCTGCTGCTGGTGGTGGTGCCAGTATCTTTTGCCAGTTCGCTTCCTGGCTGAAATCATGCCTCAGATGTCCCTAATGGAAAGGGTAGTTTCTCCCCCCTGGTTGCACTTGCTGCGGTGTGGCAACGCCTGCTACCTCCGCCGGTGTAGCTAGCTTATGCTAGGGCCTTGTGTCTGAGTTCTGTAGGTCTGCTCCCAAACGCCAAGGACTGACAGTGCTTGGATGCTTTGCCCTGGGGTGAAACAGGTGAGCGGGTCGTCAATTGCCCACTCATTCGCCTTTCCCAATTCTGCTGCTGCTGGTGGTGGTGCCAGTGTCTCTCTTCAATGCCAGTTCGCTTCCTGGCTAGTGTCATGCCTCGAATGTCCCTGATGGTAAGGGTAGTTTCTCCCCCCTGGTTGCACTTGTTGCGGTGTGGCAACGCCTGCTACCTCCGCCGGTGTAGCCAGCTTACGCTAGGGCCTTGTGTCTGAGTTCTGGAAGTCCGCTCCCAAACGCCAAGGACTGACAGTTTTTGGATGCTTTGCCCTGGGGTGAAACAGGTGAGCGGGTCGTCAATTGCCCACTCATTCGCCTTTTCCAATGCTGCTGCTGCTGCTGCTGGTGGTGGTGCCAGTGTCTCTTCTCTGCCAGTTCGCTTCCTGGCTAGTGTCATGCCTCAAATGTCCCTTATGGTAAGGGCAGTTTCTCCCCCCTGGTTGCACTTGCTGCGGTGTGGCAACGCCTGCTACCTCCGCCAATGTAGCCAGCTTACGCTAGGGCCTTGTGTCTGAGCTCTGGAAGTCCGCTCCCAAACGCCAAGGACTGACAGTGTTTGGATGCTTTGCTCTGGGGTGAAACAGGTGAGTGGGTCGCCAATTGCCCACTCATTCGCCTTTCCCAATTCTGCTGCTGCTGCTGCTGGTGGTGGTGCCAGTGTCTCTTCGATGCCAGTTCGCTTCCTGGCTAGTGTCATGAATCAAATGTCCCTAATGGTAAGGGCAGTTTCTCCCCCCTGGCTGCCTCTGTCTGCGGTGTGGCAACGCCTGCTACCTCCGCCGGAGTGGCCAGCTTACGCTAGGGCCTTGTGTCTGAGCTCTGGAAGTCTGCTGCCAAACGTTTAAGACTGACAGTGTTTGGGTGCTTTGCCCTGGGGTGAAACAGGTGAGTGGGTCGCCAATTGCCCACTCATTCGCCTTTCCCATTTTTCAATGCTGCTGCTGGTGGTGGTGGTGGTGCCAGCATCTCTTCTCTGCCAGTTCGCTTCCTGGCTAGTGTCATGCCTCAAATGTCCCTAATTGTAAGGGCAGTTTCTCCCCCCTGGCTGCCTCTGTCTGCGGTGTGGCAACGCCTGCTACCTCCGCCGGAGTGGCCAGCTTACGCTAGGGCCTTGTGTCTGAGCTCTGGAAGTCTGCTGCCAAACGTCTAAGACTGACAGTGTTTGGGTGCTTTGCCCTGGGGTGAAACAGGTGAGCGGGTCGCCAATTGCCCTCTCATTCGCCTTTCCAATTTTTCAATGCTGCTGGTGGTGGTGGTGGTGGTGGTGGTGCCAGCATCTCTTCTCTGCCAGTTCGCTTCCTGGCTAGAGTCATGCCCAAAATGTCCCTAATTGTAAGGGCAGTTTCTCCCCCCTGGCTGCCTCTGTCTGCGGTGTGGCAACGCCTGCTACCTCCGCCGGAGTGGCCAGCTTACGCTAGGGCCTTGTGTCTGAGCTCTGGAAGTCTGCTGCCAAACGTCTAAGACTGACAGTGTTTGGGTGCTTTGCCCTGGGGTGAAACAGGTGAGTGGGTCGCCAATTGCCCACTCATTCGCCTTTTCAATGCTGCTGCTGGTGGTGGTGCCAGCATCTCTTCTCTGCCAGTTCGCTTCCTGGCTAGAGTCATGCCCAAAATGTCCCTAATGGTAAGGGCAGTTTCTCCCCCCTGGCTGCCTCTGTTTGCGGTGTGGCAACGCCTGCTACATCCGCCGGAGTGGCCAGCTTACGCTAGGGCCTTGTGTCTGAGCTCTGGAAGTCTGCTGCCAAACGTCTAATACTGACAGTGTTTGGGTGCTTTGCCCTGGGGTGAAACAGGTGAGTGGGTCGCCAATTGCCCACTCATTTGCCTTTCCCATTTCCTTTTCCATTTCATTATTTTCCTTCTGATACACAACCAACCAAACATAACACACACAATAACACATATAACACATATAACACACAGTGACATCACACATAACACACATACACACACACTTACAATGCACAAAACACAAGGACCTTTTCCTTGTTATTTGCCCTGGCCTTCACTCACTAATAGCATTACATTAACACTATAACTCACACTTCACCCTATAACATTTTTCCATCCACATACCTGCCAACAGACCCAACTTTTTCAGGGACAGTCCTGCTTTTTTCCAGTCCTGTCCCATCTAATTTAGCTAAACTAGGTATGCAAAATGCAAATACACATAGGTAGTTATAGCTCGGTAGGTAACGCTACTATAAACATTTAATAAATATAATCAAGTACTAAATAATAAATCTAACTTTAAAATACATTTAAATAAACCCCTATTTTTTTTTAAAAAAAAACATTAAAATTAAATTATTATTATTTAGACATAATCCATCTTTAACCAAACCAGTGCACTGCTACTAATCTTAAACATAACCGTACATTAACCCTAAGCTATTTTTTAGTTCTTGTCCAACATTTTTCCATCAGCATACCTGCCAACACACCCAAGATTTTGGTGGACAGTCCTGCTATTTTCCAGTCCTGTCCAATAAGTAAGTTGGGTTGTTGCAAAGTATGCCATTGTAAATAGGTAGCAAATGTTAGGCATGTAAAGTGGTCCAAAATCAATTTAAAAATGTAAAATATTCCCTATTCTTTTATTAAACATCTATGGACAGTACACCTCGGTATGTGTGTGCAACTCTATTGGTCGTTTCGGCAGGGGGCTCGCCTGCCATCAACGAATGAAGTGCATTCTGCAGTTCTGCAATTCACTCGTTGATGCCAGACCAGCCCCCTGCCGAAACGACCAATAGAGCTGCACACACGTACCTTCACGGCAGCTGCTGCTGCTGTGATGTGTTATTAACCCCGTATTAACCCCTGCTAGGCAACCAGGAGGAAAACGAAGATTAAACGAGCACGAAGAATGTCCGCGAATATTCGCCCGAAGAGAAGACAGGAACGGGCGAATATTCGCGGAATACGAAGATTTTTTTTTCCCCGAAGACGAGCACGAAGACGAACACGAAGAGCCCCCTGGTGCCCAAGTCTACTTTGTAGTACCTTTAAAGAGACCATGTCACGGTACCAGATCAGGACATTGCGACGTGGCAGTTTTTCATTTTCTGGTGGACCAAATGGACACCAGCAATCTTTGCAGACCACTATAAATGTTCTTATCAAAAATACATACATCATGCAATTAAATAATTTTCCTTTATGTGTTTCTAGAAGCATCACAAGTAAAAAGGGGGGCTTCTTAGGTCCTTTTGTACTCATTTGCCAAAGTGCTAAAAAGTTGCCGTGAACCAGAAAAAAGTAGAGAAAATGGGTAATAATGGATTTTAACACCTTTATTCAGCCAATTTTATATTACAAGAAATAACCGGCTCATTGTGTGCTAGAAATGGATGCTGCATTATCCCCTCCATTTATATGATTTATAATGTGTAATATTTCCCAGTGCTGTCATCACAACTGTTCCAAAAGCATTAGTTTGCTACCAATGTTGGTCTTTTTTTTTTTTTTCTAATCATTTTAATTTAGACTCATAATCTCACAGAAAAGCTTTTGTTGACAAAACATATTGTTTGAACATCTCCCCAATACATCCTGATGATGTTCTGAGTATTTTAATTATTTAAAAGAGTTAACAAAGTATAGGAAAGAAGTACATTTAAGAGGATGAATATTATAACAGGGGTATACCTATAGCATATTTGGCACCTGGCCTAATCCTATATTTGGCATACCTCCTTCAGCCCCCTGCCCCCCTTACATACTCATGCCAAATGCATACACATGCATATACTCACTTACAGACTTAAACCCTACACTCATGTTAACGCATACTCCCTCTCACGCACACTTACACATACACATTCATGCTGACATAAACATACACAATCATGCTCAAACATGCATATAAATTCATACTCACACACAATTACACAGCCATGCTCACGCACACTTACATAAAGACATTCATCCTTACGCACATGCTTACACATTCATGCTCACACACACTTACACATGTACATCCATGCTCACACACAAACATTTACAAATCCATGATCACACACTTATACATTGGTATTGGATATTACTGAAGGTGAAAGATTGGGATCTAGTGATCAATCTGTCTATGTGGTTTAAAATGCGAACAGTGACACATCACACAACAAAAGCTCGCGGCCGCACCACGTGAACGTTGGTCTGCCAGCCCACGGACCGGCCCACCGGGTGGGCTGGCAGACCAACATTCATGTGGTAGTTCACACCAGGTTGTGGGGCAGAACACATTTATCAATACTAAAAGGGGGCCTGGCTGGGGCTTTAATACACAAGGGGCGAAAATATAAAAGGGGGGGTTAATGACAAAGCAGTGACAAATACAATGACAAATACAAGGCATGTTCATGGCCACAAAAAGCCAAGTATATATTATATAGAAATTTTGGTGTGTCACATAAGAATATATTAAATTATCTGCATAACTTAAATGCCCGTGACGTTTGGATCTTTACGTGTAAATTTAAGATCTGTTATTTTTGTCGTTGAAAATAAAACTTTGTTAGTTTAAAAAAATCCTGGCTCCTAATTTTTTTAGCTGGCTCCTAGATTCAAAACAAATTTGTCAAGCCCTGCTCAAACACACACACATCCATGCACATACATATGCATACACACTTACACACACACCTCCATTCTGAGACATTTACTGTGAGGTTCGTCTTACCAGAAGGAATCCGATGTGCAGGACTGGAACACACTTTCTCAGAAACAGAACACACGCAAGGGGCCTGGTGAGGGTAACAGGGCACTTGGTAGTGTAACTGTAAGCACAAGTGGTCAGAGGGAAGCCGTTTAGCAGACCAGGGTCGGGACGCCAGAGGTACACGGGAACCGTTAATATAGCCGGGGTCAGGAAGCCAGAGGTACACGTAGTCGGTATGGATAGCCGGGGTCAGGATGCCAGAGGTACACGTAGTAGCAGGGAGAGCCAGGGTCAGGAAACCAGAGAAACACAGGAAGCCGTTTAGCAGACCAGGGTCGGATACCGGGAGAACAAGAACAAGGTAAATATATATGGAATACGGGAGGAGCTCACGAAATACGGACAGGACCAGTATAACTGAGCACTGAGGATACTGTGCTCAAGGTTTAAATAGCCCGGGGGGGCATTCCCCGACGTCCGGGACGTGATCGCGTCCTGCGTCGCCATAGCGACGCAGCGGAATCCAGCCGGCGGTCAGCTTCATAAATATTCATGAAGCGGCTGCGTGCGCGAGCGGCTGCTTCAAGTTCCAGCGTGCGGTGCCGGCGTTTCAGCCGGGGAAGAGAAGAAGACGGCCGGGAGCTGATTAAGGTAGGTGCCTTACAGGATCCCCCGCAAGACGCGACCTCCGGGGGCGAGGATGACCTGGCTTGAGAGGATGAAGTTTATGAAACTTTTGAACACATACGGGAGCGTGAACTTGACTTGCAGGTTCCCAGGTCCTTTCTTCTGGGCTATATGCCTTCCATTGAATAAGGTATTCTAGATGCCCTCAATGGATCCTGGAATCTACCACTTTTTGTACCACGTATTCTTCAACTCCGTCGATGACCACTGGGGCAGGAGGAGGAGGTACCCGGTCAGGAAAGGGATTGGCCACCCAGGGTTTGACCAGCGACACATGGAAAACCGGATGAATCCGACAGGTAGAGGGAAGTTTCAGCTGCACTGTCACTGGGTTGATGATTTTCGTGATGCTGTATGGGCCAATGAACTTGGGTCCCAGTTTCTTAGAAGGGATCTGTAAGCGCAAATGACTTGTGGACAGCCAGACTTTGTCGCCGCAGTGGTAAGTAGGGGGACTGGAACGATGGCGATCTGCATATAATTTGTAGGCCTTTCTAGCCTTGATTAAATTTTGTTTCAGGACTTGAAATTGTCTTGTTAGCACGGTGACTCGATCCGAAATCCCAGAAATCGTGGGTTCGGTAGGCAGACCTGGAATCATGATAGGGTGGTAACCATAGTTTGCGAAGAATGGAGACATCTTTATAGATCGCTGTTTTTGATTGTTGTAGGTGAATTCTGCGGAAGGGAGGAATTGGAGCCAATCATTCTGAAGGTGCGTGGTGTAACATCTTAAATAATGCTCTAATATTTGATTTAGACGTTCGGTCTGACCGTTGGTTTGCGAATGAAAGGCCGTGGACAATGTGGGACGAATGTGCAGCTTGCATCAGAACACCTTCCAGAAACGAGACGTGTATTGTACTCCACGGTCTGAAGTGATAGTTTGTGGTAATCCATGAAGCCGGAACACTGTATCCAGGAACAAGGTGGCTGTAGTGGAAGCGGAAGGAATGCCAATGGTGGGAATAAAGTGTGCCATTTTGGTGAATCTATCGATCACCACCATGATTGTGTCGTGCTTCTTGGAGGGTGGTAGATCGACAATAAAGTCCATCGAGATTTCGGACCAAGGAACCGAAGGAGTGGGTAATGGGCGGAGAAGGCCCATTGGTTTTCTACGTAGGGTCTTGGTACGAGCGCAGGTGGTACATGAACGGACAAACGAGGTCACATCTTGGTCTAGCAAAGGCCACCAGAATTGGCGTCGAACGAGGTCTGTGGTCTTTTTAATGCCCCCATGTCCGGAGAGGAGAGAATCATGACATGCTTGAAGAACCTTTAAACGAGCCGGGGTCGGTACAAATATCTTATCACAGTAGTATAGTAGGTTTCGGGTACGACGAACAGGAGGATTAGTTCTCGGGACTACGGCTCTTCGGGATAAGGAGTGAATAAAGTCCATGAGAGATGGTTGGTGTGTGAGGAAGAGACTGGAAGGAAGAATAGTATCCGGTTGAGTCTCGGGACAACTTGATACAGTAGGTAACCGAGACAAGGCGTCTGCTTTGGTATTGCGGGATCCAGGGCGATACGTGATATGTAGATTAAATCTCGTGAAAAAGAGAGCCCACCGAGCCTGCCTAGGGCATAGACGCCGTGCGGAGCGAAGATACTCCAGGTTCCGGTGGTCGGTATATACCGTTACTGGATGTTGAGTCCCTTCCAGCAGGTGACGCCAGGTGTCCAGAGCCTGTTTGATGGCCAGTAGCTCTCTGTCCCCCACACTATAGTTCATCTCGGCCGGGGTGAGTTTACGCGAGTAATAGGCCACAGGATGCAAATTTTGTTTCTCCCCATGTCTTTGGGACAGGACTGCTCCTACCGCTAGATCCGAAGCATCCACCTCCAAATGGAACGGTTCCGCCACCATAGGTTGAACAAGGATGGGAGCGGTGGTAAAGTGTTGTTTGAGAGCGTCGAACGCATTCTGTGCCTCCGGTGTCCAGGCAAAACGGGAGTATTGACGAGTCAACCTGGTGATGGGTGCAATAACGTGACAGAAGTTTCGAATAAATTTGCGATAGTAGTTCGCAAAGCCAATAAAACGTTGGACCCCTTTTTTATCAGAAGGTACTGGCCACTCCAAGATAGCTGACACCTTTTTAGGATCCATCTGCAGGTTTCCAGGCGTAATGATGAATCCCAGGAATTCTACCTGATCAGCTTCAAATTGGCATTTCTCCAGCTTAGCATAAAGGCGATGTGTGCGTAGACGTTCGAGAACCATTTTGACTTGGTCACGGTGATCAGACAGGTTTGATGAGAATATGAGAATATCGTCCAGATAGACCACCATAAAGACATCCAGGTAGTCCCGAAAGACGTCATTTAACCCCTTCGTGACAAAGGCTGATTTTACTTTTTGTACCCTTCGTGACAATGGCTGTTTTATCGTTTCTGCGGTGTTTGTGTTTAGCTGTAATTTTCTCTTAACCCATTTACTAAACCCACACAAGTTATATATTGTTTTTTTCAGGACAAGAAGGGCTTTCTTCAGACACCAAATTTTTTTTCATATGATGTAATTTCCTATAATAAAAATAATAAAATATGACGAAAAATTGAAAAAAAAACACATTTTCTCACTTTTATTTGAAAAATCTTTTATTCATCATAAAAAACTACTGAAAAAACCTGCTAAATAGATTCTACTATTTGTCCCGAGTTTAGAAATACCCAATGTTTTTATGTTTTTTTGCTTTCTTCTACACGTTATGGGGCAATAAGTACAAGTAGCGTTTTGCTAATTCAAAACCATTTTTCTCTGAATCTGGTAATTCTGTCTCTATGTGGTATTTGGGGCATCTTTGAAGCCAGCAAATTAAATTTACCCCACCAAACCATATATTTTTGAAAACTAGACACCCCAGGGTATTTTAGATGCTGATAGTTTAACCCTTTCCATGCACTAATCCTACCACCAACCCTTGTCAAAGTTTGGGATAGTAATTGTTTTTGGTGTTTTTTTCACATACTTTGTACTTCAGGTGTGAAATTACAGCTCCTGGTATATGTTGCTGTCACACAACACCCAGATATGTGTCCAGCAACATCTCCTGAGTACATTGATACCCCACATGCATGGGTTTGTCAGATTGTTTGGGGGCAAAAGGGCCACATTTGGAACATGAGCAATTCAAATTCAGTAGGAATTTTACATCTGGGTAAAGAAAAATGCTTGTACCCAACTATCAGTAGGGACAGGTTACAAGAAAGCCTGGCCTATCTCCAAGAAGGGATTTGATCTAGCACCTTAAGTGGTCCCTCATGCCACGGAATGGACACAGGGGTCACTTGACAGTGCAAATAAAAACGCTTAAAAATGGTAGAGCAAATAAAAGCTAAAAAACAGTAAATGTAACAAAAAATTAAAAAAAAATACAAAAATGGAGCAGGAACAAAAAAAAAATTAAAAATGGGAAACTGTGTGATACAGCTTGAAGCAGTCACCGACACAGAGTGCAGGTTTTCCAGGGCAATCTGGACAGTAAAATGTGGTGTCCTTTCTTTGCCCCCTGCTGTAGCATACCCTGCATCTCTTTTGGGGATTCTGCTTCTTTGCTGTAGGGGGGATTTTAAAAATAAAATGGGTAGCCCCAATTCTGTTGGTTCCCATCACTACTTGGGGACCAGGTGCATCACGGTACAAGATACCTGAAATTACTTTGAGCTGAAACTGCAAAAAAGACAGCTTCAGCCCAGTGTCTGCTTTTTTGTGCAGCAAAAAAGCGTTATAGGTTGCAATTTGCATTAGATAAATTGCAACCTTCTTGTACCAGGCCTTTGTCTTCCTCATAATGAGGTAGGGCTGTAGGAGTTGATCTGACAGATCAACTCCACCCATGTGCTTGTTATAGGCCCTGATGCACACTGGCTTTGTAGTGACCCCAGCTCTGCCACGGACAGAAACCTCCACGGTTCTCTCATCGTGGATGGTGCTCAGCATGCACACCTCTTTTCTGTCCTTGAACTTCAATGCCAAAAGCTCCTCTTGGCGTAGAGCTGAGGTCTCCCCCTTTCCTAGCCGGGTTCGTACCAGGCGTTGTGGGAAACCCAAGCGGTTCTTTTTTATAGAACCGCAAGCTACCGTATCGAAACAATACAGCAGCTTGAACAAAGGGACGCTTGTATAGAAGTTATCTACATACAAGTGGTAGCCTTTGTTCATAAGGGGGAATATTAGGTCCCAAACAATCTTGGCACTGGTGCCCAGATGATCTGGGCAACCTGGAGGGTCAAGGTAGCTATCCTTACCCTCGTATACCCGGAAGGCATGAGTATATCCTGTCTCGCTCTCGCAGAGCTTATACACCTTCACTCCATACCTGGAGCGCTTGGAAGGAATATACTGCTTGAATCCCAACCTTCCTTTATATTTCATTAGGGATTCATCCACGCAGATATTCTTTCCAGGTGTATAAACCTCTGGAAACCTGGCAGCGAGATGGGTAATCAGGGGGCGGATTTTGTACAGCCTATCAAACTGGGGGTCCTCCTTAGGGGGGCACAGGCTGTTGTCGCTAAAATGCATGAAACGAAGAATCATTTCATACCTTTGCCTAGTTATAGTTTGGGCAAAAATGGGGGTACTAAAGATGGGGCTGGTGCTCCAGTAGGAGCGGATGGAGGGCTTTTTTATAATGCCCATTAACATTGTGAGTGCCCAGAATTTAAGAAATTCTGGCACGTCAATGGGAGTCCATGGCTGTTTTGCCCAAAAAGAATTAGGGCTAGCAGCACGGTGCTGCTGGGCATAAATGTTTGTTTGTGTGACAATGTCTCCCAAGACATCGTCTCCCAAAAAAACCTGCACAAATTGCAGTGGAGTGAATCCTGTAACATCAATATTGATGCCAGGAATTCCAGAAAAAGGAGGGATAGCTGGCTTGTACCTATTAGGCGCTACCCATGCCTCTGGTGCACTGCCACGACTACGTGTGGTAGGCGTCCTAACAGCCACAGATACATCACTAGATGTATCTGTGAACTGACCAACGTCAAAATCTGACGCTGTATCAGTGGCCTCAGAATCTGTGGCCAAAAAGGCATACGCCTCCTCAGCCGTATACCGCTGCATGGTAAGAATTGCAGCAAAAATAGTGGGGAAGGAAAGGGTTAATGGCTATAATAAAAAATAAAAAAAAACCTAAAAAAAAGTAAAAAAACATGTAAAAAAAACCAAAAAACCCAAAAACAATTGCCACTATGCAAGATCACTGTTTATGCAGTGATCAATGGCAATGAAGGGGTTAATATTATATGGGTGGCTCTTATAAGAGCCTTTGGATCAATATATATATATTTTTATTAGGGAATACCTGAAATACCAGAACACACCGATCTGTCTCTCTCCCTCACTAGAAGCAAGTGAAGGAGGGGGGCAGATCCAATACTGATCAAAGGCAATGTTTAGAAAACATTGCCTTTGATTTATCAAATCATGATCACTCTTATGAGTGATCTGACCACTAGGGGTGTTATTCACTGGATGTCCATGACATCCAGCAACACCCCCCCGATGATGTCAGCAGGCTCCGCCCCCCGGCTTGATGGGCACCGCCATCTTGAAACACCGCGTGTGTTTCGAAGACACCGGCACCGGGAAGGTAAGTTGAGCATTTAGGAAGCGATCGCGAGTCGCTTCCTTTGCTAAACAGGTGTTGCAAAGATGCCTCGATACTGAGGCATCTTAGCAACACCAGCTAAGCAAAGGAAGCGACTCGCGATCGCTTCCTAAACCCGTTTTTCGGCGGCGGGCGCCGCCATGTTTGAAAGACGTGCAGTCTTTCAAACATGTTTTTTTTTTGCTCCTAGGAGCGATCGGGGGGGGGCGGGAATGTTTTTTTTGGTGTTGCTCAATGCCTCGATGTCGAGGCATTAGAGCAACACCGTTTGAGTGAAAAAATCGATCACGGATCGATTTTTTCACCCGTTTAAAGACGTGCCGGTCCTGGCACGTCAATTGTCATAATCGTCACGATTTTCAGTGACGTGCCCGGACCGGCAATTGTCACGAAGGGGTTAAAAAATGTTGAAAGGTAGCAGGGGCATTGCAGAGCCCGAAGGGCATTACAAGATATTCGAAATGTCCATATCGACTTCGGAAGGCGGTCTTCCACTTGTCTCCCTTACGTATGCGGACCAAATTATAAGCCCCTCGGAGATCAATTTTGGAAAAGATCCGCGCAGTTTTGAGTCGATCCAGGAGTTCAGGAATGAGAGGTAACGGATATCTGTTTTTAATGGTGATCTTGTTTAGTTCCCGATAATCTACACATGGTCGCAGACTCCCATCTTTCTTTTCTACAAAAAAGATTCCTGCGCCTGCTGGAGAAGTGGAAGGTCGGATGAAGCCTTTAGGTATATTTTCTTGGATATAGTCCTTAAGGTGCTGTAATTCAGGTTCTGATAATGGGAATATCCTGCCGAATGGAATGGGAGCGCCAGGGAGGAGATCAATGGGACAGTCGTAAGTCCTTTGTGGAGGAAGTGTGTCAGCTCCCTTCTTGTCGAAAACATCACTGAACCCTGCATATTTTTTAGGAATACGTGGATCAGGAGAAGGAGGCGAACAATCCGGAAGCAATAAAAGTGTAGGGTGGTCTGTCAGGCAATGATTGCGGCAAAACAGGGATTGGAAGGAGAGGGTCCCCTTGGACCAATCAATTGTAGGATTATGTAGTCTTAGCCAGGGTAGGCCAAGAATTACTGGAAACATGGGTGATGGAATAAGGTCAAAGTTCAAGTATTCCGTATGATTATTCCCCAATAGAGCATGAAGTGGTGATGTTTCGTGTGTAACGGGTCCAGTAGACAGGGGAGACCCGTCGACCACTTGTATGTGTATAGGAGCCGGCTTGATTAAAGTTGGTATATGCAGTTGCTTGGCAAAGTCCTGATCCATGAAGCATCCGAAATTCCTGCGGATTCCATGTCGAGGCTCAGTTATTCTGTGAGGTTCGTCTTACCAGAAGGAATCCGATGTGCAGGACTGGAACACACTTTCTCAGAAACAGAACACGCGCAAGGGGCCTGGTGAGGGTAACAGGGCACTTGGTAGTGTAACTGTAAGCACGAGTGGTCAGAGGGAAGCCGTTTAGCAGACCAGGGTCGGGAAGCCAGAGGTACACGGGAACCGTTAATATAGCCGGGGTCAGGAAGCCAGAGGTACACGTAGTCGGTATGTATAGCCGGGGTCAGGATGCCAGAGGTACACGTAGTAGCAGGGAGAGCCAGGGTCAGGAAACCAGAGAAACACAGGAAGCCGTTTAGCAGACCAGGGTCGGATACCGGGAGAACAAGAACAAGGTAAATATATATGGAATACGGGAGGAGCTCACGAAATACGGACAGGACCAGTATAACTGAGCACTGAGGATACTGTGCTCGATGTTTAAATAGCCCGGGGGGGCGTTCCCCGACGTCCGGGACGTGATCGCGTCCTGCGTCGCCATAGCGACGCAGCGGAATCCAGCCGGCGGTCAGCTTCATAAATATTCATGAAGCGGCCGCGTGCGCGAGCGGCTGCTTCAAGTTCCAGCGTGCGGTGCCGGCGTTTCAGCCGGGGAAGAGAAGAAGACGGCCGGGAGCTGATTAAGGTAGGTGCCTTACATTTACCTATACAGATTCATGCTCACACACACTAGCTCATCTATGCTCACACACACACACACTAGCACATCTATGCTCACACACACACACACACTAGCACATCTATGCTCTCACACACACACTAGCACATCTATGCTCTCTCACACACACACACACTAGCACATCTATGCTCACGCACACTAGCACATCTATGCTCACACACACACGCACTAGCACATCTATGCTCTCACACACACACACACTAGCACATCTATGCTCACGCACACTAGCACATCTATGCTCACGCACACACACACGCACTAGCACATCTATGCTCACACACACACACTAGCACATCCATGCAATAGCATATTCAGCAGTACATGCAGTTCCCCATCAAGTCCTCCTCCCATAACACCCTACATTTCTCCTACTTACTAACACACATTTACACCCTACACACTCATGTTAACAAATACACATTCATGCTAACAGACCCTCAAACATGTTTAGGCTGGAAAGCATGTGTATTACATTTTAGTATATTACACCCACACAAAATGGAGTCATCTTGTCGTATTTAAATCATATAAATGTAGTTTTTTTCTTTTTTCAGCAAGTATTTACTGATTAAATAAATGGTTAATTTCAATAGTATGAGAAATTTTAGGGAGTAGAAACATTGCCAGACCAGTGAAATTGATTAATAACTGAGAAGGTATTGTCTTCTAGAGATACAATATGTGGTCAGGGATAAACACCAGAGGCTTTCTTAAAATTATACCTTAGACCAGAGCCTACATAATGGATAAAAATATACTATGATGTTCCTAATTACCGGTATATAAGTAAAATCCATTATTCTGATTGGATCATTTCTATTAATAGGTAGAGATTACAAAAATAAGCATTGTTATGTTTAGAGAAAGAAGGGGTTCGTGGATTAAAAAAATAATAATTTTGAGCTCCTGGGGTTTTTGGATTGTTTTACTCTTATAATTACTTTGATTATCTAATAATCTCTGTATTTACTATCTTCTTCTGGCTAATTGGAATTTTATGGCTATTGCCTAATTTTCAGAAAGTTATTTTTCTTTCCACTTAGTTCTTCCACTGAGCCTGAATTTATCAACAGGTACTAGTTGGACCTCAAGAGGTGGTAAATATAATCTAAATAGAGATTAATTTTGTCTTCTTCAACGTAGGTGAGTTTTAGCCCTTCTTTGGGAAAATAGTAAATTTTAAATGTGAAACTTATTTTTACCTGTAATTTTAGTAGGTCCTTCTGAAGTTTTACATTATTTGCATTTATTAAAATTTTCACCAATAATCTTTATAAGCTATTAGGGTTTAAACATGTTTTTCATAATCGGCAATTTATGAATATTTTTTCATAAATATTGTTTTTCATAATCGGCAATGGCTGCATTATGGAAACAATATTGACAAACCATCTTACATTTACAGTAACCATGCTTTACCACAACTTTGTCCACAAAATCGATAACACTGTAGGAGCTGTTAAAGTACAGATATATCCACAGTACTTGTCTTTTTAAATTGCTGGGGGTTTTTTTGTTTGTTTTTTTTAGAACCATTGGAACGGACTAGTGCAGTGAGATATAGTAATTATTTTTGTTACTACCCCAATTATTACAGTTTGCTTTTTATTTGTGGTTGCTTTTTTATTTAAGGTGATATCATTCTAAAAAATTTCACCTGTTGCATTATTGTATGTAGAATAATATAATTATTGTGCGGCCTATAATAGAGCCAATACGGTATATATATTTGTGTGTGTGTTATCTTAAATGTATCACTAATGATTTTATATCTGTCAGTTAATGACTTTTCTGACTGACAATGAATTGTGTTCCTTGTCCAGATCTCCCCATCGTTATGCATATTTATGCTGTTTGTACCAATTTAATGGTTTCTGCCTTTTTAATGTGTGCATGAATAAGCTGGTTCCAGCTAAAGTAATAAAATGGATACATCAAACACTGACAAATTAATAACTACTTTCCTGTTTTTGTGATTCTTCACTTTCCAATTTTGAATTCAATTAAATCGGCCAAGCATAAAAAAAGTTGCAGTTCTTTTGTTCGCTAAGGGTTAATCTTCAATGGGTAACAAGGGTTCTTTTTGTACTGCTATAACTCAACTATAAAAAGACACTGTAGAAATATATTCTCCACAAGACGTTATTACAACTCTGCCCAGACATCTAAATCATCTTGTATATGGCATGAGCTGGATGCTATTTTAGAAATTTTTTTTTCAAATAATAAAGAACAATTTAGTTAAGAAGCACAACTTTATAAAGTATTGTGAGCATTATTTTCAGTTTTTGAACAGGAACTTTAAAAACCATAGCAATATAGATATAATGGTGGTGTAGGCCCCTGGGAATCAGCGTAGCTAAATGGACAGGGAGCATGTATGTGCGTGGGTTAGTGCATGCTCAGGGCATGTCCGTGTTTTGATTGGGGTATGTTAATTGAGGGGCGGGAGACCCTAGGTGATATAAGGTGCCCTATGGGTGACCCCGGTCACTGTCCTTTTTAAAGACACGGCCAACAGTCTTACCTGCTTCCCACCCTCACTCCCTATTTCTTGTGTACTAACTTTCTTTCTTTTGTCACAGCTGGCGGTTTGTGTGTCTTTGCTGGTCTGGTTTTGGTAAGAGATGGAGTTTGGATGATGGTGTAATGGAAGGCTCAATCCTCCCCTAACCTCTGGTGTTTTATTGGACGTGCCCACCGAGCTTGTGGACTGCTGGTGGTGGGACAGCGAAAGGTAGCTGTCATCTTTGTCTGGATGAGGGGGGAGGTGAGTACCTGTGGTCTGGATTGTGCAGTGTGAGAGGCCGGCAAGGACGGGGTTAATTCGATTCCTGTGTTGGTTATGTTTGAATATGTTATGGTAATGTGTTATGTATATTTGTATATTTGTATTTATTATTTATCGGTTATTGTATATTCTTGTTATTGGTTTATGGTGTTTTGGGCCAACACAGTGTTTTATGGTTTATAATAAAATTGTGCTGTGGCCTGCTTTATCCAATTTCAGTCTCCGTGTCGTTATTTGGTGGATTAAATGGTATCGGGTTCACAATGCACGGTACACACTACCTACATACAAATTATGTGTCTTGGTGCCTAGGCCTGACCTAGGGCAGGAACCCCAGCACTGCCCTGAAGAACCTACCTCAAGCAGATTTTCTTATTCCTGCCACCATGATGTCTTTTCCTGGTGCTTCCTTCTAGAATAATGTGAGACAATACTATAGGCACAGAGGTCCTTAGTATAAATGAGATGGTAACAAGGGATCAGTGGATAGGATGAGCTGCTGCTTGCAATGCAGGGGCTACTGCCGGACAACCAGCCCTAGTGAAATTGTTTGTCTAATAATCTATTCTTTGTATAATAATCTACTTTAAACATACAAAAGTCATTTTAAGTCAATATAACATTCTCTTACAAGCATTATACTATTTTACCACTGATTTATCGTTGTCGTAATATTTTAAAATACATCTAATTTATGACATCATTGTAAGCAAAATACGGACTAGACAAATCCTCACCCAAGCAATCCCTTACCTAAGGCCTCATTCTCACTCAACTCCCTAGTGAGAGTGAGCAGGGCTCTCATCTCCTTCTTTACCAGTATGTCTTTATTATCTTTTTGTTTTGTACCGGTGTTCATTTTCTTTATTGTCAATTTTAATGTTGTGATTTTTCACTCTCCACTATTTTCTTAGAGCTACAGAAAATGCTGGTGCTCTGTAACAAAAAGCTTGGTTACTTTTTTTTCTTGGTCTTTTATTTTATTTTTTGGGTGCTTAAGTGAAAATATAACATTTGTCTTAATAAAGGGTTAAAATGTACCCTTAGCATTGTTTGGAAATGTTTTTTAACATATAGTATTGAACTTTTAGGCACTGGAATAACTACAGGTGTTGCAGTGGTCGTAGCTGCGATGGGGCCGGTACCGCTAGAGCGCCTGGTGCAGCCCCTGCGACACCTTCTTCCTGTCTCCTCGTGCCAGTTCAAAGGTCCACACCGATCCAGGTCAGAAGGGTTCTTTCTAAACTAATTTGCACCGGCACGGGGAGACAGGAACGTAGGCTGCTTGCACACTGTGTGAGAGCAGCCAGAGATAAAGCTGCAGGAGCGGTGAAAAGTAAGCGGGGGTGGGAGGTGGGATATATGTATATGTGTTTGTTTGGATGGATGGATGTGTACGTGTGTGTGAGCATGGATGTGTACGTACGTGTGTGAGCATGGATATGTTCGTGTATCTGTGTGTGTGAGCATGGATATGTTCTTGTGTCTGTGTGTGTGAGCATGGATGTGTTCGTGTATCTGTGTGTGTGAGCATGGATGTGTTCGTGTGTGTGAGCATGGATGTGTTTGTGTGTCTGTGTGTGAGAGCATGGATGTGTTTGTGTGTCTGTGTGTGTAAACATGCATGTTTTCATGTGTAATTTGTGTGAGCATGGATGTGTTTGTGTGTGTGTGTGAGCATGGATGTGTTTGTGTGTCTGTGTGTGTGTGAGCATGGATGTGTTCATGTGTGTGTAATTTGTGTGAACATGGATGTGTTTGTGTGTGTATTTTGTGTAAGTGGTTTTACATATGTTGTATGTTGAAAGGGGGGCAAGGGGCAAAGAAGGAACAGACCAGTTGTGTGGGGGCAATGCTGGCACAGACTAGCTTTTGAAGTCGGGGGGACCCCAGGGGAATTTTTGCCCCAAGGCCATGTGGTTTCTAGTTAAGACCCTGCTTTTAGGGTATTTTTAATAAGCCTCTTAATCATATTACTGCATGAATTTAATTGATTTTTAATACTCATGGTTTATATGGTCTATAGAATCCTAGGCTTATACATGAAATTTTGTATTCTGTGTTGTATCTTGTTAATAGATATTTAACACAAGGGCACGGTAAACTTACAAGACAAATGCAAGATAGGAAAATATGAAAATGAAAAGAAATATGATGTAGTATTTAAGACACTTCCACACCATAGGAAGACATACACCCACAAGCTGTCAGTAATTCATCAAGCTCTGGAAATCAGGAGCATGAATATTTTATTTCTAGTGAAGAAACATACACAAACTCAGCAATGGTGAAGTATACAAAAATGCACTCTCCTTATAGTAGTGAAGACAGACACTTACAAGATAAACCGAATAAACAAGATATATCTGTAAATAAATGGTGCCGCTCAGCTCTAGCAGCATGCAGTGCGATCTTCTAAAATGCAAGAGTGGAAGCAAAATAAATGCAAGTCATGTGCTTCATTAATGGTATAAAATCCCACTAGTGCCTTCATGGTCTCCACACTGACAATTATTAGACAATGCATTTCGCTGAGATGATGGCTCAGCTTCCTAAGGCCAATCTAAAATACTATGTGCTCCAATAGTTTATACGAGGTGCCTCCTGCTTCCACATCCTTTCGGTAAAGCATCGTCGTGCTTCACTATGTATAAGTTGCAGCGCCATAACAGCATCAGATCTCATGGCATTCATAATTTACATGTGCAAACAGATGGCATTAATTCAACAAAATGACACAATAGCATCAGTAGATAAAGCGAAGTATTCATTTGATTTAGATTTTTCTTCTGCTCATCCACTTTGTAGTTTATTAAAAGAGAAAAATAAACTACTAACATGCCTATTTTTGAAAGCATTTTTACTTCCTTACTTATCATTTTTTCTCACCTGCCTAAAATTTTTGAACAGTACTAATATATATATATATATATATAATTATCCAATAATAGTTACCGGCACTCCAGGGACTTCTTTAAATAACTACTTGAGAAACTCCAGTTTTCCAATCAATGTTTCAGTCTATTTATTGTAGACTTTCATCAGGACATATATATGTGTATATATATATATATATATATATATATATATATATATATATATATATATATTTCATACACACTAGACTTGTGCACACTGACGTTTTATAAAAAATTGCCAATGTTAATTCGTACGAATGTCCAAAAACAAGCAAGGACCCCAACAAAACAAACAAAAATAAAGGAGAGCTCTGTATTTACGTTTGCAATTTGCTTTTGTTGCTCTCTTACACTTTCACAATCTTGTGATGGGTTCACACCTTTCTACCAATCTCACTTACTCTTTTCCACACTCTCACTTACTCTCTCTCACCCTCTCTCTCAATGTCTCTCTGCCTCCTACGCTGACCAATTTCGTGTCTCCTTTTCCGCAGCTCCCTTTGTTTGTTCTTTTGCCTCTTCTTGTTCTTCTGTCACATTTTCTTCATCGGCTTCTTCCCAGTATAAGCTCTGTTATCCAGATACTTTAGGAAAAAGACTGAGCCTCTGCGCACACCCTTTCCACTGATTGGGGGAACAGGGAGAGACTGTCCCTGTGGCTGTGCAGCATGGCTCCACCCTTGGAGTGCTTCTGCAAAAGGGTAGAGCCATGCCGCACACGCACCATCCTCCAATCAGCGTAGAAACTGACAGGCTGTTTGTGGGTAAAGATGGCAAAGACAAGCTGTTTAGAGGCTAAGATGGCATTTGAGTCTCATTACAAATTGTATCTTTTTTTCTCCAGAATGCACCTTATCTAACTTTATTTGCATTTTTCAACCACCTTGCTGCAGCATCATGGATGTCTGAGATTAGCAATGCCTCTGCCAGTGAAGGTTCCTCCTCCAGCCCCCTCTAGTTAGTACTATATTATCAGGATCAGCGGAGCTGGCTCCAAGCTTTTTTTTATTTTAGAAAAAAAGGAAGGAGACTTTGTCTCCCTGAGTGGGCCCCCCAGGACAACCTCTACTAGAGGGTATCTTACCTGTTACTAGTACTGAACTCTTCTGGACAGAATGTTCTTATGTCGTTCCTGGAATCTGTTGGAGCCACTCTCCCAGCTTAGGAGTCACAGCCCTGAGTGTTCCTATGACCACTGGGACCGCTTTGGCCTTTACTAATCACATCTTCTCTGGTTCTTATTTCAGGCCCTGGTACTTCTCCTCATACTCCTTCTTCCTAATGTTGCTGTCACTTGGCACTGCTACAGCTATCACCACCGCTGTTTTATGGTCCTTGTCTACTACCACAATGTTGGATTAATTGGCCAGTACTTGCTTGTCTGTCTTGATCTGGGGAGTCCCAAAGAATCTTAGCCCTGCTATTCTCCAGAACCTTCTGTGGAATGTCCCATTTGGACTTTGGGGGGTTAAGCCCATACTCTGAGCTGATGTTCCTTACATAATGCCAGCTACTTGGTTGTGCCGTTCATTGTACACTGTTCCTGCAAGCATTTTTTACCCCGCCACTATGTGTTGGACTGTCT
Source organism: Spea hammondii (assembly GCA_029215755.1). Classification (NCBI taxonomy): domain Eukaryota; kingdom Metazoa; phylum Chordata; class Amphibia; order Anura; family Pelobatidae; genus Spea; species Spea hammondii. The sequence goes on from JARDYJ010000001.1 coordinate 12,801,020, forward strand.
CAGAAGCCTCTCTACATAGCCTGCACCTTGGGTCCTGTCGGCTGCGGTAGATGCCTGCCTCTATGGATCTGATGCTTAGTGCCTGATCTTGTGCTGCCATTATTAATGCCTCAGTGTTGTTTTTGAGTCCAGCCCTGTCCATTCACTGGTAGGATTTCCCAATGTCATCCACCCATTGTTACGTCACATGCATGGCATGCTTGCCATAGTACTTCCTCCACTTGATCTCCCTTGCATGTCTGGTGCTGGTTCAGGCATTCTCTCAGCAGCTCATCTTTGGGTGCCACCTTACTGATGTACTCCAAGATGCTCTTGGTTTCATCCAGAACAGTGGCTTGGGGTGGAAACATTGTGAGTAGCTTCTGGGTCTTCACATCAGGCAGCCTCTGTATCCTCCATTGGTCAGCTCATTGTGCAGGCAGGGTATCTGAATGAGCCTGTCCTGGTGCATGTGTCTGGGTGTTGGTGTGGCAGAACGTATTCTGATGTGTGTGTGTTTGGGTGTCGGTGTAGCAGAGCCTGTCCTGGTGTGTGTGTTTTGGTGTCGGTGTGGCAGAGCCTGTCCTGTTGTGTGTGTTTGGATGTCGGTGTGGCAGAGCCTGTCCTGGTGCGTGCCCTTACGAAATTACTGCAGTTTTTTCTGAAGTAATACTGCAGTTTTTTGGACAGTTTTTTGGACGCTTTTACTGCAGTATTAGGCTAGGTTTCCACTTGGGTTTTTGTCCTGCGTTTTTTTTCTTGATGAAAAACGCCAAGAAAACTGCCACTGCATTTTCCTGCGTTTTGGCGTTTTTTTCTGGAGTTTTTTCTGGCGTTTTAGCCTTTCTGTGGAAATTGCTTTTTTTGACCTTAGGCAGTTTTTCCAGCCTTTACAAGTTAGAAGTTTCACCCAGCTAAAAGGGATTAGGATAAATGGCAAGTATCTGCCCCCTGATGTCATTTACTTGGTAGAGTTCTACTTAAACACGCCCCGGCGGACCCTTTTGTCACTTTTCTGTGGTTTGTAAGGCGTGCTTTATTCCGAATGTCTGCTCCTCTAGGAAGATTGGCCCCAAATGATGGTGCAAATTGTTTGCTGTTGCTTTTGGCACGCAGGATCCAGTTGATGCGTTGCGTATGTTTGTTTGTAATGGCATGTTTGTTCCAAATGGTGTAGAATTCAATATGAACTTTGTTTTGTGTGAAACTGTTTGTTTCCAGCCTATTTCTCATAGGACACACAGATACTGGGTCCATCCTCTGCATTGTAACTGTGGAAAAAACGCCATAAAAAACGCCAAGGCAATAAACCCACATGGCTTTTTCATGGCGTTTTTTCTCTCCCATAGACTTCTATTGGAGAAAAACGCCAAGATTTCCTTGCAAAAAACGCCAGAGTGTCAACATGCTGCGATTTTGAAAAACTGCCACAGAGCCCAAAAAAGCAGAAAAACGCCAAAGAGGACTGAAAAAACGCCGAACAGAAAAACGCCAAGTGGATATGGCATTCTGCGATTTCCTATTGAAGAACAGCTAACATCTGGCTGCTGCGTTTTTAGCTAAAAAAAACCAAGTGGAAACCTAGCCTTACTGCACATTTACTGCACTTTTACTGCAGTATTACTGCACATTTACTGCACTTTTTTTTTTATACTGCAAACCTACAGTTGTACTTCAAAGTACTGTAGCTTTATTGCATTTGTACTTCCGTACAAAAATAACTGCAGTACAACTGCAGTACAGTGAAGTACAAATGCAGTAAAAGTGCAGTAAATGTGAAGTAATACTGCAGTAAAAGTGCAGTATTGCAGTTTTTTCATGTCCAAAAAACTGCAGTATTACTTCAGAAAAACTGCAGTATTTTTTTTGTAAGGGTGTGTTTGGGAGTCGGTGTGGCAAAGCCTGTCCTGGTATGTGTGTATTTGGTCATCTGTTTCCTGGCACTTTACTAATATATTGAACTATTTAATTTTTACTTATCCAGAGATAAAACACCCTCCTGAATTTGTAGTCACTTTAGCGGACAAAACTTTCTAGGCCCAGAAATCAGTGAGAAGAAAAGGAAAGGTTTTGTGTTATTTACTCTATTTCAATCTGCATATATGTAATAAAAAAGGATCAGTGGCACTAAATTGTGGCTTCAGGCATCTTGTCTATGATATACTGATGTACTATCACATAAAGTTCTATCCTATATTATCTGTCGAGCACTGATGTCATCTTTATCCAGTACACAAAGCCCTACTAATCCATGCTAAGTAGGCAATTATTTGAAGTAGGTAAGTATGGAAAACATACATAATGGTTTGTATGAGTGTCCTTAGTACAGGCTTTTCTATGTGTGAATAGGCCACAGAAAATTCATTGTTTGCTACACTTCAGCATTGCCTTTCTAAGCTGGGCTTTTTTGTCAATACATGGATTGTATGTAATGTGGCGTGATATGCCCTTTGAATATATTTACACAATAACATAACATGCTACATTGTGTGTGATACAATCAGGGCCGGCCCAAGACATAATGCCGCCTGGGGCAAAGTTTAAAATGCTGCCCCCCAACCCCGCCGACGCCAGGGGTCATTTTATACCCTTCCTCCCCCCTTTGCACTTACCTTTCAGCAGTCTCCCTGCTCTGCCACGGTGAGCTCTGCTTCACTGCTGAGCGCCAGAAATGACATCGTTTTCTGGCGCTCAGCTTTACAAGCCAGCACCGAGGCAGAGCTAGAGGGCTCGCAGAGGAGAGAGAGGGGCGCCGAGCAGATAAGATAAAACCACTCGGCGCCCCTCTCTCTCCTCCGCTTAAAAAAAAAGCGCTTGGGACAGGCAAAGTGCCGCCTCTTCAAAAGTGCCGCTTGGGGCAATTGTCCATTTGCTCCATGGTAGGGCCAGCCCTGGATACAATCAGTGAGGTGTTCTGATCTCTAGGAGACTTGAAGGTCACGAGGACTAGTTACACAAATAGCAGAGGGTAATGGGTAGGTGAGTAGCCTAGTCTGTGTCGGCCAGATTATGTCACTGCATGCAATTATATATTATGCAATTATATATACTGGCATTTGTGCCAGTCATTAAAATAACATGGCCAATAATCTATTTGTGCATTCCTCTTTTTCTCTCTCTTCTTTGTTTACCCTTCTCTTTTTCACTCCTCTCTTGCTCCTCCCTTTTCTCTTTAGAATCTTCTTTCTGCACCCCTCTCCTTTCTCCCTTGCCCCTCTCTCTTCCACTCATTTTTTTTCTTTCCCTTTCTTCTCTCTATCCATCTCCTCCTTCCATTTTCTACTTTCCATCCTTAACTCTCTCAACCCTCCCTCCTTGTCTCTCTTTCCCTATCTCCCTTGTCTCTGCCTCCTTCATATCTCCTTCACTTTCTCCCTTGTTCTGGTTCCACTCTCTCCCTGAGAGTGCTATGCAATGAAAATCTCCTGCAAGAACAGCTTAGTTGTCCCTGTGTAGAACTTAAATTGGAGTGATTTCCTCTTAGTGAATATAATCTGTAGACACATAATTTATGAATATCATCCATTTAAATATATAGCTAAATTGCACCTACATTGAAGTGATACCTTAATATCTCAATTTACAAGCCTTTTAGCTACCGTATTTTTCGCTCCATAAGACGCAGTTTTTTTCCTCCCAAAGTAGGATGAAAAATCAGCCGCGTCTTATGGAGCGAAGATGCATGCAGGCAGGCAGGCAGGCAGGCAGGCAGGGAGGGAGGGAGGGGGGGCAACGATATACCGTATTTATCGGCGTATAACACGCACTTTTTTAACTAAAATCCGGAGCTTAAACCCTACCGTGTTATACGCCGATAAATCCGGGGTCGCAACTGAGGCAGGCGGCGGCGGCCGCCAGCAGAGGAGTCCTGGATTTCTGCCAGTCAGGGGGGCCCAAGGGGTGCCGAGCGGTTGCTGAAGACAACCGCTCGGCAACTCTCGGGCCCCTCTGCCTGACAGATATACAGGAATCCTTTGCTGGCGGCAGCCGCCGCCACCGCCACCGCCGCCTGCCTCAGCGCTTCAACTCCTGTGTTGGAAGCGTTTGTCTCGGGTGCCGGCGCTTTACGCTGGGCGCCGGCATATGACGTCAGACGCCGGCGCTCAGCAGTGAAGCGCCGGCACCCGAGACAAACGCCTCACGCTTCCAACACAGGAGTTTAAGGTAAGTGACCGGGGCGGGGGGGGGGGGAGATCCTGAGAAGGGGGGGTTAGGGAGTTAGAGGGGAGATCCTGAGAAGGGGGGGTTAGGGAGTTAGAGGGGAGATACTGAGAAGGGGGGTTAGGGAGGGAGGTCTTACTGTGTGTGTCTTACTGTGTTTGTGTGTGTGTGTCTTACTGTGTGTGTGTCTTACTGTGTGTGTGTGTCTTACTGTGTGTGTGTGTCTTACTGTGTGTGTGTGTGTCTCACTGTGTGTGTGTGTGTCTCACTGTGTGTGTGTGTGTCTTACTGTGTCTGTGTGTGTCTTACTGTGTGTGTCTTACTGTGTTCATAGCTTATTCAGTTATTGTAATAAATATTTTAGCCCATTTTTTAGCTCAAAATATTTTTTCCTTTTTTTTCTCCTCTAAAATCTAGGTGCGTCTTATCAGCAGGTGCGTCTTATAGAGCGAAAAATACGGTATTTCTTTTCCGGACCTTTTTTTTAACTTATGGCCTGTTAAAAATGCTGATTTAAAAAATTACATTAGTGGATAAATGTGTTCCCACATATGATGTTAATAATACTAAATAGATACATCTATTGTACAATAAAATACTTTTTAAAAAATAGTCTCATTTGGAGAAATGAAAGGCCTAATCGTTTTCTGTAAGCAGCTATATTCCCTGAGGCCCGAGAAGATCATTCATTAGTAACTAGCGGAATCGTTTCAATGCTGATGTGTCCAGAAACTTTGAAATCTAATAAGGATTTAAACAGCTGTATTTTAATTAAACTCTAGTCTAATAAACCTGAATGTAGACAATCAGAGCAATAGGGAATTAGACCAGTCTTTCAGGGATATCCTAAGAATGAATCCCACGTACAGCATGTAGAGACTTCCCAAGCCATTCAATCAAGAGACAGAGTTATTGGATGGAATAATTACATTTTATTATGCTGCTGTAGAAATGTTAGCAGAAGAAAAGAATTACAACTCTATGGGGGAACAATGCACATATGTTGTTGATCAAGCCATTTTGGAATGTCAAGGTACAAAAATATGGCACTAATTTGTCAACTGATTAGAAAAAAAAAGGTAAAGGAATATTTTTTATATTAGTAATATTTTTAATCTTACAGTAAATATGTTGAATATGATGCCATGTTTAATACATACATGTTACTAAAGCTTGTATAAATATTAGACTTGTGCATTCGTATTCGGGAGAACATGAAAACTAACACGAATGTTGCGTTTTTGTTCAAACTAAATACCGAATAAACTAATATTGCGGCGGGTAAATGTACACGAAAAATAATCTGTGTTCGTCTTCGTTAAACTCTCCCAGCTAATCTCCCTGGTTCTTTTCCCCATACAAGTCACTGCCTCTAGCCTACCTTGTCTACGTACCATTACAGGGGTTAATGTAAACGGGAATCCGTAAAATCGCACCAGGAGTTAAAGGTCCGTAAGAGCGCCGGTAGGGAGCAACAATCAATGAAGGCTCGAAGAGGCCCCTGCAGGTGACCAATAGAGTCACTTATACGGAGTTTAAGGTCTGTACGAGCGATGGTATTGGTCTTTGGCAGGGACCCCGTCATTGGTTGATGCCAGAGGAGGGCCATGTCCCAATAGAGCTCATATGGACCTTTAACTCCTGGAGTCGGGAGGCCAATGGTCTCCCCAGGCCAGGTTGCTCAGAGGTATACGTTGCTCTGCCCTTTGTCAGGGAGACTAAAATCTCCATTCCTCCCAAGCCAAGTTGCTCCAAGACATCTGAGACAACCGCTCTGCGCAGCTTAGTCTCAGAGGAATGGCGGAAATTATAGTCCTCTTTATTAAAAGGTCTGGCAAACAAAACATAAATATAAAGCAAACAGAAGAAAAGCCTTGCTCTTTAAGCACTAACAGTTTAAAATGACTATAGTTGTACGGCTTACGTACTGTCAACAAAACCAAATGTAGCAGACCTTTTTCTTAAGGAATAGTTCTGCAGACTCTTGTGGAGAGAAGAGCAGTCTTATCAAAGATGCAAGTTGGCCTCGTAAAATGCATAGTTATGTCTTATGCCGGTCCAATTGGGTCTTAATGGGAGATCCAAAGGACATGATACAAGGTTGATGAGGCGAGGTGAATTGTTCAAGTGATCTACACAATAAATTGAATACGGCCCTCTGTATGTAATGTGGCCTTTACAGACAAACTACCAGAGACACCAAGCTATTGCAGTATGCACAACAACTTGTTTATCCTTTGTACTATTTTGTATTGTTTTGCACAAAATTTAGTATTTTGTAATTTTTTAAATGTGCACTCTTCGTGTTCGTTTTCATGTTCGCCCGAAGACGAAAGTCTAATAACTATAGAAAGCATGTCACCTCTATTACCTGTACATCAAGCCTATAGGAAAGATTGCATTTTTGCAAGGAATTCTATTCTGAATGGAATAATTCTTCATACTAAACAACCTTAAATGGTATAATGCTTCAAATTTGGTTACAAGACAAATGTCATACTTTTAAAGGAATGTCGCCAGCACCCAAGATGAAATGGGATTATTGATTTTTTTATTAAATACTCTGGTTTTAATCTTTAATATTTCAGTAGTCAGGTTGACAGTCATAATCACTAAGAATGATAAATAATAACTGCAATCATAAAAAGTGTATTGCAACATACATACACAGATAGACAGACAGAACCAGTCTTCATGAATTCCTTCTACATTGTAAGGTTATATGGTCAAGTGGTCACTTTAGGGTTTACTCACTGAAAGTAGAGTTGTTTCAGCTTCCTCGCTTCACTATACATTAGAAGCTCATACTCCAGTGAGCGTCTGCTGCAAGAAGAACTTGGCTGGTCCTGTATAATGTACAGTCAAATCAGTAAAGTTTCTTCAAACTTCTATGTGTCCTAATAATCAGAGTGCTATGATAACTTTCAAATCCTGTGCTTGTGTATAACTTGTTACTTCATTACAATAATTTAATAACATATTTTAATGGAAATCACAAGGTGGCAGTATATTATTATTAACATGGAATAGATAGTTTTGTGTTGTGACATGTCTTTTCATGTTACTCATTATAGCTTGCAAATAAGAAAAAAGCTCCTCTTTAAAGAATAATTGTTGGAAGATGTTCCAGATGTGACAGTATGACCTACCCATGACATTATATTATGTTGTATGAGATCTACAAATGAATAGCGGTATGTATACCTCTAAGAGATACATACAGTTGTGTGAATAAGAAAGAATACCCTTGTTTAATTCTATAGGTTTACATATCAGGACATAACAATCATCTGTTTCTTAACAGGTCTAAATTAGGTAAATGCAATCAGATGAATAACACATGAAATATTACATGATTTATTCAACAAAAATAAAGCCAAAATGGAGAAGCCATGTGTACAGATTATGATTTTGACTGAAGTTCCCCCAAGTTCAAGTGAGGGCAAAATGATGGTGCTTTCTGTGATGCCCCCACCCCCCTGATTGTGACTTCATCACATGAAGTGCTGCCATTATGGCGGACCTTTGCACCAGGTTATGTCTGTAGAGGTGTGGACGAAGATAAAAAAAACAAGAGAAAAGATAAAAGAGTACATAGAAGATAAAGAACAAAGAAAATGTGGTAGCAGAAGTAGTCGGCAGAAGTGGAAGTGGTCAGGAGAAAAGGTAGGGAAACATTTAGAGAGTGTGAGAGAGAGTGAATAAGAATGAGTTTGAAAGAATTAGAATATGAGAGAGTGTGAGTGAAAAGGCCCATGTATTTTAGACAACATTTCTGAGCTTTTTTCTTCATGTTTGTGTGTGTGTGGGGGGGGGTGACCTGGTTTTCCTGGCTTTGTACAAATCGCAGTTTGCCAAAATTCTGTATACTTGCAATTCATACGACTCCGAATGCACACAGTCTAATACACACACATATACAGTGTGTGTGTATATATATATATGAAAGTGATGTGTATGGCAGAGGAAGGCACAGTCAGTGTAAGACTAATTTATAATGGTGTTATTTCATTTTATTTAATCAGAATATTGTAGTCAGAAACGTTTGACACTTAATTAAAATAAAACTGCCTGTAGTGTTTTTCTTAAATGGGATTTAAATTATAGGTGCCTAGAACATAAGGTAATTAGCCTTTGCTACAATATAAATAATTGTTTGAAATTTTGTAACGTGTTTATATTATACTGTTGCTCTAAAATATATACCGTATTTGCTCAATTATAGGCCGCACTTTTTTAGGCCTATAATCAGGGCTTAGCACAGAGATGGAGCCGCCGCAAATGGTGAGCAGCAGCAGAGATTGTCTGCTCGCATCGTGAGGATGTCCGCCGGCTGCACCCGCAAGACACCAGGGAGTCTGGGGGTGGATTGGTAAATCAAGGGGGTGGGGCAAAGTGGCATATGGGGGGCATATCTGAGGCAGAGTGACATACAGAGTGGCATATCTGGGGGGCATAAAGCACATCAGCAGAGCAGAGTGGCATATCTGGGGATAGAGTGGCATATCAACAAGTAAGGTGCATTATGAATTAAGGGGGGCTTAAAATGGCTATTGGTTTTCTGTTTCTATACAACCCATGCTGACTTACTGCATAATAGATTCCAAAAATGTTAAAATACATGTATTCCTGTTCATTAGATAAAATACTGTTTTGCTATTCCACTCGTGTGTTTTTACTTTAAAAATAAATTTTTCTTTAAAATAGCAACAAACTTTAGGGGTGCGGCCTATAATCGAGCCAATGCAGTACTTCTCATAGTTATACTATGTCTATATGCAATTACAAGAGCTTTCTGCAAACAACTGGTTTACGACCTGTGTCAATGTAACTGATCACAACGGCCAGGGCAGGCAACACAGGATCAGTATTGGCAAGAACCCATAGACACATGGAATATCAAAACACAGTAACATAGCATATATGAACCACACAGCTGTGGCAGAGGCCTGGTTCACCACTGATACCTCATTATAGAAGCATTAGTCTCTTCAGTGAAATTATGTCCTAGCTATGTTGAGGGTTCCTTGCTAGCTTTGTAGAGGGTCTCCTCTGTGATCCCTGTTTTAGATTTAAATAATTGTGGGAGGCTGAATGGGTGAATTAGTAAATGAATGAGAGGCAGAAATGGGACAGACAGGCTGTTTAGGGGGGCAGAAGTGGCACAGGCAGGATGTTTAAGGGTGCCAGAGGTGGCACAGGCAGGCTGGTTTAGGGGCATAGGCCTACCCCGTCAATATCTGGCTTACTATATAGTGATGGGGGTTACGCTACACTACCGACAATGTCTGGCTCAGTGTATAGTGATGGGAGTTATGTAAAATATCTGTTCAGTAAATGTTATTTATTTAAACTTATTTAATTTATTTAATATAGTTTATTTTTCAGATGCCTTGTTTTTGTGCAGTTGGTATACAGTTTACAAACTTGTAATTTTTCTTGGAGCCCAAGGTGTGTGCTCCATAGGTGCTGTTCTGTGCCCTGCGGCATCAGAAGCCCAGAATACAATGGGGGGGGCCGGATCTTCCAGTCTCACCCCGAAGGGTGAGACTCCTTTAACCTTCAGGGTACTCCCGCAAGGGAGTGACCCCCTTTAGGCTTCACTGCCTCAAAAAGAAAATAGTGATCCAAAAACGTGGTTACAGAATCGTGAAACAAAAACGTGAACGTGGCCTCGCAGTGGATCAAAAAAACCGAAGTTCAAAAAAAATTAATAGGCACACGTGTAAAACGTAGTGATTGTATAAATTAAAATAAATAAGGGCAGTCCATTTCTGGCCTAGCCAGGTTCAAAAATAGTGAATTCTAACTCCTAGACCGAAAGTGCAAGAAGACCGCCAGTGGATGCCAAATGCTCTAGGCAAGCCCCTGAAAACACCAGTAGTCTTTTGGTATTCAAGGATACCTGGGATTTAAATCCATCTCCTGTAGATCATTGTCACAGTGTAGAATGGAGCCACACCTAGAGAATATTAGGAGTCAGTCCATTTTCCTGGAAGTATAGTGGGGTGCCATCTCACAATTTAATGTAAAACTTTTTTTTATATCTCAAACTATTTTTTGTAAAACCATGAATAACTGTTACATCTTGACAATAACTAGAATTATTACACATACCTGTTTTTTTTCTGTAGTGGGTAATGAACTCAGCTGGATGTTTAGTGAAATCTGCATAAAATTATTCAGTGACACACTTTTCATGGTGAATCAAACTGCATCTGTTATTCTTGAGTGCCAAAATAAATATCCAAAAAATAAAAAAAACACGAGTAAAGATTAATGAAATGTTAAACTGTGTCTTATGATTAAAAATGCCAACTTTTTACATATATTTTTTTTCTATTACAAACATAATAAATGCAAAGAATGGTATAATAAAGTATATTTACATGATTTCTTAAAATGCAATTACATTTTTCTAACATGTGGTTACATTTGGCATGTAACAAAGTTTGGCTGCTGAAATATATATCAGCAATTATTATTTAACTGATTCCAAATGATTCATTTGTGTACAACTAATTCCATTTTTTGCCAGTTTACAATCAGCATTATTTTGTGTCTTTTTTATCTTGTATGCAAAGTGATTGATCCTGACAAGTGATCTGAATATTTAAACTATTACATATTTAGAGATTATTTTCTTTAAAAGCAAAAGGTTGCAAAACTAGCATAACAATTACTTTTACTTTTCTGAACTACTAACTACCCTAACTACTCGACTCCTCTCACAAAGGCTGCTTCTACGAAAAAAGCAAAACATAATGGGGAACAAGAAGTTAAGATCACTGCTCCCATGGCATATATATTTTACAGGTTTCTAATCTTGATCCCTCTGTTCCATTACCTATGTTTATCTTTTGTGCTGTCATAAAAGGATTTGAGAAAGTGATTCCCTTTTAAATGATCTGTGTACCTGATCCTGCTTTGTACCAGACCCTGACTTGTACCTGATCCTGAATGCTTCCTGCCTTGATCCCTCTGTTCCATTACATATGTTTATCTTTTGTGCTGTCATAAAAGGATTTGAGAAAGTGATTCCCTTTTAAATGATTTGTGTACCTGATCCTGCTTTGTACCAGACCCTGACTTGTACCTGATCCTGAATGCTTCCTGCCTTGATCCCTCTGTTCCATTACATATGTTTATCTTTTGTGCTGTCATAAAAGGATTTGGAAAAGTGATTCCCTTTAAATGATCTAACTTTTTTTTTAAATGTATGAAAGAATTCAGCAGAATCCTCCCCATGCAGGTGGTCTAAAGAGACTCCTAAATTCCCATATGAATTCACAAAATGCTCCGCTAATATTTTCAATGCAGCCAAGACTGGTGAGAAGAGTACGACCATAGAGCTCTAATGCTGCAGTTTCTCCTTAAATAAATGTATGTTATCTTTTCATCTTTTCCATACAGGTTTAATGTGTGCACATATAGGTACTTAGAAAGTACTTTATTATGCATTGTTGTTGCTGGAGCTGCATAGTGACACTAGTCCTATACATTTAACTTAAATGAATTTCCATTTGTCTTGACCAACCCCTGTAATGTAAATAAAATGCAGATATCCAAAATGATCTTACCTTCATGGTAATGGCTGTATCATTAATCAGTATTAAATATGTATTTACTAAAACAAAGAAGAGCTAGTAACCATTGCTATTCAACAAAATTAAATGTCTGGTTTTTGTTTTTTTTTTGTTTTTTTTTAAAGAAGAAAACTTTGGATTTTAGAAAATGGATTGTGTGATATGAAAAACTCCCTTCCACCTATATTCCATAACCTCTGATTTAAGGCATGTTAATCTCTGATCTCGCATGTTTCATTAGTATTCTGCATAAAATATCTTACATAGAATTATTTCTTAGTAACAGATGGTATGTATGAGTAAATCTATTTACATTATTCTTCAGTGAATGCCTCTGTCTGCAATTTGTGTCCTTTCTCAACAGAGAGAAGAAAATGAACGCACGACAACCTTATAATTTACAAGACAAATCATATTTTGCACAGCTTGACATAATCTTGTTAAAATGTCAGATACCAAAATGTGTTTAGTTCATATTCTTTGTAGTTTTTCAAGGAACCTTCCATTTCTAGCACTTAAGGAACTACATGCTACACGCCCATTCTATTAAATCATTTAGGTGAAAAAGATCCTCCGACTAAATTTTATCTGAGATGTTATCTTAACATTTGGAACGTAGATGTCTTATACTTCTGGAATGATGTGCAGTTGGGACCTGGGAACGATTGATCATGTAACACAGTTGAATCTATGGATTTTTTTAGGCAAACCATATGCAAAGCAAAACTGATGAATAACCCTAATGTGATCAGAAAGGGCGCCAGGTTGCCTGAAGATGGTAAACATTTAATTATAATGTTATGGATTTATGTTTTCATTATGAATGTGATTAAGCTCACTCTACCATAAAATGCACACAGTGAGCAATTGTCATAATACGCTGTCTGCCTTTCAACATTTCTGTTATTTATGTGAAGCGGATGGGCTAACGTTTCTTTTCCAGCTTCAAAGTAGCAATAGGAACATTTTGCATAAGGTCCACTAAGAAATTTTGTAATATGTTTATTACATTGGATAAGATGCATTGGCCAGCGAGAAATTAAAAAATGAATTTGATCGGGTTCTATGATTGCCATCAGGGTGTGTCTCGACACTTTAGTTAACAATTATGCATGACCTATAGGGGCATATTTTATCATTTATTTGCACGTCAGAATGGAGTGTTACTTCTGACAGACATGATAGTTGTTGGATTACGGAAATACAGCTGGTGTTATATTGCTTTTACAATGCATGTTTTATTGGGTGTGTGTGTGTGTGTGTGTGTATATATATATATATGTATATATATGACCAAAAGTGTGCGGACACCTCTCCTGATTATGAAGTTTAGGTATTTGAGCCACACTTATTGCTGGCAGGAGTATAAAATCAAGCACATAGGCAGCCATCTCCATGGACAAATATTAGCAGGGGAATGCATCTTACTGAAGAGCTTTAAATGTGGCGCTGTCATATGATGCCACCTTTGCCACAAGACACAAATTTGTTAAATCTGCCCCTGAGTAACAACTGCTAAACCATCAAGCGCACAAAGAGCAGGTACTGAAATGTGTGTTACATAAAAAATCACTTGTCCTTTGTATTACTTACTACAGAGTTTAAAACTGACTCTGGAAGCAACATCAGCATAAGCAAAAGCCAAAGATCGCTATGCACAATGCCAAGCATTGGCTGGAGTGGTATAAAGCGCATGAACTGGACTCTAAAGCACTGGAAACATCTTCTCTGGAGTGATAAAGTCTGTTGGATGAATCAGGGTTTGACGGGTGCCAGTAGAATTGTACATATGTATAATCTTGCATTCCGCCCATTAAACCCTCCGAAACGTACACGGAAACGTACGGAAACGTACACTTTTCTATTTTTACGAAAATTCCGTGATAATGGGAATTCCAAGCAAAGCATTTCCTTTCTTATCCTTATATTTCATACACAGTTCCCAAAATTAACAAGCAGTTATTAACTGACTGTAAGGTGCCAATCGTACTTAAGTAAAATTATTACATTTCAAAAACAGGCGCACATTTTAATAACCCTTAAGTTATGCTCAATTTGTGAATATATGTGTATAAAGTTATGTGAATAACGATACTTGGTGACCACTAAAATGGTCTTGACACAGGCAGGGAGGTTTTATTAGACATCCTGGGGTATCCCATTTAGGAATCCCGTCCAGAATCGCTGACAGATGAAGTGTAACGGTGCACTGGTTACATTAAACAAGCAGTAATAAAGATATTTTCCTATATAGTAAGTTAAGGTAAGGAATTTTTTAAATTAATAATTTAATGGATCTCAGTGATGTTACATGACATAAAGGTCATCATCTAGTCAAGCTATAACCTTGAAGTCTAAAACTACCTCCCACAAAGATCTAGAGTCAAAAAAGTTTAAAATGTAAAAACAAAATTACAAAAAATAAATAAGAATTAGGTGCCCAAACAACTCATAAACTCCCCAACTAAAAATATAAATAGAAAAATCTCCAACTCAATGGATCAGAAAGAATAAAAATAGTGTAGTATGTAAGGGAGTGTGTTCCTAGCTTATACAATTAAAGAATCCCATGCTGGTGGGGTATTATTCTACTCAATGGATATTGCTAAAAGTTAGGTTTTTTTCATCCTAAGTAAACTTCTGGTTTCTAACATATGACCTATGCATAACAAAGTACACATATATAAAAGGTATCAAAAGAATGCCCTATCAGCCCATGTTTATTTTATGTTTTCCCATCTAACGTTTTACAAACAGCATATCAAGAAGTGCAAAATATCTTTAAAAACCCAGTATTTTAGCATTTATTTTACAGTCTAAATTACATTCCTTTTAGATGCCTGATTACCTTTTTCTCTTCGGAAAAAAAGCTCCTATATGCAAAACAAACAATTTCAGGAAAGAATAGCATGAAAAGATTTCACTCAATCTTACCATCTGCTATCTACCTTCAAGGCTCTGTATGGTGGACTATTTATTATGTGTGTTTGGGAGGGGGAAAAAAAAATTTATGGATTTTTTTTTAATCAACCTCAATGGGAAATATATCTTACTGGACTGTATTCAGGTGTCTATCATTTTAACCATGATTTATATCAATTACATATAAGTAAACTGCATGCTTTATCAATTTAACAATATAAAAACAACTGTAGAAATATTTTATAATGTAAGTATCTTTGAATGATATTTGTCAGAATTAAAAGATTTCTTAAACGTCATACATTTGGAACATAGTTACCATCCCAAACACCCTAGACCAAGGGCGGGATGGCCTGGGCTCATCCAAAATTCTTCAAACAAAGTTGGTCTGAGTTGGACTGGCCCACTCACGTGTCAGGGTTATGTAGCATGATGTTTCTATGCTTCTATGTTTACCCTAAATAGCTTTCTTTTTATTTTTACTATATTGCCCTTTACACGCTGTGTTATAAATATTATCTGATAAACACTGATATTGTATTGAGCAACACGTGAGACTGGTGATTAATTCACCTTAGCAGGTCTCCTCTCCAGTTACCAGGTCATGAGGAGCGTCGCAGGAACACAACTACAAAGTCCTTCTACTACATTTTGTGTAGTGTACACATCTTACAAGCCGGCTTCATACACGGAAGAGGATAGGGAGTTGTTCATGTGACAAACAGCCTTTACGCTGCAGCTAACATCACAAATATAGTGATTTGTAGAGTTGGGCGCTGGCCAACTCTTCGTGTTCGTCTTCATGGGGGAAAAAAATCTTTGTATTCCCCAAATATTCGCCTGTTCCTGTGTTCGGTTCGGGCGAATATTCGTGTACGTTCTTCGTGTTCGTTTTTTTTTCTTTGTTTTTTGCCGGGTTTTTTTTTTTAGAAGGGGTTAATACGGGGTTAACGCGGTACGCACTACGCAGCAGCTTTGGCACCAGGATTCTAAAGCTCCGTACGAGCAACTCTATTGGTCGCCGGCAGGGACCTCCTCTACCATCAACTATTTCATAGACAACAAAGGAAGGGATTCTTTACAGTAAGGGCAATAAAGTTATAGAATGCACTGCTATGAAATACAAGGACAGCTAGGAATTGGATGAGGCGTAAGAAGTTCACAATGTAGTTTGTTTTTTTATAATGGGCACAGGTCAAACAAAAAGATATATAAATTGTGTTTTTGTGGTTTGCCCACCAAAAAATCTTTTAAAAGGTTTAGTTGCTTTATTGATTCCAGGGTGTCCAGACAAATAAGTGTCACGAATTAACCCCTTAAGGACAATGGGCGTTCCCTAAACCCATTGAAAACAATGCACTTTGAGCCCGTACGGGGCTTCTAGTCAAACTGAGGGAACAAAATATATTTGTAAGAAGTAGGTTCTGGTAGTTTTGGTTTTATGAGGATTCATATAACTTGGAGCACAAGAAGAGAAAGAAGATGTAATAGGTAAATGTAAATACTTAAATAGGCTTAAATATGTTTTGTCTCAAAGCATGCCACTTAAAGTATCCTGACAATGAGGCATGGATAAGCTGAAACAATGAAACTGAAGTGTGAAGATAACATGGCACTAGGAGGAAACCAAAACATTCTTGTAAGTTTTCACTTTAGTAAATAAAACCCTGAAACCTTTGTAAAACATTATTCATCATTATTATTATTCATCATTATGCTTACAGGAACTTAAAAGAAGCTAAAAGATAGAGGGAAAGCAGATCTCATCAATGAATCTGCTGTACAAATTGTTTCTAAATTCATAGATCAAAATATGTCATGGAGATCTGGCCCAGGACAGATATCATTGTGTTTAATAATCTCTAGATTGTAAGATCATTCAAGCAGATTGTTTCTTGTCTACAAATTGTACAGCGCTATGGAATATGATGGCGCTATATAAAACAATAAATAATGATAATCATAATAACAAATGGACAGCAAATTATCTGAAGTGAAAACATTTGACTGAATTCTCAAATGCTTTAATAAGATGCCTGAGAATAGTAATAGACTAGTAATGAAAGTTTTACAGAACTGACATCATTTTCAAATGCCATTCCAAACTGAGAACTGATTTTTACACTGAGAACAATATTAGATCTGTAATGCCAAACCAAGTTTCTATCACCATTCATAATTCAGATTATACATCATCTTGTGTAATTATCTATGCATCCAACCAGCCATGAGATTGGCATACATGATATGACAATCCTCTTTGTTTGAGATTGTGCAAACACTTAAAAGATATCACATGCATTAAATGTCAGCATTTGAAATTTGGGAATCTGTTTCATTATAAACTGATCTATAAGTTTTCATTATACGCAGACTCAATATTTGAGTGAATTCATCTAGATCAAAGTGTTACGAGGACCGTGCAGTATGTGGTAGGTACTATAGAACAGGTGAGTTACATGACGGAGGATCGCAAGTAACAAGCGGAGAGGCGCCCAGGAGCTGGTCAGGTAAAGCCTGGCACTGGCATCCACCTGCTGTGTTGACTACAGCAGAAGCTGCAGCTGCTGTTCCCGAGCTGCCACCAGCACATCTGCCTGCGAGGTCAATGTAGGCTCTGATAGTACAAGTATTAGGCTGAGTCCCTTTCGATCTCCCACCGTACACCAAAAAACATGCCGTCCTGGACCTAATATACGTAGCGATAAATTTGGTCCTCCCCACAGCTGCTTTCTAAAGTAAAGTAAAACTGTGCAAAATATGTAAAATCTGTATTTTGACAGAAGAGTAAATCAAACTAACACATACCATGAATAACATACCCCCAACTCCATCACAAAAAGGTCTGCTCAGGGCACCATTAACATTAAAGACAGACCTCTTCTATTTTCATCCTACCCCACAGGTCAGAAATAATGCGCTATTTCTTTGAAACATCTCATCAGAGAGCTGGGTTTGAAAAAGAGAGCAGATGTTTCCATAGAGCACAAATTGTGCACAGGTGATCCTTTATGATGCCTCATAAAACGAACGTGTCATTTTAAACAATCTGACCCAATGGCATTTAATTGGTTTACATCATATTATGGTGCACAACAGCTGCACCCCCTGGCTCCTAAAGGTACACTTACAAAAAAACCCAAAACATTATTATTCTGAAAGTGAGGCGACCAACAATATAATCTCTGATTTAATTAACTGTGCCACAGACAAAGAGACATAAAAGAACATGCAGGTGTTTAATATCTGCAGCCATTTCATTGCTAACTTCCCGCGATGCCGTCTCTTCACAATCCAAAGAGCAAGTCTTTCACCGAGCGCTGGTAGAAGAAACTAAACTTGTGCGTTCAGATTTGTTGTGCAAACCAATTTTGAACGTTTTCCTAATTCATGTGTTTGTACGATTCTTCAAAAACGAGGAGGGACCCCCAAAAAGCAGAGGAACAACAAACCTCTGAATATTTGTTATCCATTTGTTTGTTTGTTACCCATTTTTTTGGTTTTTGTTTTGGTTTTCCTGCAGGGACTGTGTATGAAGGAACTGTGTGTAGGAGTATACAGAATAAGTGATTTATAAAAAGAAGTAGCTGGGTTATTGTCGGTATGTATGTTTGCACGTGAGGAAGGGTAGGGTCGCGTTAATGCCCCCAATACTTACAATGGCAGCACACGAGCCAGTATCACATTAAGACCCATTGGAGCTCCTAGGAACATGGCATTAAGCACCCTCAAGCAAGCAAAAACACAACTCATGATCACCTTTCAGGTACCTCTCTTCTTCTCCTTGAATGCAGTGCTGCTGCACTAGTTTGAAGTGACGCATTAATTTATTGAACCTTTAAAGTTGAAATTTCAAACAAATTTATCCCATGCTGATTTATAATCCATCAGATTTCCTTGATGCGACGGCTCAAAAGAAAATTATTTTTTTTATTAGGCTATTCAATCAATGACGTTCAAATCTACTCTCATGTACAATGCAGTCAGTAACTAATATTTTTTGCTTAATTCAGTTTTTCCAAGAAAATATAAAGTTGCCTCCTAGTCCACTTATTGGTTCAGCAGGGTGTCTAATGAATTTCAAAGCAGGGTTCATAAAGGAAATAATTACTGGGTAGAAATCTTAGACCTAAAAGAAGTATAGATAAAAACAAGATTTATAGAGAACTTTTTCAAAGAAGGCTGTGCAAGATATCTGACTGTATCCTATCCGAAAAACATAATCATATCAGAGCAATATATAAATCAATATAATCATTAAACAGTAATGAAACATTTTCATTGAAGAATATGGATGTTTCTTTGATTTGATGATATTTAATCTCCAGTCAAAAGAGATGCAAGTACAAGTCTTATAATCGAGCAAATACGGTGTATATATATACTATATACTAGACTTGGGCGCCGGCCAACTGAACTGATGCAGATTGAAGTTACTAATCTATTTACTTTTGTAATATATATGCCAAAATGATAGATTATCCTACAAATTGAACAGTTTTATATGTCAAAATAATTGTATGGGGAATGATAATGCTAAAAAATGAATTATACTGAAAGGGTTAAACAATATTTTTTGGAACTGCCAGCAACAGATGGAAGCTGCCACTTGGGGACCTTTCATTAAAATAACCTGGTGTTGTAGAACATGCGTATATAAGTCTCTGCAAGTACAAGTTAGTTATGAAGTCCTTGTCTCCACAAGGAAGTGTTATTTTCATGGTGGCCTTTGGTTCCTTTTGGCATTTTGTTTCACTTATGTGCATTTTAGATGTCTTATATCGAGTTTATTATCACAAGAGACAGCACTGACCGTGTCAAGAAAATCTAAGGCAAAGAGTCCCATCAAAATACAGGTCACATGTACTATATACATGTTCAGGGCCAAGTAAGTGCTCCATTGCTTCTTCATTGAAATAACTAGGTAGCTTTGCCCATACATTGTATTACATTCTGGAATGTTCAGCAGTATGGGTTCCGAAAACATATACCTGTTATGCTGAATGCTATTCCTTAGATCTCTCTTTATGATCAAGCCCAACCTTTTGGTTTCATAGCGTCACAAACCTCTTGTATATCATATTTATGAAATATGCAAATGACGGGGAGCCTGTCTTGTGCCACTCTGATTCAGGTACGGCACATGCAGAAGTTATTGGCAGTTCCAAAAATAACAAGACGTGTCTGGACAGCCAAGAGCCATGGCATGAGTCTGGTTTTTCAAGACTATCTCTTTGATTTTTTGGGTTCATTGACAGCTTTCAAACAAAAATCTGCTAAATAAAGATAAGTATCCAAAAAATAGCCCATGTTTCATTAAACATTTTGTATATCATTTATATTAAAAAAAAGTGGTTATTTTTTATACATTGGGATAAGTTTATGGACGCACATACAAATAAACATATACCACTCCTTTCAATATGCCACGAATGGTGAGCAGATAGTTCCATGAAGAAGATGACATACAATGGAGGAGGCCATCTAGGAAATTTAGCAGGTGATTGGGCAATGCTATCAGGTTCTAGGCTGTGATAGAAAGCTAGTCTGTCTACATTGCAGAAAGTTTGGTGGAGGGTGTATAGGGGACCCAGTGCTCTCACACATCACCTCTCTGGAAGTATAATGCTGTGAATGGGCATATGGGCAGCATAATATCGTTTTACAGGTGGTAGTGCTTGGGTGGACAAAAAAAGTTAATGGAACATCTAGGGAGGCCACTAAAAACACAAGGATGCTGAAATTATGGAACACTTTTTCTTCAAGTATTTCTTAGTTTTAATGACTGTGGTGCAACAATATATATTTCTTGTAGTGGATTCGTTAAATAGTTTTGCAGAAATCAATATAAGGCGAGACATTATAAATCACAGCTGCCGTTAACTCGGCAGTGTTTGTGCTCTTGGCACAGAAGTAGGGTCAAGATAAAAGATACCCATGACAATTTAAAGGAAATAGAAGGAATCTTAATTGTTACAATAATACAGCATTTAATAGTTATTTCAGATTTTATAGAAACTCAAATTTAGAATGTAGAAAGAAACTCTGTATTTTTAGAGAAAACACTGACCTTCTATGGTGGTACCAAGTACAAATAGGCAATTTCTTAACTTTAAAGGGGAACTCCGATCATTGTTTTTTTTTTTCTTTATGTGGCACATTTATATTGTCATTAGGTACATAGCAATGTGTATTAAGTAAATTTTTCTCACTTGAACGAGAAGTGCACTTACGTAAACATTTGCATAGGTATTTTTTAGTTCCCTTAGTGCCATTCAGTAAATCCATTGCTTACTACACTTGAATGCTTTTCCTAGTCGCACTTTGGGCATGTATGCATGTATACCGTATTTGCTCGATTATAAGACGAGGGTTTTTTCAGAGCAAATGCTCTGAAAAATACCCCTCGTCTTATAATCGGGGTCGTCTTATAATCAGACCTCAGATAGGTCTGATTCTGAGACGACTAAGATCCAGATCCCCCGTAGCTGCAGGCGACCTGGATCCTCCTGTCACCCCCCCCCCCCCGCCCCACTTACAGGTACTTCTGAGTCCCCGGTGTGTAGCTGGGGCAGCGTGTAGAGGTGTGGCTAATAGCGGGGGTTGTCTGCGTCCATCGCGCAGACCTTCCCCGGCTGTCAGAGATCACAGTTCCCCGCACCGCAGACAACCCCCGCTGCTAGCCACGCCTCCTTCCGGATGCAGCGTAAGTGCGTGGGATCTACACGCTGCCCTGGCTACATGACAGGGAAGTCAGAAGCACCGGTAAGTGGGGGGGGGGCGGGGGAGTGTTAAATGGGGGGCATAAGGCATTTCTGGAGGCAGAGTGCTCTGTGAAATGCCTTTTAACCCCCTTAATGCCACTCTGCCTCCAGAAATGCCTTTTTAACCCTCTATACGACACTCTGCCTCCTGAATGCCTTAAACCTCCCTATATGCCATCTTCCCCATAATATGCTTTTTAACCCTCTAAATGCCAGAGTGGCATATAGGGATATAAGGCATTTCTGGAGGCAGAGTGGCACATAGGGGGTCAAAAGGCATATCATGGGGCACAGTGGCATATAGGGTTAAAAGGCATATCATGGGGCACAGTGGCATTTAGAGGGTTAAAAGGCATATCATGGGGCACAGTGGCATATAGGGGGTATAAGGCATTTCTGGGGCAGATGTGCATAACTGGGGGGCAGGTTGGAAAATAGAAGGAAATAAAACCAAAATATTTTTCTCAATCATAGCTTTTATTAAAAAAAAATAGTTTAGATGAATTAACATTTACTGGTAAAACTTTTTTCCTATAGGGTCGTCTTATATTCAGGCTTTTTTTCCCCTAAATTAATATTCAGATTTGGGGGGTCATCTTATAATCAGGGTCGTCTTATAATCGAGCAAATACGGTGTATATATATACTATATACTAGACTTGGGCGCCGGCCAACTGAACTGACTTGCTATGTCAATATGTATTTCAGATCCTTGGGACAGGATGCAAAAAATTGTAATTTCACACAAGCTGCTTTGTCTTATAGGTTCTGTTTCACAGAGAAGCAAACATGGAGTGCTTTTACATGTTAGGGAATTTAAGTAGATCTGTCATTAAAACTTTTTTCTCAATATATTTTATCACATAAGAATACCACAGAAACCTTCTGAGTAGCATTTTATGTTGCTATGGTTACAGAAACATTTCATACCCTCTGTTATAGTCTGTTGTACTCATAAGAAGATGGGTAAGATCATCTTTCCCTACTGCTTGAGATAAGCCTCCTACAGTTCGCTTTGCAAGATTTTTTTTGTATAATAGCACCAAAATGTCAATTTTGACAAATGGAAAAACAATGTGAGCATCAGAGGGATAACTTAGTACAACAAAAACAAACAAACAAGAGAAACTGTAAAAAATAGTGTTGCATTTACAACATCAACAGAGTTCAGATTCTGCCATCATATGTTCATTTGGACATGTTTAGAAGTCTAAAGACTCAAGAAAAAGTAAAAATGACATAGATGGGCATTATACCATCAGTAGTAAATGATAGAATGACACAGTCTTAAGCAGCCAGACACTCTGACTAATGAGAGTCCGTGAAAGAACAACCTTCATTAGAATTGTCATAAAGAATAATCTCAGTGTGGGGATTCTGTAGAGAAGGGCACACAAAATATCACATCAACAATGGCAGCCTACAAATAAAGGGCATTTTAGGAAATGTCAGTAGAAAACTTATGAGATCTCAGGCTACACTCAGGCCATATAACCAAATTACAATAGAAACTAAGAACCGTATAAAACAAAAGAATATTTGATCTTCTATAGTTGCTTAGTAACCATTTTAGACAAATTTTAAAGAAACTCATTTACTACAAGGAGAAAGTGCTGCACCCATTATCCAGGAAGATTATAGTCCTAAAATAACAAGCAATATGCTTAAACAAAATTAAATCCTGACTCTCACTAGTCTAGAATAATAACATTGTAACAGTGTGTTACCTTATTGTAAGGACATATAGTCAATTAACTGAACCTGACAGCTTGAACATGAACAGTCTTCCAATTACTCGTAAGACATGGTGACTGCACACATGTTCTACTACAATGCACTTGGACTTTCACAATATGCATCTGACCTCCTGGTATGCGGATCGTTCTCTCCTGTTTATCTAGATGTAACATGTTTTATAACATGTGCGAAAATTAGGCAAAGGGGGTTTATGAGTGCCCAAAAATGCCCATTGGATATTAGATCCCATAACAGGCAGGCAGAAATGTATAAAGAATTGCCATGAGTCATGTAAATATTTTTTTAGGTTATATCTCAAGTTAGAATTAGGATAAGAATTCTACAGAATAGAAAGTATTAAGATACACTATATGGACAAAAGTATTGAGACACCTTATCATTACACCAACAGAGATTTTTATGACATGTCTCAATACATAGACATTAATATGTAGTGGGTCCCCCCTTGACAGCTTCTACTCTTCTGGAAAGGCTTTTTTGGATCTTTTCTGTGGGATTTTTTTTTTAATACTTTTGTCCATATTGTGTAGGTGATGTAATATAGACTATATGAAACTTTAAGTGTCTCCCAAACTCTATGTGCTCAAGTCTCCCAATGAGACCCAACCACATCTCCCAAGAAGCTAAGGTTAACAATCATTTTTTTTTGTGCAGCATGCACATCAACTACCAACTGTAATTGTGGATTAAGAATTTGGCAGAACATCATTATAGGACTTCAGTCCCTACAGAAATAATTATGTGGCTCATTGCAGTGTGTGATTGGTTTTTATTTCAATTCAATAAATCAGTTCAAGTGTGTTAAGTACTTTTATGCTGTTTTGTAAACACATTTATTAGTATGGTGCAATCAACATTTAGCAATTAGCCCCAAAATAAAAGGAAAGGAGATAAGTGGAAAAAATTCCTTTATTTCTTACTGTTTATGATTCAAGATAACCACTGTCATCATTAAAAAATACACATAAAAAAGGTATATATATATATATATATATATATATATATATATATATAATTAATATAGAATATAGGACAACTAGAATCATGTTCTCTGCACTTGGACTAACCTTTGGCTAGTGAGTCTCTGTCATGTACTTCTTATTGTGTAAACTAAGTCAAGCAATACTACGTATGTATGGTCATTTTGCCTTTCTGAATGAAGGGTAATGTCGAAAATATAAAATATTAAGTTATTGTCTGATACATAAAGCATGTTTAGAATATATATATATGCACTTTGATGCATGTCACAGTGATGACCCTGGACACATAGCACTGGATTTTGGAAAATGTTGCAGAAGAAGAAGCTTAGTTAATAGCAGATGGAGTATCCTCCCTATTCTGAGATACTTAGTGTCATCTGTGTGGCAAGAGTGACCTCAAGCGAGCAGTCTGAAGCTACATTGCCTATTGTCACATTACTCTGGCTATATGAGAATCAAGAATATGAAACATAATACTCAATGGTTGAAACATGTGTTCTCTTCAAATACAATTCACCCTAAATAGGGAACATTTAAATCCCAATCCCATCTGCTCTAACAGATTAGTAAATGTAAAAGCTGTTTTGGTGCTAATCCCAGCACTTTTCTACTGTGTTCATTAAAATTGCTTAATAACTTTGCTTTCAAAAGATCTTTCATGCAAAGGAAGGTATCATTAGTGTTATTCTATAATCACATGTAGGAATCATACAAATGTTTGTAACTATAAATATGTGATGTGGGTGTTATATGGGAGGGAGAAGGTTACTGATGTATGTGTGTGCAGTGGCAGAAGGAATTATGGTACTAATGTATATAATTCCGTAGCAAGCACTAAAAAAGAGGAAGCTTAATAATTAGGAAATTAAAAGTTTTTTAAAAGGTATTTTTTAAAAAATCTTGCCTTCACCCCTGGTACTAACAACATCACAAGAAGCCTATTTACAGCCTTGACACTTACTGTCAACATCACACCCTACCTCCTCCCCTCTGGCTCTCAAAGGGTTAAGGGGAGGGAGTATGAAGAGAGAGACAGAGAAATGCACTTACCGCACATTCAGGCAACGTTCCAAGTATACTTAGGGGATACGTACATTGGGATGTGCTGTGGATCTACACTTCTCCAGTTTCCTCAAAAATGCTTAATTCTGAGATTTTGTATAAAAGCAGGAAATTCAACAATTAGAGGAGGATTATATCTTTGCAATCTTCACATTGTTAAATCTAGATAACTCTGTGATCTGCAGTTAACAGCATGGTGATTGTGAGCACAGCGCTCGCAAGTCAGGACTGATGAAGGAGCAGATGCCTGGGATTTAACCTCAGGAGCTCAGTATGCTTGCCCAGATCCACCTCCTCTTGGAGTATTCTGAGCACTGCCCCTGCTGGATCACTAGGTTCAAGAGAAGAGAAGCAACCGGGATGAGAAAACCCACACGAGCTTCATGTCTATGGTGTATTGAACATGAAACCGGTTCAAATACAGGAACACAGGTCGCCTGAAGAAGATTTGCTTGGCTTCATTCTTGGGGACCGAGGACAACTCTTTGGGGTGAGGAGACAAGTGATAATGGCCGGTGATGAGGGTTGAGGAGGCACTAAGTTGGCAAGGCACACAAAAAGGAAGGGATACCGCGCATCTATGTGCATGCCACTTTAACACCAGTACTATGGATATGCCTGAAAATACGTCTGATATCAACAATACCCTCTTACCCTCTTCTGAGCCCCATGGAGCCCCTGGAGTGGGGCAATATTCGGTGACTGCTGTCTGGGGTCTAGCAGCAATCGTGGGATTTCTTATTATATTTACCATTGTGGGAAATGTATTTGTGGTTATTGCAGTGCTGACAAGCAGGGCACTTAAAGCCCCCCAGAACCTTTTCTTGGTATCTTTGGCAAGCGCAGATATTCTGGTGGCTACATTAGTAATGCCCTTTTCTTTGGCTAACGAGCTCATGGGATACTGGTACTTTGGCAGCGTATGGTGTGATATCTATTTAGCCTTAGATGTTTTATTTTGCACCTCCTCTATAGTTCATTTATGTGCTATCAGCCTGGACAGGTACTGGTCAGTGACACAGGCTGTAGAATACAACCTAAAGAGGACCCCTCGGAGGATTAAAGGCATCATTGTCATAGTCTGGCTTATTTCTGCTGTCATCTCCTTCCCACCTCTAATTTCTATGGACAGAGACCCAGAAGATTATGTATACCCTCAGTGTAAATTAAATGATGAGACCTGGTACATCTTATCTTCGTGCATAGGGTCATTCTTTGCCCCTTGTGTCATAATGATCTTGGTGTACATCCGCATTTACCAAGTAGCAAAACTGAGGACCAGGACTTTATCAGAGAAGAAACCTTCTACAGGCTGTTCTTCTCACACAGAGAATGGCTTCAGCAAAGGGACCTCTTATAAAATGCCAGTGGAGAAAGAGAATGGGCACTGCCCATCTCGACCAAGCCCACCCAGAGCCACAGATCTAGATGATGTGGAGCTGGAGGAGAGTAGTGTATCAGAGAGTAAGAGGAGGAAGAGCAGTAGCAGAGATGAGAATACAGACTCCAGCAGGGACAAGAGGACAAGTAAGAACAATTCCTTCTCCAAACAGTCCAGCCGCTTTTCTAGGTCCAGCAACAAATCTATGGACCTGTTCTCCTCCAGGAAGAAGAAAAGGAGGAGTAGCATCTCCAGGAGGAAAGTCACCCAGGCTAGGGAGAAGAGGTTTACATTTGTCTTAGCAGTGGTTATGGGGGTATTTGTGGTTTGTTGGTTCCCATTTTTCTTCAGCTATAGTTTATATGGGATTTGCAGAGAAGCCTGTGAGATACCCGAAACGTTATTTAAGTTTTTCTTTTGGATTGGTTACTGCAACAGCTCTCTCAATCCCGTCATTTACACCATTTTCAACCAGGATTTCAGACGTTCCTTCAAAAAAATCATATGTCTGGGCAAAAGGAAGACCTTTGTACATTGAATGGGTCAAAAAAATCATGTCCCCACACCAAATTTTGGAACCAGTGCTAGACAATTTCCATTTATCATTGTAAATGGTGTAGACTACAACTCATATACTTCTCATTAACCTAATAAAAGTGATAGGTGTTGGAACAACAGAAATTGTCAATATCCTTGTTAGCAGTGTGGGAACCAAGTGTAACCAGGTGGGAACAAACCATTGGACAAAGGTCATTCTTTATTAGGAGTGATGGATGAGTTTGCAAAGTGATAATGTCAGTATTTGCGGACCGAATGTACAGTCAGGATGCCTCCAGCATCAATATGTTCTATTTCACTACATTACCCCAACATCCCAGCCAACTCCATCCATGGCAAGCGTTTGCCCTGTATCACTGAGCCGCCCCACCCTTCAATCACCATCAACACATAACACACACAGTACATGTGCATCCTTGTCTCATCTTACAATTTTCTACTATTAGAGCAAGAATAGCCATTAATACATGGGGCTATGCTGTATCCTCTGCCTTTCGTCAAACTACAATGCTTACTTTACAGACACCTTTTACAAAATATCTGACTTTGTAAATCTGGAAAATATATTTGAGAATAAAAAAACCTGCTATGTTTTGTTAATATCTTCTGAATAGTTATTTACTACTACTATTGCAACATTTATGTGGTTTAACCATTTGTTTAACAAAAACGTTACAGGTCATTCTGCTGTTACATATATAATATATATATATATGTATTCCATGATATGTTTCCATTATGCTAAGTGCAGTATATTTTCATCCCTATTGTAGCAATTGTCAGCAGGGATTTTCCTTAGTTATGACACCAACAGCAACATGTATATTGTTTAATTACAAATATTTAACCCACTGTGTACATACACTGTAATAGCACCAACACAGTGGTGGGTTCACAAACACATTGCACATTACCCATCCTAGAGCTGTGTACAAACCTCCCTGCCCTGCAGACAGGAGCTTGGTAGATTGGGAGGGGGAGCACAAATCAGCCAAAATGGTCCCGTATTAAAGCAGGCCAAAACAAATGTATTAAGGAACCCACATACACATAGAAAATCCATAAAGGAAACACAGAAAGGATCATTGGTTTCCCTAAATCCTGTCTAATGCCTATGCTAATGCTGACACCATTGGGCTGTTTGTGGAACTGCAAGTAAAATGCATAAGATAGGCTTGTAGAGTCTTTGAGTTAAAGACAAATCACTAAATTGTAAGACAATACAGCATTTTTTGAAAATAGATTACAGATGAAATCACTCTTCCACTCTGTATGTTATACAGTGCCTCAGAGCACAGGTCCAATGGCAAAACCATTATGGTAATATGACTTGATATAAAATATAATAAAGAATGCATATTACTAAGAGGCAAAAGCTTGGGCACATACCCCATGTCAATAAACAGTTGAATGGTGCAATGTTCCTTTGGGCAGCCCTAATTTTATTTCTACTGAGAAAAGCCTGCTTTACTTGCAACATCCCATTTAGCCATTGGGGTGTATAAAGTGAGGGTTTTAGGCTACTTTTATATCATCAATGGGTCACTGCAGCATTGCTCATATTAGATTACTCTGTCATTTCATCCGACTTGGCCTGTGGGCTTAAAGATAAAGTGTATTTTTGCCATTTTCTTTGCTAAAATATTGCCCATAACATAAAAAGGATCCATGATCTCCTATATTGTTTCTAATCCTGTGAATATGTCTAGTTTGGGGCATATCTGGTGGTGAGGCAGGGGATACATTATTGCCTGAATAGTGTGAAACATTAATGGTATTTTAAAAATAAAAATTGTCAGAAAACCTTAATGGAGGGAGTTTGATACTGAAGAAATTGGTTTGCATAGGTTCTAGATTGGAAAAAAAGTTCAAGAACTGCTACTGCATAAAGAAGATGCATTAAAAGGGATTTACAGCACCATCTATTGGAGAGAATTGCTACTGCATGTGCACCTCAGCCATCCCACCTTTAGACATCCTCATTGTCCCACTGCTGGCATTGGACATTTATAAGCAGGGCTAGCATTAGTCCCAGGTGAGTAAGGCACATGCCTGGGGTAGCTAGACCACAGGGTGCCAATACTCACCCTGGAAACTGCCTCCAATGTGAAGTTTGGTACCTGACGGGTGCAATGGAACCCCCCAAAATATGTGGGGACAAGCACAAGAGATCTATATTGGCATTCTAAAAGTATAAATAAATACAATAAGTGCACTGGTGTTAGACAACTTTTTGTCTAGAGTGCTCTTCAGTCTAGGACCAGCACTGTTTATAAGGTCAAGAAGCAGAGTTTATGGGACAGTGTCCCTTTATCACATACCATTATATTTCACATATCTTATATATGGATGGTTTTCACCAAAGACCTGGATGGTGATAAGGTTTTCTAAGTCCACGTTCCAGTGCACTCCTACTTCCTCTTTTGTAAATCTTTATTGCTGTGGTTTACAGTCATTGGGGTTGATTCTTTTATAAAAGACATGCATCTCGTTTCTCCTTTGGATGGCTCTTCTCCATATCACCCCATTATATCTATCTACTGTGAATGTTGTTGTCTGACAGGATCTTTGTTTACATCCATAGTGACCATCGGTTTAGCCAGACAGGTCATTTTGAAAGTGTGTTTATCACTATTTACAAGTGTCTGCCATGCTCTGAAATTCTTAAGCCTATCTTCAGGGACGATTGGTAAACATAAGTGGATTGAGGAAAGATTATGTCACTGTTCAAACTATAATATCACTAAAACAAGCTGCAATTAAAACAATTACTACAGCTATAGATGTTACACCAGTTATAACTTCACCACAAATGTGATGAAAAATAATCCCGCACCAGGGTCATATTGGGAACATGCCCTAGCACTTAAAGGCTAACAGCCACCAAATGATGGACATGAGGTCACTGGCTGGATACTTGTAGAGCATATTATATTGAATGGAGTGCAGCCATATATATCCAGCTGGTGGCCACACACTACAGGACTCAATCTGCTTCTGGAGTGGCACTATCAATAAGCATGGGACCTTATTGTCCACAGGCCCACTGGGCATTTGTGTGCCAGATGGCCAGTCCAGACCAGTACAGCACTGCTATAGGTACTTCAGTATTTTATGTGAAAATAGAATACATTTATTTTAGCTCATAAAATAATTATAAGTGAGAACTTAAAGTACACAGTGTAATCTGTGAATTCATGAGCTAGTGATCAATACATTCTAAGCGGAAAAGGATAGGGATTTTATTTAAAAGAATAAGGGAAGAAGAAAAAAAAAGACACCTGATACCAATCCACCCCAGGCATTTCTGCTTTATCGTTGTCCTCACTTCAGTCAGCAATGAGGCTTTTTAATCAAATTTCTCGATGTCAGGAGAGTACCTTGGAACATTGGTTTCCATGACTTCTCATTGGAACAGAAGCCATTTAAATCATATTGGACAAGACCGGGAGCAACTGATCATTACAAAAAAAACATCTGTATGTCTGCTGAGGTCCCTGGCTTAGTTCCATTAGGCTTGTTCTGAGCTTTAGGGACCTTTGTCCTAAAATATCCTGTGAAAACATCCAGTTAATACCTCTGCATCGTGTCTTTTAAATCCCATAGAAGGTACACTGAATACCAGTCATCTGTAACAGGGACGTGTAAACACTCATGTCTCCAGCTGCTATAGACAACAAATCCCATCATGCAAAGGCATATTGATATGCATTTTACACATACAAAACTGGTTGTGATTTAAATATTTATGCATTTTTTATTTTGGTATTGGCTATATAAGTATAAAGCCTTTGAATATATAGCAGAGAACTTATACAACATTCATTACTACATATAAAAGCTACACAGATATGAGTACTGATGGCCAACAGCTGTATTTTAAATATACAGTTATTAAGGTGAGCTAAAAACTGTCTTTTGTAATATTCTTCTCATTGTTTGGGAAATCTAAATTTTCTTAGAGGTAGAAGCCACAATTTTTACTAGTATGACATAGTAATTTGAAAAAAGTCCATCAAGTTCAACTTTGCCCATGGATCTAAAAGAAGCCAATAACCCTCATAGAAGCGATATTGAATCTGATATCTCACTGGATCAGCAAGCTATAACTAATCTTGTCCATATGACAAAAAAACTGTATCTTATCCCTTTACAAAATAACTAATAGAGAGTTTTGAGCAGGGAATGGTGAAGAAAAAAAATGGTATGCTTTAAAAGTGCAAGATGCAAGATGAGTAAGGGGGAATCTAAATCAAACCAGTATTTGTCTTCAAAACAGCATCAGTCCTTCTAGGTATACTTTTTATGGAACTCAGCAGGTAAGATGTTCCAAACATCTTGGAGAATTAACCACAGTTCTGCAGAATTAGACCGGCTTATTTGCCTCTCTCTCTTCATGTAATCACAGACAGAATTCATGATGTTGAGATCAGGGCTCTGTGGTTGCCACATTGTTACCATGTGGTTCTTAATGATAATGGCTGTATGTTTGGGGTTATTATCATGCTGCAGAATAGGTTTGGTGCCAATCAGATACCTCCCTAAAATTATTGTACAATGGATAAGTATCTGCCCGTACCATTGAGGAGACAATTAAATTTGACCAAATCTTTACACACACCCACCACTCTGACTGCAGAAATCCAGCCCCAAACCTGCAAGGAACCTTCACTAGATGTATTCCTCCTCTACAGGTGTTTCGGTTTCAGTTAATTATTGTGTTTCAACATACATATTAAATTGATGACCATTAGCACCTATTTGGTATAATTGTTTAATCAATCACCCAACTTAATGCCTACAAAATACCTGACTTTTCTGCAAGTATACCTGGAAGAATTAATGCTGTTTTTAAGGTAAAATGTGGTCAAACCAGGTTCATTTGATTAGCTTTTTCTTGTTTTCACTCACTTTGCATTTTGTTAAATTATAAAAATACCGTATTGGCTTGGATATAGGCCGCCCCCGTGTATAGGCCGCACCCTAAAAGTTTGGTGCTTTTTAAAAGAAAAACATTTTTTAATAGACATGCTACCACTCTGTCTCCCCCCCCCGAGATATGCTGCCACTCTCCCCCACCCGAGATATGCTGCCACTCTCCCCCACTCGAGATATGCTGCCACTGTCCCCCCCGAGATATGCTGCCACTGTCCCCCCCCCGAGATATGCTGCCACTGTCCCCCCCGAGATATGCTGCCACTGTCCTCCCCCCCGAGATATGCTGCCACTGTC
The DNA here is from genome assembly GCA_029215755.1 of Spea hammondii. Classification (NCBI taxonomy): domain Eukaryota; kingdom Metazoa; phylum Chordata; class Amphibia; order Anura; family Pelobatidae; genus Spea; species Spea hammondii. Next base: position 12,833,406 of record JARDYJ010000001.1, read on the forward strand.
CCCCCCCGAGATATGCTGCCACTGTCCTCCCCCCCGAGATATGCTGCCACTGTCCTCCTCCTCCTCCCCCCAAGATATGCTGCCACTCTGCCCCCCCCCCAACTTACCAGAGCAGACTCCCGGGTGTCTTGCGGGGCCGGCGGGGGACATCTACGCAATACGGGTATACAACTTCCGGTGCCGGTACTCAGCGGATGTGCTGGCACCGGAAGTTGTATACGCGTATTGCGTAGGTGTCCCCCGCCGGCCCCGCAAGACACCCGGGAGTCTGCTCTGGTAAGTCTATGGGGCAGAGGTAAAACGCATCGTGCGGACGGTCACCGCTGCCGGTGAACGTCTGCACGATGCGCTTAGACAATCTCCCATGCCAGCACCCCCCCCGTGGGAAGTGCTGGCAGGGGAGGCTGTCTGAGCGTATCAGAAAGTAGGATACGGGTCCCCTGCACCGCTGCGGGGGATCTGTATCCTAACCCTGCTGCCTGTCCGACGCCCGGGACATGCTAGACCCTGAATATAGGCCGCACCCCCACTTTAAAGATTTAAAGTGGGGGAAAAAGTGCGGCCTATATTCGAGCCAATAAGGTATTTTTATAAAAAGCGTTCTTTCTTTATAGCATTTTTCACACCTGTCTAAAACTTTTGCACAGTACTATATACACTTATAAGTATGCAATGGGAATGTAGTGTCAGAGTTAAGACCTTTTAGACTGTAGCCACATTATTATGTTTTATTTCTATAGCATCAACACAAACATTACCAAATGTACCACATTGGCTGTAATGAGCTTCTGCTGTGGCAAGGGCCTGCACTAACATCAATTACAAGCTTCCCTTTAACGTTATCAGGTAAGCAGTAGTTTAGACATGGAATCAGTTATATAATATATATATAATTTTATTTTTTGCCAATCTGTAAGCATATGATTGCTTACCTGTGAGTGCGATGTTCATTTTTAGAAAAATCTGTGTTTTAGATAACTCATTGAATCACACCTAAAATGTGCAGCTGTGATTTCATACAAAGTAATACAATTGAAATCAAGTGCACTTTAGCTGTGTGAATTATATATAGATATATAATTTTAAAAAACTTACATATTTACATATTTATTGCCAATACTTTTCAAGGTATCATGCAAAAAAAGGTATCATTTGCACAGCATGTATTTTTATGATTGCTATAGCAACCACAATGACACTAGGTAGGAATTAATACTGGCGTAAAAACCAGAATAAAGCCTAAGATATTGCTAATTGTATTCATATTTATGCATGGGCCCAATATAGCTAATTGGAGATTGATTTAATTATTATGTTTCAAAAAGCTTTCAAAATATTTTCAGTTTTACTAACTACTATTTTTTGAGTGATTTTGTATCCTATTATTTTCCTTCTATACCATCTGTCGTCTAATTTACATCAAGTAAAGTCGGCTGCATTGAAGTGATTACGGTTTATAACAGATTTATTGCAGCCCATAATTTCACAATACCTGGTAACAGTGTCGTTGGTAGGATGTTCAGCATATGCCCAAGGAAAGCTTATTATAACCCTGCAGATCTGGTGATGGGCTCATGCTTGAGTTTAGCCCAAATTCAGTTTGTACTCCTCCACTGTATGATGTCAAGCAGTTATCTGCTTACGGTGAACTCCAGTCATGTATTTAGAAGGGGTGATCCTGTAAGACTTACCTAAAGCAGAACAAATGTCATCAAGTACAGACCTCTATAGCCAACTGAAATCTCTAATATCCTCAACTAGCCCATTGGGCTGCATCAAATTCCCTAGTATGGTAATCGGCCCAAGGCCAGCGCTACCTATAGGCAATATGAACAAATTATAGGTATCCAGGAAAACATATATACTACTCTTACAAATGCTTGCCCTTATGCACATACATACACACCTGCCCTTACACATAGACATCCTGGCTTACACTTGCCCTTCAATCCAACCACTTACTTGCCCTAACATTTCAAACACTTTCAAACACACTCTCTCTCTTCTCTTCCCTTTCTCACAATTTCTCCCCTGTCTCATTATCTACTCTCTGTCAATCTGTCTTCTTTTTTCCCTATCTTTCCTCTTACTCATTATTATATTTGGCCTCTCCTTCATTACCACACACACACTGGCACATATTTTTACATACTCTCACATTTACGCACACTCATGCCAACACACATGCACACACTAACACACAGAGATCCACGCTCACACAGGCTTACACAAACACATCCATGCTCACACACACCCATGCTCACATACGTACACATACACCCTCTCCCTCCTTTACTCACCCCTTTGCTCAGCAGCAGTCTGCAGATCTTCTTGGCTGGCTGCAGGCTTTGAAAACAGCTTCACATTTAACTGCAAGGTCACATAATGTCTGGTCACATGGCCCCCAGTTTACACACGAGGCTGCTCCTGCCTTCTCAACTGGCACATAGTCCTGAATGGAGAGTCTTGGGCTAAAGTATGCACGATACTTTAGTTTAGTTATAGCCATTGGGTATGTTAGTGTGTCTGGGTATTTTAGTCTGTGAACATGTCCTTGTTTGGGTATGCACCTTGGTATGCAAGTATGTGTTTGTATATCTGGGTATGTATATAAGTGTATGAGAAGTAAAGAAGAAGACAGAAGAACAAGAAGCAGCAAGAGAAGTGGAGCTGTGAGAAAGTAGACAGGGACACTGAAGCAGCCAGCAAGAATGTAGGAAGATATTAAGTGAGTATGAGCATAGCTCTGGTGTTTGTGGGGGGCAGCATTTCATGATTAGACCCAGGCAGCTCAATGTTTTGGGATTACCCAGTCTAGATGGGACCTCTCGGCACTTAGCATTACAAATGGTCACATGTGCAAAAGAGCAAAGGAACCCAAGGCCTGGCTGGGAGGGTTAGAGGAGCTGGTGTTGGGGGCTTTCACTGGACAGGAACCCCCTGCAATGTGGGGGCTGTGGGAGCCTCCAGTGGCCCATCCGTGCTTTCAGGGAAGCATATTGTTTTTATTATCTACCGACCAATTAAGCAGCAGCACACCGGGGATGGGGGTTTGATGACCTAAGAAAGTCATCTGCCTTCCGAATTTTGCATAAACTGCCCCTTCTCTGAACCTGCCGTCCTAGACCAACTAGGGTGCCCTGTTCCTTCATTAGGAGGAACTATTGTCTTTTAGCTTCTTTAAAATAATGTGCTTAAATTATCTGTAGCTTGTGCTTTTTGTCTTGCAGTTAATGTAATTTTTTTTGGAAATAGGTTAAAACTAAAGGACTATATCATCTCTGGGAAACTGAGATTGGTGGCAAAAAACTAGCAATATCCAGTCCTAAGGCTTACTCCGTTTCCATCATTCCCACACTTCCACATATTGCTGCTCCTATGATGTACCCATAGAGTGGGTTTTGAATACTATATTTTAAACTTAGAAACATAAAAAAAACAATATTATGTAAGATAAGAATCATCAGCCTGTCTAGTCTGCCCATTTTTATTGATATAAAGTATCAGACCTTAATCAGTCCTTGATCTTAATATGTACGTACCATTAACTGTAAAATGTATGAGTGTAGGATACACTTTATGACAAGTCTGTTTTCATGATAAATTACATTGTTTAAGTTGCCAATTCTTTCATATTTGTGATATTGTGCTAGCATTTAAAATGCTCTCTTGTTCTTTTGTAGCAAAAAGTATGATGAGTAGAGAAGAAATGGCTTAAAAAGCACTCTGTGATCCTAATAGCTTCGCTTCCATACTCATTAACCAACAATGTTCTTTTCTTGTTTTTATGTCTAGAATGTAACAACAAGATCTTTTACATGAATAATGGCATAGTGATGAAATATTGCATTTCTGAGATAAACATGCATTTTGCATTTAAACTAAAGAATATGGCATGTAAAAAATAACCAGCTCAATTATGGCTGCTCGTGCATTAAAATAAATACATTCAAAAAATAAGTAAATATGGTGTGTATACAGTATATACACAATGGAATTTAATAATTTTGGATATATTATATATAAATTGAAAATATGTTATAGCAAAGTGATGGTAGCGCTAAAATGGGCATTTTACCATAGTAACCAATGGAATGTTCCCACTGACTGGTTGCCATGGCAACAAGACCACTTTAAAATTTTGCCCCACAAATTATCTTGTATAACACCGATCCTCCTGTCTCACTAAAGAGCTTGTGAACACTAACAATACAGAGCAGCATGGTAAGGTCATGCCAACATTTTACACCCTGCACCGTCCAACATCCCTCTGAGATCAAAGTTGAATTAGGCTCAGGTGGTTTGTTTTATTAATGTCACCATTTGTTTTTAAGCCAATTAAAATAATTTTAAAAAGAATTCTGAGTTTCCAGAAAAGTTATCCCTATCCCTAAACTCATTGAGTTTCTTCTTCCACAAAATATATCATGCAGACCAAATGACACCTGTACATCACATAGACCGGTTCTAGATAGACGTAGTTGTAACAGGTAACTAATAATATTTATTGTAACTTTTATTTTTTTTTATTTTATATATACCTGAAAAGTATATATTAGGCATTTTTCAACCATAAATCAATAATAGTCATATTATGACTAGAAAAGTAGCGATCATGCAATTATTTCATTTGTTTGTTTCTTATTGTAAGAAAGCAAGCGAAAGTGCTTCCTATATAAAAAGATGGAAAATATTCTTAATAGTTTCAGCTGGGAATGAGAAAACAGAAGTAGAGAAGACATTTAGTGGCAAAAAAGTGTGAGGTAAAACCACAAAGGTTTAAGAGAAGGGAATATCTTAAGGGCTATACCAAGACATTTTGTGTGTTTGGAGGGCAGGCAATGGAGGCAGGGGAGCAATTGACCCTGGGCGGGCCTGATTTAAAGATTTGGGGCTATCTGAAGCTTTTTTAGAGCTTTTTATAGCAATTTTAGAGTAGCCACCTGAATATCTGAGTAGGAAGGGATTTAGATGGTATTTCTTTGATGACTGCCTTCTTTGTATGGAATTTCTATACATTCTCTTTCTGTAAATGTGTTTTGGACGGGAATAGATAGCAAGGAGCATGTTCTCCAAATGCTGTGTTAGCTGCCTAATCATCCGGCTACTTGGTTTTCTTTGCCCCACATCTGATGGTTTTCAGCCCTCATTATACAGTACATCTCAAGGCAATTTCGTAAGGGAAAGAGAAGGTTTAGGTGACAAACTAGGTGGATACATATTATTTTATATCATTTCATGCACTAGCGATTTATAAACTTGCTATTAAAGTAGGAAGAGGCATGAATCATATCTAGAATAAGTGTGAAGATTCGAATTCGAAATCAAAGAAATTCAAGGAGAAAAAAAACCCGATATTTATCCTAATAAAATCTCTCAACATATGAAGCAAAAAAATGCACAATTTTGAACTTTGTGATATGTTATTTTTATGAACGATATGAAGTAATTATTGTGTACCTATTGTTATTTAAAACATACTTTTTCATTATATCCTTTCCCACTAAGTGAACCATAATAACAGATCTTTGTATACCTGCCATTGTAAAAGCTTAAAAGCATAATAAGGAGTAAATTCTATATTGTATCAACACAGTAATATAATTTGCACTCTATTACTTTGTAGTTCTCTGCATTTGTTACTTAAACACATTAAATATAAATGAAATGTAGCCATATATGAGAGTTCATTGAATAAAATGTTAGCCTTTTCATGGATTTAACTTATTTCCGTTGAATAACTGATCATAATAAAAACATAGGTGTGACCAATAATTGCTCACATTTTTAAACCTTGTCAATGAGGTGACCATCCGGGGCTCCACATATTCGCAATTCTGCTACAAATGTATTAATACAAACCTGAGCAAAACATATTGTTATTGTTAAAAATTGTGTGCCGTATTAATAAAAATTATAATGCAATGCCGTTCACAGCCAGGCACTGACGTGGTGGACGATGTTCGGTATAGGGAGATACAGATTTATGGTCAGGGCTCACTCTATCTAAAAAGAGTGGACATACTATATATTGGGACACTTGTTTTTAAGCTATTCTGTGGGGTCTGTGAGTTGTTTTACTTATGTTTTATTTCTTGCCTTGCTACTAATCCTGCATCTATGTAATTGGTGGCTGGCTGGGGGTGATGAGATTGATTTTTCAGGTAATGTTATTCAATTTGAGTAGAAAATAAGCTAATTTGTAATAATGCATCACGTTTTCTTTTGTCGTTATCTTTTGGGCCCTGAGATTGGTCTTTCTGCACATACACCACATTCTAGAGTAGTAAAAAAAAAGCACTATAAGCAACAAATGTGTAGCATACATGCACAAAGCAAATGGTACCTGAAAGCTAGTGGTGCTAGATGACATCAAAATAAGTCAATTCTATACAACAAAAGATGGTGCACTACAGTGTCATGCCGGGATTTCTCCAAGTAAGAGTACTAATGGAGCCAGAAGCCAACCTGTTTCTTCAATGGGCTTTCTCCAGGCTATGAAGTGAGCTTAGAGATCCAGTGAGAAACGGATAACTCATAACAAAGATCTAGACTGGAACTGGTCCAAGGCTCAGAGAAAAGCTCTAAGGTGTGGCCCTGGGCTATCCTGAATTTTAGTTTTGGAGCCACTACTCAAAGTAGTAGACCAAACTTTTGTAAAAGTGTGTTGGAAAGGACTGGATACTAATGCGCCTAGATTTAGTAATTTATCAGTGGGGCAAACAATATTTTATTCATCTAAACAAGCAGTGGCTCACTAGCTTGTCGGGCGAGTGTGGCTAATATGGACAGCAACAAAAAATGTTTCTTAAAACCATTGAACTAGGGCTGCAACTAACGATTATTTTAATAATCGATTAGTTGGCCGATTATTTTTTCGATTAATCGATTAATCGGATAAAAATCTTTTTTTTTTTTTTCAATTTAAAATAATGTAATAAAAAACGTACAATTTACACTTTCATCTCTTTATTGCAATGGCCTCTCTCTATTCACCTTCTTATTTTACTGACATAATAATAAAAGCTACAAGAACCCAAACACAGTGTTTCTCAAACTAGGTCTTAATACAAAGTTATTAGTAAATATTAATTCATATGTTAACTATTTTTCATATTTAATAAAAACTATGAGAAAAAAGCCTTGTTTAAATTTTTTTTATTTACCAAACTGCCCCCGGTTATGCACATCTGACCCCCAGCTTGCCACTCTGCCCCCATATATGCCTTATACCTCTTATATGCCAGTGATATGCAACTGAGCCCCCTGATATACCTTTTACCCCCAGATATGTTTTATGCCCCCCCTGGTATGCCTAATATCGATATGCCTTATACCCCCTATATGCCACTGAGCCCCCTGATATACCTTTTACCCCCAGATATGTTTTATGCCCCCCTGATATGCCTAATATCGATATGCCTTATACCCCCTATATGCCCTGAAATTCATAATACCCCCCATACACCACTATAACTCACCCATACACCACTCTGGCTCCTCCCCCCATACACCACTCTGGCTCCTCCCCCTCATACACCACTCTGGCTCCTCCCCCTCCCATACACCACTCTGGCTCCTCCCCCTCCCATACACCATTCTGGCTCCTCCCCTCCCATACACCACTCTGGCTCCTTCCCCCTCCCATATACCACTTTGCCCCCTCCCATACTCCACTCTGCCTCCTCCCCCTCCCATACATCACTTTGCTTCCTCCCCCCTCCCATACTCCACTCTGCCTCCTCCCCCCTCCCATACTCCACTCTGCCTCCTGTCAGCAACGGAGGTTCACAAGACACCAGGGAGCCGGGTAGAGAGGCAGAGTGCCGAATGGAAGGGGGAGGAGCCAGAGTGGTGTATGGGAGGGTGGCTCCCATACACCCCTCTGACTCCTCCCCCCTCCCATACACCGCTCTGCCTCTCTACCCGGCTCCGTTACTGACAGGAACTTTCACTGCAGCTTCATAGAAGCCTCAGCGTAAGTGAAGGTGAGTAACGGAGGCTGTCTGTGCGATGCAGACCCCCCACTGGCTGACAGAGAAGATGATCCTCTGTCAACCGGTGGGGGTCTAAACGATGCGCACAGACAGCCTCCGTTACTGCCCTTCACTTACGCTGAGGCTTCTATGAAGTCAGTAACGGAGCCGGGTAGAGAGGCAGAGTGATGTATGGGAGGGGGGAGGAGTCAGAGGGGTGTATGGGAGGGGGAGAGAGACGGAAGTGAGAGACCGGCCGACAGTGAGGGGAATCCAGGTCCCCTGCAGCGTTGCGGGGGATCTGGATTCTAGTGTTATAATCCGATCTCTGTTTGAGGTCGGATTATAATTTTTATAATCGATAAAAATCGATTCGATTAATCGATAATGAAAATCGTTGACAACGATTTTCATTATCGATTAGTTGTTTCAGCCCTACATTGAACAAAAACATTTCTGAGACTAGGACCCAACAAACATGTTCCACGTAATAATGGCACTATGACTTTGAGGCTAGGGTTCATTTTTTTTCAGGGCTGCTTTTAATTCCCATCGTGATCCTTTAAACATTTCAAATTTCAGTAGCCTTTTGCCCATCCAACGGATCTTGTGTACCAAACATTGGTTCATCCCTAACGTGCATGGACTAACCTGGAATTGGCTTTGGTAGCAATTGTGGGATTTGTGGGAGGGGGGTCATTTCAAATTGGTGGGTATAAGGGTAAGAATCCATTTAGTGTAACCTTACCTGGTGGTGTTTGATCCACCCTCTGAGTTTTGGTTGATTGGTAATACATTTGTCACAGTTGTGGTGTATTCAAGGGGTTAATTTGGTGGTATTATTATTGGTGGTCATAACTGGTGAGAGGTTCCTTGATGGGACTGGTGCTTGGAACCACAAGTCTGGGTTGGGGCATCTGGGGATGTCCCTTCCCAAAATTGGCATGTGGCATGACATCTGGATAACTTGGCAAGCTAGGTTGGTTTCGGTGTATATATATATATACTGTCTCGGTTAACACATCTATGTTTACTATTTTGGGTTTTGTGGTGGTGTTTTTATTACTTGAGTGACTGGGCTGAGCCTGGCCCGTACGTTGACGCTACGTGTCATGCAATTAATATATAGGTGGTTAGCAATAAATGGAGCCATACTTCTACCAGTAATTATTTTCTTTTTCCGAATGGGTTTTTGTCTCAGTGATTATGACATCTCGGTTGACTTTTTAATAATCCAAAGGTCTTCATAATAGTTTATCATGTAGCTGTGTGAGTAATATTCACATCATTATGAGAAGAATATCAAGTCTTTTCTCCATGTCTGTTAAATTATGTAAGAGGTATGCTGGAACCTGAAGAAAAATAGCTTGATAAAACATTGAAACGAGTCCAATGTCTTACATGAAAAAAAGACTATTTAATGCCTAGTACAGCATCTGTTCAACACATACACATATGGTTATAGGGTTAGGTTTGCACATTACTTCAATACAAGGAAAGGTTGTTAGAATTAAATTCATTTGGAAAAACAAATTTTCTCTCTATGCAGACTCTCATCCTAATTTCTATTATTAAGTGTCACCACCCAATAGAAATGAAAGTCGAAAACTTTATAATTGCATGCCATATCTGTTTTTATTGTTATAGTAATAAAGTAATACTCTAACCACCACATAAAGGGGAAATCTCATCAAAATGTTTTATCACATTAAAATGAGGTTTTGAAATGTGTGTTTTAGTTTTAAAACATATACTTTTTCATAATATTATGGCCGCATATTTGCCATTTGTATGGTTTTCTGGATCTATTATCAAGATCTGTGATATTATTATTATTTTATTTAGTGCCAACAATTTACACAGCGCTTCTTACAATACTTACTGTATATTTAAGGAGTATGACAAGACGAGAATTGACAGACTGAGACAAACCGATACATTAGGTGGAGAGAGCCCGGCTCGCAAGCTTACAATGTTGAGGGAATGAGGTGGGGACAAACATAAGGGATAGACTTAGAGGTAGTGTGGTGGTTGTATCAGTGAAGTTCTAGCAGCTAAGATGGTATGCTTCTCTGAAGAATACTAGACAAACATGCCATATGCTTACCATACTGCCTTTTGGTAAACAATAGTCTTAATTGCCCAATGGGATCCACTTGTCCTGTGAAAGTCTATGGAGGAAAGGATTCCATTAGCGTTGCCATAAAGAATCAGCTCCGTGTGACGTTTGAGCAGGGAAAGTAACCCTACCTTTTACATGCTACAAATTCTACAATGACTGCACCAAGATCTGCAGATAAAGAACGTTTTTAGAACTCAAATAAAATCCACTTATGTTCAATGTTAACCTACATTAATTTACAAACCACAGTATATATATATATATATATATATATATATATATATGGTCTCAGTTTTCAATAGGATATGCATTATTATTATGCCTTTCCTTTATGTTATCTCTGCTCTCTTGTTAAGTTGCTTATAGTTGTTGACTGAGTTAGGCAGCCTTTTTGGGGTGGAGAAGGAAGAGAACTTTAGGTTAACTTTTAACCTAGGTATATTCAAGGTCATTTCAATAAATGAACTTGTTTCTGCTAATACTGTTAGGTGACAGCTCCTCCATTGACTTAATTACAACATAAGTATAATTTATAAGGAAAATTATAAAGAAGTCTCCATTTCTAACCCCTAAAACACAAACAATTTGAATGTAATAAAATATATTAGACTCAATTTAAAATGGACTCTAAAATAATGGGACTGAAATGCCCCTTTTAACTATCAGCTTCAATTATCTACTCATACTTTTGCTGCAATATTTTAAATGATTTAGATTATAAAATGTAGTAAACAGGGAGGGTAATGTCTGTCTCTTCATTTAAATGTGTCTTTCCTATGTGTAACTGTGGGTTTAAATACAAGCAATATCAGTCTTTATAGTAATGGGACTGAATATGTACATCTTACTGTCAAGTAAATGATCAAAAGAAAAATATACCGTATTGGCTCGGATATAGGCCGCACTTTTTCCCCCCACTTTAAGTCTTTAAAGTGGGGGTGCGGCCTATATTCGGGGTCTAGCGCCCGACGCCCGGGACATGCAGTCCCGGGCGCCGGGCAGGCAGCGGGGTTAGGATACAGATCCCCCGCAGCGGTGCAGGGGACCTGCATCCTACTCCCCGATACGCTCAGACAGCCTCCCCTGCCAGCACTTCCCACGGGGGGGGTGCCGGCACGGGAGGTTGTCTAAGCGCATCGTGCGGTTGTCTAACCCCCTGCCTGACTTACCGGAGCAGACTCCCGGGTGTCTTGCAGGGCCGGCGGGGGACATCTACACAATACGCGTATACAACTTCCGGTGCCGGCACATCCGGCACCGGAAGTTGTATACGCGTATTGCGTAGATGTCCCCCGCCGGCCTCGCAAGACCCCCGGGAGTCAGCTCCGGTAAGTCGGGGGGCAGAGGAGGACAGTGGCAGCATATCTCGGGGAGGGAGGAGGACAGTGGCAGCATATCTCGGGGGGGGGACAGTGGCAGCATATCTCAGGGAGGGAGGACAGTGACAGCATATCTCGGGGGGGGGCAGAGTGGCAGCATGTTTTTTTGGTGCTTTTTTAAAGAAAAAAACTTTTTCTTTAAAAAAGCACCAAACTTTTAGGGTGCGGCCTATATACGGGGGTGGCCTATATCCGAGCCAATACGGTATTTGCTTTGGCATCAGTTCTTTTCAAGTCAACAAATGAAATATTCCAAATGTATGTTGTCATTTAAATGTGGTGGCATGTTTTATATGGCGTGGTGTAGGCATATTATGATTATAAGAAATTGTATGGCTATATAGGATTTCTGAATTAAAGTGACACTTCATCCATCACATTGACTTTAATGTATAAAATAGCTGTGTGTCCCTTTAAATGTTCAGACCCCTGCACTCATGTGTGGAAACTGCTCCAATCATCCAATCAGTGACCAGAAATGTTGGACCACTGAGGAGGAGTGCAGCTACGGCAACAGGGCTGCAACTTATAGTTCACATGTATATTATTATTATTATTATTATTATTATTATTATTTATCGTTTTATATAGCCCCATCAAACTCCGTGGCGCTGTACAATGGGTAGACAGGACATAACAAGTAGTATGTAACATAACAAATTGACTAACAGAGACAACAGGTGAGGAGGGCCCTGCTCAAACCAGCTTACAGTATAGAGGGATATTTTATATATATATTTTGTTTTGTTTTGAAGAATTCACATTAAACTACTCACAGAGCACTTTAATATACTTCCTTGTTTACTTGGGTTGTCAGTTACACTGTCCCTTTAATATTTAACATAGGTCATAGTAGCAAATATAATTAAAATATTTTGTATCAGCACATCCTTGAAAACCTTTAGGGGATTTTTAAAGATGAAAATTGTCAAACATAACTGCCACATAGGTGCATCTTAGGTTTGTGTACATGAAAAAATGGAGAGACCATCTATAAATACATTAAAAAGACCTTGAAAAGTGATAGATAGATATATGGTTAAAAAAATATATTACATATTTTTACAGCTCATCTATTCCTTATGTTTTTCCTGCAAGATACAAAATTATCCTTGGGCAACATTTTAAAAGGGGTGTTTTTGCTATAGCAACCAATCAAAAAAAATCCTTTGGGTTGTGTCATACTATTGTTGGTTATGTTATTAAGACCATTTTATATACATTGTTTTTTTATATTTGGTTTTTATTTTATTTTGATGATTCCTAGTCTTTTTATAGCTCATGCATTTGTTGATGATGACATGACCCTGATGAATATCAGCACCTGACACTAACAATGACAAAACTGCCTTACTAATAATAATTAATAATGCTGCATGGATAAATACTCTCCTTTATTTACTAAGAACAGTATTAATATTAACAAGTTTCCAGTAAAATATTTTATCAATATCAGAGCCACCAACACTAAGAGGGATGAGATCATAAAAGAGAATGTATGTAATGTATGAGCCAACCTCATATTTCATAGAGTCTATTAGGTGTCACAGAGGTAAGACTGGGTTGCTATAATATAATTAATACATTGCCTTTAAATAAATTGGCCTGAAATACATTTATTTATATAGGGCCAGCAGGTTCTGTAGCGCTTTAAAAATGTTTAAGATAATTTTAAATAACAACAGTAACACACGTGAAAATATGCTGGCCAAGAAGGAGAATCTATTCTGGCGTGTTTATTAGTATTCCAGTTCTGGATTCATTTCCCATGGAATACAAGCCAAAGATGATTTACAACAATCACTCTTTAATTGACCTTGTCCACTCCTGTGTCTGTAGCATAATAGATCTTCTTAACCAGCCCCTGAACTATTCAATGTCGAACTGTGGAAACAAAATATATATGCATGGAAGATTTTTGTTTTTTAAATATTGGATCATGATATAAGCTTGAACCACTGCATACTACCAGCAATATCTGGACATTACTTTTAAAAATGATGATGTGTATTGAGCATCATAGCCGTTCAAAGTATTTCCTAGCCATACACTTCAATGTTTTCATTTTAACAAAATTTGCCAATTTTGTCCATTTGTCCATTCATATAAACAAGCAAAACTGAAGTGGAGAGTTCAGAATTTTTGTTTGCATTTTATTGGGTTTTTTTTTCACTTACTGTTACTCACACCCTCACACTCTCTCTAAAACTGTCTCACGCATGTCTCCCTACCTTATCTGCCAACCAGTCCCTGTCTCTTTTTTCCTGCAGCTCCACTTCTTCTCTTGCATCTTGTTCTTCTTCTGTTGGTCTTCTTTCTTCTGTCTTTGCTTCTGCTGTGTCTTCTTTCTTCATCTGCTTCACCACAAACAAGGCCTCCAGCACACTTCCTCCCAGGCACACTGTCACGGATCTGATTTATACAACATTAAACTGAAAGAATGGTGGTCACTCCCTGGTGGCAGATCCTGGCTGTCTGCTGGAGATAATCCCCTCAGCCAGTGATGAGATGATACTGCCGGGGGTAGCCACAGAAGCCTTTACAAACCCAGGGCCCATAGTCAATAGGGAGGAGGCTGGCAGTCAGGCTTCTCCAGTGGTCCCAGTGATGGAGGCTTCCGTCACACACACTCTCTCCCCAATCGGAAGAAGGAAGGATAGGCTGTGCCCGGAATTCCATTATTCTACTCCGGTAGATTTGTGGCCTATCAGGGCACTGGTGCAAAAGAGCAGAGTCACTGGGAAAGCCTTTTCCCTATTCTTCCAATCAGGAAAGAGGGTGTGTCCAAAAACTCTGCCCTTTTGCAGAAGTGTGCCTGGATGCCTGGTTCACGGAGAAGTGGACGAAGAAAGACAGAATGAGAAACAGACGATGACAGAAGAAAGAAGGCAGAAGGACAACAAGATACAAGAGATACGGCGGAGCTGCGGGAAAGAGGACAGGGACATCGAAGTGGTCCGCAGAGTAAGTAGGAAGACATTGAGACAGAGCATGAAAGAGAAAGTATGAGAAAGTGTAACTGAGCGTGAGAGAGTGAATGACAACTAGCCCTCCAAATTTCGTCCAAATGGAAAGGGCAGGAAAAAAACGAAACACAAAATTTGTCTAAGTTGTTTTTAGTCCATTTGCACAAATCTATTGAACACGCACAGAAGGTCCCTATTAACTCTTTGCATGATAGAGAAAGCAAGAAATGCAATTGTCAGGCAGGACTATTCAGGAGATGTTAGCTAAATGATGTATGTGCAGGTGACTGCCTACATATGGCGGCTGAGCTGCGTGAGTCACCACATTCCTTATGGAAAATTGGAGGTGGCATCATTATTTACCTCCTTTATGCCAATCACCCTTAAGGCATTGCTCATGAATGATTTGTGAGAACAAATGCATAAAAAAACATCTTTCTATTAAATATTAAAATTAAAGTATGTTAACCGTTCCACTGTTTTCTCCCCTAGTTGCAGCTCCAAGCTAATGGCACTTTAAAAACAAGTGGTAAATAATATATAAAGAGAAACAATGCTATTTGTTGCAATTATAGATAGATGAATGCATTAGAATATCTATAGCTAAAATGATAATATTTTTTACATATATATATATATATATATATAATCTATATCTTTATTTATATAGATTCCTACTTCTAAGAAAGTTGAATGAATTAAAAGAAATGCTGTATTGGATTCAAGTGACAGTCGTGAGCTGCATAGAATACACTTCCTTAGTACTATCATAATCTTAATGTATCATCAGACATTGCAAAGTAGAGTTAAGAACATATTATACAACTAGATTTGCAGGATATGTATGCCCTACCATCCCTGTGGAGGAGCTAATCTGTAACGTTAAGGTGCTAGAAGTGGTAAGCCATAAGAGGTGCCAGATATGAGCTACAGGCCCCTAATAGAAAAGGCGCCAATTGCATCCATAGTCTTAGCACTTTTCTTGTGCTTGCTGTGTGAGGTTATATAATAGCAGTGTTCATTATTACTCATTTTAACACAACAAGAGCAGATCATATCTAAAAAATGCACTTAAATGCACTGAAAACCTACTCTACGACACATGGCTCTCATGCCAGATAGCAGGTAACTGCCTACAATTGAGGACAGACTAGACATATACCCTGCCTTTAGGATGTTTTAGGAGTCAAAATTGAGAGGGGCTTAATGGTAGCACAACCTGCTTGGCTCCATTTTCCTTTTTCCCCCGCACATTTTCAGCCTAATGAGGGAATTTAAGTGTGTATGGGTCCAAGGTATTTACATCGCGAAAAATGGGCGGACTGGATGGGCCAAAGGGCTCTTATCTGCCGTCAGATTCTATGTTTGTTAAAGTAACACTGGGTTTTTTTTGTGACTTAGTTTTTGTGCTCTGTCCAAAATATAGCCCTAAAGCCTTACAATGATTTATTGTATGTGTTTGGTAGGATTTTCTTCCTCATATTTTGGTTGTGTTTTATTGCCTGGAGGCACATGTGGTCTTTCTGCCTCAGAATGTCTGGAACATAAACTCAAATCTAACAAACTGCAGCCAGTTTTTTTTATGTTTGCATTTTTTGTGGACTTTAATATACATTTTTGTTTACTCTTTGCAAACCGTGATAGTGAGCAATACATAAGACAAAAATAAACCAGATATGTTGTTACAGTGTCGTAGAGTAGAAAGGGCTACCTGTTTTTCTCCTGTTTTCCGAGTGACAGATAACTTATGAAGTCTTTATAGTGAGAAAAAAATGGGTAAATTAGATGAACAAAATGGTTGTTATCTGCTGTAAAATTAATTTTTTCTATGTTATAGAACTAAAATACTCTTTGGAATATTTGAGCGATTAATTGAAAAAAAGCCAATACCGTACTTTAAATTCTATCTTAACTCTAAACAGAAATGTTAAAACCAAATAATATTTAGCAATTTTATTTCCTGGAATTTCAACATAGCCTGATCATTAATTTCTGCACCATGCCCACCCCATTTCCATCAGGCATCCACTTGCATCTGTTTCTTTCATATTTAGACATTTCCATTAAAACCCAATGGCAAAGTACTATTTACGTATGGTTGTTTCACCAAAGCATTTGTCATACGAGCATTGTTGTCTTGAGATTGTTATATTATTATATGTACAGTATGAATAAAAGGAACAGTCTGATTAATGCAAATTCTATTAGCTTGTATGAAAGTGAAGTGATGGAAAGCAATGCAATCTGTCATATGGTTTAGGACTGGATGGAGAGGAGATGCTACGTGCACATTTTACTGATCCACTTGAGTCAGATACTCAAGCTATACTGTGTGGGAAAAGAAGCAGCCTGTGTGCAAATACACATACAGAATGAAAAGCTGTAGAGGTAAAAATAAAACATATGTTTCAAGAGAAGACAACTTTACAACAAGAAGATGCTTAATGGTTGGTTTCCTAAACGCGTATGTATAGATTGTGGGCCACAATACACACATATGCGTTTCCGAAATTTGTGGCTCTTGTAACAAAAGAGTAGCTTTTGATGAGCGTGTAGTCTCCACTATCTACACAAAATTGTCCCTTCCATTTAAGAGAATGGAGTTAAGGGTTGTTTCTATAGGTTTGTTTTAGTTTCCATTCTATCTACCTGTAGTACTTGGGTAGCACTTTATTGTAGTTTTGACACTGTTTCCCTCTCTAACTAACATACAAACGTAAAACATAAAGGGGACGTTGTCACATGCAGTAAACAACACTATAGGGCAATTCCCTGAGAGATTCATGGGCGTAGGAACCCCTAAAAATCTGGGGGGGACAGATTTCTCCCCATCTCTCACAGGGGTGTCCAAGTTTTTTCTGCAGTGGGCCACTTCATCAGAATTGTATACGTGCGAGGGCCGCACTCATTTTTCACTGTGAGAAAATATGGCCTTTAATAAAATATGCAGATTAAAATAAAGTAAATGACACAAAACCTTTACTTTTCCTCTCACTGATTTTCTGGGCCTAGAAAGTTTTGTGACTACAAATTCAGGACTCAGGATAATTAAAAATGAAATAGTTCTATTTATTCTAGGGATGCACCAAAATGAAAATTATGGACCAAAACATTCATGGTTCACTTAGCCAAAACCGAAAATGACCCCCCACCTTTAAAAATAATAATAAAAACTCACATTTTTAATAAAAGTAGGTAACACACCACAACTGGACAAAAAAAAATAGCAATATGACTTGGCATGATAGGAGTGTGATTGCTAACAGCAATCACACTCCTATCATACCCAGGCAGCTAGTACATGCTGGTACAGGGTGGCTGTAAGTGATGTGCAGACCCCATATTGCTGGCAGCATCAATACACAAGGGGGGCAGCTAGCTAGGTTTCAGGATGTACTGGCTGACTTGGCATGATAGGAGTGTGATTGCTAACAGCAATCACAGTCCCATCATGCCTAGGTTCCAGCACTTACACATCCATGCTATCACACACACACATTCATTAATATACTCATTCATTCACAGATTCATTCCCTCAATCAGGCATACTGATTCAAACAACCTCCCCACCCCCTTACCTGCACTGCAGCTCCTCGATGCCGCTCACAGACTTCAGCAGAGGGCGCGGCCTCCCTCTGCGTTCTCTGGTACTGCACAGAGGAAGCAGGATGTGATGTCACGTGAACTCTGCTGGGTTCCGCTTCCTCTGTGCAGTACAGAAGACCCTCCCACAGGTAAGTAGCAGGGCTTGAGGTGCGGACCGCGTAAGATCGGTTGCCCTGGCTGCCGATCTTACGCGGGCCGCACCTCGAGGTCTCGCGGGCCGCATTTGCGGCGTTTCTATTGGAGGGGGTTCCTACGGCCCTGGGGGGGATTTCTTCATTATCGGTCCCCCCGCATGAGTTACTGGGGGGGATGTGTCCCCCCCGGTTCCTACGCCCATGGATGGGGCAGCAAAAGGCCAATTGTGGTTCGTGGGGGCCATCCCACAGATATCAGAGGGGTATAACAGGGAATCTCTCCATGGGCGTAGGAACCGGGGGGGACAGATAGTGTGAGAGATGGGGAGAAAGTGGGGATTTTTAGGGGTTCCTACGCCCATGGCCCCATCAGCATAATCTCCCCAGAGACGCCTCAGTTTTGTTGTCTCTACGTCCATCGCTTTACCTTCGTGGCTGCTCTAGAAAAGAAGGCAAACGTATCATATTTTTTACATACTATCGCTGTGCAAAATGTCCTCAGCTTTAAGCCCCTATCGTGTCCCATTCCCTTCAGTAGGGTACTTTGGAAAGAGGAATGACTGATTATAAGTGTAAACAGAGATATTTGAAGAACTAGTTTAGAACAAACCTGCTGGGATCATAAGTTAGGCATATGTGGTATGTAAATACAACACTGGAAGACAATGGACTGAAATTAGTTATTATTATTGGGTAATATCTGGCCATAGGGAAAGTGTATTTGGCCTTGGCCCTTTAAGGTCAGTGGATGATTTAACCCCATGCTAAAGGCAATGTGAGCCACAGTCGGGCTTTGACCCACTAAGGCATATATCTAGTCTGACCAACAGGCAGTCTAGGCTTATTTTAGATAAAGCTCATTTTACATAGAGCCTTCATGTATGGATTACAGATAATTATATTTATCATAATGGAAATGTGCATCACTCTAAATGATCAAGTTTTCGACATATAAGTATTTATGGAAGACATTTCCATATCAAAATCTACATTGAATTCACACCACAAACATGCCAGTTAGTTTCTTATTCAATTTTTAATACAATTTGTAATAAAGTGATCTAGTCTTTGAACTGTCATTCAAATTATCTTTCTAATATAATTCTGGGGAAAAACATATGTTTGATAGATTTTCAGCATTTTCAGAATGGGTTCTTTAAGCCATGCTAGGTTATTATACTTGTCGCATAGAAAATGCTACTTGATTCTCCGTCTTGTGCGTCACAAACTACCTAAGGCGTGTAATTGGGGGATATCAAACCTTATTGCACTAACATTTTATTCAATTTGTTGAGACATTGAAAAAACCTGAAGCAAGATTCAGCCTCCTGTATTTTGTGTTTCATTCCATTTATAGAGACTAATTGAGAGATTTCAACTGACAAGTATTTCAATTCAATTAGAGTGTAATATATGGACATTTCAGGTTTTCCCTCTAATGTCATTTTCATGATCACCAGCGTGTAAACATTTGACAACTAGTATTACTATATTTTTATTTGTGTAGATGCCAATAATTTTATTCTTATTGTTGCTGTTCCACTTTAACATATGTTAAAGAAATAAACCATAGCTGTTTATGTAACTTGGTATTCTTTCGTAAAAAAAAAAAGAAGGTTTGATCACATCATAAACTGAGACATTTTAAGAAGCTTCTTGAGTCTCTATGTCTATAGCCTATCAACCCAGAACAGATGGAATAGATGGTTATGCCATAAAAATACCCCTCTTGAGCTGTTGTTTATTTACCTTGGGGGGTCCCTAGGTCTGACCCAAGGCAGTGTCCCCAACTGCTCCCCAAGGTGATCATCACTTTTTACTGTATCCCAGCTGGGCACAGTCCTCCATAGTGTAAATGGGTCAGTTGTGGAGATCAGAGATTTCATGTGTAACCGACTCATGGAGCAGTGGCTCTCTGGGGGCCTGACTGTCCCTAGGCCTGCTGCCCTAGGCCTAAACCAGTATATATCTCTTGTGTCCAGCCATTATGCTTGGATGGTCTTAGTGTGCTATTATACAAATTTTATTAGAAGATTTTGCTGGCCATAACCAAGTTGAACTACAATTCTAGTGCTCTTTGGGGAAAGGGATTTACTGCCTGAACTTATACATGTTTTAGTGAATTATTAGATGTGATTTTGGTCACCGTGAAGTATACATGTCTGATACCCCTCCAGTGCAAAAGGGGACCCAAATTTTGGGGATCACTCAGGATTCATCTTGGTGCACAAGTGAACATTTTAATGACTTCATTGTAATGTAATTGTAATGACTTCTCCCAGTAATGAATTACTTGATACGGTCATGTGTTTTTATATTGTTTGGTGGAGAATTGGCACACTTTATTTTCAATATACTTGTTTACAACATGTAGATTGAAAACACAGCTTGCAGTGCAACCACAATCGTATGTTACAGCATAGCCTCTGTTACAGGTAGCAGAACAAGGTACTTTACCATGTCCTATTCATTGATAAATCCTCATCATCGTGTGAGAAGGTGAAGAAGGATGACCATGTTTCATTTTTTGAGTTCAGGAGCTCAATGGGAAAATCCTTTCTTGCACACAAAAAGCATCTATATATGTCAACACTGACATACTCAACTATACCAGTTATCAAAAAACCCAAATGACACTTTTAGCCAATGTTGTCATAAAGCAAAACATCTTCTTGACTCCAAAGGCAGTGTGTTTCACTGAATCAACATACCTACTGTATGCTAATATGAAATTGTATAACAGACAAATAAGAATTTTCCTATATGACTTTGTTCCGAATTTAGACTTTGTCTCAAATATATTTTCTATTCAAAATTAAGCATTTAAGCAAATGTGCAGCAACAAATATATTAATAATACTGTGAATATTATCTAAATGACAATATAAATAATCAAAGTTAACAATAGATATACCAATATCACCAATATTTAAAGAATATTTCTTGTTATTTCTATTTGATGTCTCAAAAGAGCATCCTCCATTAAAGCAAAACTCAAAAAATGAAAATATGGGATGGAAGTACAAATAATGTATTTTAAGATATTACATTTCATTTTAAAATACACAAGTTCTAAGTAATATAAATATTGCATTTATCGAATGTGAAGAACATTGTAATACATGTCTAAATTGCTGTGACCCAGATTTTAGTTTAATAACTTTACAATTACTTTTCGTTTGAATTGTTCCCTATAGGGCTACAGAACAGAATAATTATTCTCACAGATAATGACTCTGAAGCATTTAGTATCTACTATACCAATGTTGAGACAATGTCCTATGGTACGCAGTGAAATTCAGCACTGAATAATGGATGAACGGGTTGTAATTCTATTGCCAGGGCAAAAACTGAGATACAGTAATTGTCCATAACAAGACAACTATTATCGATTAAATCACGTTTTCTTTTACATCACATGGCCGGTTGTGTATGCATTGCTTACCTGGAGAACACATGGCACCAGGATGCACTATGGGAAGGAGGCAAGCGGGCAATGTTGTGATGGGAAACCTTGGGTTCTCCATTCATGTGAATGTTACTGTGACACGTACCACCTACCTAAGCATTGTTGCAGACCATGTACACCCTTTCATGGACATGGTATTCCCTGATGGGATTGGCTTCCTTCAGCAGGATCCTTCACCCTGCCACAAAGCAAAAATAGTTCAGCAAT
This sequence comes from Spea hammondii, assembly GCA_029215755.1. Lineage (NCBI taxonomy): Eukaryota > Metazoa > Chordata > Amphibia > Anura > Pelobatidae > Spea > Spea hammondii. Next base: position 12,855,265 of record JARDYJ010000001.1, read on the forward strand.
GGTTTGAGGAACACAACAACAAGTCCAAGGTGTTGACCTGGCCTCCAAATTCCCCAGATTTCAATCCATTCAAGCATCTGTGGGACGTACTGGACAAACAAGTACGATCCATGGAGGCCGCACCTCTCAACTTCCAAGACTTAAAGGATCTGCTGCTAATGTCTTGGTGCCAGATACCACGGTGGACCTTCAGAGGTCTAGTGGAGTCCATGCCTCCAAGGGTCAGGGCTGTTTTAGCAGCAAAAGCAGGACCTACACAATATTAGGCAGGTGGTCATAATGTTATGGCTGATCGGTGTATCCTGGTGCTCTTTTTCTTAAAGACATTCAGTGTCTTGTATTGTATTGAGCAGCAGAACTGTAGGGGGAATATCACTCAAGAGGTAGACCTACCTCTCAATTTTGCAGCAAGAGGACTACTGTTATCCTTGTCTGTCTAGGCCATTTTAAACTACTGAGCAGAACCCCTTAATAACCAAGGGTGAGCATTGAGCATCGAGATTTCAGCAAAAGAAAATGTCCCTATTTACCCAACTTTCCTAATAATGTGACATGCATTTCTTTACCTGCAGTTAACCTAGTCCTATCCTGAACTTTAAAGGGTGCACATGACATCAAGAATATCACGAGCTCAAGAACATTACACCCAGAGCCAGCAGGCTTCTCCTTTATAGTTTTCCATTAAACACCAATTTAGATAAATGCACAAATACATACTTGGAGTACTCATAAAAATATTATACTGAATGAAAATGGTACCAGACAATGATTATGTGGATATGGTTACACTATGTACACAAGGAGCAATGATTTTTACCTAATTTAAATGCTTGTATCTTTCCCGCTGACCTCTTAATAGATTGCCTCTTTGCAAGAGGAGGCCTTCTTCTCCTTCTGCACCATTATATCACAAGATGTGTTAATGATTATTGCCAATTTTGTATATCGTCAATTTTAATGCTATTGTTAATTTTCACTCTCTGTTAATGAATTTTCTTTTGAAATATATGAAGAAAACCGATACTTTATCTATAAACCTTTCACATATAGTCCTTGTATTTTCAGAGAAACTTGCAATAATTGTAAAAAGCTATTTCTTCTTTGTTCTTCCTTTGATTTCAAGCACATTCTTAATCACACTCAATCTCGTTGTTTTCTAGAAATTCATTTTTATTCTTTTGTAATAAAACAATTTTCAAAGGTTCTATGAGATCTTTGTGTCAAGATGAAATGTGAGATATTTTTCAAATATAAAACTTGTTCACGTCTAGGTTAAAATTACAGCTAGATATTGCATGTTACATGCGTCTTGTCTCTATAAATTGCTTTGATCAAAACCTTTTTAAAAATGGGTGATGTATTAAATATGGTGCAGTGCATCCTCTATATATTGACTGGAGAAATAAGTGCCCTGATGTTGGCAATGCAGATTAGAATGCTCGTTTACAAAAATAATTCGATTTCATATTTAGTTGCTTATGTAGGGTTGGTTAGGTCAGGTTTTAATTGATTTCAACAATTAGCTTTTATCATTAAAACCTAAGGGACATTTTCAACCCCTCTGTGTGCCAGCATTGCAAGGGTTATTCTAAGACTTTTTACTTGTCACGCTTATTTTTTTGTTATTATTATTATTATTATTAATTAGATTGCTTGAAATAAGAAGATTACTTAGAAGATTGAAAGAAATCTGGCAGGAAACCCATGTATAATAATACATTTGTTAAACAATCTTCAACTTTGATACATTGTAGCAAGTTCAGCAATAAAATGTATTTGTTGTGGTTGGTTCAGTTGGTTTGTAGTGCTCCTAACAAACATCCTAGAAATCAATAAATGAGATGGTCCCTTTATCGTATGCTCTTTAATGCACATATAAACAATCCTGGTACTTAGCCAATTGTATACCTAAAATATGTAATTAACCATATACATGTGAAATGAAAAATGAAAATGAAAATAAAACCTTAACATAGTAAAGTCCATATAACCATTCCATGTTGAATAAAGATCAGCATTATACAAAAAAAAACAAAAATGATGTGCCCCAGGACCCCTGGTTAACAGAGAAGTGAAAATAGAAAGGAGATATGGGGAGAAGCAGGAAAGAAAGAAGACCGAAAAACAAGAAGAAGCAAGAGAAGAAACGGAGCTACGGGAAGGGAGATAAGGATACAGGAACGGTTGGTGGAGAAGGTAGGGAGACATTGAGAGAGGGCGTGAGAGCATTAGAGAGAGTGTGAGTAATTGTAAGAGTGAAAAAACAAACAAAATGCAAACAAAATTGATACCGCTTTACATCTTTGAACCAACAGTTTCAAACCCTGAAATCCACTCTGATGACTGCTCAAAAGGCCTATAAACATTGTTCTGATCAACACCATTCCCAGCCTCTGGGGGGAAGGGACCAGGGAGATTAGGTAGGAGATATTTACGAAGACAAAGACGAAGAGTTTTGTGTTGTGCTTCTTCGTCTTCATGCTAGTTTACCAACACCATATTAGTTTATTCAGTTTGAACAACGTAAACGCAACATTAGTGTTTTTTTATGTTCTCTCGAATACGAATGCACAAGTCTAGTAAAAAGTACTAAAAGACACACCAGTCTCTAGACATATCAAAACATACCATCATGGTAACAGCACACATATTTCTATTACAGCTATTAAGCGATTCTACATCAGTCCACGCAAATGAGACATTGACAGAAAACTGCTACAAAGAGGGTCCTTCTGAATAGATAAGTTAAAGACTTAGTTAGGATTTTAACTATTTATCCTTTTTAGTTAGTATAGTTATAGTGATTAAATGAATAAATATTAATTATCCAAAATCAGTTGAAACCCATTATTATGGCTTAGTTATATGCTGTTAGAGAATGTCACTGAAACTGCTGACATTTTGCCCTAGGGTGAACATCTGCCAAAATGGTGTCTCTTCCTCTTCCAATCGCACCAGATTATGTCTGCAGAGATGCGGACGAAGATAGAAGGTAGAAAAACATTTAGAGAGCGTAAGAAAGAGTAAACCAGATGAGAGTGGGAGTGTTAGAATATTCTTTGTCTTGAATATCTAAGCTTCTCCAGTGATCAAACAGCAATCAAGACCACAGCTTCTATGTCTATTAATCAGGTTTATTCGATAACAAATTATCAATTCATACAATACCGATGCTGGAACAAATGTTGATAAAAGGTACTGTAGGCTAAATATCTTGGTGAGATGAAGGTGAGAGCGTGGAAAGAGACCTTGTCCTTGTAGTCATGCCAATTTATACCCCTTTACATTTGGTTAGGGTATACGTAACGGAATCCTATTGGAACAGTAATATGATACACCGGCATTCCACAGAAGACCCTCTAAACTACGTCACTTAATTGATACCATTAACCCCTTCAGGACCGGGATTTTGATACTAAGGTGTCGCTAAAGGACCGGAGCCGTTTTTGTGTTTTTGCCATGTCTTTCTTCAACTGTAATTTCTCTCTTATCAATTGGTGCACCCACACAAATCATATATTGTTTTTTCAGCACAAGTAGGGCTTTCATTTGAAACCATAGTAAGCTGGGTAGTACATTGTTTTGTTTGAAAAAAACTGGAAAAAGTGGGGAAAAAATGAAAAAACGCATTTTTTTTACAGTTTTGTATACATACAAATTGTACACACATTAAACCAATGGGAAAAAATTATCCCAAATATATTCATTAACTTGTCCTGATTTGGAAACCACCCAACATGGCCAGGATTTTTATCTATTTTGACCAGTATAGGGCAAATATTGCAAGGCATGCATCACGTTTTTGAAATGTAATTTTTTTCAAATTTGGCATGGTAGTCTAATAACTGCAATAGTTGTCACAGATACTGATTACCCCCCCAAAATTATATGTTTATGAACAGTAGATAAGTCAAGGTGTACAACTAGGGTCATTTTGACACTTTTCAAACAGGGATTTTATCGCCAATTGCTGCCAAATTTTGAGGTATTTTTATATTTTTTTGTTTTTTTTTGCATATGTTGCAATGTTGCTTTAGATTTTATATTATATTTTGTATAGAATATGTGCAACTGCAGAACAAAACACCAAATTGTGTTCACCAACATCCCCCGGTTCCAACAAGGCCTCACATGCATGGTTCATGCATTTTTTGAGGAAGCTATGAGGGCAAAACTGGAACATGCGCATTTTCGTTTTCACATTTGGAATTTTCAGAAATTGGTTTCCTGGGCCCATATCCCATTTGGGACATTTTGGAAGCCCCCTGCTGTAAATTACCCCATAAAAGTATATATTTATGAACAGTAGACAAGTCAAGGTGTTCAACTAGGGTAGTTTTGACAGTTTTCAGCTAGCCTTTTCTTCACTGATGTCTGCCAAAGTTCACAGAAAATTTATTTTATTGCGTTTTTAACAAATACATTTCAATGTTAAAATTTATTTCTTGCACAGCATATGTGCAACAGTGGAAGAAAGCACCACATTTTGTTCACCAACACCCCCCGGTTCCAACAAGGTCTCACATGCATGGTTCATGTATTTTTTGAGGAAGCTATGAGGGCAAAACTGGAACATGTGCATTTACATTTTTTTTAATATTTTTTTTCATCAGATTACTTGTAAGTGACAGGTTTAGGCCGCTGACATCAATCAGGGAGACCGATCAATAATCAGCGACTTAAAATGTCACCGACAAGTGATCAGGTAATAATTATGATTTTTTCATTTTATTAATAATTTGTGTTTTTTCATAATTACCCTAGATGACCCCTCTCTCTTTGTAGAGCAGGGTCATCCGTGGGCTGCCATAATGATCCGATCACTCCTATTGGCCAGGGGCGATCTGATCAGCCCAGCATTTGACCTGGAAGCACCCTGGACTTTCAGGTCAGTGCTGTTATTTTTTTTTTTATTATTATTATTATTTTATTAATTTTTTTTTATTTCTTTTTTTTTTAATTTTTTTTTTAATTATTATTATTTTTTTTAACTCTTTCAATGCTGATGCTCCATTGAAGCACAGCATTGATTGATATTTAGTCCCCACAAGCTTGTGGGGACTAATATTAACCCCTGCAATGCTGCGATGGGGGTCATACACAATCGCAGCATTGAAGAGGTTAATTGAGGAAGAGGGGGGTGGGGGTTAACTGAGGAAGGGTGGGGGTGGGGGGGTATGGTCTCCACACTCATGTGGAGACCAAAGAACCCTGTCTCTCTGTCCCTGAAGCTGCCTCTGGCAGCTGGGACACAATCTCCAATAGACTGGAGATTGTAGGGGAGGAGTCTCTCTGATCAGTCCTACAGGACTGATCAGAGGACTTCTGGGGGCTCGTTTTTGCTGTTGCTGGTCTGCCTGGGCTTCCAGGCAGGCCACCAGCAGCAGAACCCCCTAAAAAACGGGAATTAACCCCTTCAATGCCGCGATCGCGGCATTGAAGGGGTTAACGCTGCACTGACGCTCTCATGGAGCGATCAGGCAGCAGGGGGGTGTTGGATCAGGTCCCCACACTTGTGTGGGGACCCATTCAATACCCCCCCCTTCCCTGAAGCTGCCTGTGGCAGTTGAAACAGCGATTGCAGATTTTTCTGCAATCGCTGTTTCTGCCTACAAAATCACTCCGTGGGAGCGATCGTGGGCTTGGGGGCGGGCTTAGACAGGCTGTGCTGTCTGCCCAGGAGTCCTGGGCAGACAGCAGCAGCAGCGCCCCCACGATCACCGCGATTGTGGTGATGTGGGGGCGTTTTTTGGAGGAGACGTACCTGGTACGTCCCGGTCTACCGGTGACTGTTAACCAGGAAGTACCAGGTACGTCCCGGTACTGAAGGGGTTAATTGATACCATATGTTCCTAGCACTCAAGTTGCATTCAGGCCTAAAATGTGCAGAACAAAATAAAAGTATAAAAATGATTTCTTACACTTCCCCCTGTTTATGGTTATGTACCATAAATAAATGTTTGCTGTCCATTCATACAACATTCATATCACATTCGTATCACATTCAGTGAGTGCAGGAAGATATGTAAACGATAATATTATAAAAAAGAATCTGTGGAAGACTGATGCACCCTACGTCTTAAAGTTTCCCTTAATATCATCTCTCCTTGCTTTATCTTTTCTCGAATAGTTAAATATGATTTTCTTATTCTACATAATAAACATATTTGAAAAATAATACATATAAAAGACACAAATAAAACAATAATAAATGGATGTAACAAAACATTGGTGATAGCGGAGCCAACAGATGATTTTGCCATAATTTCTGTTGACTTAGCAAAGTTTTTCCACCAAGATGTACCTGAGACTATTGACCATTCATGTTCTATGTTTTTGAGTTTACCTTGCTCATGCTGAAATACAATCTGTGCTTCTTTTAATTGTTTTTGCAAGACATTTAAAAATCCTACATCTTTCCTTATCTCATTTGCCCACTTTTGCCATGGAAATTCACTTACTTGTGATAAATTAAACTGTAGTGGCAAAACATTTAATTTTTGAGAATTAATTTGAGAAACATTAATCTGAGTTCCATATATATATATTGCTATTGGATCGCCATCAATACAATACAGACCTTTCGATAATATTTCTGTATGCGTACATTTAGGAAACATTGCTTTAATCAATTCCCCATTAGACATTACCTGTACACATACTCTACCTTTCTCTATAGGCGTTACAAGATCGTTAGATGTTTTCACACTTTGAATTGTACCTGAACATGAGCTCTGGTTATGAAAACATGAATGATATATAGTTTCAGCTTGATGAGTCAAACAAATAATTTTGGACACAAAATGTAAACATGCAGACAAGTCTAACTGTTCCGGTTCTGACATATCTGTGGAAAAAACAAAATCAGGATACTCTAATTTATAAAATAATAATTGAGTACTACTGACAGGTATTCCCAATACTCTCATCGGGAATAATGTTTCTTCTTTACCTGCCATTGGTATTAAAGATGTACCTTTACACACATCATTACTACATCCTAACCATTTATTTACCCATAAATCAGTATGATTTCGAGCAAATGTAAATTCTTCAGGTAAACTACGTAGAATTCCTAGAGGAATGCTTGCCTTGGAATGCTTGTGCCATTATTTTGAAATCAGTAGAATATTCAATTTGGATTTCCAAGCAAGCTCTGGCTACTTCTGATAAATCAGCATTAGTCATTAAAGCCATGGTTGCTTCCTGGAGATGTTGCACTGCAGGTCCTATCACAGAAGCTGTTTTTATTATCATATTCTCCAAGATTTTGTTTAAACCTTGTTGAATATGTGTTTCTTTACTTCCTATTAACCCTGCAGTTTCCAAATCAGACTTTAGTGTCTTAATATCCATAGTATTAAGTATACTTTCTACTGTATTTACACCTGTTAAAATTCCTTGTATTACATTTCTCTTTTTCCTATTCAAATTTGTATTATTTCTACCAAACCAGTCATCAACACCTCTTTCCATATTTAATAAATATTTTTTGCATTGTGGAAATCTAGATGAAATTTTCCACTCTGATATATTAAAATTCCAAATTATTGTTATAAATTTACCATCTAAAAGGAGAGGTTTGGAATGGAGATAGTTTACCTGAAATGGACTTGAATCTTTAAAAATTTTGTTTCCACACACAGATATTGTTGGTGAGATGACAGTAACATTTACATCTACACATTTCCTTTCAGAATTTTTCAATCTTAAACAACACTGATAATTCCCATTGTCATTGAGAGTAGGCCAGTCTAGATGATATGTAATTCTCTTCTCAGACCATTCTACTCTACCTACTAGACCTCTATGTATCATACTCTGATTTGCATTGGAAAAACTTCCCAGGAACTCATCACCCTTAGTCCATGTCATTAAAGACTCGGGCGATAACACCGACTCAGTACTACATGTTAACACTAATTGATCCCTTCCTTCTAGGATCTCTATAGAATTAGGAAATACTTCTATATTAGGAATAATCAAATCTGTTACAGTTATTGCCATTTCCACATTTACAAACTTTGAATCCCTAAATGCTTGTATTTTCCATACTATAGGTGTATTTAATATGTTATTTTGTAGTATTGTTCCTGGTTGCAGATATTTATACCATACTTGTTCTGTGTATAATACCTTTGTTCTAGTTTCTCCATCTTTAGTTACTGTCAAGCCTGGAGTATTTGGTGCTAGATCTCCAGACCAATTTACTATCACATCACCATGTATAACTACACTCAAGTACGCTACTTCATTTATAATATGATCCCAAGACCCAAATTTATCATCATCTTGTGTGTAGGTCCCTTTAGTCCAACTAAATAAATGTTTAGGCCCTATCGTAACATTTAACCTTACATTACTTTGTCTAGTAAAGTTAATTCTAATGTTACATACTGATAAGTACCCTTTCATTACACCAAAACATACATGCCCATTAAAATCATCAATTTCTCTCTTCTTTCTAATAATGTCTGGGAACACTTGAGTTTTGTTAATTTGGCTATAAATCGGTTGTCAAATCTGTAGATCTTCTTGACTCTGTAGATCTTTCTTAGAACCGTCAATCATCAGTATGGTATCTTTGCTATGATGGACTTTTTAATGATTTGCATTGTCCATTCGACTCTTATATACAACCTAAAAAACACAACAGATATGCAGCATCAAAATCTTAGCTGATACAACACCTTTATTACTGTAGCACCGCACCATAAAACATAATGTAATGTTCTAATATGATTCTTAAGAAATTGTTTAAAATGATTATTTAACATTAAAAACTGCATCATTTTATCAAATAACCAAATAGCAAATTATAACACATGAATTTGGATCATGAGATGAATTTAAGAATATAGACAATAGTAAATAATTAATACTTCAATTGATTACGGAAAAACATATTTGATCAATACAATACAATACATAGTAATCCTATTTAGTCATGACGCAAAACCCTGTTCTCATGAACCTGAGAAGCAAGAAAGGAAATATCCCTAACTTGTACTTCTGCAAATGATGGACACTATGTAGTTGCAGTTTAACATATACAACATATAACATTACAGGATCTTAACTTAGAGAATAAAACAAAACACAAAACTTTAACATATAACACATCTGATGTTGTTCATATAGTTTTTTCTTATAAATAAATTAACTTATTCCAAACATCTTCATAGAAGACAGAGTGCAGGGATACAGTACAAATTAGAGTTAATTGCTATACTAGCTCCCTATATACTGAATCAACATAGATCTACGTATTATAGCTCTCGCGACACTTACAACAAACATACTCCTGTGTAGTTCCTGTATTAGGTAAGTCTTCTTTATTAACTTCAATCTCCCTGATTTGCCTAATCATTGGAGTGTAAAGTAAATCTCTTTGAGGTGTTACAGCCCTGTTAGTATATACATTTGGATCTGAACTGTAAACAAATCCATTTGATTTTCTTTGCTCTTTTAATTTTTTATTATAGAGAAATTTGCGACATTGTCTTTTAAAATGTCCCAGTTTCTTGCAATAGAAACAGTGAAAAGACTCTTTATTCCAAAACCTGTGTCCCCTGGGATTCTGCATCTGGGTATGTTCAAATTCCTGAGGAGGGGAAGGGGGATGAAAGGAATTAACCCTTTCCTTTCTGTGTGTGTAAAAACTTTTGTTAATAGCAGCCACACTCATTTTAACCTTTTCATTTTTGCGTTCCCTTCTGATTTTATCAATAAACGCAGCAGCATCCTCAAGTGTTTGCATATCCGAAGCAATTGCAATACTAGTAGGATCCAAATATTTAAACTTTTTAACAAACACTTGTATCATAGAAGCAGGACATTCATCATCAGAAATTTTAAAAACTATTCTATATGCTTGCTCAAATCTTAACAAAAAAGAAATGGATCCTCTGAAATTGTAGGTTTCAGGTTTTCTAGTCAAGTGTTGGATTTTCATTTCCAGTTGTAAACGTAATCAACTGTTCGAGTCTATCCTTATCTGTTCCATGGATGATTTCATCATCCTCCACTATAGGAGTACTTATTGGAGCTACTAATCTTCTACTCATGTATGTAGGTAACCACATTTTAAATAATCTGTTTCGCTGTTCATTGGACAAATTATGCTTCTCTATATTCGATTCAAATACATCTGCATTACCGAATGCATCCAAATTAGAATTATACGGCGGTATTTCTTTAAGTAATTTCATTAATTCGCTTTGTATCTGTAATTTTAATTTTGCTGCTTTATTTCTAAGCTTCTTCCTTTGCGGTTCCTGTTCTGAACTGACCTCTGGTTCATCCTCTACATTTTCTGGAATTAAGCTGTGTCTTTGTCTATCTCCCCTTGTAATTACACAAACTTGTTTCAAGTCTTTCTGCAACTTTGTAATTAACAAATTCTTAATTTCTAAGCAATCCGACAAATCAGAAATCTCTTCAGTTAATAAATCACATTTAGGACATTCCTTTTCTATTACACACACATTGTGCATCTCATTTTTAACCATGTCACTACTCTGTGAATTACTTTGACTAACATCATTATTAGTCAGATTAACACCACCATCAAGTAATGTATTAAAAATCTTAATCATTTTCATTACATTCCTCAACTTTTGTTTCTCCTTATCACAGAAAATATATTTTTGTCTATCTTCTTATTTGCATCTTCACATTGACGCCATAAATCATGCCATAAAGCTGAATCACTAGCCGTATAAGGAACAAACGTAAATTCAAGTTTACTTGCAGAAGACAAAGTATTAATAAAATCCATACTTACCGTAGATCAGTTGCTTGCTCAATCTGCTCTCACTACGATACACGGTTCTGGAATGCTCTTGCTTCTCACCACGTGGTCTGGTAATGGTCTGGTAGAGTCGAATTACACTTTCTTCTGATCACTACTAGGTTTTTTGTTTTTAGTCAGAGGATCTCTTTGATCTCTTCAGACAACTGCACACTATCCCCCCTTTGTCGGAAGAGGAAAAGTCAAAAACAAACGTGCAGTATAGGCTCGCCGTAGAAAACTGACTAAAGACTGGCTGGCTCATCAATTTGTTAGAATATGCTTTGTCTTGAATATCTAAGCTTCTCCAGTGATCAAACAGCAATCAAGACCACAGCTTCTATGTCTATTAATCAGGTTTATTCAACAAATTATCAATTCATACAATACCGATGCTGGAACAAATGTTGATAAAAGGTACTGTAGGCTAAATATCTTGGTGAGATGAAGGTGAGAGCGTGGAAAGAGACCTTGTCCTTGTAGTCATGCCAATTTATACCCCTTTACATTTGGTTAGGGTATACGTAAAGGAATGCTATTGGAACAGTCATATGATACACCGGCATTCCACAGAAGACCCTCTAAACTACGTCACTTAATTGATACCATATGTTCCTAGCACTCAAGTTTCATTCAGGCCTAAAATGTGCAGAACAAAATAAAAGTATAAAAATGATTTCTTACAGGGAGAGAGCCCCACGGATTTTGATTGACAGTTCTGAGCTTTTAGCTTTATTTTTGTCCTCTTCATGGTACGAATATTAGCACATAAGAGTCTGTCTGAAGTTGGGTCTAGTTATTTGCCATCTTTGTAAATAGAAAGATGGGTATAATATCTTAAAATATTAAAATTAACATTATTGTGACTTCTGTGAATTAAAAAGAATTCACAGAAGTCACAATAACGAATGAATGTTGGTTCTGGGTTTTGTTGTTCATTCAGTTGCAGAGATTTATTTGTTTAAAAATAGAAAAGATAAACACCAAGATGACCTAAATCTACTGCAAAGTCTTAGTTGATGCACTTTTCTGGCTTTTGAACATCCAAATGGATACAAAATTAAACATTGGCCATGTATTGTTTGCCCATCTGGCTTTTAGAATTGTAACTATTATAATAATATGTATATTTTAACGCACTCTATATAGTGCAGGTGTTAACAGTAAACAACCTTTTGAGAGCATGTAAAATATAATCTATCAAAAGCAATCTTTTTTTTTTACAATTAGGTGAGAGGAAATTAGCTCTTGCTGATGACCTGATTTTATAAGTCTGTCACAAGAGATTTTTGCAGAAATGCTATGTGCCAAATAAAAGCTTTTTGTTACTTAATAGCTAAATAGGTTTACTTCATTCAGATGCACATATACTGGTTTACTTTAACATGGCATATTGAACAATAAATATGGTTATAGATAGAATAGTTTTAGAAAGTGAAATCAGTGGTTGAACCTAAACAATGAATGCATAAGATGACCACTACACAATGCTACAATGAATAAAAAAAAAAGTACTGATAGTTCTGTGAGTACAGTAATATAACACAGAACAAACAATGAAGCAAACATTAACAAAAGACTAAGTACATAGAAGCAACAGTAACCATGTAAAAATAAAAGGTTAGTTTCATGATTGAGATTGTGGTAACGTGGTAGGAATAATGACTTGAGAATGGAGGGTATGTGATGAATGGAGTAGAGGGAAGGGTAACAATAGACTGTCCTGGGAAATGTTAGCAAGTAATGCGGATGGAAGAAAGTGGGTCAAAATAAATCAAAATAAGCTTAGACTTAGAGCTATAAGGTTAATGTAAGTTTAAGGATGGTAGTAGTGCACCGGTTTGGTTAAAGATCTATCATTAATTTATTATCTAATTTTAAATGTAATAGGTGTTATTAACTGCATGAAGATCAGCTCACTCAATCAATGTCCCTCTTCCTCTTTCAAAAAATGGCGAGCGCAACGCGAAAACGTCTTCATGTACGCTTATCTGCCGCCATATTTGTTTATTCGGTATTCAGTTTGAACAACAAAAATGCAACTTTCATGTTCATTTTCATGTTCTCCCGAATACGAATGGGGTTAAAAATTCCATACATTAACACAAAAAGGATCGAGTGAGGGTAAAAGAGCAATCTAGTGTTCATTATGCTATACATTCCAGTGACTAAATTGGGAATTGAAAATAAAAGAGTGGCCCAAAACATGGCTGGCGGAACCTCTTCTAAGGCTGTGGGACCTTTGTTACTTACCTGACTGTGATTGATCGTTAACTAAATAAATATTATTATCATTTATAATAGTAATAATAGCAGTAGTAGTAGTAATGTTTTTAATATGTTTTGAGACATGTTGAGGTTTTATCTCGTAGGAATTCTAGAGAAAAAAAAACAGAATGTCAGTAGTATTTTATTTTTGTATGCACAAAACTGACTCATTACTGATTCAAAGGAGCTAATTTGAATCTGCCAAAAACTTAAAAGCAAGACATTGTCATCACTTACAGCTTTAACAAAAATAATTTATTAGTCACACGTCAAAAACATAATGGGAAAAGATTGTGAAAATATATATAATCATATTGTATATTTAATTACAGGATTGTGACATGTAATTACTTATTTTTACATTTTTGAATAAAGTTGGGCTTGATTTGACTGTCCATTAAAAGTAGACCTCGCTTATTTTGTAGGGAAATCAGAACCCATGAGAACTTTACATTATTAACTAGAACAATAAGTTATATTTTTTACATTATTTTTTTATGGATGTTATAATAACATATTTGTATTTTGACTATGTGTCCTATGTTTTACCAAAATAACTAAATGAAAACATGTATTAGGCATCATTGGAGTATCTTTTGTATATTGTTTTTTTAATATTTGTAACCTTTTACAGGAATCAGGAAGTAGTACGTTTTTACAACTGTAGTAAAATGGGCGAAAGTAGGAAAGTAGGAAATAGCTTTTTTTTACTGTATCTACGTTTACAAAAATGTATTTTGCCAAGCTCTACGTAGCGCTTATGCATCGTGTGAAAAAGAAAGTACACCCTCTTTGAATTCTTCGGTTTTACATATCAGGAAATAATAACAACCATTTTTTCCTTAGCCGGTCTAAATACAACCTCAGATGAATAACACATGACATTTACACCGTGTCATAATTTATTCAACAAAAATAAAGCCAAAATGGAGAAGCCATGTATGAAAAACTAAGTATATCATATGATTCAATAGCTTGTAGAACCATGTAGCAATAACTTGAAGTAATTGTTTTCTGTATGACTTTACAATGTTGCTTCAGTTCATTGAGATTGAGGTCGGGACTTTGACTGGGCCATTGCAACACTTTTATGTGAGTTACGAGGCTTGTACAAACATGAACATTACCAAAAAATGTTTAAAGTAGTTTACAACTTTTGATGCAATATGAAAAAAGTAACTTAATCATGCTTTTAGAGTGCCATCTAATGGACTTACATGTTTTGGCATGACATAATTTATATTTAGGTTTTGGCTAGACATCTCTAATATTTAGTAATATTAATAATTATATTAGTAACTCTGATTGAAAAGTACTTTGGCTGTATTTATATTGCTTGTGTGTTTATGCATTTATTACACAATATGTTGAGGTTAGCACGTGGATATTGCTGGTTTGCACTAGCAAAATAGCAGCTGAACAGAATGTTTCATGAGGTGGTGAAGTGAACCCCCTCCATTAAATTAAAACACAAATACATAAATAAAAACACAAGCGTCCACAAGTACCCCTATTAATCAAAATTAGCTTGCCGTCATAAACTGTTTGAAGTCTCCTATTCTCATGATGGCACATTATGTCCTGAAGGACGGACTTTGTTAAATGTACTTTATTTAATAAAAACATGGTAGATATGTGGAGCAATCAGCTTAATCAGTTACAAATATATAATAATAAAATTAACATGAAAATAAAAAGTCATAGTGTGAGATTTTGTTCCAAAGTAAGGCTCCCATTTGAAAAAGGTGCATGTAAACACAGCAGAACAATCTTTTCTTCTTCAAATTAACGGTAACAAATCTAAACTTTAAACTGGTTTATATAACATAATCAGTCGTTGACTAAAACTTGTCTTGAAGGCTAACACATTTAAATTGTCCCAAACTTACATCTCAAAGGGAAAGTTTCACAGGGAAATGGTATAATATATTGTGTGGTGTAGAGTATCTCAGCACCTGTTTCTTTTTCAGCACACACACTTCAGCCATAACATTACGACCACTGACAGGTGAAATGAATAACACCGATATCATGGCACCTGTCCGTGGGTGAGATATATTAGGTAGCAAATGAACATTTCGTCCTCAAAGTTTATGTGTTATAAAGAAGAAAAATGGGCAAGCATAAGGATCTGAGTGACTTTGATAAGGGCCAAATTTTGAAGGCTAGTCGACAGCATCAGAGAATTTCCAAAACTGCAGTGGTCAATACTTATCAAAAGTGGTACATGAAAGGAAAAGCAGTTAACCCGTGACAGGGTCATGGGCAGCCAAGGCTCATTGATGCACTGGCCTGTGTGATCAAATTAAAAAAATGAGCTACTGTAGCACAAATTGCTGAAAAAGTTAATGCTGGTTCCGATAGAAAGGTGTCAGAACACGCAGTGTGGTGCAGTTTGTTCGTATGGGGCTGTGTAGCCGCAGACCAGTCAGGGTGCCAATGCTGACCCCTGTACCTGTGGAAAGCGGATACAATGGGCATGTGAGCATAAGAACTGGACCACGGAGCGATGGAAGAAGGTAGTCTGTTTTTTGTACTATGGGAAGAAGGCAAGCCAGCGAAGGCAGTGTGATGCTTTGGGCAATGTCTTGTCATTCATGTGGCTGTTACTTTGATACGTACCACTTTCCAAAGCTTTGTTGCAGACCATGTACACCCTTTCATGGACACGGTATTCCCTGATGGCATTGGCCTCTTTCAGCAGGACAATGTTCTCTGCCACAAAGCAAAAATGGTTCAGGAATGGTTTGAGGAACACAACAATGAGTTCATAATGTTGATGTGGCCTCCACATTCCCCAGATCTCAATCCAATCAAGCATCTGCGGGATGTGCTGGACAAACAAGTCTGTTCCATGGAGGCTCCACCTCTCAACTTACAGGACTTAAAGGATCTACTGCAAACATCTTGGTGGCAGATACCACAGCTCACGTTCAAAGTCCTAGTCCTAGTCTACAGCATATATTAAAATGTCTACTTGCAAACCTAAGAAGGTAGTGTGATTAATTAATCATAATCATAATTTGCTGCAAGCTTTCTGAAAACCTCCCACTCGAAATAATTTTAGGCCAGATAAATAACATGCTAAACGTGTCATCTCCATGAATATATCAAGACATCAGCTTTCAATATAAAATTGACGTATTACATGCTTTGGCTGCTCTCCAAAATCTTAAATGTCATGACTTTGCTAAAGGTAATTTTAAGATACCTACATGATTCTTTTTGAAAGTCTTATTACAAAGGAAATATTCAGTTTACAGAGTAGTTCCCTTTTTAAGATGCTAAGGTAAAGCATTGCGTACAAATGGTCAACACCCATGGCACATATACCACATCTCAGTGTTGATGGACTTCTAACACATTTACCTATATACAGATACATCAAGGGACATTTTGTTTGGAATACTACCTTTTTGGTGGATGGTCAAGTCTATTTACATAAAAGACTACCTATATAATGGAGTGGAAGTGGACCCACTTTCAAACTCCATTGTGCAAAGAAATCCACAAATTCTCATTATGATGTGCGGAGTACTGACAATTCTCGTTATATAGATCATACCTTCTACTCTAAAATGCTGCGTGTATTCCAGAACAGACTAAATATTAGTTAATAAACGTTCCCTTTAACAGATACTTTAATGCAAAATTGGTTTTGTTACATTTCCAGTATTACAAGAGATAATAGAGAATTCTCTAATTTTTCAATAAATTACAGCATTCTCTGCTGCCCAGGTAAACAACTGGATCTATTCACTGAGTACTTGAATGGTCAAGTGAGTAAAAAAGCAATTCAACTATCCAGACTCAACTCAAGTGGCATGACCTCATTTGGTAACACTCTCAAAGTAATTCATATATTTACTAATATGAGTGTATGTTGCAATTATGCAAGGTGAATTACATTTTCCATTTTGTTGCCTGTAATGTGCAATATTGAGTGTTTAAAAACAACTCCCCCTTCACTAAATAATAAAATTATTGCTTTTTAAAATAAAATAACAACTAAGACAGAGTCCCTATTCCCACTATTCACCAAGGGGGCTGACTATCACTACCCCTCTTCCCTCAACCCATCTTGTGTGGAATGGAAAGGAGGGTAATTAAACAAACATTCCAGGGTGGGCGTAGATCTCAGCTATACCAGCCCCAAACCCATGCCCATGAAATGACGAGGAGTTGGAAAAAAAAAACAATAAAACATACAAACTTAATGATCCTTTCGCGTCCTTTCATTCTCAAAATTCTCAAGAAAAGCTTTGTGCCTGGAGGCTCTGCCCTTTTCCTAAAGACAAGTCAAGAGGACAAAGAGAAATCTGAAATAAGAGAAAGTTCAAAATTTCTGAGCTCTTTGCTACATTTTCGTTGGCTTCCTTCATACGAATTGACGCAAATTTTGTTAAAATTGAAGTCTAGTTGCTTTCCCTCTAGGAACAAGGAGATCCAATGTCTGTTCTTGGCTGGGCTAGTAGACAGGTTCACTATTTGGAAACCTCCATGAGCACTCCTTATGAAGTAATAATAATAAAAAGATGTTGACATGAGTGCCCTTGCTCGCAGTGCCTAGAAGAATACAAACTTTAAGATGGCCCATGAAAGCAGTAATGTGTTTATGGAGTTGGCTCCTTTGTGCAATGGAAATTTGCATCACATTTTGGTTCTGGAGATGTTTCCTCTGTAATGGCACAAGTGAGTCAAAATGCAGGGCAAGCATCATCCGTTTTCTGTTTAATTAGTCTTGTCTTTTGAAATACACATTATAAATCTGAAAATGTAAATTAATTTCCAATTGCTTTAAAAATGTTGACTGAAAACTGTGAATGGCTGCAAATTATAGAACCAGCACACAATAGGAAACTGCTGAATATCTTACTAGGTCCTGTTAAAACCTCATGACATTATAATGACTATCAGAGCTGATAACGCTATGAAAAGCAGACATCTGAGGTTTATGGACTGTAGTTACATTAAAAAAAAAAATCTCTTTTTTATTCCACTAAGTACATCAATAAGTTGTCTGGCTGTCAAGATAGCTATCGTCTCATAGAAGAATGATAGCAGCAATGCTGTGGGGCTAGGAGACCCAGAGGCATGCACAGAGTCTTTTGTTGGATATTTGTATGCTTAGGAACATTATTCTTGTTAAGCATTCCACAAAGGAAATGTTAAAATGAAGCTGATGTCATATGCTACCTGAATGTGTACCTGTTGGTACTTTGTGATTTGCCTAGTGTGTTTTTTTTTTAATAACAATGCCATTGTTCACAATTTCGGTGTTGGCCTTTGATGTCTCTAGATGTCCGTTTGCTAAACTCTATCCTCATCCATTTTCACCACTGAGCTATCCTGTATTAAATAACTTAACCATCCCGCCTAGATCGTAAGTAATTTTTCTTACGAATTTGTACCCTTCTTTCCTCACACAAACAATTTGCTAAGTTTTAGTTATCTAGTTAACATTCCTAAGTGCCTCAGTTTTTCTTACACAATATTAGAGGCTACCAAACAGCGTTGTGTGTGTGT
The DNA here is from genome assembly GCA_029215755.1 of Spea hammondii. Lineage (NCBI taxonomy): Eukaryota > Metazoa > Chordata > Amphibia > Anura > Pelobatidae > Spea > Spea hammondii. The sequence continues at coordinate 12,873,851 of JARDYJ010000001.1, forward strand.
ATGCGTGTGTGTGTGGGGGGGGGGGTTCTGCTGCTTGATAATGTTGAATGTATGGGGATGAAGGACTGCCAGATGGTAGATGTATGTGTTGATGAGAAAAAGGGCATCAGAAAAAATGGAATGATTAGATGGGCCATGTGGTTCTTAACTGCCATTGACTTGTGAGGTGAGGGGCTATGGGATATGTAAGGGTAAAGAGAAAGGAGTGATAAAATATGAGATGAAGAGAGAAGAAAGGAATGGAGATAGAGAGAAAAGAAAAAAAGCAGGAAAATAGAATCAATAAAACTGTGCATAATTTTAATGATGGGCACATATTATGTTTATGGAAAATATAACTTTAAACTAGATTTGATCTACTAGATAAGTTGAACATTTGTTGAAGCATCATGTCTCAGATATATTGCTGCCACTGGTCTCTCTCTGTGCAAATTTGTTAAATAAGGAAACTAGTATGATGTTGTACCATTAATTTAATGTTATTTGTCATTATAGGATAAAAAAGTGGTGAAAACTTTGTGGAAATCACATAACAATTGTCTGTTTGATTAATTTTGAGAATTTAATAATTCAATAATTTACATAGTCGATTCAGTAAAATGTTATTGGTACCATCTGTTTCAATATACATGAACCCACTTTAAGGTCATATTTACATCTGAACTCCATCACCCTCTCCTTGCTCTTTAATTACTAATACCCTATGTGATCTTCCAGTGATAAGTACAGCTTCTCCTGGGACAGATCTGCCTCTGAAATTTCACATGGGAGAATGAGTGCCTCCAGACGGAAGGAGAGAAATAATAGAAGTTTGTATGTGGATGTTCAAATGCCCAAAACTTGTGACACACTAGCTTTCAAGAGTAAGATGTCGGATACATAACAGACAGCATTTCTTGCTGAAACATTACAGAGACTTTACTAAAAACTGAATTCCAAATATTCATTATTAGGATAAACAAATTAATTTATTTTAACAATTCAATTAGTTTATCCTAATACTAATTTTTATTAGACCACAGTGGTGATCAAAAGTAATACATAATGCAATAAACTGTACCACTTTAAAACAAAAGTCATTAATAAAATATATGTAATTTACTAATAACATTTACTGAATAGATATTGTACAGCATAACTCCTATCACTGTATACTGAGCCAGACATTGATGGTGGTACAGTGTAACTCCCATCACTATACGCTAAGCCTGACATTGACGTGGTAGACCTCTGCCCCTAAAACAGCTTGCCTGTGCCACTGCTGCCCCTGAAACAGCCAGCCTGTGCCAACTCGCCCCTGAACCATTCACCCATTCAGCCTTTCCCACCCCTTAGCTGTCTTGCAGATTTCACTGGTCCGGTGGGCCGGCAGAGCATCACTGGTGCCACGCAGATTGCTGTGAGGCCCGCACACTGTGTGAGAGCTTATGGTATGTCTTTTTCTTTGTTGGCCTAATTATCATATTATCATATTCAGGTAAAAATTATCTTGGGCTTTTACAACTATATGCTTTTTTCTTATCAAATTAAAGGGAAGGTGAATTTAAGCTTGCCTTACTCCTTTAAAAAAAAAATATTTGGAAAAAATTTGATGCATGTCCTAACTTTTATCGATGGGTTTTCCCTTTTGCAAATACGCTACATTTTATTTTAGAAGCAGATCACTGAAATTTGTCTCTGTAAATGAAATAAATATCATTTTTAGTAATGAACCCACATATACAAAGGACAAAAGCATTTCCTCTAAATGCATACATAGCTTTTCTCCATTGCTATGCACAGCATTTGTGAAGACAAATTAAAAATAAAAGGTTTTTCAGCTTCTTGGCACAATTGTTCTGAGATATTGATTTTTACATGTTAAAATTTTCAAAGAAGTGAATAGTGACCTAGTATAATAATCATGCTATAATCTATGCAATCTGAAAAAATGTTTAACAAACTATTTGTATTAGAAATGATTTAATTCTTCAATCAGTAAATCTCTATCTGTATTTTTTTGAAGGGCTCGAAAAGGGCAGAAGCATCATAATGTTTTTTAAGAAAATATTATATCTGAATATTCTCAAAGTGATAATGCGGGTTAATTCAGGACTGACCACAGTAGGTTGGTAAAATAACTCTGGGAAAAATGCATGTGTACTTTTGGTTCTAGACGGTTAAAGAAAATGTAAAAATTTGTTTTAAAGCATGAATATCTAAAATAGCAGCAATAAGAGAAAAGACCATTGGTGAATAGAGTTTATTGACCTCTTCCAAGGAGTAAGAATTTAAAAGGAAGCAGGAAATCCAGGGAATGGGAGCAGTTAATGTCCTAGTAAGCATAATGCTAGAAACATAGAATCATGGAATTCCCCAAAGATTAAAAAAGGTTCAGTCCATCTAGTCTCCCTGTTTTTTTTCCTTCTGTAAAGGAACCTTATTCAGCCTGTGAACTAGTAAACTCCTCAATTTCTGTTGTAGCTGAATGTTTTGATGTTTGGTTTTATGTAATTGTTAACTACCCCATATTTAAATTATTTAATGCTATGGAATTTGTTAAGACTTAAAAAATAAGGGTTAATGATAATAATATACATAATAGATAAACAAACACAGGCAGGTTATAAGCATTCGAGTTAATTTATGTATGTCCACTTTTACTGTATATATTCTACAATATGCAAAAAGTAAGGAGGAGGACTGCTTGTAGGAGTAAATTAATATGAAAAAACAAAATATGGATATATTTGGATTTAGGTCAGCAAAATTGTAGTCTTTAGTTCATTGTCATACCATTTATTTGGCCAAAAAAGAAGAAAAATAAGTAATGTTACATAGGCTTTCAGGACCTGAAAGGAAAAACTTAATTAATACTGAAAAAGTTGGGAATTAAAATATATTTTCAATTCCAGAGGGATGGAATAAACCAAAATTATGGTTTTAGAATGCAGTATTAATTGTCATTACATCCTGTTCACCTTTACCCGTTTGTATTTTTCCGGATCCACTAATTCCATGTTATCAAAGCTGTTCTTTGTCACCTTGGACCCTAGGTTTAGGAGGATCCTGTGCTCCCATCTGCCTTGCACTCATTGCAAGAATTCAGTGGTTTTTGCTTCATTTTAGTCCAAGTCCTGTGGGGCCTTGCTTAATTTTCGTGGCTTCACACAAATTGCAGAATTTACTAAAATTCTGTAAATTTTGTGCATTCGGATTCAAAAATCTGAATGCACAAGTCTGGAAAATACAGTGTTGAAACTGTTTTTATTCAAAGGAATAATAACCTTTAAGCTATTTTGCAAAAGTAGACTGGTATTCATCCAGTGAGCCCTTATTTAGTAACTCTGTGCTCATGAACAGTTAATGTTTTACGCAAGTACAAGAACAAACAGAACCATTTAATTATATTGTAGATCTGTCTGCAAATATTTTCAAACACACTATATGTTTGAGAAGGTTTTACAAGGAATGATCCCATGCAGGAGGTATATCCTGTGTATATCTATGGCTTCTGCAAAGTAGACAGTGTAATATTACAGTATCTGGACACATAGAACATGATAATAAAACTCGGATCAGCGGCTGCAAAATGATACTACACTAATCAGCTAAGATTAAAGAGATTGTAATACTAAATATATAAGAAAACATTAAAAAAATGCTCAATAATAAATATCAATTAATCCAAATGAACAAAAACTAATAAGGGATAATACAGATAACAAAGAATATTTCACCCTTTAACCTATGTAAAAATAATCATTCAAAATACCACAATAAATTAAATTTGAAACTTGCAGCCACTTTTTTTTATAGAGGATAAAACATATACAATAACTAAATTAAAAGAAGAGGGGCACAACTAAGAACTACAATAACAATGGATTTCATAAATATTGTAATAAGTTGGCAATAAATAGGTAAGAGTGCACTCTAGGAAATTAAATAAAAATAATTTTTATTAGACAACAAAAACTGATGTACAACCGCAGATATACAGCACTGTGAATACAAATCTACAAGGTTTTTACTGCAATTTATATTTAATCTATGCAGCGGATCATAAGCAGACCATTGCTAATTGGAGAAAATTAAGTAGGAAATGAATGATATTTAAAGTGCCAAAATAAATAGTCATTTACACTTTATGATTAGAAAGCAAAGGAGAAAACTCATAATCAACGGTCCAGCAGATACCATATATTCTTTACAATCTGGCAAGTCTAGTCAAATTTAAGATGCAAAATGAAGGTCATCTCAATGCGAAGGATGCCCAAGCCCAAAATGTGTTTCTCCGATCTCAGGAAAAAATAATTCAATGATATTACTGACCTTGTGTTGTGTTGTGTATTGACTGTAGACGTAATACCATATTTTTGGATTTCCAGCAAAGAAATAATTGTGTATTATGAAATCTGTATGCTTTTTAGACTCTGGGTCAGTGTTTCTGGCCCCCTGGCCACTCTTCATTCCTTTCAAGTCTCTTTGGGGGTTGGCATCAACCAGCCAAAGAGTCCAACCAAATGGCTCAGTAATAAAACAATCCAATGTACATTTGTCAATCAACACACCCAATGCTTAAAATCCAATTCTGCCTGTGTCACATTTAGAATGGGAACATATCAAATATATTTAAAAAAGCAAAATGGAAAGTGTAGACATAGAGTATGCCTGCTCAGTTTAAGACATGTAAAATCCAAAAAAGCCAGGACCCAAAAAATTGTGGATCCCATTTACTCCCATGTGTTGTAATGCGTATTTTTGATATCATGTTTTATGTGCCATAGATAGATGTTACAACACACGGTCTCCTCGTCCATAAAGTTCCCGCTGGCTTCTGAGTCCACCATGGCTGGAAGGCAGGCTGCTCCCTCATTCCACCTTGGAGTAGCGGGTACTTTATGGACGAAGAGACTAAAATTTTGCATGGCTAAAGAATATTTATTGACCATTCAACAGTACTATTAATGATGTTTGTAATGCTGCATTGAGTTAAAAAAATATTACATTGAGAGTTGTAGGTGAAATAGCATCTTCAAATCAATCTGGTTCTTTGAATGTTCTTAATGTATATTTCCAATGTTAAAATGTTGCCCAAAAATGATTACAAGGAACCTACCCAATAAATAATACTGTTTTATTATAATGTATTGATTTTACTTATATATATATATTTTTTTTTTCAAATTATCAAATTACTCTCTCTGTTGAAACTGAGATAAACATCCCTCTGTAATACCTTTTGAGTAATGTTTCATGTGCAATGACCAGAGCACTCAAATTTGTTCTGCATTTGTAAGACAGGGAGATAATGCCTGTCAATTTTAATAATTGTATGTTTTTATTTCTACATATTGCCTGCACCAAAGCTGATTTGATGGGCTTGTGTAATAAAATCAGTTCAAGTTCATCATGGCCTAAAGACAAAAAGGAAGCAAATGAAGGACAAGCCAGCATAAGTCAAATCACAATAACATGGTCATGTAAGATGATCTGTTTCACCAAGAAACCTCTAAGATCCTGTGTCTCCTATTCAATGGTGTATGTACCTTTAGGGCTGCCCTAGCCCCAACCTAGGGCAGTGCCCACAGCTGCCTCCCTTTCCACAATCAGCATTTCCAGTGCAATAAAATCTATGGAGTCTGTGCACTGATGTTGGATGAGAAGGCCTGGCTCGCAATGTCCATTCCAGTTTATTCCAAAGGTATTCAATGAGGTTGAGGTCAGGGCTCTGTTAGGCCAGTCAAGTGCTTCCACACCAAACTCATCCAATCATGTCTTTATGGAGCTTATTTTGTGCACAGAGTAACGGTGAGGCTAGGTTTCCACTTGGTTTTTTTTAGCTAAAAACGCCCATAAAAACGCCAATAGCGCCACCTGGCGTTTTTTTAGTGAAAA